>JAYESA010000005.1:12500-612500 GCA_036927795.1 Iris macrosiphon | reverse complement strand
CCGAGGGACTGGACACGTGGCAATAGCCAGCAGCATGCACCGATGGACAACCTAATTTAATGGATCCATCAGGGCATGCTTAAGCTGTAGTCTAACAGTAAATAGAACAATTGTTACAAGTCACAGACTATTCTAATCTCATCCACAACAGATAATCACAGATTAAATGCCAGAATAATACAAATAGAAATAACTATCAAATCTCGATAAAAGTATCTCGGTGAACAATCCGAGAATAAGTCTGATACATCAAAGCAAATAGACAGGAAATAAAGGAACTGGAATAGAAACAGAAATAATCGACTATAAACAGCAAATGCTCAGGAGAAGTCCTCTGGTACGATCTCATCCTCAGATTCTGGTACAGCTTCTGGAAGTGCTCCTGTAAGGTGTATCTCTGGATGGATCTCTTCGGCTATACCTGGGAATATAATCCAAATCCAGGTCCTCAGGGGACATAGCAAGGTACAAAATAACTCATGCCAAAATAAATAAAGCATTGCAGCAATGAATAAACAATAGGATAAACTATGTAACCAGCTAAGTGATATGCAATATGAGAGTAGCACTAGAACTCAGGCTGAAACTACTACAAGTTCTGTGTCGGGGAGCCGGTAGCAGCGATATCATGTGGTTGTCTAGCTCAATGGGAGACTACGACGCCGACATAATATAATCAACCTGTAGCCCGTGTGTCTCTCCCCACCCAATGTAACCACGCATATCATGACCATAACGTCTCATGTCCATGTCAAGCGGGATCATAGCTAATACAACAAGTCATATAGTATCTTTAAATACAATATCTCTGTCAATTCCTGTATCCTATACAGAATCACCATGAATGTCTCAGGAAGACTTTGTCTCATGAAATAGTGTCAGGTGTCCTGGGTTCTGATGTACTTGATAAGACAAGTACGAGAAATATCGGGTCTCGGTATCCATGTCTATGTGACGTTACACAACTTCGCGTACGGGGTTGGCACCCGACTATTAATCGGACGCTAAGTAAAGTCACTCGGTCCTGGGTTGAACAGTTTAAATCAAGTTTATATATGAAATCTACAAGAACTCAAGTAAAGTACTATAACAGAAATCACTGCGAGTTGGCGAGCTCTACTTGTCCACTGATGTATAATTAAGCCAAGAAAATAAGTAGCAAGCTGCAGGGTTTGGCAAGGTACACTTGCCTGTGGTTCCGGCTCCAATTGTGGCTCTGACTTCAGCGGGATTTGCAAACAGTACTCCGGTTGCTGAAATAAACATCACCATCAGATCCAAAAAATATTAATCAGCTAGAAACGCCTGTCCTTGAGTCCAATTTGGAGACAAGGGCAAAAATGGCAATTTCGGGTTAAAGCGGGGTCCACACGTGGGCCCGCTTTGCCCCAAAAAATGTGTCAGGGATAAAGGTCTCCAAATTCGTCAAACTTAGTATCAACAGGTCAGGAACGATGATACGAACCCAACAGAACTTCCAGAATTGGATTCCGATGAGCCGATCACAAAATCGCCCGTCAAGTAGAGCCTGTGGGGCCCACGACACGCGATTTCGTCAACATTCTCAGAATCGAAGCAAACTTGGGTCACAGGACCAACGTATCGCTACGAGTCCGATGGCGCAAGTTTCGTTTCGATCTGACGTGTGTACACAAAGTTAGGACGCGTTCCAGAACTGACGGATACGGGACGGTGTCCGCGGATACGCGTTGATTTCGGTGTGCACGCACACCCGAATCGACTTCTGCGAAATCCCACACGTCCGTATCAACGACGCGCACGTATCGGTGAAGACCGCACACGACCAAGTCGTCCCGTTTGGCGGGGCGTACCCAGTTCCAGGGTGAATCAGGGCATTGTTTTTCCTGTTTTTGGATCGCGGTTCGCGATCACCACAGGACGCGATGCACCGAGCGGGTTACACGGGCACCGAGGGGGTCATGCAGGCTACGCGTTGCAACTGACGGAATCGAAAATGGGGTTATAAGGTGAGCAAAAATGGTACCTGAACAGGGCTCCGTGAACGATGATTTCTCGTGTCCGATACGTGTCTGAGCTAGGGCACCGGTTCGGGTTCGCCGGAGAGGTGCTGATCACGGCTGGGGGAGGCCATGCGGCTCACTGTGGCCGGGCCGCTGGGTCCCCGCTGCTGCGGGAGGCTCGCGGCGAGGTCGGCGGTGGCTCCGGAGGTGGGCGGCTTGCCAGAGCTAGGGGGATCGAGGTCTGCGCGGGCTGATGACAGGCGGAGAGGGGACGGCTTGCTCCTGGGGAGGAGGGCAGGAGGTCAGCGGCGAGGGGCTAGGGGGATCGAGGTGGTGGCGGCTGATGACAGGCGGAGAGGGGACGGCTTGCTCCTGGGGAGGAGGGCAAGAGGTCGGCGGCGAGGGGCTAGGGGGATCGAGGCGGTGGCGGCTTGCCGGAGCTAGGAGGGGATGGCCGGAGTAGGGTTCCGGCGGCTCTAGGGTAGGGGGAGATGAGGGAGGAGGTGAAAGGGAGAGGGATTTATATGGGTGGTGCCGCGGGGAGGAGGCCGGAAGTGGCGGAGAGAGAGGGGGGGTCGTGGAGCGAGGGGGGCGGGAATCGCCGGCGACGTGGCCGGAGAAGGCGGCGTGGGACGCGGGCACAGAACGTGGGGGAGAAGGGTTCTCGCGGGTCGGGTCTACGGGTTCGGGTCTGGCCGACCCGACCCGGCCCGATAGCCAACCGAGCTGGGCTCGGTTGGGCTGGGCTCGGTTGGGCTTGGGGTTTATTTTATTAAATAATAAAATAAATAAATAAATAAATGATAGTTTTTAGGTGATATAAAATAGGTCCGGGGCCCAATAAATTCCAGAAAAATTACCCTAAGTCTAGTATTTTATTTTACACCCAAAAATATTATTTTTATAATATTTTATTATATTTTAAAATTATTTAATTTTATTTAATGCCAAAACACCTTGTTTTTAATTAGCAAAAATTCTCGAAAATTCTCAGAAAATTTTGAAAAATCCAGTTTTGAAAAAATTGAAAAATCAGGGGGTTTACATTGACCGCTGCTGTTCTAAAGCAAATTGGTCAGTTTTTGACCGATTGAGTTACTCTCAGTCTTTTCAGGAAGAAGAGCCCGCACATGCATCCGTGAACATGGCTTCACACATACCTAGAGGAGGGTCGAGCTCAAGACGTTATCCCTCTAGGCCTCCGCGCCGAAGGAGATTCGAAGACCTCCTCAGGAACACTGAAGCTGGGGTGTTCCAAAACACCCGTGCAAGGTCACAGCAACCAGCTTCGTACTCGTCTGATTCCGACGTTGGGGGTCGCCAATCTCCCGGATCAGATGCTGAGAGTATAGAGTCGACTTCTGCGGCGACCTATACTAATCCTTCGATGACGCCCAGGGAAATGGGAGTTTACGCCGTTGAAGATGAACGCGAGGAAGCTTCGCCATCAGGAAACGCGGAACGACACATCACTGTACTGGAGACATCTCTGAAACGAATGCAATCCATAATGGAGAACATGCACCAGATGATACTAACTCAGCACGCAACTACCATGGCTCAAGCGTCGGTCCTGCCAACTAAGATACGTATGGGGGTGGACTTACCACCATCCAACCCAAGCCAAGAGCCTGCTCTAGATCAAGAGTCAGCAGTTCCTCCGCTTCCTCACTCGGAGAATATATTACCCACCGTTGGAGTCGCGATACAACTAACTCCGCACTACACCATAGTTCCGCCTCCAACTGTAAATCTGATGCAGGCAGTACGGGAGTTGAGAGCCCAGTTTGACGCCTTAAAGCACAAAGATCAGCTCAAGAAACTCGGAATCAACCAGCCTTACCCAGCTATCTGGGAAGAGGTCCCCTTCCCTCCGAGGTACAAACCTCAGACTATGGCTCTGTTCGAAGGAAAAACATCACCAAGTCAGTACATAAACTATTTCAGTATGATGACGGTATTGCTACAAGGTAACGACGCCCTCCTCACTCGGGTATTCAAAGGCTGCCTCTCAGGAGTAGCCTATCAGTGGTACCGTAGCTTGGCGGACAACTCCATTACTTCCTTCGAGGACTTCAAAGCTTTATTCTTCACACGATTCTACGAGGGAGGAATGGACATGTCTATGTCCTCTCTCATCGAAGTCAAACAGAGAGAAAATGAGGATGTTCGCACCTTCGTCGAACATTTTCGTCAGGCCACCTTACAGATGCCTCCAGGAGTTCCAGACTCTGCGTTAGTAGACATTTGCAGGAAGAACCTCCTTTCCGTAGTCTCGGTGTTTACAGGACAATATCAGTTTCATGATTGGCCCTCGTTCATCATCTCGGCAGCAGCCGCCGAAGACAACAGTCGCAAGGCGCACGACAATGGCATTATGATCTCCGCCTCTGACAGAGGCAAAAGGTCATCTTCCAGCAGCGACCATCCTCGCAGCTCCAAGGGAAAAGAAGCTATGGCAATCAATACGTCCAGACAAAAGACTACGGCGACCACGCAGACGAGAACCGGGACTTCCAGGCCCGTCGAAGTCTACTCTTTTGACGACGACGATATCCCAAGTATATTCGAGTGTCTCGTCAAGAGTGGCAAGATCACCCTTCCGGAACTAAGGCGGCCCCAAGAAGTCGGCAGTACTAACGACCCCAAATACTGCATCTTCCACAGATACGTACACCACCCAACAAAGGCGTGTTACATACTGAAAAGGAAGATCCAGGGGTTAATCGATGCTAAAGCCATCACTCTGCACAACAACGAGAAGACGGTCACGGCCAACATGATCTCTCTGCGGTTTGGCAATCTGCCTTCCCAAAAGGTCTCGGACGGTGTCACACCCATTTCTCGGACCACGATGAACATCATCAATCTACCTCCAGCTAGGGGTCAAAATCATGACCTGGTACCCCTAACCACCCGGCAGGGCGATATTATGTGGGTTCATCGAGATTTGGTGTCAGAGCTCGAGGAGGAGACTAAAGCTACTAAGGCTACGTCTAGAAAGAGCTCCAAATACAAACCATGCCATATGGTCGCAACTTCTTCGCCATCAGACGAAGACGAGGTATTTGCTGCAACCCGTTCAGGGAAAGCCTACCTCAACGACTACGGAGCAAGTCAGGAAGATGCACCAGTGGATACTTCAGCTGCCAAACCTTCAGGACCAGACCCCGTCGTACCAGATGCCGGTCCTTCAAAACCAACTCCGACGGACAAGGGGAAACAAAGAGAAGTGCGCTTTGATAAACCTGTGAAAAATATTCCAAACAAAGGTTTAGAGAAGCCATACAACTTCGACATACTGGCCCAACTGGCTAATACACCAGCCAGACTGTCCATCTTCGAGCTACTCAGGCTCTCCCAAGACACTCGTCTAGCCCTGGGTGAATTACTGATGCAGGCGGAGGTATGCTTGACCAAGCTTAAGTCCCCCGACGAAGAACCAGTGGCATATCCTCAATGCCACAGTGTAATAGAAGTGGTCCCAAATATCACTTTCACTCAAGACGACATGCTGTTAAAACATAACAGGCATGACAGGCCCCTCTATTACACCGGGTACGTCGGTTCCATGGAGGTCGATCAGATTCACATAGATCCGGGATCGTCGATCAGCATCATCCCTCACATTCTGCTCAGGCTGCTGAGGATTCCTACCAGCGAATTGGCTTACACCTCCACTACCATCGTAGGTTTCAACGCCGAAAGAAGTAAGCCGTTGGGGAAAATTTGCCTGAGGATCCAGATTGGCAACCTCAAATCGGTGGCCACATGTTACGTCATCGATTCAGAGGTGTTCTACAATATTTTGCTGGGAAGACCGTGGATCCACGACCACAACATCGTCCCCTCAACTCTACATCAATGTCTCAAATATGTAGACCCCCAAGGAACGGTACAAACGGAGATTGCTGACCTAAATCCGTTTAAAGGAGTAGAATCCTACTATTCCGATACCGTGTTGTACTCTCAAGACCACACGAAAGAAGTGTTAGGCGAGGCAGGGAAGGAATTCTACCGGGAGCCAGAAGAACCCTCTGCCGCACTACCGTTGTCAATCAGAGTGAAAGGACGAACCACTCGTCCAAAAGCCAGGGAGCCTATGGCTATTCACCTGAACAAAACCAGGTCAGAAAAAGGGAGTGATCCTCTAGTGGTCACTTTGAACCAGAAGCCTCCACCCTTGGTCATCAACCTCCGGCGCAACGGGTAGCCGACCGATGTAAATGCGACCAGGAACGGAGTTCCAGATGATAATAAACATCCTCTTTTCCAGTACGTTAACGCTCAAATGCCAAATCAGGAATCCACTTCCCGTGATGAGGTAGAACCCATAGCACAAAAATTCTTGGAAGCCATGAACTCCTACCACCCGTATGTCTGGGAAGTAGCGTCATCATCCAACATCGTCACGACATATGGACCACATGAGGATTCTATCTTCGTTGTCCCACCTACCTGCAGCAGTCAACGTTCAATAGTCTTCGGCCGCATGCGCGATCAACCGACTGTCCAGGAAGATCCTTTCGATGACGATGCTGGAAAAATACAAGTTCACCGATACAGCCCACAAGCGTTGAGGATTATGCAAAACATGGGCTATGACTTGAAGCGGAAGCCAGGCCTCAACTACGGAAGAGGCAGACGAACATCGCCGCACGGCGACCCCCGCTATTGACAAACTCGTTTTGGGTTAGGGTATGCCACCTCCCTTACGACTTCCAAGTCAGACGAGGACATCTTTTCCTCTTCCCAGAATGGCTTATCGCCCTCCGACTCACCTGATGCTCTCGAATAAACACTATCAGTGAATATGGTAATGGTAGATCCCCTTGGAGCAGATGAAAAGGATCCTGAACCGTTTGAGAATGACTCTTGGACCCAACAAATGGATACGCAGTGGGAATTCTGCTTCGAGCAAAGGGAACCTCCTACCAAAGATGAAGTTATCCAGGTTGATGTTGGGGGTGAACTTTTGCCAAAGTCGATATTCATCAGTAACAATCTTTCTCCAGCCGAAAGGGAAGAAGTTATCCAGCTGATAAAAGAATATATCGACGTCTTTGCGTGGAACTATAAGGACATGCCGGGCCTTGAACCGAAGGTGGCTACTCACAAACTCAACATATTGATCGACTCAAAGCCTGTGAAGCAGCACCAACGCCGGTTCCGCCCGGATATGATGGACACCATTGAAGCTGAAGTCAAGAAGTTGATAGCCTGCGGTTTCATCCGAGAAGAATAACATCCCGACTGGGTCGCCAACGTTGTCCCAGTCATGAAGAAAAATGGGAAAATACGTATCTGCATCGACTACCGAGATCTGAATGCAGCCTGCCCCAAGGATGAGTGTTCCCTCTTCCCATCACGGATATCATGATCGACAACACCTGCGGTTTTGAACGCATGTCTTTCATGGACGGATTCTCAGGATACAATCAGATCAAGATGCATCCCGAAGACGAGAAGCACACTGCCTTCCAGACCCCGTTGGGAGTATATTGCTATACGGTCATGCCCTTCGGATTGAAGAACGCCAGGGCTACATACCAACGGGCTATGAGTAATATATTCTATGAGCATTTACGCAAAATAGTAGAATGTTACGTGGACTACATAACCGTCAAGAGCCGCCTCAAAGATGATCACATTCAAGACTTGAGGACGGTATTCGGGTTAATACGCCAACATCAACTCAAGATGAACCCTACGAAGTCCTTTCTGGGTGTATCTAGTGGCAAATTCCTAGGATTTGTCATCACCGCCAAAAGCATCCAAGTGGACCCCGACAAAGTCCAGGCCATCGTAGAAATGCGACCGCCCCATAATCTGAGGGAACTTTGGGGATTTCAAGGCCGTCTGGCTTATATCCGGAGGTTCATATCCAACCTCTCGGGAAGATATCAGCCCTTTTCGCATCTTATGAAGAAAGGTGTATCCTTCGTCTGGGACGAAACCTGTCAACAAGCGTTCGGAGATATCAAGCGCTATCTCACCAGTCCGCCAGTCCTGGTGCCTCCCGTCATGGGAAGACCATTCTTGCTGTACGTTCGAGCAATGGATTATTCGCTAGGAGCTCTTCTCGCACAGAAGAACGATATGGGTCATGAACAGGCTATCTACTACCTCAGCAGGATGATGGTCGGAGCCGAACACCGGTACAACCCAGTGGAGAAAGAATGTTTGGCTCTGATGTTCGCTATCTAGAAGACGCGGTACTATGTTACCGGCCAGACTATCCATATCATCTCCAGGATCAACCCTCTTCGAGTACTGATGAGCAAGCCCAGTGCTCTTAATTCCTGACTCGCGACTTGGGCGATGCTGTTAACACCATATGATATGGTATACGTCCCGCAGAAGTCCATCAAAGGCCAAGCGCTGACTGACTTCCTAGCTGCTCATTCGATCCCGGAGGCCTCCAAATTATACGAGGACATTCCCGACAAAGTTGCAGAATGTAATTCCGCAATGGAAAGTGACGCATGGCAACTGTTCTTCGACGGCGCCTCCAGGACTGGTCCCAAGGGAAACGTAGTTTCAGGGGTAGGAATCGTCCTGGTCACTCCTGATAAACTCGTCATCTACCGAGCATATTCTCTTAGCGAGCCATGCTCCAACAATATGGCAGAGTACAACGCTCTGCTAATCGGGCTCCAAGTCGCCAAAGAGCTGGGGGTCGTCTCCCTGGAAGCTTTCGGTGATTCTCTGCTTATCGTCAATCAAGTCAGAGGAATATATGAAGTCCGAAATCCAGACATCATCCCCTATCACCAAGCAACGGTCGAGATAGCCATGACATTCAAAGGGTTCTTCCTAGAGCATGTACCTCGATCTCAGAATCTGGAAGCTGATGCCCTAGCCAGTCTAGCTGCAAATTTAGCCACTCCTATAAGAAGGCAGGATTCGGTAATCCTTCTTAACAGAGATTTATTCTGTGTGAAGAACAACTTTCACATAGAACGCAGCTACACTGTGAACACAGATCCCCCTAGAAGAGACTGGAGAAGTCCCTTCATAGATTTTGTCGCATACGGAATCTTGCCGGAGGACCCCAAAGAAGCAGTATCCATCAAAAGACGATTATTACGCTTCTACTTCGATGCATCTTCACAATGCCTATATCGTCGGACCTACGACGGACTACTATTGAGATGTCTCTCTAACGACGAAGCATGGCAGATTATCCGGGAGTCTCACGACGGCGCTTACAGGTTAGCCCAGCCTAATGGAGACCTGTTCATGGCTCCTATCAACGGTAAATTCCTGAAGAGGTACTATGCTTAAACCTCCTCTACTCAAGTGGAATATAGCGAGAATCTCAATTCTGACAAAACTACTTCCAAAACGAAACTAGTTAACTCATATTCTATCATGTCCGCATGACCTCTGAATAGGTATGTCCTGCTAGAAGTTTATCGAGAGTCTATCACGTCCATACTACCTCTGATATCACTCTTGCCCAAACCTGTCATTTACATTCCGAAATGATGGGTCCACAAAGTCAGAAAAGATTTGCTTTATTTATTCCCGAAAAGAGCAAAATTACATCGGGAAAGCAAAAAGAAGAAAGGGTACATCATTGTGGGGGAGCGGTCAGATCGCGAATCAGCTTTGCCAGTGCAGCTACCCTCTCGTCCCTGGAAACCAAGGCATCAGCGCGGGCCTGTTCCAGCCGTGCCTCAGGATTGTTCATAAAGGACAGTTCGGCCCTTGCCCGAAGAGAGCCAGCTCGGGCAGCTTCTGCACGCTCCAAATCCCGTCGTGCTGTGCTCAGTCGACCAGTCGCTACATCTAGACCTGCCAACGACTGAGAAGCCCACTCCTCTGCCCGAGCGAGTTTTTTCTTCAACTTGCGGGCCTCGCTACATTCCCTTCATGCTCGAATTGGCACTTCGTCTTAAGAGCAAGAGCCTCCTCCACGACAGCTTTTCTTTTATCCATCTCCAGCTTATGTGCTTTGATGGAGTTATCTAGGCTCTCCAGCTGTTTGGTAAGCCGCACAGTCATAAAGTCGTATCTGGCCTGGACCTCAGCTTCAAAACTGCCCCGAGTCAGCTGCAAGTATTCATTAATGGGTTGCTCCAACCCATTAACCATCGCCTCCAGGGTGTCAGCCACCCCAGAATCACCAAACTCCCTGACCGCCCCAATCGAAAACTGAGAAGCCTTCTTCAGACGCTCAAAATCCAGATTCTTCGCCAACACCATTGATATCAGCGTTTTCAAACTGGTATAAAAGAGGCTGGTATACAGCTCAGTCAGCGCAACCAGATCTGGTTGAACGCCAGGAGTGGCCGCGATATTGGCGAGTTTCCCTCTAGGAATGATTGCAGACGAGGTGACCACAGCCGCCGCCTCGACGGGTAGTACGACCGAAGAAGGTGCGATAACGACGGTCGAAGTCATCGGCATACTTGCAAGAGGCGAGGTCACGATAACGGGTTCGTCCTCCTCTTGAGGTGACGAAACTACTCCGGGCGAGCTGGCCCCCGAAGGTATTTCCTCCTCGAAGTCGAATGCCTCCGTATCATCGCCAGGAGCCCGAGCAGAGCCAGAAGGCGCTTCAACGCTATACTTCCCGTGGACGCCATCCCCTGAGAAGAGGACAAGAAAGTTGATATCAATATGATGGTAATCTTTCTAAGAGGAGACATAAAGACGACCTTTACCCGTAGCCAACGGTATATATGCCGCGTCTGCAGCCAATGTAGCTATATCACGCCTTAATGACGCAATACGAACTGTCATACCTGGAAAAGGAGGTGGGCCAACCGATATCGCCAGGAGCTCTACCAGGCCTTCACCAAGACGCAGTCGAGGTTCGTCAGCTGGAATCTCGCTAGTCATGCTCACGGACGCGGCAGGAGTTTTATCCGTTGCTAGTCTAGGGAAAGATTCTCTCATTTGCCTCGGCCATGCAGGCGATTTCATTCCACTACCAGAGGCAGTGGCAGCAACGGCAGCCTCAAGCGGGAGTTCTCTGGCACCACCAGCCAAAACTGAGGGTCCCTCTCCAAAAGGCGGGGAACCTCCAATCAAAGAGACATCCCCAATAGGAGAGACAGCAGGTTCCTCTCTAGGAGCCTCGATGCCAGGAATCCGGAGAGAACGAGCAACCGTCTTCTTCTTCCTCTTGCAAGGGGAAGTCTGCTTCGAGGCAGGAGCCCTTCGCTTCCCGGAGACTGCCAAAGCCCCCGCAGGCGGAGGCACTTCACACCTCCGCACCGACACCAGGGGCTCATCCGGAGTAACGGACCCCTCACCCTCGTCGGACGAAACCGAGGGGACTTCGACTCTTCCCCCAGGCTTGGGAGAAGGCACCCTAAAGCTTCCACGTATGTCAAAATTGCGATGGAAGGTGTTAATCGCCACATAGAATTGGGTATACGAATGGAGGATGCACAGCTCCGTAGAGAGTATGACAACTGGCACGATAAAGATTGCTCCCGTGCAGCCCATGATAAAATATCGCCATCCTCTGGCTCCATCAATGAGTCCGCCCCTGGACCTGAAGCTAGTTACGGCATTGCCCACGTGCAGCTGATCATACCCAAACTGCCTGGCAAACCGACTGGGCAAGTAAGGCTCGAAGAAGCAATGATCTTCGCTTCTGTACAACAAATGGAAGGGTCTGATGCAGACCAACCAATTAAAAGCTTTCGGAGAAAGATTGATCTTCTCTCCACCTAAATCCTCAAGCCTAATCCCCGACTGATTATGATGCACAGAGGGGACAGTGCAAAGGAGCTTTCAGCAATGACCGAGGCTCAGCACGAGCCGACAGTCTAAGACTGTATTCACGTTCCAGAGGGAGTCATTGTAGTTCAGCAAGAAACTACCCCCCGAACTACTGCCAGGGCCGGGAGACATCACCCGGGGGTTGTGGAGAATTAACCATCCCATCAAGTACATGTATGGTAACTCTACCCGGGGAAAGCTATCACGCCGAGCTTCATCAACGAGCAGTCCGTCATTCATGGCCCTCAGGCCAGCCTGTATACGACACACCATGGCAGGGAGCAAGCCCAGTCTTGCCCCGAACACCAGACGAACGGCGGGCCACAGGATGTTCCGCTGAATGCGGTCCGCGGACGCGATGCCTGGCACCACTACTCGACGCAGCCATAGGGAGAGATAGTCCGCCAGCCGGGCTTCCTCAGACAAAGGTCTGCGACAGCGCCTCAAGTAACTATAGGCCTTGGTACCTTCCGGGTACTTTTCTACCCCATCATTGAGAATTTGATCTGGAGCTTTAGCCTCCTCCATGAGATCCTCGACGACCTGGGCACGGAGCACGCCCAAACAGTTCACAGGCTCATTCTTGCCCCCCAAAACTTTCTCCGACTTGACGGCCCTGGCCCGGTGAAAGAAGAGGTAGGACATCCACTTAGTAGTGTGAGCCAAGTCAGAAGGCTCATTATAAAAAGCAGTGCACGTGAAGTAGTGGCACATCAGCTCCTGATACACTCCACAACCCGAGGGTCCGAGTCCTCCAACTCCCGGTTGGTGGGAACATACTCTTCATATGGGGTGTCCCCCATCGGCAGTCTCGAGATCACTGCCATTTCGTGGAGGGCCAACCCCAACTCCTCCAGTGGAGTGGCGAAGGTCCCGGTGAGTGAAATGTATCGCTCCATCAGTGCCAGAAACAGGTTAGGGTTGGGAGGCAACCCAACACTCGTCGTACTCACGGCAGCATACAGTCCGATGACCTCCAGCTCTCTCCGAAAATATTTTCAAGGCCCAGTCAACTAGGCAAGTCCATCGGAGGTTTGTTGGGGTAATCCACCCATTGCACCGAGGATTCTCCTTAGGGTATACCCCCCCTCGCACCATGAAGTCATTGCAGAAAGTCGGCAATTGGATCGGCTGGATCACTGAACTGTCTTCACTCGGGGCGCTGCCGGGCACAGTCCCCTGAACAATGTCACAACGCCAGAGGGACGGTTGACAAACGACCCCTGGTCAGCTCCTTTCAAATGAAAGATCTTTCCCCGCTTGCCGTGAAGATCGGGAGTCAGCGTCCACGACATCCTCCTGGAATGTGTGGCATGGAAGAAAGCTGAGATGGGATAATCTCTCGGCATCGTGGGCAGATACAAGACCACACTCTAGGCGGGAAAAACCCAGGATTCTCTCTTGGGCTTCGTCTGAGACTGTTTGTCAATCATGTCCCCAAAGAGAAAGGCCAGCTTGATATACTGGTCCCCGTCTATGTACGTCAGGGGCTCTCCGTTAATCATGTTCAGCAATGTCTGCTCGCCCTGAGCCGATATCAAGATCCCTCGTCCTTCCGGATACTGGGGTCCGGAGATGGGAAATGTCACGTGCGACAGATCCTCCAGATAGTTCGAGTGCAGCATCCCGGCAGCGGAACCCATCACCTCGGCCAGTGGAGACTCATGCAAATTAACTGCGAAAGTGCAAAAAAAATACGTCATTACAAATCTTGCAACATAAAGACCAAGAGACGACAGTCTGTGCTTTACGCCAAGACTGTACAAAATTTGGTCATTTTACGCTGGAAGTCACATCCAGAAGCGTAATTGGCGGTATATGGTCCGTGCTTTACGCCAGACTGCCGAAAATTCTAGTTATTACGTCGGAGGTCCCCTCCGCAAACGTAAAACTAAAATTTTATAGTATACACCAAGCTTTCGGTAGTCAGAGCTTTTACGCTCAGGACCGCAAAAATATGGAGTTTTTACGCTGGCACATTAGAAATGTGGGCATAAAAGATGAAAATATCTCTGTGCGTCATCTTCCTCAAAGAGGCAATCAGCACAGAAGACGACCTAGCGCGGTCACGTTCAACATGTGCGAAGGATTTTTTGTCATTCTTTGTCATCCCAAAGGCTCTACCTCTAAGGCCGGGTGCGTTGCTCGTCGGCGGGATGCTTCGCTCAGAAGAAAGTTCGCCTTGCCCGACCGAAGACTCTCGCGCTGGGACAGAAGAACGAGAAGAAGAACCTATACCCTTTTCCTTAGTGGAGGGGATTTGTTTCAGCGCCATTTCTGAAAACTCGGAGTGCTCAGAGAAAGAAAGAGGAAAAAACTCAAACAGTCGAAGGCTCTCTTTCGCAGAAGACGGATGAAAAGTTTTTCTCTCAAAAGCTTGGGATATATATAGAGTTCGGGTCGACTCCTCGAATCCTCGGACGGACTCCTCGAAAACCCAACCAAATCTCACAAATTAAATATTTGGTTATGATTGGGTACTACGTCAGCCCACTACTCTCGAAAGACGGACAATCAGCAAATTCGAAGAGTTTTTCGTGCAAAAATAGGTCAGCGGTTCCTATGCTAAGGAGCTTTCTACGCTCGACAGCAACAGATCTACGGTTTTACGCTCGCAAGATATAAGTCTATGGTTTTATGCCCGGATGCCTTTGTGCTCGATAGCTTTTATGCTCGAGAGGCTACAAACCTACGACTTTACGCTCAGCAGATACCAAATCAATGATCTCATGCTCGGTGGCGTTTAGTTTATGCTCGGAGGCAACAGATCCGCAACCTTTACGCTCGGAAGATTTCTTTTATTCACAGGCTACAAATCTACAGTTCTACGCTAAGGAGCTTTCTATGCTCGACAGCAACAGATCTACGGTTTTACACTCGCAAGCTATCAGTCTATGGTTTTATGCCCGGATGCCTTTGTGCTCAGTAGCTTTTATGCTCGAGAGGCTACAAACCTACGACTTCATGCTCAGCAGCTACGAATCTACGATCTCACGCTCGGTGGCTTTCTACGCTCAATAGACTACGAACTCAGGATTTTTAGCTCATCTATACTACGGATCTCTGACTTTCTGCATGTCCGAACAGTTCTCAAGACGGTCGGTTACAGGAGTTCAAACAGAAAATACTCCTTCTTGACCTCAAGATATCCCAAGTACCCGAAGCATACAGAGTTCAAACATTAAGAAATTACTCTTCTCGGGTCAATTGGAGATTCATCCAGGCTCCAGTCTGAATATCTCGTCTATCAAAATGGCAAACTCAGCTCGACAGCCATTCCTCGACCCTGTTCCAAGGGATTTTTTGAGAGGTCATTCTTGAAGACGAAGTCTGAACAAAAATTTTGTTCATTAGAAGTAAAAACTCTACGCAGTTCCTCAGTCTTAGCAGCAAAACAGTTCTTCTAAAAATATTCAAAATGCTTAACAGCGTTCTATGGACTAATCGCTATGCATAAAAGACATGACCTAATACTCTTTCTATCAGAGTGGCGTAAAGAATCAGACGTGTCGAAGCTACACATATTCAGACTTCACAGCAACGTATGGCAAGATGATCATATGAAGAAGCAAGACGATTTCATTAAAATCAAAATCATGATTACATATGAGGGAAATCCTGTCTACAAAGGGTTTTTCTTCATTTTCATGATTACATCTGAGAGAAACCCTGTCTACAAAGGGCTTCCCCATCGTTGTCTGAAGATCGCCCAGAAGCTGTTCTGACAGGTTTCCGCTGGGCTTTAATTCTTCATCCATCTTCTCCAACGGCGGGAGAACACAGAGTTGGGGCTCGCATAAATTATGCAGATCCCATACTCCGTGCGCCGTGACAGATTGAGTTAAGATATTTCACCCAACTCAATGCCTGAGGTCAGAGCTAGTTGCTGCTCTCATCCCCGGAGGTAACATGAGAAGACACCGCTTGCAAGCAGTGTGGTCCAATACGACCCTTTCCTTCTCCTGGAAGAAAAGCCATATAAAGTTGCTGATTATCCCGAGCAAGGGAGGCTAAGATATCCTTCCATGATCCATCATTGCAGTGGACACTTGCTCGAAGACGCCGTCTTTTTTGGCTCCTAACACGCTGGAAGAACATGTAACGCCCCGCAACCGCACGGTGCTTTACGCTGAGTCAGATTGAATGAAACAAATATTGGTTCCATTTGATTTGTTAGATTTTGGGAAGAAGTATTGATTGAGTTGTTTCATGTGCAGATGGCTAGCGGGTTTGATGGAAATCAGGTGTTCGTTCAGAGCAGTACTGAGATAGCTGAGTTGGAATGATAATACCATCTTCCTTAGTCCGATCGGTCGAATGATTTGTAGAGCACAGCCTGCTCGCACGGTCATACCAGTTGAGTAGATCGCGCTTACATCGGACCACGGGTTCAAGGGATTGGCCGTATCGGCAGGACAGGATGCCTAACGGGATCAATCATAGTGAGTGGGCTCTTTCCCTTCTCCTCTACTCCTTCATGCCTAATAATATGGAAAACACGTAAAAGGCTTGAACACTTGGGCTGAAACATTGAGAATTACTACACTGAGGCGTGCATAGAGTGTACGCCATTGGCTTGGTAGGATTGTGGCTTGATTTGGTTTGCGCGTTGGATAGTTGGAGCTAGAGTTGGAATATTGCATTTGAGGCAATTGGTTGAATATCTTGGGATTATACCTGGACAATTGGAATGATGCATTGAGAGATTGGGAACATTGGGATTTGGGCGAGCGAGCGTGCATCCGTGCACGGGTATCACTTGGTCGCTTTGTCTTGCAAAGCGAGCAGTTATGGTTCGAAATCGAACAACTGCATCGGTATGGGCATTGTGCCTCTTTTAGGGCATTGTGCCATAGGATAGTTTGAGAAGGGTGTTGCACCATTGGAAATACTGTATTGAGAAGAGGCATTGTGCCTATGGGAATAACTTGTGAATGGTGCCTTGGGCTATATGTTGGAAGAATGGTTATGGATGTGTTGGTTGGATTATTCATGGAACGAGTCTAGGATCGTTTGGTGGGGCGAGAATGTTCGATCCTCTCGTCATACCTATTTGGTGTCTGCATGTTACGGACAACCTGTATTGCACAGGGTTTGGTCTCCTCGAACGGGTACTCCGGGGTACCGGGATCGTTCGGCCATGGAGGAGACAATTGGGTAACGCGTCTTGGGCGCGGTGCCAGCGGTTGGAATCGATCCAGGTGGGTTAGCTACTTAGCGCTGTTTCGAGGAGAACCGCATTTGATCAGTCCGATCAAAGTCCTTTATGGCTTGGCCAGTGACTTCATATAGTATAGTGTTGGCTTACTTTTCTTTTGTTGGTTTGGCTTTCGTGTAGGCGCGGTCACCTTGCCTCGGCAAGAGTGTGCACTGTAAGATTTGGATTGTAAATGTTGGTTGAGGATGGATATTGAGGCTTGGTTGATGGTTCGACATGTTATCGTGTTGCTTGGACTTGAACAGGACGGTTTGCATGCTAGTTTCCCTCGAGTTGCTTATATATTGCTTGTCGTTTGGTTTGAGTTGAGTGCTTGCATGCTTAAACTATTTTACAACTTTCCTTAACATGTCATCCATATGCCATGAAATGAATCTAGGATTCAACTAGAAAGATTACCATATAACTGTTTGCATTTACTATTTTACTTAGTGTCGGCTTAGGCAAGTGGGTTACCCCGCTCACCAGTACGGTTGTGTACTGACCCACGTTTGTGGGCAATATTTCAGGTACGCAGGCGTAGTGGCGCTGCTTGGATATACGAGGCATGATGTATGAATTGTAAGTACCTTTGTGGGCTAGAGAAAAGAGCAAGAGTATTTCATCGCCTTCGTGGCATCGCCTTTGTGGCCTTGTCTTCGATGAGGCATTTCATTTGACCCTATCGTGAGCTTCGCTGCGTATTACTCTAATTATGTGCTTGGTACACAATACTTGACTTCCGCTGCAACTTGGTTGTTTTAATGATAATATTTGGTGTTTGACAATATTGCCTTGTACGAGCGCAACTCCAGGCTCGTACGGCATCACGTCCCGATGAGAACGATGGTCCTGCGGGAGAGCTGTAAGCGTGGTGATTCACGTTCAGCGGGGACTATCGAGCTTGCGGGAGATTAGGGCGTAACAAATTGGTATCAGAGCGCCTGGTTCATTTTCTCGGACTTGGTCCTTCGCTTCATCACAAACTCTAAATAGCTTCCGTGTGTCGTCTAGCTCTTGACTCTACTCGGTGCCGCATCGGATGTTTCATGCAATAAGTCTATATATTGTTGGTTGTGGCTGCATGTTGTTCTTGGTTGTGTTGCCTTGGTTGGTTTTCGTTAGATCGCTTAGCCTAGTTAGGCGTTGTTGCATTCGTGCAGCAAGTTGAGTGGCGTTGTTGCATTTGTGCAACAAGTTGTGAGCTTTCGTTGGGTTGGCTTGGCTTGTCATTCAGGGAGTTTCTGATTGCCTCAGTTGATCAGTTGGTTGGCTAACGAAATTTGGTTATGCAGCATATTTTGAGTAGAAATATTCGATGAGAATGGATCCTTGCACGAGTTGCTCGTCTAGTGATTGTGTTGGGTATAAGTTGGAAGTTTGGCTGCGGCGCATCAGTTGAGCAGGTTTGAGTTTGGCTTGGGAATATCAGAATAAGTTGCACGAGTTGCGCGTACAGCAAATGTGAGGAACAGTTGGGTATTGGGTTGGATTACTTGGAAGAGAGATCGTTGCACAAGTTGCTCGTGTAGCGAACGTGTTGGATGAAAGTTTGATTTTTGGCTGAGTTTTGTGTCAGACTCGAGTAAGTTGGACAATGGCAGGATCTCGCATGAGGGATGGTTTAAACGGATCTTGGATCCATGCAAGAAATCATAATACGAGTAGCGACTTAATTCAGAGTGGTATATGGGATACCACGTATTGAGCAAGGTATTAAAAAATGTTTCGGTTGGACATTAAATAGAAATTGCCTGAACGAACTCGGATATTGAGAATACATGTTGGTTGGTGCAAGTCGATTGTGTTGGAAAGAATAAAAATAGAGCAAGTGAATATTGAGTTGAGTATATCGAGAACGGACTGGTGCAATGAAAGTATCATTGAGCTTAAGAGATGGACGAGATTGGAATGAACAGTTGGGAGACGCTTGAGTGAAGCGATTGGTAAATCGGAGGATAGCGAGCACAGACTACGATTTTGGGCAACACATTTGAGATATTGGTTGAGCAATAAAACACGATATTGGTTTGGAGGGACAATGCAATATACTTGAACGGACTGGAAGGATTTTGGATATTGCTGCTCGAGAAGTCGACTCAGGTTTAGCGAAGTAGAATTTTGGGCAAGATGGTGCAACAATGGAAAATGAATTCTCCGAAAGACGTGGACGGATTGAGGCAACAACTAAAGGCAAGAATTTGTGGCGGACAGACTTTTGAAGATAGCTAAACGTGAGAGCAACGTCGGAGCAAATTACTGTGCGGTTTGAGCAAGTTGGACGTGCATTGTAGAATACGGCAAAGGGATAAGAATTGGAGCAAGTCTTGAGTTTTGAAAATCATTGCAGTAGTAGTATGAGAAGACGAACATGGCAGTTCAGAAAATTTGATAGATTCAGGGCATAACGACGGATTGATGGAAGACGATTTCAAACGAGCACAGTTCTCGAATTATGGCTTAGATAGATAGCAAGACTCTAGGTGGTTAAGCAGCATTGGGTGACAGATCAGCAGAGGTAGTGCATGAGTTCTCGGATTCGGACGTTCGCTCGGATGGAATGGTTGGATTTTGATTCAGATTTGCAGATGAGATATAGCATGGTTCATAGTAACTATCCATCGTGATGATTACAATTATCGAGCGTAGCTTCGAGACAGCTGACCCTAGCGACTTGCCCGTCGAATCGGATATGAATATGGTAGACCCATAGAATGACCCTTGAGGCGGCGTATTAGGGAATGCGTCGAGGGCAGATATGAGCGATAAGATTTGGCTTATTGACTAAGTGTTGGATTTGAGAGATCCTTGGGATAGCCTTCAGCTGAAGAAGCAGCCGGAAGATCGGAGTGATAGTGGAAGTAGCCTAGTCAACTGATGAGATTCAGAGTCACAGATTTTTGTAGATGGCATCGCCTCTGACTCATCGTGCTCTGGAAGGGAATAGCATTTATATGAATGGACGACTGTGGTGGCTCGTTCAAATTAAATCTTTGCGAATACTGGAAGGGACAGGTGTGCCTCAGATTTATAAGATGTCTCGGAACTTAGTCTGGAAAGCGTGCTCGTTCGGAAGGCGAAGGTGATATTCTATGCTTCGAGGCAGTGGAAGCAGCACGAAGAACTATTCCATGCGCAACCTAGGAATTGTGGCGAGTGTGTCCATGTTGAAATCGTGGTGACACTATCCCTTTGGCGTGGCGGAGAGATCTTCGTGGATCACACGAACCTTAATATAGATGTTCATCCTGTGAGATATTGAGATTGAGGAAGAGGTGTTGGACTGAGCTGATGAAAGCAAAGTTGATATTTGGGTAAGTCGCCTAGTTGGGGTAGTATCATTTGAGTTGATCGTTCGGTGTATGAGATATATTTGGAGATGTTGCTAGTGCGGATTCAGAAATAGTTAGATGGATTGAGTTGGAACTCGAACTGATTGAGTCGGTAGAAAATCATCATATTGAGAATAGTGCTCAAGCGAACATGTTGGAATGGAAATCAGGATTGGTTCGATTTGGGAGTGAAGCTAATAGATGCCTCGAACATAAAGATACCCTTGTAACTTGTTCAAATTTGCTATCGCAAAGCTCGGTTGAAATACATGTATTTTAGGGATGCCTTAAATATGTGTATCGATCCAAAACTAAGCGATACAAAGAATTCGTATTGAGCTGCAAGGAGGATGTGGGAATTCGAAAATTTATACGAGCGTTCAGCAGAGCGAGATATTGAGTTAGAATCGTGAATATGTGAGTTGCATAGAGCAGATCCATGGAATTGGACAAACGGCATGTGATAGGAATGAGTACCAGCACGGTTCGTGGACGAACCTGATTCTAAGTGGTATATTATGTAACGTCCCGCAACCGCACGGTGCGTTACGCTGAGTCGGATTGAATGAAATAAATGCTGGTTCCATTTGATTTGTTGGATTTTGGGAAGAAGTATTGATTGAGTTGTTTCATGTGTAGATGGCTAGCGGGTTCGATGGAAATCAGGTGTTCGTTCAGAGCAGTACTGAGATAGCTGAGTTAGAATGATAATGCCATCTTTCTTAGTCCGATCGGTCGAATAATTTGTATAGCACAGCCTGCTCGCACGGTCATACCAGTTGAGTAGATCGCGCTTGCATCGGACCACGGGTTCAAGGGATTGGCCGTATCGGCAGGACAGGATGCCTAACGGGATCAATCATAGTGAGTGGGTTCTTTCCCTTCTCCTCTACTCCTTCATGTCTAATAATATGGAAAAGACGTAAAAGGCTTGAACACTTGGGCTGAAACATTGAGAATCACTATACTGAGGCGTGCATAGAGTGTACGCCATTGGCTTGGTAGGATTGTGGCTTGATTTGGTTTACGCGTTGGATAGTTGGAGCTAGAGTTGGAATATTGCATTTGAGGCAGTTGGTTGAATATCTTGGGATTATACCTGGACAGTTGGAATGATGCATTGAGAGATTGGCAACATTAGAATTTGGGTGAGCGAGCGTGCATCCGTGCACGGGTATCACTTGGTCGCTTTGTCTTACAAAGCGAGCAGTTATGGTTCGAAACCGAACAACTGCATCGGCGCGGGCATTGTGCCTCTTTTGGGGCATTGTGCCATGGGATAGTTTGAGAAGGGTGTTGCACCATTGGAAATACTGTATTGAGAAGAGGCATTGTGCCTATGGAAATAACTTGTGAATGGTGCCTTGGGCTATATGTTGGAAGAATGGTTATGGATGTGTTGGTTGGATTATTCATGGAACGAGTCTAGGATCGCTTGGTGGGGCGAGAATGTTCGATCCTCTCGTCATACCTACTTGGTGTCTGTATGTCACTGACAACCTGTATTGCACAGGGTTTGGTCTCCTCGAACGGGTACTCCGGGGCACCGGGACCGTTCGGCCATGGAGGAGACAATTGGGTAACGCGTCTTGGGCGCGGTGCCAGCGGTTGGAATCGATCCAGGTGGGTTAGCTACTTAGCGCTGTTTCGAGGAGAACCGTATTTGATCAGTCCGATCAAAGTCCTTTATGGCTTGGCCAGTGACTTCATATAGTATAGTGTTGGCTTGCTTTTCTTTTGTTGGTTTAGCTTTCGTGTAGGTGCGGCCACCTTGCCTCGACAAGAGTGTGCACTATGAGATTTGGATTGTAAATGTTGGTTGAGGATGGATATTGAGGCTTGGTTGATGGTTCGACATATTATCGTGTTGCTTGGACTTGAGCAGGACGGTTTGCTTACTAGTTTCCCTCGAGTTGCTTATATATTGCTTGTCGTTTGGTTTGAGTTGAGTGCTTGCATGCTTAAACTGTTTTACAGCTTTCCTTAACATGTCATCCATATGCCATGAAATGAATCTAGGATTCAACTAGAAAGATCACCATATAACTGTTTGCATTCACTATTTTACTTAGTGTCGGCTTAGGCGAGTGGGTTACCCCGCTCACCAATACGGTTGTGTACTGACCCACGTTTGTGGATAATATTTCAGGTACGCAGGCGTAGTGGCGCTGCTTGGATATACGAGGCATGATGTATGAACTGTAAGTACCTTTGTGGGCTAGAGAAAAAGCAAGAGTATTTTATCGCCTTCGTGGCATCGCCTTTGTGGCCTTATCTTCGATGAGGCATTTCATTTGACCCTATCGTGAGCTTCGCTGCGTATTACTCTGATTGTGTGCTTGGTACACAATACTTGACTTTCGCTGCAACTTGGTTGTTTCAATGATAATATTTGGTGTTTGACAACATTGCCTTGTACGAGCGTAACTCCAGGCTCGCACGGCATCACGTCCCGATGAGAACGATGGTCCTGCGGGAGAGCTGTAAGCGTGGTGATTCACGTTCTGCAGGGACTATCGAGCTTGCGGGAGATTGGGGCATGACAGAACATGATCTCCTTCTTCCTCAGGTCAACCCGATGAACTCCGACGATCATCTCTGCGTGGTGATGGGAATGTGGGGAGAACAGGTTAACCCCCCAGCCTTTTTATAGGCAAAAGAGGTAACACCGGTCCCCAATAAATCCGCAATAAATTCAGCATCTACCGTTTTAAAGCTCCATTCAGAAACGTTTCGAATTACGAGGAGCGGTTCATGCTTCATTCAAAGCGTTTCAAATTTTGAGGAATTTGAAAGCTTTGAAGGGGGTCTTGTAGAAGCATAAAAAATACGCTGGGAAGCTCTACGCAGCTTATTAATGCAGAGCAGCGTAAATAGAGGCCTTCAGAGCCATCAAGGTTTCAAACGAAGCTTTTTCCGCTAAACACAGCGTGAAGTATAAGCTCAAAGGACCATCCGCGTAAGTGCAGTACGTCCAGGCCGCTTCAGCGTAAACAGGGTTCTTTATCGCCTCCAGGGCGTAAAACTCATCCTCTTTCAGACGCAGCATTGAGGTGTACAAGAGACGCTTCGTGTTCTCTGAAGTGAACCTGTCAGACCCTGCGATGAAGATCCTGCAATGAACCTGACGTCTGGACTTTTGACAAAGGGATACGGCTCGACTACCCAAACGATGGCTATAATGATGGCACAGCACTGCGACCCAGGCTATCATTTACCGCCATCCCCTTTGCGTAAACTGCTTTTACAAAGCACGAAAGGATACGCTGCCCTATTTTACATAGGCAGACACGAGCTGTTTACGTTCTGCAGTAGACAAACCGCCTGCCACATCAAAAGCTGCACTCCGTACGGGGTTCGAGGCACGTCTCTGCGTCCAATGCACAGAGCGATGACAGTTGCTCGAGGCACGTCTCTACGTCTAATGCACAGAGCGGTGACAATTTCTCAAGGCACGTCTCTGCGACGGATGCACAGAGGGGTTGCAGACCTTCAAAACACGCCTCCGTATTTAATGCACAGGATGGTGGCAAATCTCTGTATTTAATGCAAGGGATTTGATTATATCTTCAAAAGCCGTAATTCCGGCTAAAACATCAACATCAGCACTCTGACACGGTACGCAGCGGCTTCTACGCCCACCCAGCTCCTGTGCTTACTCGGCCTCTATGACCGCTCGGATTCAACGCCTATTCGGCCTCTATGACCACTCGGCTTCAAAGCCTGCTCGGCCTCTATGACCACTCGGCTTCTACGCCTGCTCGGCCTCTATGACCACTCGGCTTCTACGCCTGCTCGGCCTCTATGACCACTCTGCTTCTACGCCTATTCGACTTCTACGCCGATTCGGCTTCTATGCCGGTTTGATAACTATTTGGCTTCTATGCCATGGTGACAGATATTTGGCTTCTATGCCAACCTCTTCTACACAATGGATACCTACCTATATGGCTTCTACGCCGTGATCTTCGTAGCGATTATACGCGTTTTGTCCCTTAGTTGGACCCGCATCATACGCTCATTCAAAGGATCATCTATACGCAGGCATTGATTATTTTAACCATTGTGTAAAAGGGTGCTGTAATTTTCACTCCTCGGTTTCTACACCGACGGAGTGGTCACTGTCACTAAAACTCTATAAATAGAGACCTCTATTAATGAGGAAAAAAGGATAAATTGGAAGGTCAGAAAATTGGTCACGAAACCAATATCGGATCCAAGGTCAAGAGAGAGAGAGAGAGAAAGAGAAGAATCCGGAGCTCAGGCAAAGAGTAGGGATCGACGACTTTGGCATCGTGCATCCACCCTCTTCTGCAACCCTCGAAGCTGCTTCCTGTCTTCTACGGCACTTCTTCAACATCGTGTAGTCCAAGGGCTAAAGTGATCGACTGCAGATCAGACACCTATAGCAATCATCTACCCAGATTAAATAAATTGTACTCCCATATCCTCGTATAGGATCAATTTGTACAAGTTTGTTTGTAAACCAAAGAAGGCGGGTCTCGTATAAACCCTATCCTGAATACATTTTCATTCTTTCGTTTAATACCACAAACAAGTATCTTGACATTATATTTTATCATTAGGTTATTGTGATTTCATCTTGGACATAGATCCTCACATTTTTCTCGGGACCACAGGCGAGTACATTCTCTGATAGTTTTTGCTTTTGTTGATTACTTCTATAAATCTAGTTGTATTATATACTTGATTCTGACACTGTGGATACACGGGTTAGCACCCTAGATACCCGTCATGAGGAGTCGTGATTGGAATCCATCGTGCTAGCTGGGGATGGAGAAATATTAGTAGATTGTGTGATCATACCCAAACTCTACATGCATCATAGCTCACCCCACATCTCAAGTCGGGTGCGGCCTGACCATTACATACTTCATAGCTGTTATATATGATTAGCCTGACCATTACATGCATCATAGCTAACCAGATGGTTAGCCTGACCTACAAGAATCATAGCTAATCATATATAACCAGCCTGATCTCGTCCCAAGCTGATCACATAATAAACTGATATTACAAACACTTAGCCAGATGTTTATTCTTTACTTCAGATTACTTGTTCTAGCATTCACATATTTATATTGTTCATTGCTATATGTTCTTTGCTCATTTCATATTCTCCAGTACTCTATATTTCCAGCATTTATTCATCTTGTATTCCTTACACTGTTTTATAGTTTTTGTCAACATAAATGAAACTGCTATTTAGTATTTGTGCTTCGCTCCAATCCTGACTGGATAACATTTTCAGAGGACTTGGAGGATTTCTGCCCCACCCACTACGGCCCAGGATCAGAGGGAGATTTCATACCAGAAATCCCAGAGGAGTTATCCACCTTAGAGGAGATCCTACCTACATGCCCTTAGACTGTTCTATCTCATGTATTATTTGTACTAGACTAAGATTGAGTTGTATTATTATTTGTGGCTTTTGAGGACATCTAGACTCAGGACCTATGATGTATTTATATTTGTGTTGACTTATGATAGAACTCTTTATTCTCATTTCTCATCGTGCCAATTACTTTCATATAGCTTGTGATTGAGTATATTTATAAATCTGTGAATTCATATTATCTTTGTCCTCCGTATGGAGTTGAGACTATTGACAGGATGCGTTATATTTGAGAGTTAGACATCGTTCTACCGCCGATGCTGCGGCGTCGGCTGGACGTACCCACGGCTCATGCCCAAATTCTGGGTGCTCGCTTAGAGTATTACTACGAGCCTATTTTAGGAAGTAGGATTAGGCCGAGAATATGCTCAATTACAATTAGAAAATTTCTGATTCTTATTATGCTACTCTTGATGATTATTTCCTTTAGAATTTTTACTGTCCTTCCTTGATGATATCGTGTCTATTGCCTTAATTGAATCTTTCAATCTGTCTTCAGGATGCCGCCGAAGACCAGGTCCCTGAGACTCGGAGCAGCAGCTTCAGAGAGGTCTGCCACCTCTCGCCTTGCTGGACAGACATCCGCAGCATCTACTACATCTCCCGTGCATGTGGGAGTGTCTGCACTATTCAGGGTTCCTCCTCCCCCACTTGTTCAGAGGGTTCCCATAGCTACGACGGAACCTCTTCCACCACCACCGACTCAGTTTCCAGGAGGTGTGCCCATCGATAGGGCACAGATGTTCGCATTGATCCAGGGCATGGTCGATGCCCAGATGACGTCAGCAGAGGCCCAGAGGGTGCAGGCTGAGGCACACCAGGCCCAGACCGAGATGATGAGGATGAGCATGTAGAATGCTCATCAGGTGGCTCTCCAGGCTGTGGAGAGAGTCGCCCAGCAGCAGCATCCTGGCCAGTACCACCAGAGGCCGGGCACCATTGTGGACTTCAAGAGGATGATGTCTCAGGAGTTCAAAGGGATAGAGGGAATACTCTACGCCGATGATTGGCTAGAGGACATCGAGAGAAACTTGCGCTTGGCGCAGCTTCCGGAGGCCCTTCAGATCGAGGCCGCCGGCAGCCAGATGTTCGACATTGCCCTGACGTGGTTTCGCACGGAGCCGAGACTTCTTGACGGGGGACTCACTTGGGAGGCTTTCAGGGAGCTCTTCAAGGAGAAGTTCTTTTCTGATGTTGCCCTGGGAGCCTTGGAGAGTCAGTTTCATGACTTAGTCCAAGGGAGCTCGTCCGTTGATGAGTACGCCGCGAAGTTCTGCCGCCTGAGCCATTTTGCGCCATCGATGATTAGAGATCCAGGAGACAGGGCCCGGAAGTTCAGAAAGGGGCTGGCAAGGGAGATCAAGTCTCGCACGTCAGGACGTCGCACTGCTACCTTCGAGGGTATATTGATGGATGCCTAGATAGCCGAGGACGACTTGGACCTCAGGCCCAAGAGGGGACGCGATGCTTCAGGAGGAGCAAACAGTAGTGCGGGACCGGGCAAGGGTCCACACTTCCAGCAGCAGCAGAGGCCATATCAGCAGCAGCATCAGCAGCACCAAGCACAAGCCCGATGACAGGTCCAGCACCAGCAGCAGAGGCAGACTCAGTCCGCCATCCAGTGTGCGTACTGCGGGAAGGCAGGACACACTAGAGAGATCTGCAGAAAGAGGTTGGGCACATATTTGTCTTGCGGATCGACCACACATCAACTGAGGGATTGCCCTATCTCTGAATTTCAACTATTTGGAGGACTTGTCCCATGTGGCATTCCCTATCTCTGGAAACGAGTATCCTCAAGAAAGGGGAACTCTGATCTCGGCCCAAGGAGAAAGAATGTTGCTGAGTATGATCAGTGGGGAACCCCTGACATACATAGATGGGACTGAGTATAAGAAATCAGCTTTCTTATTTGGGGATGTGATTGATAAGCTATCCCAGACGAAGCCCAAGAAGGAAGATTGGGTATTTTCTGCTGAGGGCACAATCATGTATCTGCCAAAGATGCCCAGAGATTACCATATATCTACATTCTTCCATGCCACACATCCCCAAAAAATAGCATAGACTCTGACTCCTGATCTTCATGGCCAGCCAGAAAAGATCTTTTATAAGAAAGGATTAAACCGAGGATCCTTTGTAAGCAGTCTCTCAGGCCCTGTCATGCCCTTCAGAAGATTACTGCCGAGCAACGTCCCGAGTGAAGACACTTCACTGATCCAGCCACTTCAAATAGCAACTTTCTGTAATGACTTTATGGGGCAGGGAGGAGTATACCCCAAGATTAACCCTCGCACCAGTGGATGGCTTAACCCCCAGAATCTTTGATGGGCCAGTTTAACTACATGGGCCCTGAAGCACTTTCAGATGGAGCTGGAGAGTATTGGCTTATTTGGGGCTATGAGTACCACTAGTGTTGGGCTGCCTCTCAACCCCAACTTGTTCTTAGCTTTGATGGAGTGATATAACTCGCTCACTGGGACTTTTGCCACTCCGATAGGTGAGTTGGGCCTAGCCCTTCATGAGATGGCAGATATCTTAAAGCTGCCAATGGGAGACATTCCTTATGAATAATACATCCCACCAACAGAGAGTTAAGGGATACCAACCCCCGGGTAGTGGCAGTGTACCAAGAGCTGATGAGCCACTATCTTGCATGCACCACCTTTTATAAAGAGCCATCTGATTTAGCCCATATTAAAAAATAGGTATCTTACCTCTTCTTCCATCAGGCTAAAAATGCCAAGCAAGACAAGGTTGTAGATATCAGAGATAAACCTTTGGACCCCTTGAGCATTCTTAATGCCAACACAATCTATGATCTTATTGAAGATGCGGGGGCTCAAGATTGTGTTCTCAATGAAGAGATAGGGGGTTATCCTGCAGGAACCAAAGCCTATTGTTATATGAGGCATTACCGAAAGCCTCTGTCAAGAGAAGCTCAACTGGCTGGCTTCCTTTTTATCTGGCTATGCCGATGGGTGGTACCTGGCATCGCGTCTGCGGATCGCATTCATCGCAATACCTTATGGCCTGCAGTACATTTGGTGTTTGGAGCAAGATTAGGCCTGCTCCTTGCCATGGTATGCAGGATTCAAGCTGGCCTGAGGGCCATTACTGAGGGACTACTGGCTGATGATACACATCGTGAAGGATATCCCAGAGTGGAATTGCCATTCTTATATCTGATGGGATGGTTAATCATTCACAACACCAAAGTGATGTCTCCCTGATCGGCCAGTGGTTCGGGAAATAACTTCCTGTTGAATTACAGGAATTCTTCTTGGAATGTGACTAGCGTCATAGATTGTCGGCTAGCACTAAATTTTGCCCACAGTTGGAAGTTTTTCTGCATGTCCTGTCACGCCCCGATCCCGTAGAATCGTTAGTCGTCCCCCGGGCGTGACCGCCGTGCGGGCCTAGGTTGCGCACCGCACAAGGCTAAGTATTTTTGTTTCGCATAGCGAGCACATATTCAGAGTACGCAGATAATTGAAACACATATTGAAACATGGGAAAGTTCTCTTTTTATTGATAATATGAACATCTATTACAAACTCCTTGAACTGAGTCATAAGGATTGCCTCTATGGGCTTACAAAAGTGTTGACACAAAATGAGATAGCAGTCCTGTACATTACATCCTTACTATACTCAAAATATAAGACCTTGGGTCGGAACGACTTCTTTGCCACGAAGTTGCATGGTTGCTTGGTGGCTAGCTTCTAACTTCAAAATGCTTCTTCTTGTTCTTCAAAATGCTTCAAAGGTAGCACGGTCGAGGCGTGCCTACAGCTGGACTGGATTGGGGGTTTGTCTCCTGCTCCTCGCTCGGTTCTTCCTAGCGCGGGGAACCTATTTCAACGAGGGTCAGTACATCGAAACGTACTGGTGAAGGCAAGCTAACCCAACTATACCAATCAACACGTTATTTTAATGAAGCATGCATACTTATTGTGGGTTTCTATCTTGCCTTAGTTTATTTTACAACAAGACATAGATATAGAATTATTGAAATAACCCGCCACCATTCGGTGACATTTACCTGTCCGTCTGAACCACCTGCCATTACTTACCATGCCTTCCCTGCCAAGAAGACACAAGTTAGTTGCAACAGGTTTAAATATACGAGGGGATCACTGGCTTTGATGCCATAATGGACGGTCTTAGTCTCGGGCTAAGGTGACGGAGGCACATGTATCGCTACACGCCACCCCGCCTATGGGAGAGACTAATCTTGAGGTTCCATCCGGATCGGATCGGTGCCAGTGCCCCAGCGACCGTCCACAGGAACCAGGAGGCCTTGTGCACAAGTTGTCCGTGATCAACGGCGTTTGTGTTAAGTTTATCATTTATGTAGCTGAGTCAATGAAATCAGGGGATATGTAGCATTGTGTAATGTATTTTGCATAGTCTCCCTGAATAATTGATGCATGGCAAAGGTTGTTCTACATATAGCATATTTATAGAAGAAGAAGTAAGCATTCTAACTTGTATATATGCATATGGTAAACATTTGAATAGGCAACCATGTAGTAAGTAAGCAACCGTTCACAGGTTTCGTTGACAAGCAATATTTCCCAAGCCTATTCCCTTATTACCTTGATATCTTTTAGTTATTTACTTGGTATCGTTTGATCGGGGCAAGCACGAACACAAGATTTAGATGTGAAGACTAGCAAGTAGGGCTAGCTAATCGGGTTGGTAGCCACTCACTTTGGTAGTTGGAAGGAAAAGGAAAGAAGTGCTTTAGGCGTCCGCTCGAGCGACGACTACAGCTGGTTCACCTGTATTGACACGAACAGCTGATCAGTACTTCTTCCTCTCTTTCCCTTATCGGAATTGAAGTGCAGTCCTAAGAACGAAAGCAATAAAATCCATCAAAACCGTTCAAGAAAACCCAAGCAAATCCGAAATCCAACTCAAGGCACGAAAGCAACAAGCGGCAGCGAAAACTAGGCAACAAAGAATGCAGCGGAGAGGTCCCTCCTGACTCTGCCGCTAAGTCGATCCTTGGGGCACGGTCCACTGAATATGGGAATCGATTCCGAAAAGACAAATCCATAACGAGAATGAGTTCTTGATTCAATCTATCCCGATCGAACGATACCGTCTTGTATTTCTTAGCCGCGCTCCCTGAATAGGGGGAACGGGGCACCACATCCTACCCAACTAATTGGAAGTTCCGTCCCGAAACTTAAGGAATAAAACCTACCACTAGGAAATAATGAGGGGAACTGTTCCCTCATATCAGATTCAAGCTCCCAAGTAGATTCTTCGACAGAGTGATTCCGCCAAAGCACGCGCACTAGAGGAACCGAACGGGTCCGAAGCAGCTTTTCTTTTCTATCCAAAATTTGTACCGGCTGTTCTACATACGTCAAGTCGGGCTGAAGGTTCAGTTTTCCCAGGTCTACCACATGGCTTGGATCGTACACATATTTTCTAAGTTGGGAAACATGGAATATATCATGTACGTCAGCTAGGGATGGTGGTAGAGCGATCTGATAAGCAACTGAAGCAACCCGCTTTAGTATTTCGAATGGGCCGACAAATCGTGGACTTAGCTTTCCCTTCGCTCCGAACCTGCTGACCCCTCGCATGGGCGATACCTTGAGGAATACCCGGTCACCTACTTGAAACTCTAGCGGTCTCCGATGAACATTCGCATAGCTCTTCTGACGACTTTGAGCTATCTTTAATCTGTCCCGAATCAGCCGAACCTTCTGGACGGTCTGCTCCACGAGCTCAGGGCCAAGTACTTGCCGCTCCCCGACTTCGTCCCAACAGATAGGAGATCTACACTTCCGCCCGTATAGCGCCTCATACGGCGCCATTTGAATGCTTGATTGATAGCTATTGTTGTAAGCAAATTCGGCTAGAGGTAGATGAAGGTCCCAACTAGTCTTCGTGTCCAAGGCGTAGAGTCGCAGCATGTCTTCGAGGATCTGGTTGACGCGCTCTGTTTGGCCATCGGTCTGTGGATGGTAGACGGAGCTGAATTTTAACTTCGTCCCCATTGCTGACTGCAGGCTTCCCCAGAAACGTGATATGAATCGACCATCTCGATCGGAGACTATGGTTACGGGCACGCCGTGGAGTCGGACGATTTCGTTGAGATATATCTGAGCCAGGCGGTCGGCACTCCAAGTAGATTTGATAGGCAGAAAGTGAGCTGACTTGGTGAGTCGATCGACGATAACCCAGACTGCATCATGTCCCCGTTGCGTTCTCGGCAAGCCAACAATAAAGTCTATCGTTATATCATCCCATTTCCACTCCGGAATAGCAAGGTTCTGAAGCTCTCCGCCTGGTTTCTGGTGTTCGGCCTTTACTCGTTGACAAGCCATGCAATGCGACACAAACTGCACCACATCCCGTTTTAAGCCGTGCCACCAAAACGTCGTACGAAGATCTCGATACATCTTTGTGCTACCCGGATGAGAAGTATAACTAGCATAGTGAGCTTCCGTGAGTATCTCTTGTCTGAGGGCCGCGTTGTTCGGAACACATAGTCTTCCCTTTACTCGAAGCATCCCATCCGTGCTTACCGCAAAGTCGGACGCCTTTCCTGCCAAGATGAGGGCATGCATCTTCTGTAGGAACGGGTCGTCCTTCTGAGCGGCCTTCACTTTGTGTAACAAGTCGGGCTCGAGGCGCAGTTGAGCTACTTGCGCCCACTTCTTATATCTTATTTTCAGTGTGATACCCAGTGATTCAAGATCTCGGCGTAGCCTATCATCAATAACCAAACTCCCTACAAACACTCGACTCAACGCGTCAGCTACTACGTTTCCCTTTCCAGGCGTGTATCTGATCGTGAGATCGAAGTCGCTGAGGAGTTCAAGCCATCGCCGCTGCCGAAGATTCAAATTCTTTTGAGTGTACAAGTATTTCAGGCTCTTATGGTCTGTATAAATTTCGCACGGCACGCCATAAAGATAGTGACGCCACAGCTTCAATGCAAATACTACCGCGGCAAGTTCGAGATCATGCGTTGGGTAGTTCTGCTCGTGAGGCTTTAGCTGTCTAGACGCGTAGGCTATCACCTTATCGCGCTGCATCAGGACACATCCTAGACCTTTTCCTGAGGCATCACTATATATTTTAAAGTCATCCGGTCCGTTCGGCAGAGTGAGAATTGGGGCAGAGATGAGGCGCTGCTTTAACTCCGTAAACGAAGCTTCACAGTCCTCTGTCCAAGTAAACTTCGCACCCTTTCGTGTCAACTGAGTCAAGGGCGAAGCAATCCTAGCAAAATTTTGTATAAATCTTCGGTAGTATCCTGCCAGGCCAAGGAAACTTCGGATGTCGCTAGCTGACTCCGGTCGTTTCCACTGCGTGATTGCTTCTATTTTCTTCGGATCAACTGAGATGCCTTCCGAGGAGATGATATGCCCCAAAAACGAGATACTGTCCAGCCAAAATTCTGATTTGCTTAATTTGGCATACAACTTGTGGTCTCGAAGGGTTTGCAGCACCATCCACAGGTGTCCTGCGTGCTCATCCCTAGTCTTCGAGTACACTAAGATGTCATCGATAAACACCACCACGAATTTATCGATGAAGGGCCTAAAGACACGGTTCATCGTATCCATGAATGCAGCAGGAGCATTCATCAGTCCAAACGGCATCACGAAAAACTCGTAATGGCCGTAGCAGGTTCTGAAAGCAGTCTTGGGTACGTCTTCTGGCTTAATCTTCAGCTGGTGATAACCCGAGCGAAGATCAATTTTAGAAAACACCGTTGCCCCTTGTAACTGATCAAACAAGTCATCTATCCGTGGCAGAGGATATTTGTTCCTGATTGTGACCTTGTTTAATTCCCTATAGTCTATGCAGAGGCGTAGAGTTCCGTCCTTTTTCTTCACAAAGAGCACGGGAGCGCCCCAAGGAGACACGCTCGGACGGATGAACCCGCGATCAAGCAATTCCTGGAGTTGGTGCTTTAATTCACTCAGCTCTGCAGGTGCCATTCTGTACGGAGGCTTTGAAATCGGCTGTATATTTGGAAATATGTCTATAGTGAATTCAATCTCTCGGTCTGGCGGCATACCGGGTAGTTCGCTCGGGAACACATCGGGGAACTCTGCCTCAACGGAAGTTGACTCGACGTTTGCGTAGTCCTGCCGTGTGTCCCGAACCGATGCTAGGAATCCCTCGCAGCCTGTGTAGAGATTCGTCGGGCAGATTTTGCCGAAATCACCATGCAGGCCCTGGTCGTATTTTTCGCTGGACTACTGGTGTAACAGAACACGGCTTCTCCGGGCAGACGGAAAATGACTCGCTTCTCTGCACACTCAATAGTTGCCGCGCATGCGCCGAGCCAATCCATTCCCAAAATGATATCGTAGTCCCGCACATCAAGAACTAAGACATCAAGTGACAGCTTTCTCTCCCCAATACAGATATAACCGCCTAGGCATGCTGAACAGACAGGAATTTTTGTACCAGATGGGGTGCTAACGCTTAAATCTAAATGCAACGGAGTCATTTTTACATTGTTCTCCGTGGCGAAGTTTGTAGAAATAAAGCTATGGGTTGCACCTGAATCAAATAGAACGCGAGCAGGTATATTATTGAAAAGTAAGGTACCTGACACGACGGTATTCGAAGCTAGAGCTTCTTCTCGTATCATGGTGTAGACTCGGCCTTGAGCTTGATTACGCCCTTGCTGAGGCGCCGCTCGATTTGCCTGAGGTGCCGCTCGATTTGCCTGAGGTGCCAGAGTCTGATTTTGTTGAGGAGGACGGCGCTCGGTGAACTTTGGACAGTTGGGAAGGGCGTGATCGGAAGCTCCATAAATGAGACATAACCCATGCTTCCAGCGACATTCACTTTCGACGTGCCCTGTCCTTCTACAGAAATCACATCGTTGCCCCGAGTTTCCCTTTTTCGAACCACCGTTGTTAGGGCGCTTTGCAGCTGTGTTTCCTCTATCATTGCCTTGGCGTTTGTGATTGGGGGTTTGCACAGCGCCGGTGGCAACGTGAGGATACTGCGGTTCGAGGGAGAGGGCGTGGTTTAATACTTCCCGCATTGTCTGATACTGCGGAACAGACACGTGCCCGTGAATACCAGGACGTAGCCCTCCTTCGAATCGTCTGGCTCGACTCGATGCATCCGGTAGATAAGCGGTAGCAAATTTGGCCAGTTTGTTGAATTCTGCCGAGTATTGCTTCACCGTCATATTGCCCTGCCGGAGTTGAACGAAATCGTTTTCCCGTTGACGTCGTAGAGGTGGGGGTATAAACTCCTCCTCGAACGCGGCACGAAAAGTCGTCCACGCGATCGTCTCCTCTCCATGGCCAAGTTGAAGAGATCGTCGATGCACGTCCCACCAGTCGTGCGCGTTAAGGCGAAGCAATAGTTGGGCACAGGTGACGCGCTTGTCTTCCGGCACTTCGAGGAGAGAAAAATGATCTTCAAGCTCGACGAGCCAATCTAGGGCCACGATCGGGTCCTCAGTCCCGTTAAATGGCGTGTTGCAGACCTTCTTGAAGTTGCCAAAGGTGAAGGCAGTCACTTCCCTCGTCCTTGGCGCGGGCGGTGGTTCGACTTTAAGCACTGGCTGCTCCACTGGTGTAGCTGTCATTGCGGCAGAATGGTTGGAGGCCAGGGTCAAGAATACTAATGACTAAGTGTGTGAGTACTAGCTTAACATGTGATCGACTTGGGCAAGATGCAATGCGGCCTGGCTAATCATACGTGCGGTGCATGATCAACACTATTCAGTAATCAGTACTTGATACAATAGGGATATTGATCACATATCTATACTAATACTCTCCACCCCGACTGGTATAATAGATCCAACCATGGTATGCTATGGCACGAGATTCCCCATGAAGATAGCGACTCTTTCCGAGAATCAGTGTCTCTACATGTACAAGATAACCAATAAAATAATACTTGCACCATATACACCATATACCAAGGAATAACATCTTATGACGAGATCCGGATATACCAATCCGTGTAACCATAGTGTCAAGAGAACATAAATATTTACACTAGATACAATGAACATAGAGGATATCATAAATGAGAAACTATCAGAGAATGTACTCGCCTGAAGTCCAATGAATAGTCTCACAGATGTCTGACTCGGTGCCTCGAAGACCTAGATATGGAATACAACATCAATACAAGGTTCCGAAAAGAGAATAAGTTAAACTAGTCAACTTCTAGGTCAATAAGTCAATTCTAAGTCAAACGTCAACTATAGTCAAACCAAGGTCAACTATCTATTTCTAGGTTGCACAAGTCTAACACAAAAATCTTGGGTCAAGATATTAAAATCTAAGTCATAAAAATCACATCCTAAAATATTAGGATACCGTATCTCCGGATACGTGGATCCAAGGTAAAACATCAATAATATAAATTAAACAATATTTATAATCAATATAGAATCACAATTTATACATCAAATAGGTACCATGGTTTTGAACCAACTTGGTATCTCAACAAAATCACAATCTTGATACCCAAACCCCGTATCTTGAGTATCCTACTTACCTTGGTTTTCACAAGGTAATACTCAATACCATGATATAATAATTACCCTCATATATAATATATAAATATATACTAATATTATACAAATAAGGAATATAGCAATAATAGTATATTATCTCAATATCAATACCTATATATATACTTATATATATATAAAATAGTATATAAACACACATATATATAATAATCTGCCTAACTGTCTCTGAAAACAGTGTTGAAAAACACTGATACGCTGAAACCAGGCTTTTAGTGATAGTTCTGACTGTCACTGAAGCCACCGTTGCTGCTGCTGCTTGGAATTTGCACTGCTGCTACTTTGGTGACGATTTTCAAACGTCACTGATCCTGTTGTCGCTGCTGCTGCAATTCCCGCCGCTGCTTGCTGCTATTAATGACAGTGGCCCGCCGGAGCTCTCCTCCGTGCGGCGAGCCACCCCCCCTCGCCGACTTCCCCCCCCCCCCGCGGCGAGCTTCCCCCGCGGCGAGCCCCCGCTGGCCCGACCGCCTCACTCCTCAGCTCCCCTCTTCCCCTGAACTCGCCCCCCCCCCCCGCGGCGAGCCCCGCCGGAGAGGCTACCTCCCCCGGCCGGAGCGGCGAGCCCCTCGCCGGAGCCGCTCCGCCGACTCCCTCCCCCTGCGGCGAACCCCCCCGCTGGCCCTCTCTCCCAGCAGCTTCTCCTCCTCCTCTTCTTCTCCACCTCGACCCCCTCCGCCAGCGTCGGCTGTCCCCCCCCCCCCGACCACCACGTCATCCTCACCGACTCTCTCTCCTCCCCTCTCCTCCTCCCTGAGCTCGTCTCACCGACCCCCGAGCACGCCACCACCATCACCATCTTCCCAGCACCTCCTCCGCCTCCGCCCGACGACAAAGCACCAAGGGGGCCTCTTCCAGGAGTAGACATATTGTCTCCCCTGTTGGGGATAATTCTTTGATTAGGGGTCCTTTGCCTTTTAAAGAAGGAGCCTCTACAGTTCCAACTGAAAGTGCTGGTGGAACACCTTGTTCATCAAGTTCATGAATACTGCCGGTGCATTGGTTAAACCAAATGGCATTATCATAAATTCAAACTGGCCATATCTTGTCCGAAAAGCAGTCTTCGGTATGTATTCTCTCTTCACCTTCACCTGGTGATAGCCTGACCTCAAGTCTATCTTTGAAAACACATTCGATCCGCTCAACTGATCAAAAATATCATCTATCCTCGGCAGCGGGTATTTGTTCTTGATAGTGAAGTTGTTCAGAGCTCTATAATCGATACACATGCGTACCGTTCCATTCTTCTTCGGTACAAACAATACCGGAGCTCCCCATGGTGATGAACTGGATCTGATGAAGTCTTTGTCCTGCAACTCCTCAACTTGCTTCTTCAGTTCTGCCAGCTCGCTGTTGTTGATTTTATAGACATATTATGAAATAGGCACCGCTCCTGGTACCAAGTCTATAGAGAATTCAACATATCTGTTTGGCGACAAACCTGGCAACTCCTCTGGAAATACATCCAGGAACTCCGCTATCAGAGGATGTGGTAAATCCTCTTCTTCCTTCCTGGCTCCGTATAAAGTGACTCTGCTCTGCTCCGCTGCTTCTTTGGCAACCTCAAACTTTGGCTCTCCTGGTGGTCAAAATATTACTCTGCCTCCGTGACAATCTATAGTAGCATGGTGCCTACTCAACCAGTCCATTCCGAGTATAATATCATATCCGGAAAGTGGCATGATAAGTAAGATCATGCTCAACTCTCGGCCTCCTAATGATACTCTCCGATCCTTACAATAATCACGGACTAGGATAATACCTCCTCCAGTCGTGATCTTGCAAGTCCTATCTAATGGTTCTGTCTTTAAATGATGCTTAAGGGCATAAGATACAGATACGAAACTATGGGAAGCGCCAGAATCAAATAATGCAAGTGCTGGAATAGAATCGAGAGAAACTGAACCTGAAATCACATCTCCAGCTGGCTCGGCCTCCTCAATCGTCATGGCGTATGCTCATCCATGATGTGCACCTCTCTGTTGGTGTTGAGCAAACCTCTGCTGCTGTGGTGGAAGTGGAGGTCCCCTCCGCTGGCCTCCTGGTACAGTAGGTACTCTAGTTGGTCCCCTCTGAGCGGCTGCTCCACTCTGGCGAGTCTGAATAGATGGAAAGTCCCTCAACTGATGTGCTGATGATCCACAGGACAAGCATGTACCCAACCTTTTCTTGCAGATGTCCCTAGTGTGTCCTATCTTTCCGCAATACGCACACTGGGCAACGGGCAGAGTCTGCCTCTGTGGCTGCTGCTACTGGGTGTATCCTCGAACTGGTGCATGGTGCTGCTGATGCTGCTGCTGCTGGTACGATCTCTGTTGCTATTGAAAGCGTGGGCGCTTGGCCGGTCCTGTGTTACCACTTGTTCCTCCAGAAGTGTCGCATCCTCTCTTGGGTCTGAGGTCAAAGTCATCTTCAGCAATCTGGGCATCCATTAGAATACCCTCAAATGTAGTAGTATGACATACCGAAGTACGAGACTTGATCTCTCTAGTCAACCCCTTCCTGAATTTTTGGGCCCTATCTCCTGGGTCTCGAATCATCGATGGTGCGAAGCGACTCAAACGACAAAACTCTGCGACGTATTCGTCGACTGACATGCTTCCTTGTACCAAGTCATAGAACTGACTCTCCAATGCTCCTAGGGTTACGCCAGGAAAGAACTTCTCCTTGAAGAGATCCTTGTCCTTCGTCAGCGAGTCTGGGTTCTGTACGATACCATATTAGTGTGATATCAAACATCTGACTGCATGCGGCCTCGATCTGAAGAGTCTCCAGAATCTGTGCCATACGCAAGTTTCTTTCTATATCCTCTAGCCATTCGTCAGCGTAGAGTATCCTCTTGGTGCCTTTAAACTCTCGAGGCATCATCCTCTTAAAGTCTACTATAGTACCCGGCCTCTGGTGCTGCTGGCCAGGATGTTGCTGGTCCTGTGCTACTCTCTCCACAGCCTGGAGAGCCACCTGATGAGCATTCTCCATGCTCTTTCTCATCAACTCTGTCTGTGCCTGGTGCGCCTCTGCCTGTACCCTCTGACCCTCAGCTTGAACACGCTGAGCCTCTGCTATCACTCTTTGGGCATCTAACATGCCTTGGATCAGTATAAGCATCTGTGCCCCGTCAACGGGCATACCTTCGGGAGATGGAGTTGGTGGAGGAGGAAGGTTCTCTGTCATAGCTGGGGAAACCCTCGGAACAGGTGGAGGAGGAATCCCAAAAGCTGCAAATACTCCCACATGAACAGGAGATGTAGGAGGAACTCCAGATGTCTGTTCGTCAAGTCGAGAGGTGGCAAACCTCTCTGAAGCTGCTGCTCCCAGTCTCAAAGACCTAGTCTTCGGCGGCATCCTGAAGACAGATCAAAAAGGATTAATTAAGGTGATAGATACGATATCATCAAGGAAGGACAGTAAAATTCTAAAGGAAACAATTATCCAGAATAACATTGTAAAGATCAAAAAATTTCTAGTTGTGATTGAGCATACTCTCATCCTAAATCCTATTTCCTATATCCTATCACAGGCTCGCAGTAGTTCAACTAAGTCATCGCACTACCACAATATCGCACAACTTGCAAAGCCTGACCTACATGGACCACTACTAGAAATGTGTCACAACCCGCACCCGGAATTTGGGCATGAGCCGTGGGTACGTCCAGCCTACGCTGCAACATCGACAGTAGAACGCTGTCTAGGTCTCAATAATACTAAATATACTCACAACCTGTCAATGATATCAACTTCATAAGGAGGACAATGAGATATACATTGCTCAACAGTTCATAATACATATACTCAATCATAGTAGCTATAAGAATAAATGGCAGGATGAGATAAAAGATAAGAAGTACTGACATAAGTCAAGCACAAACTCAAACAGAGATAAACTAAAGTCTAGCTGTGTCACGACCCGCACCCGGAAGTTCGGGCACGAGTGCGTGGGTACGTCCAGCCTACGTCGCAGAGTCGGCGGTAGTACGCTGTCTAGGTCAAATCCATATTTACTAACTAGCTCATTCACAATTAACATAGGCAAGATAATAATGAGAACAGAAACTTAAGATTTGCAATTGAAATAAATGTGACAACAGATTCAAATGTTTAGTACAGAAAATCAGAATAAAATCGGGGACAAACCCGATTAATAAGATAAGAATATAAATAAAAGATAGCTACTACTAGCTACTCTGCAGCAGGGGTCTCCTGGGTGGGTTCTGGCTCCTCATAAGTATCATCAGTCCCCTCATAGGGACCATAATAAGTAGGGGCAAGGTCCTCATCATCGCCTAAATCAACAAATCCAGTCAGGAAAGGAGCAAAGTACACAGTGCACAACAAGGTTAAACTAAATATTTATGACAATTAAATATTGAATATTATGTTAAGAAACTACATAAAAGAACATCATTATCTCAGAGTTAAAGCTGTAAGCAGGAATATGAGAAAGCAGAAATAAATAAAACAGGAAATGAAACTACAACAGTCAGTAAGATATATAACATGACCAGAAACTATCTGTGTGAACTTGTGTTTGTTTTTAGAATACATAGTTGGCATGTAGGGGTTTATAAGGCTAATCCGGCCGTCATAAACGGCTATTAAACAGGGGAAATCGATATTCGGCTGAGGTACAGTCGCGTACCAACAGCTATTAAACATGACAAGGGGAAGGGTAAACTACATGCCTTCTAGTATTCTTCCACCCGACATAAAAAACAAGACATGAACTCCAATATTTAAGACATGAAATCCAGCATTTCTAACACTAGGTGTAATCAGCAAGGGTACTAGTAAAGCAGAGAATTAATTATCACAATATAAAGGTTTAACTTGAAGTGCAGGTACTTGCCTGTTGTTTAGATCTGATTAAAATTGGTTCTCGGGGGAAATTCCAGAGATGAGTCCAAAAGCTGAAATAGATATTACCATCACGCTCAGAAGATGTCAAATAGCTAGAAATGCCTGTCCTTGGGTCCAATTTGGAGATAAGGGCAAAAATGGCAGTTTCGGGTCAAAACGGGGTCCGTCGGTGGGCCCGCTTTGCACCGAAAAACGTGTCCGGGTCAAAGGTCTCCAAATTCACCAAACTTAGTGTCAACAGGTCAGGAACGCTGATACGAATCCAACGGAACTTCCAGATTTGGATTCCGATGAGCCGAACACAAAATCGCCCGTCGAGCGGGGCCTATGGGGCCCACGACACGCGATTTCGTCAACGTTCTCAGAATCGAACCAAACTTGACCCACAGGACCAGCGTATCGCTATGAGTCCGATGGCATAAGTTTCGTCTTGATCTGACGAGTGTACAAGAAGTTAGGGCGAATTGCCGAAAAGTCGGATACGGGGCGATGTCCGCGGATACGCGTTGATTCCGGTGTGCACGCACACCCGAATCAGCTTCCACGAATTCTCACACATCCGTATCGACGACGCGCACGTATCTGTGAAGACCGCACTCGACCAAGTCGTCCCGTTTGGCGGGGCGCACTCAGTTCCGGGGTGAAACAGGGTATGGTTTTTCCTGTTTTTGGATCGCGGTGTGCGATCACCACAGGACGCGATGCCCCGAACGGTTTATCCGGGCACCGAGAGGGTCATACAGGCTTTCCAACGCAATTTGCGGAATTGAAAACGGAGCTACGAACAAAAAGTTACACGCACCTGAAGGGGACCCAAAAATCAGGGTCGAGCCGTGTCCGACACGTGTCCGACACGACACTGTTACTGTGTCCACTGCACAGTAAAGGGGGCTAGGGTTTACTGTGTCCGACTCCTGTGTCGGTATCCGCCGGAGGGGTGCCGGAGAGGGCCGGGGGAGGTTCGCCGGCTGCTGGGGTCGACGGCGCGGAGGCGCTGGCCGGTCGGCGGAGCTCTGGGAGGTGGCGGCGGCGTTCTGGGAAGAAGAAGAAGGAGGAGAGGGGAGAAGGAGGGGGCGCTGGCTGGGGGGTCGAGGGCGGTCGGGTCCGGCGAGGGGAGAGGGAGGAGGAGCTGCAGCAGAGGGAGGTCGAGCACGGCGAGGCGGAGCGGAGAGTTAGGGTTAGGGTGAGGTGGAGGAGGAGGAAGAAGGGGGGTTTTAAAGGGGGAGCGGGCGGTTAGGTCAGCCGGGAAAGGCGGAGCGAAGAGGGCGACGTGGGGGCGAGGGCGCGGAACGCGCGGCGCTGCGCGCGGTGGCCGGCGCTGGACGCGGGGTCGTGGGGAGGCCGGGTTAGGCGGGTCGGGCGGCTCGCGGGTCGGGTCTGTCTGACCCGACCCGGTAGCCGGTTGGGGCTGGGCCGGGTTAGCGGCTGGGCTGCTGGGCTCGGCCCACTGGGCCGGGCCGGGCCCAAAGAAAAGAAAAATAAAATAAAATAAAATAAAAATAAGTAATAATAAATATAATAATAAAAACAGTTTAAATTTAATTAATTAAAATTAGTTTTTAGGCATTTAAAAATAGGTCTGAGGCCCAGAAAAATTCAGAAATTTTTTTCTAAGTCCAGTTTTCCATTTTACACTCAAAAATGTTATTTTTATGATATTTTAATATTATTTATTAGCAATTAAAAATCATTTAATTATTAAGAGCCTTGATTTTAATTTCAGAAAATTCCTAGAAAATTCCAGAAAAATTAGGAAAAATCCAAGATTTAATAATTTGAAAATTCAGGGGGTTTACAAGCTGTCCAATATAAATAGTCTCAACATAAACTCGACATAAGTCTCAGCATAAACTTAAATGCATAAAATAATAACTGTCTAAATAGCTGCAGGTAGTGTCTCCTCTAAGGGAATGGACTCCTCTAAGATCTCTGGTGTGTTCTTCTTCTATACCTGGTCCATAATGTATAGGACAGAAGTCATAAAGATCCTCTGGAAAAATATTTCTAGTCAGGATTGGAGCAAAGTACAAGCACTAACAACAGTTCTATGTATATTGACAAAAATTATAATACAGTGTAAAGAAATACAAATGGAGATAAATACTGGCAATAAAAAATACTGGTGAGTATGAAATACTGAAAATAAGAAATACTGGAGAATATATCATCATCAATAGCACAACTAGCAATGAACAGAATATAGGTGAAATGCTAGAACAATGAACTGGAAATACATGAATAGAATATCTAGCTAAGTGTGTGAAACATCAGTCTATCATGTGATCGACTTGGGACAGATCAGGCTTGTTACATATAATTAGCTATATTTCATGTAAGGTCAGGCTAATCATCCGGTTAGCTATGATGCGAGCAATAGTCAGGCTAATCATATATAACAGGCTATGAGGCATGTAATGGTCAGGCTGCACCCGACGTGAGGTGTGGGATGAGCTATGATGCATGTAGAGTGGGGTATGATCACATAATCTACTTATATTTTTCCGCCCCAGCTAGCACGATAGATTCCAACCATGACTCCTCGTGACATGACTCAATAATGCTAACCCGTGTATCCAATAGTGTCAGAATTAAGTACGATATACAACTAGAATCATAGAGATGATCAACATAATGAAAACTGTCAGAGAATGTACTCGCTTATGGTCCTGCGCTGGCAATACCAATATCCTATTTTCGAAGTCTCACACCAACAATCCAACGGTCCTATGTACATAATATAATAATAATATAGCATCAGTCGTTACACTAGCACACACACAAACATAATTATACTGAACTCAGAACTACGATAGGGGTGATACTGGTCAACTAGCAGGGTCAAGTGTGCGTCTAACTGCACATGTGTCAAGTCCTCGATTACTGTGCATAACAAGACAGTAATTGGCACTAACATATGCCTAGCCAGTACGTTAGTGTACACAAGGCAGACAGTTCACTAATACTCAGGGTCATATAGTCATATGTAAACATGGGATACCCACAATTAACACTTATGGCCATACACATATATAATATCGTCATACATAGTACTAGCAACCAGTTTCCCATCAAATATATATATATAACCTAATTATAATACACACACGCACGCACACGCAACTAGTTATTAGGTTTATTTACATAGTGTCATGAAATCACATCTAACAACTCCCATGAAGTAATATGCTAACCCTAATTACTATTCACACATGTACACATAAAATCATGAAGAAGGCAAGTCTGAACCTGTGCGTGCACGGGATCGAAGGAGGTTGATGCTAACCGGAGACGGTGCTCGGGCTCCGGCGAGGGTTGCCGCATGGTCGGCTGTACACGGCGGTCGGATTCGAAGATGGCGTCGTGTCGTGGTGATGATGATGATGATGATGATGTAAGGAGAGGCGGTGGTGCGGCTGTGTCGTCGAGGAGAGGCTCAGGCGATCGGAGTCGGGGTCGAGTCGTGTTGGTGGCGGGTACGGGGACCGTTATCGGAGAAGATGACAGAGAACAGGGAGGAGATGGATGTGGGTGGTTCAGTCGGCGGTTGTGGCATGGATTCGACGAGGCAGTCATGGCCGGGGCTGAGGAAAAAGTCGACTGCTGTCGGTTGCAGTCGGTAGTTGGGACGGTCGGAAAGTGAGGTCGGCGGGTGAGTCGCTGCTCCGGCGATGGAGTCTAGGCGCTTAGGAAGAGGTCGACGGTGGTGGTGATTCGGGATCGAGATGATGGTAGTGGTGGAGAAGGCTGTTGGGGATGGAGGGAGTCGGTGGTGATGTCGATCTGTGCTCGGAGGAGGAGATGTCGGGCTCTCCGGCGGTCGAGTCGGAGGAAGGAAGAGGGTGATGTTGATGGTTATAGTGTTAATGGTGGCGGTGGTGATGGGAATGAGAAGTCGAGGAGAACGGGAATGAGGGTGGCGGACAGCGGGGCTCAGCCACGGTTGCTGTCAGCGGTGGAGCGGTGAGCTGGTTGGGGACGATGAGGTCTGTGGGATGGAGGTAGGGGATGTGAGATGGGTTTTGGTTTAGGGTTTGATGTTTTGATGGTGATGAAAATATGGAGAAAAAGTGTATATATATGGGGAAAAGTGTGTGATGTAAACCTAGGAAATTGGGCCGGCCATGTATCCTAGGGATGGGGTTTGCTTGTTTTTTCATGAAGAAAATTGGAGGGCTAGGATTGAGTGGGTTTTGAATGGAGGGCCAAGATGGTTAGGAGGGTGAGGTGTTTGAGTGTTGCATACTCCAAAACAAGGAAATACATGCATGTGACCGGTCAATGAAGGAAATGGATGCTTCTTCATGTGTTGGGTCCAATGGAATATAGACACCTCACTGCAATTTTGCATAAAAGTCCCTAACAATTAAAAAATTGCACAAAAGTGGAAATTAAAAATAAATGTCTGCAACGAATATTGTGCGACTAAAATGGAGCATAAAAGGATATATTTATGAGTTACACAAAGATCAGAATGGAAGACTGGCACGTCTAGGACAAGGATGTAAAATTTGTTGGAAGGCAAAACTAGCGTAGCGCTTCAAATATCGAAGCAACGGTGAGGTACAACAATCAAATAAAATCACAATAATAATATAATCCCCAATATTTAATTCCCCAAAATGCTAATTAAAATCCATAACCTATACTTTGGTCAGAGGTTCAACTATTGGGTTTCTACGTCTAGTTCACTAACTCATGCATTTAAGGAACACTATAAATAATATATATATAAATATATCATGCAATATATTAACACATTACTTATAATAAATGAAAAGACAAAAATACCCCTATTCTAGAATGTGGTAGTGACAAATATCTACACCAACAAGTTTCGATTGCTCAAACAATCGAACTAGAACGCTTAATGTATCATCTTCCTTCATGGAGCAAGCGCTGATGCACTGATGGAAGAACTCGAATAAACGCTAGAGCGTCGATACAAAAGTTTGGACAAGCTACTAGAGAGGGATCTATCTTTCCCTTATGAAATATGTAAGAGTTTCTTCTCTTCACTTCTCTTCTCTTCTCTTCTCTTCAGAGCACTAAGTCTGACGCTTCCACGATATTCATGTGCCAACTTTGCGTCCAATACGACCTGCAAAATGTATCATCAAAGTGTCATCTTGTACCCTTTGCTCCAGTGCGAGTTAATGTTGTATTGAACTGGTCTAGCTAGTAGTGTACTTGGTACCAACAAACTCATAGTATCTGACATTTTTTGAGAACATGGAAGGGTTTGTAAATCAAGTATGGATCACCAAAGAATAACTTTATACATACATATATCTTATCCCTTAATTCTAACCTTCAGCTCCCCCTTTATTGCAGAAAAGTTTATGTAGAGAATTACAGTTTTAATATATTTTCCGGAGAGAATAGAGTTTCGAGAAATTGGGAAAATAGAACACGCCCTTAATAAGGGTGTTTGGCTTATATTAGCTTTATTCCACTGCCAACGTCCTTATTAAGGACGTTTGCTATTTTTTCTTTTTTTTATCATGTAAAAGTAAAAAAGAAAAGAAAAGTACAAGTCTCAGGCGCCCTTAGCAAGGGAGCTTGCTATTTTTTTTATTTACATTTGCTAAGCTCAAATGCCTTTAGTAAGAGAGCTTGCTATTTTTTTTACACTTTTTTTCTTTTTAAATTTACTAAGGAAATAATGTAAAAAAATCGTGTAAAATAAAAATAAAATATTATGTAAACAATATAAATGTAAAAAGAAAAAAGTGTAATTTTTTTTATATTTTTGTGTAAATGTGAAAAAAATGTAAAAAAGAAAGTAGCAAGCACCCTTGCTAAGGACGCAAGGGACATGGTTCACGTCCTTGTTAAGGGTGCCGTGTTTATCCTTTTTTTGTTTTTTTTAACATGATAAAAAATTATAAAAAAAGTTCTTAAAAATAGCAAACGTCTTTAACAAATATGTTTGTGTTTTGTTTTCACAATTTCCTAAAACTTTATTCTTTTCAAAAAATATATTAAAACTGTAGAAAATTTCTGTTCTCATATTCATATTTCCCTCAACTGGACAATCTGGGAGCTGCACCATCAAAGCAAACGGCGTGAAACAACAAAGCAAGGAGGGAGGAGGGGGGAATTTACTCCGTATGACATGTGGGCCCCACATCACAGTTTATGTTTGATCCACATGTAGTCTCTATCAATTTTTTTAATAGGGGTTTCAAATAAATTGTCGTCGTCGTGGTGTCCACTAACAAGTATCCTCTCTCTCTCTCTCTCTCTCTCTCTCTCTCTCTCTCAAAATTTCAAACCTCCACTTCACCAATATCTAGGCTGGACTCCCCATCCCAACGGCTATATTCTTCAATAAAATTAAATTAAACATCAGCAGCAGCAACAACATCCACCCAGGTCCCCGGCCCCAGCCTCCTCTATAGAGAGAGGGACTTTGGTTGTTCTTGTCCATTAATCTTAACCCCTCTCTCTCTCTCTCTCTTCTCTATCACACACAAACACACCAAACAGAACAAGTATTACGATGGATTCCTCCACCACCACTCCTCTCTCCCACCGATCCAAACCCAGGAGGCTTCTCCCAAACGCCACCACACACAATATCGACCACCACCACCACCCAACAGAAACCCCCAACAATAGCCCCCTCTCCTCCTCCAACATCAATAATAATAATAATAATAATAATAGTGTCGATGCTGCTGCTGCTTCTTCTATATTATTATATTCATCACCACCATCAATCCATTCACCACCAGCAGACATCAAAGTCGTCTCCCTCCAAGACCATCTCCTCCTACTATCATCCCCTCCTCCCCCTTACCGAAAGCCCACCATCCTCCTAGATGAAGCCTCTCTCGCCCTCGACGTATCCCAGCAGCAGTCTGCAGCCACTCCTCGACGAAGAGGCGGAGGAGGCAAGAGCAGCAGGGCCTCCGCTGCCTCCCCAAGGAATACTGTACGAAGGGCCCGGAGGCGACTGGAGAAGGACATTATTAATGTTAAGGATCAGGAGAGGGAGAGGGAGATGGTGGTGCTTCCTCCTTATGGGGGGGAGGAGGTAATTGGTGGTGGTGGGAGAGTAATTGGGAAGAGGAAGCAAACTAGATCCAAGGTTTCCCACAAGGACAAGAACAAGTTGTGGTTGGTGCCAGCACCTCCTCTTCCTTCTCCTTCTCCTTCTCCATCTCCAAGTGCGACTGCTACTGCTGAGGATGATAATAGCCACCAATGCATGGACAGTAAATGGGACCTGATACGTGAGCTTGTGATGTGGAAGAATATCGCAAAATCCACTCTATGGTTTGGGTTGGGATCAATGTTTTTCTTGTCTTCTTGTTTCTCAGGGGATTTCAGCTTCAGGTACAATATATATATATATATATATATATATATATATATATATATATATATGATTTTGACACCATTTCCATCATTTTCTTCTTGTATATATATCATACTCTGGTTACCAATCTTGTTGTTTTCAGCCTAATATCAGCTGCTTCTCATCTGGGTATTTTAGTTTTGGGCTTGGCCTTCTTCTACGACTCTGTTCCCCAAAGGTATGTATGTAATACATACATTTTCCTTTTCCTCTTCCATATTCTTGATCCATCTTTCTTTTTCCTTTTGGGAAGAATTGCAAATATGATATGGCTATTTTTTTCTACAGGCAAGGGCAGAAGCCTAGAAGGGCAAACTTTCAGTTAACAGAAGAGGACATTCTTAGAACTGGTCGACTAATTATGCCGATGGCCAATGCTGTCTTGGCCAAGAGCCAAGAGGTTTTCTCTGGCGAGCCATTGATGACTCTCAAAGCAAGTATCAGCTTTTCTAAACCCTTTTTCTTTCTCTTGTGCTCTATTTAGCTTGTTGATATAGATTAACATGTTCTTGAAACTCTATTGGTTTCAGGTGGCACCTATTCTAATCTTCACGGCAAAGTATGGACACCTGATAACCCCATGGAGGCTTCTAGCAACAGGTACTGCCGCCAAATGGGTGAAACAACTATCCTATCTCCCCAAGCTTTACGTCTTCTAGTATTAATAATGCTTGTGATTCAATGAAACGCGCCTTTTCAATTTTCACAGGTTTTTTCTTGAGTTTCACGATCCCTAAACTCTACTCTTGCTACTCTGAAAGGATACAGAAACGAGGTACTTATTTTGAGGAATTGCTAAGAATTGCATAATTTGTAGCTACTTATTTTGTCAATGTATCAGTTGAAGAAATGAGAAGTTATGTTTTGGAAGCATGGAAATCCTGTCCACGCAAGAACCTTGTTGCATCATCCATAGCCATGGTGTTGTGGAACATGTTTAGTGTAAAGACGCGCATCTTCGCAGGTACTTCTTATTATGAAGAATTTAGGATTGAACTATATGTAGATTGCAAAGTATGTAATGCACACTTTCTACTGCAATCATTTTGTTGCATCATCAATAGCCATGATGTTGTGGAACATGTCGCAAGTACTTATTATTATGAAGAATTCAGGATTGAACTATATTACAGATTGCAAAATATGTAATGTACACTTTCTATTGCAATCATTTTGTACATCATTCTGCACTATTTTGAAATGGATATCTCAACATAGAATTACTGTCTAGATATTATTTGGAAACCAAGCCATAAAACAAAAACCAAGATACATAAGATCCTTTTATAAAATATTGCTTGGGAACCAGCCTCCAATGCGAAAATCACCGAATCTCATAAAAGGCAAAAACAAAAAACAAAAACAAAGAACATCGAAAGAATTTACCATAAAAAAATCATCACTAAAGGAATCATATAAGCTTCATTTATTAGTACTAGTGGGATACCAAAACAAAAATATCAAAGAGAACCTCCAATTTCTACATAACAATTGTCTTATTTGTTTTCTTCGTCCACCTTGTCGAAACCGTCATTGTTACATGATTACTGCATTTAAAGAAGCTCCAACATATGTCACTACAAACCTTAAGAGAGATTATTAGGGATCAAGATAGAGGACTATATATATAAGCTTCATTTATTAGTACTAGTGGGATACCAAAACAAAAATATCAAAGAGCACCTCCAATTTCTACATAACAATTGTCTTATTTGTTTTCTTCGTCCACCTTGTCGAAACCGTCATTGTTACATGATTACTGCATTTAAAGAAGCTCCAACATATGTCACCACAAACCTTAAGAGAGATTATTAGGGATCAAGATAGAGGACTATATATATATATCCACACCAATTTCAGTAAATGATCACAATCAAAGATTCTAGTGACTCATAAACCTCGCAACCACCCAAGAAAAAACAAAGGAAAAAAAAAACTTTTTTCTCTCCCCCTTGTTTAGGGATCAAGATAGAGGACTATATATTTCAGTAAATGATCACAATCAAAGGATTCTAGTGACTCATAAACCTCTAAACTACTCAAGAAAAACTAAAGAAAAAACTTTCTTTCCCCCTCTATCACTTTCATCCCAAAACCTAAACCCCAAGTGCTCAATCAAACTTAAGCTCCAAGAAGGTAACCCTAACGCTCAAATATACATGGAAATCAGGCCACAAAAGAAAAGATGCATAAAAATATTTCCTAAATATTGTGTTAAAACCAAACCCCAAAAGAAACCCAAAGATTCATAAAATTCTTTTAAAAAAATGCTTCGACTCAAGCTTCAAGGTCACAAAGATCATGTGGGTATCTTCACCTTTATTGGATCTTGTAGGTTTATGGACCTTTTTTTTCCATGTATGTGGACAATTCTTGTCTCGTGCAATTTCCATCATGCTCACAGATCTCAGCATCTTATGTAGAAAACAGAGATCAAATTGAAGCACCTCAATGTGTTTGTATATTTACGTTTTTGTTGGGCCACTGAAAGTTATGGTCTTGAAAACTTCTATAATAAATTCCTCAAGAAAGTTTTTTTTCATTAAATGAGATATAATCTAAGTAGTTTTGATATTGATATAGGAGTGAAGAGGGAACATAAAAACAAATAGATGAGTATAAGATGATACAAGGACTATAGAGAGAATAAAAGCTGCAATTCGTATACTTGTCTATTTCTTCATATTCACCTGCTTCCTTTTGTAATATATAAGTTTCGAATAGACAAAAGGATAAGAAGCTTTACTTTACATGTACAGACAGTATCAGAATGCAAGGAATTCCAATAGATGTCTTACGATAACCAAATTCTTTTGTGCAGCATTCATCTCCGTAGTTGTACTTCGCCATCACCATCATCATATAAGAGGAGGCAAGAATGATGCAGAATGAATACCAGCAGCAAGCAATTACTATAGCAGAATAAAAGCTGTACGCGGAGCAGTTTGAGTTTAGTTATATTTGGTAGCTTTCCTTAGTATAAATTTTGTGCCATACAATTGTTGTATAAATGCATGTTCCCTGTCATGTGTTACGATTAAGGATTTGCTGCATTTTGAAATGGAGTGTGCACCAGGGAACGATTGCAGCAACAAACAGGGATAAAAATTAGCATATGTTGTGTTCTCAGCAGCCTTCTGAATCACACCAATTGGCAAATTTGTTTCGAGTTTACTAGCTGCTGGTGTTTACCCTTGTTAAGAAAAATAACAAGGAGAACTTTACTACTTTCTTGGTAGCTAGCTATATATTGCTATCAGGGATACTATTATATGATTTTGTACAAGCACAAGTGTATTACATTCTTCCTCTCTTCTGGCAGAGAAGGGAGGCGGCCTTCTGAAATTAGTGTTTCTTCTGTTTACTGATGATGTGCTGCAAATTATACCCTTGTTAATCATAAACTTTGATGTGAATGTTGTCATTAAAACAATTGCTAAGTTACAGACTTCACCTCAAGTCAAAAGTAGGCAACATGTATGAGGCGTGCGCCTCAAGTGAACCTAGGTAAATGAGCCTCGCCTCATATAAAATGAGGTGCAAGTGTGAGGTTCGAGCATGAGACACACCTAGTCGCGAGCCTCACGGGCTTTTTAGAACACTGGAAGACGAGCTATAATACTTTGCACTACACCACATTTGCAGAATACCATATTGATTGGAGAGTAAATAACCCCTTCTTTTATCTATATATTTTCATATGCAGACACTTCACTCGAAAGTATGATAAACATCATGAAAGAAGGGTTTGGTGAGCGATTTGACGGAGAACACCGAAATCACTACTTATAAAGACACGGATGAAATAGATTAGATTCTTGATCTGCTTTGCTCAACGAAAGGTCACTGGATAGTTTTTAAATGTGGACAATACAGAGATAGATCCTTTCACAAGCTTTCACTAGCTTATGGGTTGGTGTCACGTTTGAAACACTAAGGGTGTAAACGGAGATCAGGACAATGATTGGATATAAGGTATCATCGTATTTGTATTTGTGATATTATAGCGGATATCAACATCATTTGAATAATTAAACCAATGACCATTTTTTACTTGAGTTATCTAACTTTTAATATTGCTATCTAACTTTCGATACACTGGAGAGAAAATGAAATTAGACAAATAGTGATAATGCTTTAGTATATTTTTTCAGTAGTATTTAGATATTTTGGATAGTTCGGAGACTGGCTGAAAATTACAAAAATCGATCTATAAAATCCCCAAATTCGAGATTTTTCTCTCACAAAAATCGATCGCTTTCCCAAGCAAAAAAAAAGGATCATAATTATACATTTTTTTTATACTTTTCTTAAGCTTTTCTTTTCCCAGGTTTGCACCTCAGGTTTGCGCTAGACTATAGAAGACCTTAGCGCCTAGGTGCGCTTTTCACCTTCACGACTATGAAAATTACTGATCTTATTTTTCTTGTTTTAGACACACCAGTTAGTTGTTTCAACTGTTTTTATCTTTTGCTGAAAACGTAACATATTAGCTATTTCAGATAAGTTTTGATCTTGTCCCTTTCCCTTTATCCATGTTGATCTATGATTATATGTTGGTTGATTCGGATCAATTTGGCTATCTACAACTTGGGTAAGTTTTAGGTCCATGGTTTTATTATAAAATTGATACCTGGATTATACTCCCATCAGAATGCATCGGAGGAGTGGGTTATCGGGTCGGGTCGGGTCGGGAAGGATCCGACCCATTAGGGTGGGGTTGGATAGGGTTGGTTGGGTTCAGTTTAGTTTGGTTTGGTTCGGTTCAAGTCTGTTTCGGTCTGGTTTATCTAAACACAATACTTTTTAGCTATTTAAAAATAGTTTTTGAGTCCAATAAATTCCAGAAAAATTGCACAACATCATATTATTAATTATACACTCAAACATATATTTTTTGTAATATTCTAATACTTAATTTAATACACAAAAATATTAATTCCTGAAGGACATTAATAATAATTAATTAAAAATTACAGAAAAATTTCAAAAATTGTATTAACTTTCAGTACTAGGAACAGCAAAATTGTGTCTATTCTATTAGTAAAATGTTAGTAGTTTTGGATCAAGGATTTATGGTTAGATTAGCCAAATGATGTGACTTTGCAAGCTTCACAGAAAGCTGCAGCACTGTCCTGTGTGTGTGTGTGTGTGTATAGGAGATCTATGGAGGAAATACAGAAAGTATTTTGTGAAACTATTGTAGATTGCAGCCAAGTTTTAAGAGCAGGTAGCCGAAATATCAGAAACTACAGTCTTGAAAAGTTATACAGCAGCTTGGTGCTGTGAGTACTATGGATAATGTGTTGGGATTTTGTGGAATGATTTGAAAGATTTTTTTATGGCTGTTTCAGCCTCATTTAGTTTTCTTTGAAATGTTTAATTTTAACACACACGATCCATTCATAGACTTCCGGATTAGGATGAAACGAAGTATGACGATAAGGTGTCTGTTCGTTCGATGATAACCATAACGTTTGACCTTCTTGTTTTGTGGGAGTGCAACTCCTTACTCGCACATGCGTCACGTCCGGATTAGGATAATTATCCCGCGGGAGCGTTAACGTGGTGATATCACGTCCGATGATGATAATGAACTTGCGGAAGACCGGAACGTGACAATTGAAGGATCATTTTGACTTATGGTTCGACACGATAAGACAATTTTCAGAATACAAGTGAATGGAAGGTATTTTGGGGATGAGTTAATCTAGAACATGAAGCAAGACGCTCGATGGTTTAGTGACGGATACGTGAATTATGTTGTACGACTTTGAAATTGTGATTGAGATCGTAGAGATATAAATTGAATCGTGACTTGGTGGTCTAGACTTAGAAAAGATTGGATATATGGATCCTATCAGGTATTTAAGGAGATAGACTATGAAAATCGTTAGGTTAGACATGCGACTTGAACATATCGTGGGTTCGGTTGAACGAACGTGTTGATGTGATAGGATGATCTGTGCTCGATATTTAGAAATCTGAGTAAAACGAGCTTAGGTAGAATACTCGTATGAAAGAACAATGGTTTGACCTTAGGGTATTTGGGACGATCTTCATGCAATACGATTGTACGATGAGTCACAAACACGAACTGTAGATATGACTTTGTGAGCTGATCTAGTGGCTAGGCAGATGACCCTATGTCTTGAGTTGAATTGGAGTGACTGACTTTAGAGTATCGTTCGGAAAAATAATAGAACTGGGGCAACGAGACTTAGAGTTAAGACTTGGAACTGGGAGTGTATACTAGCGACGTTGGCATTGAAATAAACGCAATGGAAGATAGGACTTGGATGATAATTGGTTGGTTGGATAAGTTATGCAACGGTGAGGGATAAGACGGTATTAGAGAATTGTCGGACAGAATTCTTACGATTAGAATTGGTGATATTCAAGATAAGTTGGCATAACGAGTTAAATCGTTGTTTGGAAGATGTGCATTGCTAGTAATGCAATACTTGAATTTGAGTGAGATTGGAGTAGACGATAACTAAAACGAACCAGAGTTCGGTTAGTCGAGTAGCGAAATAATTTGCAATTCGAAAGATTTTTACGAGTAGCTTGTCCGACTTAGCTATCACTAAGATTGGTTAAAATGCACATATTTGGGGGACGCCTTGAATCTGGGTATGATCCAAACTTAGTGATATGCATAACTCGAATGCAACCACAAATGTAAATGTTCGGATTCGCATGGCCGAGTATGGCAACTGATGTAAGTTAGCCTCAACCTAGAGTTTTATAAATGAGAGAGTGTAACATTCCCCGTGCGATCGAAATAGTTCTATGCTAAGGCGCAGTAAGGGACTGAGCCAGGAATGCAATGATTGAATGATAGAGTCATTCAATAATATGGTTAAGCACACATGCAAAACGGAATGAAAAAACGAATAGGAAGTTAAGTTTGATTGGACCTAAGACGCAAAGGATAGAACGTACCTCATGTTGGACAAATTTAGCTCTGCGCTAAGAGGCACAATAAAGACGGAGTGGGAAAATATAGGCAAATTGATGCGATGACTTTGGGCGGTAGTAAATTTACTTAGCGAGAATGGACGATGACTCAGAAAGATATTGATGCAAACAAGATTGGAAGATTAGCTGAGATGCGAGCTTTTGGGCTTAGGCGTAAAGATGGATTTCGATAGGCGACGTCGAGTAATCGGTCGGATGCGTTAGGTTCGAATTGATGGAATATAACAATTGGAAAAGCATACCCAAAGCCCGAGTTTTTTAGTAAGCATTGAGTTATAGAATACCCCGTGTTTGAGTAATATAGCCCTACGCCAGACGCAGTAGAGTTTGATTCAGGAAGTGCAACGATTAAGTTGAGTATATTTCAATAGCATCGAACGATAGAGTCGTTCGATGAGAATTGGCTAAGCATGTGCATAGCGTGATGAGAAAATAAATGAATGTAGTATTGAAATCGTCCTTACAAATTAGACAAGATGTATAGATTTGTTTTAGAAGTTGTGCGATAATACAATTTTCGCTCAGGAAGTCTCGAAGATGAGACTTGTTCTGAGTGATGTATAATGTAACGACCCGCTCTGCTCAACTCGGAGAGCCAATTCAAATGGCACAAGTGTAGCGAACCGACTTACCTTGCTCAGCGAGAAGACTCGTTCGATGCAAAGGCATTCATACTTGGATCTTCGAACGGAGTTCAGACTTAGACTTTTCAGAGGCATGCTTGGAGTCTCGTTCGGTCAATACGATTCATCGCAAAGGTGGGTACCCCGGTGAACCTGTCCCTACTTAGCTGCACACTAAAAAAATGAATAATACATGCTAGTTTTCAGGCGATAACCTTTGCATGCTAATAAAATGAGATGAACGCACATAACTAAGGGGATAACCCCGCCTTATCATTGTATAGAATATGTAGATCTTACTTGCTATTTGTGTAATCGGGCTATTGAGTTAAAATATAGTATCTTCTTATATATATGCCACAAAAGTAGTTTGAGTTCATATTGAGATATCGTACCGCATGGAACATGACACGGGATAGAGTATAATCATGTTGCATACATAGACGAGAAAAACTATTAAGTAGTCATTCTGAGTCAGGAGAAGGAAAGAAAAGAAAGTACTTGGGATATCCAGATCACCGAGGCAGTCTCTAATCAGGGAGCTGCATAAAGAAGAAAGATCCGAGTGTAGTCCTCGACAAGATTGAACCGAGTTATTCTCAGCTAGGATTGGAAGTGGGGGGAGTAGTTGCATGGTCACGGACAACTGGTTGTGCACCAAGTAGAGATGAGTCATTGACACGATTGCTGAGGCATCTGAATCGTGTCAGCCCGGGAGGACAATGCCAGTGTAGTCCTGGTAATACGCCAGTTGAAGACTAGCGGGCGAGTATAAGACATCCAGCAAGGCTTGCTACCGACCTGGATGGTCGTCGACTCGTCAGATGGTTCGGGACGCCCAGCAAGGCTAGCAACCGAGCTGGGAAGACAGCCGTTCCATCCCAGATCTTGTCCAATATGGCTAATAGAGCCAGTGACCTTCATATAGATAACTCATGCTTGCATAGCAGCTATCCGCATTCAGAAGAGGAGTAACCAGAAGGAGTATAATTATACGGCACTTTGCATATTTAGAATGGATGCACGGTAACAAACATAATTCGAGTAGAATAGGTCTGAGGCAGAGACATAAACATAATACTTGGATTTCATAGATGTTATTTGTTATTCAGTAGATCATTATTCATATTGCTACATATGACATGAAAGTCCGAATGGTAAGAAACAGTAAGACGAACTCAGTTGTTCATTATTATGACACTCTTGAGCAGACATGGATATTACTTTCATTATATTACCATGTAACTGATCCTAAGACAAAAGACTAGAAAGGCAACATAATCAGTCGGTGCACATAACTAATGAATGTGCTTATTTTATGGCATGGGCGAGAGGCCTCCCCACCAGTGCATTAAATTTACTGATTGCACTTGGCGTCTTGGAGCGTGGCGCGCGGACCTGGATCTCATATATATGAGACATAATATATGGGAACATCATCATCCATATTGTTTGAATCAATTCTAAGCCTAAGGGCATATTCATTGTAGAGAGAGACAGAGCATGAGCGACTTGTAATCTCGACCTAGCGCCACTTGTAATCTTTGCTTCATATCAATAAAGAGCTTATTTTGGATTCAATACTTGTGTTTATTCTATGATTCTGCTATGAAGACTTTGCGAACTAGTTATCAACGGTCGTTTCGGTATTTGCCTCGCGCGGACGCAACTCCAGGCTCGTGCGGTATCGCGTCTCGATGGAAACGATCGTCCTGCAGGAGTGCTGGCGTGGTAATTCGCGCCCAGTGGGGATTGCCGATTCTTGCAGGAGATCGGGGCGTGATAGAAGCAAGATCCAAAATTGTGGCACGAGAAGTTTGACAAAGTTGTCAGATTAAATGGTTACAAGATTAGCGAAACTGATAAGTGTGTGTATACACAAAGTTTGCTGGTAATAAAGGTGTCATCATTTTTCTATATATGGACGACATGTTAATCCTAGGTACAGATGTAGAATATGTCACTAGACCAATGATGTTACTCTAGTCCAAATTCAGCATGAAGGACATGGGAGATGCGGATGTCATCCTTGGGATTAAGATAATCTGGACGAAAGCTGGGCTTGCTCTATCACAAGCTCACTACGTGAAGAAGATGCTCACATGATATGGATATCAGGATCTTTCTGGGATCGATACTCCATATAGATGTGACAAGAAACTGAAGCCTAACCCAGAAAAATGCGTCAGACAGTTGGAGTACTCAGTATCATCGGAAGTTTGATGCATGCTATGAATGCCACTAGGCCTGATATTGCTTTTGTCGTGGGGATGCTGAGTAGATTCACGAGTAACCCAGGTGTTGAATACTAGAAAGCTGTGAAGGGGGTGATGAGATACCTCAAGAAGACTCAAAAGTTTGCACTTTACTACAACAGAGATCCAGCAGTAGTAGAAGGCTTCAGTGATGCTAGTTGGTGCTTAAAAGAAGAGAGCGAGAGATCCACTGGAGGATATATTTTTTCAATAGGTGTAGTTGTTATCGTCAAAGTTGAAGAAGCAGACAATGCTCTCATACTCGTCAATGGAGTATGAGTTCTATTCACTTATAGCTGCAGCAGATGAAGCAGAGTAGCTTCGGGACCTCATGTACGATCTTCTAACAGTTTGTGCGTAGATTTTGGCTGTACCAATATACTGCGATAACCAGGCAGCTACAGCAGTGGCATCTAATAATCTCTTCAATGGTAAGAAGTGGAGTGTGCAGCTTCGGCACAGAGAACTGAATAATCTTATCAAAACTGGTGTCATTACAGTGGTAGATGTTCGAAGTCAGGAGAACCTGGCGGATCTGTTCACTAAAGGCCTCAAGCGCAAGCTAGTCGAAGACACAGCATGTAAAATGGGCTTGAAGGACCTCTGATATTGTGTATTTGTAATCCTACCATTAAGTTTTATGCTATTAGTTCAAAAAAAAATCTACTAGGTATCTAGCTTTTGGTTCAATGGAGGATCATTGACTGGAAAATTATCAGCTACAGTGGGTAGTCTTTCGGGACAAGATGAAATATGTACCCAGAACCACTGTGGTCTACTATTTATTCTTTATAATTATATATATATAGAACAAATCTTGTGTAAGGGTGGCTTCAATGCCTTAATGAGTTCTCGGACAGAGTGAATGCCCGGCGTGCGTTGCAGGAAGCACGAATAGTTCAACACTACAAGGGACTTGTATCCCATGCTACAGTGGCGTGACACCACGATGAGGTAAAAGATGTAAAGTCTCGGCTTTGAGCCTTGTCACAGCGGCAGTAGCACCGCAAATAGGTAGGTAGTCTAATGCTAAAAAGGTAGAGAGTTATAGCACAACACTACGAAGAGACCGGTGACCTCATGCTACAGTGGGTGATACCACATGAGGTAGTTAACCTCTGCTAGGAGACATGCCACAGCGGTGTAGCACTGCACGGAAGCGCAAGGCTTCATGCTAGAAAGTAGTACAGTACTACTAAGAGGCTAGTGACCTTATGCTATTGTAAGTGATACCACAAGAGGTAGTTAACCTCGGCTGCGAGCCTTGTCACAACGGCGTAGCACCGCACGGAAGTGCAAAGCTTCATGCTGAGAAAGATTATAAGAACTCACCTAAGTGCATGGACAGAGATTTAGGCCGTCTCTTGAGGGTAAACTTGTAGACACCCAAGATACATACACCGAAACTAGGTCAGCACAGGTCCTTTAATGTGCGACCGGAGGCACAGCTGATGTCATTATATGAGTGAAAAGAACAGAAGCTATGGTTCAAAATTTAAGGCGTAGTCCATACTTGTATCGTACTGTTGTTTGACTCATGCAGGAAGATTCAAGTCGTGGACGACATCTATCCTAATGCATGATGGATAGTCACTGTGAGAAACGCTCGACCATATATTGTGATATATGTGTGAGATTATTTGTATTTTTTACTTTACTTTGGGAGTTTTAGTCACACATCAGAAAACCACCATTGTGTATATCTCAATATATAGCTTTGCTTAGTTTGGTATATGCACATAGGATAGTGGCCCATGTGGGTTGACTTTCCTAGAGGGATTAAGTGTGAACCCCTTTATGACAATCCTTATTTTTTCACCATCTTTGGGAAGCTTCCCTTAGGAGCTAAGCCCTGTTATGCCCCGATCTCCCGCAGGCAATCGGCCGTTCCTGCTAGGCGGGAATCACCCTCGCCAGCGCTCCCGCGGAACGATCGCTTAACCCATCCGGGCGTGATGCCGCACGAGCGTGAGCCACGCCCGTGCAAGGCCATGGTTCATTGGCTGGCGGCAAGAGTTCTAAGCCACAGAGTCGCACAGATTGTCCGAGTGCAGCGGAGTTTAGGAACGTATAGCGATTCGGTAACAGGTTCACTGAGTCAAAAAATATAGCGGAAGCATTGAAATCCAAGTTGAAGTAAAACAAGCTCTTTTATTGATATAAATATGTGTTACAGGCGGCGTATAGCCGAGATTACAAGTCGCTCAAGCCTCTCTCTCTGAAACAGTAAAAGCGTGCCAAGTGGTTACAACTGTGGAATGATTGTACAGGCGATGTTCAGGCGATGTTCAGGCGATGTTCACAACTTATGTCTTGTATATGTGCTTCAGTCCCGGACGCACCGTTGCTTCGGAGTGATCTTCACGCCTAAGCACGCACGTTGGAGGCATCCGCACCGAATGAGGTTCTCCCGCACCCTGCATACAAACTGGTGGATTATCAGTACATTGAATGCACTGGTGGGGAAGCTAATCGCCCGCTCGACAAATCCAAACACGTAATACAGGTTCCGTGCACAACTATTAAGTTGTCTTTCTAGTTACCTTAGGATCAGTTTCATGCAACATTGAATAGCCTAATATGTCGGGCTATGCGCCGTGCGATGTTGAGGAAACACGGCGAGACTTACCAACTTACCATCTCCTTCCCTGTCCAAGGCAAACATTTAGGCAACATGTTAATTCAAGTACGGGCAAGTATAAGCATTCAGGGGGCAAGCATATGCAAACACGAGGGTCATTTTATAACATGATCGTTCAGGTGTTTAGTTGATGCGATGCAATGACTCGCACGCGGGTAGCCGCTAAGCGAGGATGACTTATCTATATGAACATGAGTCGCTGGCATAGCCATAAAGGACAGGTGTAGCACATGAAAGGAGATGAATGCAGCGATACGGATCAGGAATGATACAAATCATTCCTTTCGAGTCAGGAGGCTACTTAGTCTGTGAGCAAGAATGGCATGAAGGATAAGTTCACAGGTGCTACACACCATTCTGCCCGAAGCAGGCAGACTAACAGGGGTTCCTGTCCGGATCGGATCGGCCCGGTGCCCCGGAGACCGTCCGCAGGAACAGAGATCAGGAGAATCTCACTTGAAACAAGTTGTCCGCGACATGCAGGTCAGGGTCAGGTTCAGGAACAAGTTCTAGGCAGGATATATATATATGAACAAGTTATATGGAACAAGTTCGAGTCAGGATATATATATATATATATATATAGAACTTGTTGAAGCAGGATTGTTGATTTAGTAGTTTGCTCCACGAGCTGTGATTCAGTGATTTATTCAGTCAGGGTGCAGATTCCCTGGTTCGGGAATTGCCTTGGTGACCTAACGGTCCCGGATACTTGCAGGTTCATTCAGGCACGGAACGACTACGTAGTAGTCTTCCAGGGTTTGGATGAAAATATGGCAACATTCAGCAGACAAGCATGCGTCTCTAAGGAACATAAACAGGCACGATTGCTCGGACCCGAAGGTAAGCCGAGAGATAAAACCGTTAAGGGACTTAGCATGCGAGGGTCTGAATACAAGCAGTATTTCATTTTCATGTTCTAGCAAGCAATACAAGTTAGGATTATTCCCTTAGCTAGGTGCGTTGGATTTATTAGCATGCAGGGGGTGATTCACCTAGCGACTAGCATGAATATTCCAGATTTTATGTGTGCTGGCTAAGCAAAGACAAGTTCACCGTAGCCACCCACCTTAGCGATGATTCGCCTCGGTAGAGCGATACGTCTGAGTGAGCCTCTGAAAGCCTAAGCCGGATTCCTGTAGGGGCAAGTCTGGATATTCTTTGCTTCTTGATCGAGGCAAAGCGGGTCGGGACAGCTGCACTATTGCCGTTTGAGACGGCAGTTCGCTTGAGCGGAACGGGGTGTTACATCCTATCCAACTTAGAAAAAGTCTCGTCCTCGAGACTTACTAAGGACAAGCAGTAATCTAGGGTTGAGGCAATCCTAGACAGGTCGTTGCACTTGTTCATTTGGATATTCACTTGCACAAGCTTTAAAATTAGCATATCGCTTAGACTGGATCGTGCGCACCTTCGACATGCATTTCTAGTGTGAGCACATTAACCAGCTTAGTGATAGCGAAGTCTCAGCACTCGAGTTTCACCTTTTTCTTAAGTCTTGGATGGTGCACTAGTTCAAGGCGTCCCTCGAATAGATGCATTCAACCAAACTTAGGGTTAGTGAAAATCGGACAAGCTACTAGCGATACTCTCAAGGGTTCGCACAGGTTGGCACAAAGGCCACTCGCAGCATACAACCAGATAAGCAAGCATATCATTACATTCAAAACGCATTTTGAAAGTATTTAGACTCATTGTTGGAACATCCCATCAAGGTATTAAGAGAGAGCGTGCACATAACCTACGAACGAGCTTTTGAAACAGAGATATCGAATCGAAGTCCAAAGGCGTAGAAGCCAGGCTCTGATACCAACCTGTCACGCCCCGATCTCCCGCAGGCAATCGGCCGTTCCCGCTAGGCGGGAATCACCCTCGCCAGCGCTCCCGTGGAACGATCGCTTAACCCATCCGGGCGTGATGCCGCACGAGCGTGAGCCACGCCCGTGCAAGGCCATGGTTCATTGGCTGGCGGCAAGATTTCTAAGCCACATAGTCGCACAGATTGTCCGAGTGCAGCGGAGTTTAGGAACGCATAGCGATTCAGTAACAGGTTCACTGAGTCGAAAAATATAGCGGAAGCATTGAAACCCAAGTTGAAGTAAAGCAAGCTCTTTTATTGATATAAACATGTGTTACAGGCGGCATATAGCCGAGATTACAAGTCGCTCAAGCCTCTCTCTCTGAAACAGTAAAAGTGTGCCAAGTGGCTACAACTGTGGAATGATTGTACATGCGATGTTCAGGCGATGTTCAGGCGATGTTCACAACTTATGTCTTGTATATGTGCTTCAGTCCCGGATGCACCGTTGCTTCGGAGTGATCTTCACGCCTAAGCACGCACGTTGGAGGCATCCGCACCGAACCAGGTTCTCCCGCACCCTGCATACAAACTGGTGGATTATCAGTACATTGAATGCACTGGTGGGGAAGCTACTCGCTCGCTCGACAAATCCAAACACGTAATATAGGTTCCGTGCACAACTATTAAGTTGTCTTTCTAGTTGTCTTAGGATCAGTTTCATGCAACATTGAATAGCCTAACGTGTCGGGCCGTGCGCCGTGCGATGTTGAGGAAACACGGCGAGACTTACCATCTCCTTCCCTGTCCAAGGCAAATATTTAGGCAACATGTTAATTCAAGCACGGGCAAGTATAAGCATTCAGGGGACAAGCATATGCAAACACGAGGGTCATTTTATAACATGATCGTTCAGATGTTTAGTTGATGCGATGCAATGACTCGCACGCGGGTAGCCGCTAAGCGAGGATGACTTATCTATATGAACAGGAGTCGCTGGCATAGCCATAAAGGACAGGTGTAGCACATGAAAGGAGATGAATGCAGCGACACGGATCAGGAGCGCTACAGATCATTCCTTTCGAGTCAGGCGGCTACTTAGTCTGTGAGCAAGAATGGCGTGAAGGATAAGTTCACAGGCACTACACACCATTCTGTCCGAAGCAGGCAGACTAACAGGGGTTCCTGTCCGGATCGGATCGGCCCGGTGCCCCGGAGACCGTCCGCAGGAACAGAGATCAGGAGAATCTCACTTGAAATAAGTTGTCCGCGACATGCAGGTCAGGGTCAGGTTCAGGAACAAGTTCTAGGCAGGATATATATATATATGAACAAGTTATATGGAACAAGTTCGAGTCAGGATATATATATATATATATATATAGAACTTGTTGAAACATGATTGTTGATTTAGTAGTTTGCTCCACGAGCTGTGATTCAGTGATTTATTCAGTCAGGGTGCAGATTCCCTGGTTCGGGAATTGCCTTGGTGACCTAACGGTCCCGGATACTTGCAGGTTCATTCAGGCACGGAACGACTACGTAGTAGTCTTCCGGGGTTTGGATGAAAATATGGCAACATTCAGCAGACAAGCATACATATCTAAGGAACATAAACAGGCACGATTGCTCGGACCCGAAGGTAAGCCGAGAGATAAAACCGTTAAGGGACTTAGCATGCGAGGGTCTGAATACAAGCAGTATTTTATTTTCATGTTCTAGCAAGCAATACAAGTTGGGATTATTCCCTTAGCTAGGTGCGTTGGATTTATTAGCATGCAGGGGGTGATTCACCTAGCGACTAGCATGAATATTCTAGATTTTATGTGTGCTGGCTAAGCAAAGACAAGTTCACCGTAGCCACCCACCTTAGCGATGATTCGCCTCGGTAGAGCGATACGTCTGAGTGAGCCTCTGAAAGCCTAAGCCGGATTCCTATAGGGGCAAGTCTGGATATCCTTTGCTTCTTGATCGAGGCAAAGCGGGTCGGGACAGCTGCACTATTACCGTTTGAGACGACAGTCCGCTTGAGCGGAACGGGGTGTTACAAGCCCCGAAGGGACTTAGCGACTCGGACTCGGGTGCAAAGCGGCACTTTGTTGGCGCACTTTGTACTTAGCACGTCAGCATCGTCGCATGGCGCTCATGCGCTCATTTATGCGCGAGTTGCATGCACGATTGCTAGCTCGTTCGCATGCGTCCAGGCACTATGCGGACAAGGCGATATAAGGCCAAGGCTCTATGCGGCCAATGAGTTATATGCGTCCAGGCGTTATGCGGCCAAGGAGCTATACGACCAGGGAGTTTAGGGGACCAGGTTGACTGTTGGTGGCTCATGCGGCGCATATTTATCCGTGTTGTACGAATAATGCGGCACATGCGGCACGGGGATATCGGCGCACAGTGACTGTTGCTTTGGCACTTGGCGGCGTTGACGGCGCAGCTCTGTACAGTGTGACCGACGGCGGCGGCGGTGATGCATGCGGCTTCAGCAACGCATGCGACTTCGGCGACACTTGGAGCTACGCATGTAGCTTGGTGTCGGATGGCGCATATGCGTCATGAGCTTTCTCAAGCCGCATATGTGCTGATTTCTTCTTTATTAAGAGGGGCTCCTCTTCATTGAAAAAAAGAGAAGAATTTTAAGTTTTTACCAAAAAATCCGAGAGCACCAGAGCCTTATGCGGCCACAGTGTGCACCCTTCCTCAAAGTGAATTCTGAGTAATCTGAAGGTGACTTACAGCGTTGCAGAAGTTCTCGTGTGAACTTGCTGGATCCTGGGGGTAGTTCGTAAAATAGAGCGAATCTTGCCTTGAGAAACGGTAGTTTTGATCACCCAGCATGAGTTTCTCTCTTTGTTTTTTTCTTTCTTGTTCTCGTTCCTTCTTGTTGTAGTGTCTGCGAACGTAAAGAGAAGAACAGTTTTCTTATTCTTGTTGTATTTGTATTTTTTTTGGGTTTGTCAGTTTGTAACCCATTCGTGGTTTAGTTCTGCTGTGGAGTTGTGTGTTCTTATCGAGGCGCTTTCGGGTGACTCACAGTGCACCAACTTTTGTAGAGATGAACTCTTGAGTGTGTCTCTACTTTGTGGGCCTCATCTAATTTGATCTGACTTCGGGACTAACAATATTTACATTCATGCCTTGTATAGGTACAATTTAGACTTGTACGTGATTACGTCCAGTGACAAGTTATTGATTTTTGGGAATCGGGACATGACATATGTGGATATGAAGTATAAGTTCTTGTTATTAGTTACCTTAATTGTTCAAAACAAAGGGGTGTTTTTTCTCACAACTATATAGTACTAGTACTTTAAAGTGTCGATCATTATATAGTGTTGGCACTTTAAAGTACAAATGTTGTTTATTTTTTATAACTATATAGTGCACATTAAAGCGTTGTTGTTTGTTTTTGATCATTTTAAAGTGCATTATAAATGTATGAATTGTCTATTTTGTCCCCATATGCTATAACATCATTTTAAACACAAATTTACTAGTACAAATGAAAAAAAAAAGTTCACCCTCAAATATTTTTATCAATATAAAACCATTTTATCCTCAAGTTTACCTTCAAAAAAAAATAATAAAACCAAAAATTATTTAATGGTTTGAAAACTAGTTTCTTTTGGTATCGAAAATTATTTAACCGTTAATTTTAAAGCTAAATGTCCATTTTAGGCACCAGAAATTATTTGATAATTTGGAAAGTTTGAAACTATTTTTTTTATTGGGGGGTTTCTAGAACTAATGAAAATGGGAAGAAGAGAGGATTCATGTTGTTTGAACAAAATTTGTAATAATTAAATTTGTTAAAGGTTAGAATGATTTTTTTGCACTTATAAGATAAAGCGATAAATTATAAACTCAAGATTTGACTTAATTTATCACTTATAAAACGACATCACTATATATTGGTGAACACTTTAAAGTGAAAAGTCAAACATCTTAAGTTAGTGAATTCCGCACTTGTTTGAGCACTTTAAACTGCTTAGTATTATATAGAGCAAAAAACAAACACCCTCTAAGTTTATATGTGCTCGAAGGGGGAGGTAATTTCTGCATAATCTACAGTCTAGTTAATTAAAAATATTTCTACTCAATCCTACAAAATCTAAACTTTCACAAGCTTATCTTAGTAACAGAAGGGCAAGTTGTCCCACCTTTGCCTTTCCTTGAGAAATCAACAAATATGGAAGTGGAAACCAACAAATTATGCTTACAAGGTGCAACACTTTATTAAGTCTCACTGAACTAAGTCTTGTGAGGCTTGAGCTGACTTGTGCCGCAATGGAAAGTCAAATTTATTGCAATTGTTCCCACCCTGTAATTAAAGGAGGTATTACTAGTTATTCTTTACATATTACCCACTCCTTTTCTGAAACTTAGAGCTGCCACAAATTATTTTTGGCATGTTGCAAATCAGCAACATTTTCTAATGCAAACAAAGACAAATTAAACATAGAAGTCTAGAAGAACAGCAAAGAAACAACATATATAGGTTTGAACAATGAGCGAGTTTCAAAATTCTGTCCTCGCAACTCTAGCTCCATCATTATCTGGGTTAATCATAAGGCAAACACTTAATTGCAATTCCTCCAGGATCCCTAATCCATAATCCTCTCTCTCTGCTCATCATGTAGTTTTCATTTGCTGCACATCAAGAAAAGAAGATAATGTTGTTAACAGGCCTTACAGAAACTGTTGGTCCAAAGAATTGGATTGCTCGTGTTTCAGTTTTCAACTGAACTCAGTGTTTATTGTGAGGGACTGCAGGTACTGGTCCAGAACAAATATCCCAAATTGTGATGAGCTTGAAGCATGTCAAAGGACATTAATAACTTTTTACAGAAAATAGTTATGCTAGAAGTGCAGTAATATAGGTATTAGGAGTATTAAGCATATAATAGGAAATGATACTGCTTATGATTTATCAACCGCCACTAATTCTGTCATAGAACCAAGTGGAATAACATTATATTAAGAAAAAAAAAAGGTTAGATTGATGATTTATTACCCATAAGTTGACCGTGTTGAGAGATGTATATGTTTTAACATATTTCAGAGGCAGAGGGACCTACCCTTTTCTCTTCTTCCATCTTGGCCTTTATGTATGAGTACATTGCAACACCTGCAATTGCAATGCAAGTTCCAATGCCGGTTTGAGTTGAAATTTTGTTTCCTGTAATGGCAAGGAAATGTTAGTACTACTATGGAAGCATGGCAGGTAACCCTGAAGAAAAGGATTCTAGAAGGAACAATAAAGAAGAAATGTGATAGAAAGATGGAGTGACTAGATCAAGACACCTACCAAAGATGACAATTGAGAACCCAATCACAAAGACACGCTTCAACACATTCCCAACTGCATGTGTGAGAGGGGCCACTCTCTCCAAGGTGTTTGTTGCCACCTATTGAACCGACAGGTTAATAATGTTAATAAGAATTAGTAACAAGCGCCAAGCTTAAATGAAGGAAACAACGCCTTGTTCCATAAAGTACACATGCTAAAAACTTCGTAAATTTTACATAGATAATGATAGTCACAGTTGGGACTGGTAGTGAAGAATGCTTTAACCAGCAAACACATGTCGACATACATGTCTAAGTTGTTAGGAACAAGTTTTGCCTAAATGAGATTTGGATAAAGCTCATTTGATATACTTTGCACCTTAAACTGACACCAGCATATCTGAAAATGTAGTTTCTTCTAAAGCCTAACCGTAACATAACCATCAAGTTTAGAGAAGCCTACATAAACAGAGATGTATTACTACTATAACTGCTTAAAACTGTGCTGGCAAATATGCTGCTTTGTCTTGAAACAAAATAAAGTATGAACTACTCATTAATGTTTTGCAGGATCCTGGTGCTTGGATGAGCCCATATTATATAATAACAGCAAAAGTTCAATATTCATGAGTAGTACCCTCAATGGAATACCACATCCTTCAACTACTCTGATACTTGGACCTAAACAAATTCTACACATTTCTCCCTTTTTAATATCTAAATCATACCCACAAACAATTTCTGCAATTATTTCAACAACTCAACATGACAGATAGATAATACATTTCTAAGTACGCCCATGCATATCGGAGAAGGGTACCTGATTATATAGGTGATAAAACAAGCCCACCCAAAAGAGATCTGTGATGAATTTTGTCATCCCCACTTTAGCAATCGCGTCACTGAAGCCATGCTGCAACAATTTGGGTCCCTCAAGCTGTAAAGGAAACATGAATAATCAGATGAAGGAGCACATTCCCACCAGTTCAGAATACACTCCACTATGGAACAAATTTAGTTATGCATGCCAAATGAAAGTAGCATACTCCCAGGACAAACTTGTGAGCTTATGCAGCACAAGTCCATATGCAGTTCACAAGATGTGGAGGTTTCATTAAAGTTACAATGAAATTAGGAATGTGCTGAAATTTCTATGGAGATCATGTTATAGGAAATGTTAACATCCTATCATTTATGATAATTGTTAGGCAGTTTAATCATGGTTCATATGGGCAACAATAGCTTTCATCCCCCTCCGATCGAGAAAGGTAAACTGGTAAATAAAGGCCAAGTACCCCCCACTCCCCACCCCCCACCCCCTAACTAAGTACAATGGGTCCCACGGTTATACTAGTGGTATATCAGAAAGAAAATTTTCTATCAAACAACAGAGGAGAGGGCCGCGAGCCAGCCCGAAAGGCCACGTGGCGCCCCCCATTGGCCAGCCCAAAAAAACAAACATCAGCTCCCCCCCCCTCCCGCGCTAACGTAAGGTTTTTTTGGACGGCCAATGAGAGGGCGCCACGTGGTCTTCGGGCTGTCCCGTGGTCCTCCCTGCGGTCTGTGTAGACCAATTCTATTAGAAATATCTCAATGATATTTTGCTTGTAGGTACAAATTTCTCAATAAATTACTTGGTATTTAAGTTGTTTTATATGCTTTTATTATGATTAACTAATATAATTACTTTAATCATGGACATTATATATATGAGCTTGTTTACTGATCCATATTACCAGCTTCAGGATCACTACCAAAATTTGATAAAATAGCAATATTTTTAGCGACGTTCCTCACTGACGTCGCTATAATTTATGAATTTAGTGACGTCAGAAAGGAACATCGCATAACGTCGTTGTTAGCGACTGTCTGCGACCCTTAGCGACTACAAAAAATATTATGGAAGCATATGTCGCCAAATATCGTAAAACGTCGCTATTATTTTTATTATAGCGAAGTTTACCGACGTTATTTTCTATACGTCGCTAATCAACGACATTAAGCGGCGTCTTTTAATGACGTCGCTAAAGTTTTTAATATAGGGTTTGAGTTTTCATTTTTCTCTCAGTCGTCTCGTTCCCCCCAAATTTCCCTCGAACCCTCTCGCCCCCGAGACCCCCCTCGCCCCCACGACCCCCTCACTCGCCTGCTCCGACGTCGCCCTCGTCGACAGAGATCTAGCCCCCCTCGCCGACCGTCGCTCCTCCTCCCCACCGGCGCTCCTCCTCCCCTCCAGTGGTGAAGGTCTCCCCACAGACGCTCCTTCTCCCCACCACCGGTCCTCCTTCCCTCCGGTCGACCCCTCCTCGATCAACCCCTAGCCATCTCGGTAAACCCTAACCCTATCTCTCTCTCTCTCTCTCTCTCTCTCGTAGCACAAACATGTCACAACACACACACTAACACGACACAGACACAAACTATAATATTGACCCTGATACGACACACACACGCACACACTTTCACAGACACATACATGACACAAACACATACACACACACTAACACGGACATGTTTAAGTTGGACACAGATACTGACACATACACAAGCCTGTTTTAATTGTATATATATTCCTTTAAAAATTCCTAATATAGTGTGATTTAACTTCCTAGAATTATATGGTTCATTTGTAAAAGAAACATAGAGATAGAAAATTCATATATGTATGTAAAAATAATTATAGTATAGTGTGATTTAACCCCTATTTTTTATAAGATAATGTTGAGATAATGTTGATAATCATGCGACTACAATTTATCTTTTAGCATTTGCATCAAAGGTCAAATAGAGTTGGGTTAAAATTATAACACGTATTTAGCGACTGTAGGAGATATATATGAAATTGGTGGAGTTGTGAAGATGTAGTAGATATATATGAAATGTGAGTGTCAGGGGTCTTGGTATGAGAGTACTGATAGAGTATTAGTGTGTGCCCCCATATCAAAAATAACCAAGGACAATATTATAGTATACACGGACACGGGAATGACTCTTTAAATTCGAGACACAACACGGTATTGGGTTCTTCTAGAACTCGTATCCAACTTGGGTTAGAGCAGTGTCAACACAAGAGTTCGTGTTCGGGTGGTTGTGGCACGGTATTGGTATATGTATCTCGTAACTAGGTTTATGTTACAAGCTAGATAAATATAAGTTAAGTGGTAAATGGTTTCACATAGATAATACTTATTATAAAGTAGAATAACTAGGATCCTGAGGAAGACAATGAACACGTGACGACACCTATTTAATAGGGTTTGAAATTAGAGTTGTCCACATGTCTACTAGTTATCGGATAGTCATAAATTATAAAACGGATACTCATGAACCACGATATGGATACTCACGCATCACAAGTCGAATACCCACGCATCAATATGAGTTGTTAATTACTTTGATGAACATGTGTATCCATTTTTGCATCTATTTGGATAATATACTTGAACGATATCTATTCATCTTTTCAGAAGTATCTAGAAATTGATCTGAATTATTACCTGCGTTATCATTCGTGGATGTACAATCGTCGTCCTGATGACATGTGCGGTGTACGAGATAAATTCATACATGGGGTAGAACAGTTCCTGCAGTTCGCCAAGGCGTTCCCTCAGTACATGGACATCACCAAAATTAAGTATCCGTGTGTAAGATATCGCAACTTGAAATATCACTCAGAAGTGGATGTGATATATCATTTGTACTTGAGGGATTTCATATCGAATTACTATCAGTGGACCTCACACGGAGAACTTGTCTTTAGCATCGGAGTCGGAGCCTTATGTGGAGTGGTATATGGATGTCCACGACCACGCTGATTACGATGACAGGTACCTGAACATGGTTTTCGACGCTGTCGGACCTAGTTTCGATCCGGACAATTATGATGCAGCTGAGGAGGCACCGAATGTCGATGCTGCAAAGTTCATGGAGTTATTGGAGAATGCAAGGACTCCATTATATCCTAGTTGTGAGGATCATTCACCGTTGGAGGTGGTTACATGACTATTGAGCATCAATTCTGATTTTAACATGTCGCAAGAATGCTACAACCGACTGATGGAGTTGATTATAGAGATCTTGTCGGCAGGTGCTAAGTTACCTAAAGACTTCTACCGGTCTAAGAGGATGGTGAGATCGTTCTGGATGGAATACAAAAAAATCGATACATGTCACAACAGGTGCATGTTGTACTACAAAGATGATACGGATGAAGACGTGTGCTAATTTTGTGGTGCTGATCGCTACAAGGCAACTGGTATAGGAAGGCCTGTATACACATGGAACCCGACTGACTCGATGCACTACTTGCCTTTGACGTCGCGGTTGCAGAGGTTGTTTATGGTGAAGGAGACTACCGAAAATATGAGTTGGCATAGGCGAGAACAGATTGAAGGAGTGTTGGATCTTCCATCCGATGGAGAAGCATGAAAGCACTTCGATCGAGAGTATCCCAATTTTGCTTAAGATTTGCTTAATATAAGATTAGGGCTCTCGTCCGACGGTTTCACTCCATTCGGACTTTCGGGCTCCCAATATTTGTGTTGGCCTGTGATCATCACCCCGTACAACCTACCGCCTTGGATGTGCATGAAGACTCCGGTTATGTTCTTAACCGTCATTATTCCGGGTCCGAACAATTCGAAGAGGAACATCGATGTGTACTTGCAACCATTGATAGATGAGTTGAATCAGCTGTAGGAAGTAGGCGCCAACACGTACGATGTTTCAAAAAAGCAGAATTTTCATATGAGGACAACACTTACGTGGACCATCAACGACTTTTCGGCTTATGGCATATTATTAGGATGGAGTACGCATGGTCGTCTCTCATGTCCATATTGCATGGACTGCACTAAGGCTTTCCATTTGAAATACGGAGAAAAATTGTGCTTCTTTGATTGTCATCAACCATTTCTGCCGTCGGATCATCCGTTCCAGAGGAACAATAATGCATTTCGTGCCGGCGTTACGGATAAGGCAAATCCACCTCCAAGGTGGCCCGGAGACACGATATGGGAAGAGGTTAAAGACTTACCAAGTGCTATCGAAGAGCCTACTAAGGTGTACAAGTACGATGGATTTGGTTACACTCATAACTGGACAAAAAGGAACATATTGGAGCATCAATCTAATCAGACATAACCTTGATATCATGCATATCGAGAAGAATCTGTTGGACAACATAATTAATATTGTGAAGGACGTAAAGGGGAAGACGAAAGATAATCTCAAGGCCAGGTTGGACTTAGAAGAAATATACAGACGCCCTGCGTTGCATTTGATAGAGGAAGGGAATGAGAAGTATAAGCAGCCTAAGGCAATTTTTTTACTGGACAAGGAGGATAAAGGAAGACTATGTAGGTGGATTCAGGGGTTAAAATTTTCAGACGGGTACATGTCAAATCTGAGAAGATGCATCGACCTAAAGGAGAACAAACTGACGGGTATGAAGAGCCACGACTGTCACGTATTCATGGAGAGGTTAATTTCGATTGTATTTCAAAAATTCTTACCGCAGGTAGTTTGGGATCCTTTAACAGATCTTAGCATATTATTCAAAAAAAATGTTTTACCAAGTTGATCATCGATCGTCTAGAAAAGCAATAGAAGGACATTGGGTAACACTGTGCAAGCTTGAAAGAGTGCTCCCTCCTGGATTCTTCAACTCCATGAAGCATTTACCAATTCATCTTTTCTACGAGGCACATATCGGTGGCCCTTTCGGTTATCAGTGGATGTACTCGTTCAAACGTCAACTGAACCACCTAAAGAGAAAGGTAAAAAATAAGGCAAGCGTCGAGGGTTCTATTTGTGAAGCCTATGTTCATGAGAAGATTACAAATTTTTGTTCGATGTATTTCAAGGCGCATGTTGCTACTAATAGAATAAGAGCTCCGAGAAACGATGACGGATATCAGGAATCTAATGATGCAATATTGAAAGTATTCAATGCTTTCGGTAAGCCTTCAGGCAAAATGATAAAGAGATATCTGAATGACGACGAGCTAAGGGCTGCTCAGTTGTATATATTACTCAAATGCGACGATGATGAAGTAGAGAAGGTAGAGGGGTAAGTAATTAATACATCAACGTTTAAGTCATCTTAATGTAATACTATACTCTAATATTGTTATACTAATCGGACGATGTTTTATTGTTTTTCAGCACATTTAATGAAGAGGTGAGGTCGATAAGACCAAACATAATAGATGAAGAAGTAGAACAAGAAATGAGACTTTATTTTCCTTCTTGGTTGAGTGCATATGTAAGGATCTTTTTGTGTATGCACTTGCACAATATTTAACAGAACGTTGAACTTAATATCATTTTTTTGGTATTTAGGTCGATGGTCCCCATACAACACTCGAGAATGAGTCTATTAGAACTTTAGTCAAGGGACCAATTTATGCCGTCAAAATCTGGCCAAGAAATTGTGTGAATGGAGGTTCAAGTCAACAAAAGTCCTGATAATAGACAGCTTCTTGGATCTCGATTCTACGAAAAATAGTTGTTTGTGTATCAGATCTTCGAGCTACAAAGATGTCGATTTAGACAATGATTTATATGCCGTCTTACGGGAGATTGTGGAGTTGACGTAAAATTATGGAACAGAGATTGCTAAGATCGTGTTATTCAGATGTGATTGGTTCAATCTGATCCAAGATCAAGGTTAAAAAATAGACAAGCATGGTCTTGTGAATATAAACTACTGGCGTCGATACCAAAGCTATGAACCATTTGTCCTATCAAGTCAGGCTCAGCTCGTGTACTTCACAACTTATCCTAAACGGAGATCAACGAGGTCGGACTGGTGGGCAATATGCAAGACGAAAGCTAAAAATACCTTTAACGTTAACGAAATAGTTTATCAGGAGGATGAGCTACCTATTGTGACAAATATTGTAGATGTTGACTCAACGAAAGTTGCTCATTACACGTCTAATTGTGTAGAAGAGGTATAATTATCCGAAGAGGAAAACGAAGTAGATGAAAATGAAGATGAGGAGGAAAAGGAAGATGTGGACGAGAAAAATGAAGAAGATAAATTTTCAGAAGATGATTGAAAATAAAATAAAATCCATTTAGAACTCTAGCTATGTAATGTATTTTTAATATGGAATGTAACATCTATTTTAACTATATAGATACATATATTTATATATATTATCAATTATATTATTTGTTTCCATCTATCTTACCAGATGGCACCCATGACTCGAGCACGTGCACGTCGTTTGAGAGAGGTACCTCCTACTGTTAAGGAGAAAATGACTGTTAAGGAGGAAGTGATACTTCATACTGTTAAGGAGGAAGTGACTGTTAAGGAGGAAGTGATACCTCATACTGTTAAATTGGAAGCGGTTGTTAAGGAGAAAGTAACAACTTCTACTATTAAGGAGGAAGTGGTACCTCCTACTGTTGGGCAGGCACCAGCTCAAAGGGGGAGTTTCAGTCACCCAGCATCTATAGCGGAGATTGATCACCTAGACGATGTTTATGCGAAGTATCTGAGGGACTGGGTTCTGCCCCAGCATATTGAATTTCCTTGAGAGATTGAGAAATTGGATAAGACTTATGGTGTGATTGTGATACTTTTATTATGCTTATTATGTAACTGTGATACTTTTATATTATGCTTATTATGTGACTGTGTTACTTTTATATTGTGATTATTATGTGACTGTGATACTTTTATATTGTGTGACTGTGATATTTCATATACTTTTGTGATATTTCGTACCCAGAAAATTCAACGGAGAATTACTCTGGGTCTGTCTATTTTTATGAACTTTTATAAGTCTGTGTATTTGTTTTATTATCATATGTTATTATCAGGTATGGTCGGACGACGCGGATCGTTCGGAGGTCGATCCTCTAGATGGAGTGCTCCTCCGGTACAAGCTACTAGATTCGGATCCTCCTCGTAGAGTACTCCAGTGTACCGATCTTTAGCATCTCCGACTCCGTCGACGATACGACATGGCAGTACTCCTGGGACGAGTAGTTCTAGGCCTGAGACTACTCCCTCTTTCAGCATTTCTCCAGCTGACGGCACCATGGAGGCATAGGTACATATGGAGGAGGTCGAGCAACTCCGTCTGCACATGTTCAGAGCGATCCTCCATGTGCGCCTCCGGACGAGACGAGGATAGAGATTTGGACCGACGGACCTCAAAAGTAAGTTAATTAGTTAACATTTTGGACCGACGGGCCAAATAATTATATCTTTATATTCATGAATTTAATTATCGTTGTATAGATATCGTCCATCGGCGGTACAGAGAACATTAGGGGTATTTCTGAGGCAGAACTATGGTGGGCCTTGGATTAACTACTCAGATGCTCCTGAAGATAGAAAGGCGTTATAGTTTGCTCACTTCAAGGTAAAAATATATTTACTTTTAATATTAATAATTATTTATATGCATATTATATAACTCCCTATCTTATTTTTTATAGAAAATCTATTTCTATCCACCACACCGGGCTGAGAAGATCGAGGAGCAGTTTTCTTCCGTCGCCGCCAAGCTGATCCGTGATGCGATCAACGATCAAAAGGCTCGTGATCGCGACGGAGCCCCGATCTACGGTTGGATCACGCCTGAGCAGTTGACTGCGATTAAGGCGAGATTCAGCGAACCCAGGTACATGGAGAGTTCAGAGAAGGCAAATGCGGCTAGGTCGAAGGCAGAAAAGTGGTATGGTGGCTCGATTTCCATGACATTATCTTTTTGTCATCTGGTATGTATTCTATTGAATATATATTATTTTAATGAAAGCAGGATAAGATGTTTAGTTTTAATAACAAACAATATAGTTTTTAACACGTACAGAGGAGTGAGGATGCCAACATGGTGACCGTCTTCCTGGCCACCCATCGGAAGGGCGAAAAGCTCATCAATGAGAAGGCCACACAAACCTATGTACTTTACTTTACCTTGTGTTAGTTTTAATATAACTTTGAAAATATGCAAATAGATATCTATATAGTTAGTAATAAGTACCTTAGACGTTAGCAACCATTTTTCTAGGATGAGTATCTTAGACTACGTGAGCGGACGACTGCTAGTGCACCTGCAGAGGTAGGGGCTGGTACTTCCTCGCAGCCCTATACAGCTCCGTCGGCTGGCGAGCTCTAGATAAACGCAATTGGTAATCTTCAGAGGGGTACGTACTACGGTACTGGATCCTACGACGCCTTTGTTGTGACACAGTCATCCAGGGCCCCTTTGACAGTGTGCATTTTTTGTAGCCTTCGCAGGCGTCGGCACAAGCCCAGGAGAGCGTTGACCGTCTGATTGCTGACTTACGTGACTAGTTGCTACGGAGGATTACGGAGCAGCCCCAGTCTCAGCCGCAGACTGACGATGCGACGATCACCGCACGTTTTGATGTGCTCGAGCGTAGCCTATTGGAGATTAGGACTCTGAGCCAAACGACGGAGCACAGCCTTACAGAGCTTAGGACTATGAGTCAGACGACAGAGCGCAGCTTGGCGACTCTGGCCGCGTCTACAAAGCGCAGACATACGGAGCTGGAGGGGTCGCATATGGTCATGAGCGACTCACTTGCGAGGATACATGCGACGCAGGATTTGTTGAGTCAGACGGTAGAGACGAACACTTCGAGGATGGTATCTGCCGTGGATTCATACCATGCTCGACTGCTATAATTGGAGCAAATACGTCCTCCTGGTCCGTCGGCATCGACACCGACATCGACACCGACTTACATCGATTCCACTGCCTCCTCTATCGTGATCGGTGATGCTTTCTCAGGAGCAGTATGACTTCCTCTTATCCCAGATGTGTGGCAGTGTTCCTCCTCCTTCTCCTGATCCGCAGTAGTTCTTATTAGGACTATTTTAGTATGTTGGTGTGTATTGGCCCATTCTTTGGTATTTGATGTACTTATTTCATACTTTTTACTACATTATTTGGATGAGACGGATGTGACATTATTTTAGATTCATGTATTTTATTTGTTGGGACATCGCTGCGTGTTTCGATATTCTTGATGTGTTTGTGTATGTACTGGTGTTGAGTGTTCCAGCGAAGGAGTCAGCGAACCCAGAAAATTCAACGGAGGGTTGCTCCGGGTTTATTTATTAAACTGTTATTTTATAACTGTAGACAAACTTTTGTTGAAAAATAATTTTAGAAATTTAGCGACGTTCTGCGACGTTTACCGACGTTTTTCGATGTGACAGTGCGTCGCTAAATTGTATTAAAACGTCGCTAACTGGTATCAGGGACGTCGCTAATCTGTGTCAAAACGTCGCTACACGTCGCTAAAAAAGCTGACATGGCAATTTCTGTCAGGTCAGCATTGGTGTAGCAAAACATCGATGATAATGTCGTTGATTTGGCGACGTTATGCGACAATATACAATGTCGCTGATATACCGACGTCGCGTAGCTAAACGTCACTAATTTGGCGACGTGTACACGTCGCAAATATACGTCGCTATAGCAACGAAGTTCTTGTCAGCGTCGACCATGGATTACGCGACAACACCAAAACGTCGCTAATATATTTTAGCAACGTTTTTTGACGTCACTAATATGTATTATTTTGGTAGTGGATGGAAGCAGTGTACTGATGGATTAAGAACATTGAGCTCGATGTATATAGGCTAGGGGTTAACTAATTTTTGGATTGATATACTCATTGTGGCTATATGGAAAGTTGAATGCTATAACTCCATGGCTCGTCTATCAATCTGACCTGCAAGCGGTTATAGAGTGTAGACCATCTAAATTAAATGCCATAAATTCTACGCTCAGGTCTTTGATTTTGATGATTTAGCAAAAAATCAAAATGCAGATATGAACAATTTGACAGATGAAAAATATATTTAGCATGCATAATACGGATCGAAAAGAGGAAATATATTTAAAGTATATGTAAATTCTGAGAAATACTTACGATGATCGCTGGTGGTATGCAGAAAGCCAGTGCGATGATAGAAATGTATGCATATATATTGGTACTGTCCATGTCAGTCTGCATTAACAGTCAAAAGGTTTATATATCTAAGTGGAGGATTAATTGAAGGAAAGAGGAGCAAAGGTATGAAAAAAAGAAGAAGATGAAAGTACCATCGCTTTCTTAGAGTAGATGCTTCTGTAAGTGAATGAGATGTTGGAAATCATGGCACTAATGAAGCCAAGCCAGTTGAATGATAACTCAGTCAGAGATGCCATTGACACACCTGCGTGCAATAGTAAGTAAAGTATCTTGTTGATAATGTAGGTTACAGAATGCTAACTCATAGAAAGAGTCTCAAAAGCTTATAACCCAAATCATTAATCAGTGGGGCTAGCTACTGGTTGATCGTGGCCATATACCTCTATATATGCTGCAGCTGCAGCGGTCAAGTGCATGCAATGACATTTTTTCATCCATATAAGGACATCATGCAAACAAGAGATTTTTTATGCAAAATTATGAAGAGAGCAAATTACCGAGGACAACCGGAGCCAGAGACAACCATAGGGACAAGGGTATTTGTTGGCCAAGTATGAACTGAGAAGCCGCCGCATTGAAGAAGGGCTCAAGAGCTGGCATAAAGATCAACATTAGGTCAAAGCATTAAAATGCATAAATAAACAACTACTGAACCACAATAACTAGATCCATCTGCTGCCTTTCCCTTCTATTTATTTATACATGGGAAATACCTTTGATAGTGTGGGTGAACGAGACTGCAACTGCAGCAAATGACACATTGCTAGTCACATGACCTAAAGCATGGCATGCTGCAACTGGTATGAGCAGCTTCAAGAGATTAGAATCCATGGGCTGCATATATAGATAACAATTCTAGTTACCTTGCTTGCATATCAAAGAGTACTGGGAATGAAACCATTAACATGCATGGCAACCATCTTTCCTTCCACTGCTACTTTTCTAGCATTCTATTTCCAACTTTTTTCTCGGCCAAATTCCCTAATATTGACACTAGGGCTCAGTATATCTTCCTTCCAAACCGATAACGAATATGCAATTCGGATCAGTTTTAAAACTGTTAGTTCGAATTTCGGCTATAGGTCTTGAAAAAATAGGTTTATTGGTTTCTGTTTTGAACTTGGACAACCGACCTGAACTGAAAACTGAATTATATGTATCACCATTTTCCCACCAGAGGCCAGCCCTAACCCTAAACTCTTCTCTCTCCCTCATATCTCTATTTCTCCCGGCGGCCTCTGAAGAAATTCTCTACTAGTCTACTTCTCATCTTCTCTCTTCTCTCTTCTCTCTTCTTTACTTCTCTTGTTCAAAGAAACCTAACCCTAATACGATTATATGATGACTTCGTGGATCTCTCCAAAATTCGAAAGCTCTCCAAAAACCAGCAGCCAACACTAAGCAGCCTATGTTACTCTTAATTATTAACAGTTCTCACTTCTCTCCGAATTTTTTTTTCTTCATTAACAGGTTAGTTTTCAACTTTTGGTCCTAGATCAATTTTTTTTCCCCGGGTGCGATTCTTCTCTCTTCTTTTGTTGATCTCGGTCTCTCTTAAAGGATCATAAGCGTGGGATTGCTTCAATTTGATGCTTTCTTCGATGGTTCATGCTTCTTTCAGCTAAATTTGATATTTTTCTTTGTTTTTTGAAAGAAAATTATGGCATGCTCTTGGTGGTTTGTTTCGATTTGATGTTTTACTTGATGGATCATGCTTCTTAAGTTCAATTTGTCAACCTTTTTTTTTCAATAATGGATTTTTATTTATCAAATTAGTAAAAAAAAAAATCATTTTCTTTGATAGTTTTTTGCTTATTTTGGCTCGATTTGGCTTTTGTTGATCTCAAGTTGAAGTATTTGAATGCGATTTATGGATGGGTCATGAATTTGGTTTCTTTGACGTGAATTTGACTTTTCTAACTAAAATTTACTTCTTTTAGCCAATCTTGCAATCTTGGTGTTTCCTGTAACATTCTGATATGGATTTTGCTTCAGATTGATGCTTTCTTGATGTCTCTTTTCAGCTCAGTTTGGCCTTTTTTTTTATGGATTGTTCTTATTGCTCAAATTTGTATTTCTTTAATCATGGGATGAACTGGATTCGTATGGTGTTAGATTTATGAGTTGTTAGTTTATATGCTGATTGAAGAATAGAATATTTTCAGATCTTGATTCTTTCATGTAGTTGTTGGATTATCAAATACCACGGCTCAGTCAAACCGAAATAACTGAAAATCGTACGTTCTTCGTATCGATTTTAATTCAGATTGGCAAAAAAAATCATGTTCGGTCCAGTGAATGCTCACCCCTAATTGACACATGATTTAGTTTGTATCTGAAATAAAGTATGCAGCCTCTCATTCATGTTTGTGATTTTGTTGCAGCTTTGTTAGGGGAAAAAAAAAAAGGGCCCATGTGTAATTTAGTGTTAAAACAGCTGTATCTAAATTCTTCAAGTTATTGCTTGGGATGTCTCCTGGTATATAATGGAAAGAATGCGGCTCCTTCCTTCCTAGATGATTTCACGATACCAGTACAACTACTCTCCCGCTTCGGAACATTTCCGGTTCCATGAGCAGCTGGAACAAATCATTTCAAAAAATGCCATTCGGGACATCATTCTTCAGGAAACGAGGACTTTGCTTTCTGTCCATGGCTGTCTCCGCTGCAGTAAATGTCATTTGCCTCCCATGAACCAAGCACAGGATAGATGGTGTACCAATCAATTATGAGGGTGGTACGGATGTTGTTTTCTGCTAATTAGGTGTCAGTCTGGCAATGGTTTTTAATTCAAACAGCAACCTGATGAATTGGTCTGAGTCAAATGTTGGTCAAATTACTAAAAGTTTCTTACATTAATTTAAGTTTGACTGAAATTTTTTAAACATTTTTGTTTCATGACCAAGTAATGGAGGACGCTGACAATTACCTTGTTGATTCCAAGAGCAGCAGCAGTAAACCAATGAATCATTTAAACATACAGAGTACACTTATGATAGGAGTCCAGAGGACAACAACAATAACAATTACAAGAATTATTTGTATTTATTCCTCCCAATTGATAATAATATTTAGTATTGTTATAATGCATTTGGTTTATTTGATTAATCTGCTACTTGAGAAGAAAGATTCTTTATGTTGTGCTGGTGCTGTCGGTGTACATCTATATATTGGAGCTTAATAAGAAAAACTATTGGTTACTTGCAAGAGTTGTATATCTATTTATATATTATGTCAGAAATTTGCATATAGGGCATCAAAGTTTAAGGAAATTTGTTATTTAATAAAATTTTTTAGAAAATTTACACAGAGAAAAAAAACATCCTTCTAATGTTATTTTCGTTTTATCTACATTTTAAATAATATAAAATCCGAAAATGTCCTTATGAAAGATTTTCAAATTATTTTTTTTGGTTACAAAAAAAAATGAAAAATAATAATAATAAATTAAAAACGCTCTTGATAAGGACGTTTTAAACTTTTTTTTTAATTTTTTTTCTTTCCAAAACATCCTTACCAAGAGCATTTTAAACTTATTTATTTATTTTTTAAAATAATTAGTGAAAATATCCATAGTAGGAATGTTTTCGTTTTTTTAATTATTTTATTTTAATTTTTTTTTTTTCTTCAACCCAAAAGAAAAAATAATACATTTGATACTAATACATATATGTTACAATGTTGATATAAAAATGGCTGCAGTATGGCCATGAAGGCCTATGATCGAATCCTAGCAGTGTGTATGCAGTTTTTTTTTATAATTTCTTGCCTCAAAATTAAAATAAATAAAAAAGGTTATAATAATAATAATAATAATAATTGAAAATGTTCATACTAGAGGCATTTTTGTAAAAAAAAAAAATTTTTTTTACTCAAAGGAAAAAAATTAAAAATAAAAATTAGAAAACGACCCTACTAAGCATGTTTTTAGCGGATAAATTTTGTTTATTTTTTTTCAATCCACAAAAACAAAAACAAAAAACAAAAAGTTGAAAATGCTCCGATAATGACGTTTTCGTTCGATTTTTAATTCTAAATACGAAGAGGAAAAAAAAGAATATTTTTGTTCTGTCTTGATAATTTTATAAAAGTTATTTCTCCGGAGATAATTTAATAATACTTTAATACTTTCTAGAATTTTTTTTGATTATTTGTTGCACACATAATAACAAAAATAAACGAAGTAAAAATTAATTTAAAAGAAAAAAGAAAAATAAAGTAAGAAATTATACTGACAGCGCGCTTGGGTAGGCCAACAGCCCAGCTGACCAGGCAGTAGACAACACCCACACCCAGATGTATAACTGATACAAAGCTGAAGAAGGAGGAGAAGTCAAGTGTAGTGTTATCAGGACATGCATGACTGTTGTTATTTTCAAAAGAGCGAGAGAGAGGGCGCGAGCGAGCGAGCGAGCGAGCATGTATGTATGTATGTATTCATACAGCACTTACTAAGGATAAGGGAAGTAATTGTAAATCTTCTTGTTCATGATATTGAATATGACATTCAGAAAATACCTGCAATCAATGAATAATTTGGAAGTAGAAAGATGGATGGAAGGAAATTGAATAAGAAGTAAAATTGGAAGAAAAATAAAGAAAAGTATAGGGATAGTTAAGTTGGAGCATGCAGTAAATTACCACATGAAGAAGAAGAATCCGGTGATGAGTGCCGGTCGGTATTTGGCCGCAAAACCCACCTTGGCATCCCTAAATGATGAATCCAAAAAATAAAATGATTAGATTTCCTTTGTTGATTTGTGATGAGGCCGGCTGGTCGGTGGGTGGGTCGGTCGCTCACCCGCTACTACTTGCTGCTGCTCCCTCTTCTGCAGAAGAAGCGGAAGGAGGACAAAGCAAGGGACGAGGAGGAGGAGGGAGAAGGAAAGGGAGTAGTAGTGATTGTCTCTTCTTCTGATTGATGTCATGGTTGAGGAGGATTGCCGGATGCAGCTGCCTTCCCCAGATGAGGTTTCCACCGGCGGCGGCAATGGTCGGAACTGCTCTTCTCCTGCTGGCGTTGAGGAGTCCGGATATTCCGCTGCCGCTGCTGAAGTTTCCGCCTCCCGCACTACAAGACATTATTATATATGACTAGTTAATAATTTGGATGAACAGATTGAAGAGAATAGAGGAGGAGGAGGAGGAGGAGGAGGAGGAGGGCTTTGGTTTGGACTTTGGATAAATAAAGATGATGTAGTAGCTCTCTTTCTCAACAATAATAATAAGAAGAAGAAGAAGAAAAAGAAGAAGAGGAATAATAATTTAATTTGGGTGGTTCAGATTGGTCTCTTGAGGATAATATAGGTCCTATGAGTTCATCACCTTATCCTTTTGTACATTCATCATGTAATATGGCCTTTTACCTACACTACACACACAGATGAGATGGCTTGTCCTTTATTGTCACTAATTGGTAAAAAAATTCCACCATTTTTGTCTTAATTTTTCTTTCTTATATATGTGAACAGATAACATTCACTCTCTCTCTCTCTCTCTCTCTCTCTCATTTGAACATGAATTGCGTGAAACCATACCTAGAATGAGTACATTGATTGATCAGTTTCCTTCCTTCCTTCCTTTACTCTGGGCTTCCTATTGCCACACATCTCCATCCAAAAATATCTCCATCCGTCCATAAGTCAACCTAAACAATGTCACAGAGAAATTATCTAAAATATTTTCCACTCTAAAAACCACAATTTTTTACATCAGCACCAACAACTGTTCTACTTTCCGTTAATGCCATTAATTGATTGCTTCTTCTCCTCCTTCACATGTGCCATACTTCTCAATAACTTTTTACATGCAAATCTTTTCAGTTATATATGCAATAAAAATCTATAGTAATAAATTTTATTATGTACAATTAGTTATGCAATTATTTATAAAATAACGATTGATATCTTTTCATACAGCACACAACTTGTATTCCTTGGATCTGGTATACTTAATTTCAATCCAAATGCATACTGCCGGATATTTAAGAAGAATGTGCCTATTAAAATGAGCATAGCTAAATTGAAAATGTTAAGGTGGGTAGGTTACAATACATTTGAAGATTAGAGACGCCTATTCATGAAAAGTTGGAGTACATGCTAATTGATGATAAGATACGAGAAAACCGTTTCAAAGTGGTTTGAAAATGTGCAAGGAAGACCAATACAACAGTTAGGAGGAGTGAAGGGATATTAGTTCTCTTGCAGCATATAATTAGAGATTGTAACTCAAGTAGCATGATTGTTGCTTTTGCAACTGATTTGGGTTTTTAATCTATGAAATTGTCTCATCTTCCATGATGCGAGATCTAAACCGGTCAAGTTAATTACTAGACTAGGTGCATGGAATGCTGCATTTTCTTCCTGCTTTGAATCTATGCATTTATCGTAAGTTAGAGGTGGTGTAAATTGAGAATAAGACGTAGGGGACTAGGATCTTGGCTAAATGACCTGCTAAAACTAGGTTAGTCCTAAAGAAACTCGAATCGAGTCTATGAAATGGATATGCCAAAGTTGAATGGAGTACCATGAAAGAAGATTTATTATTTAGCCGACTCCAAATATATGGGACAAAGGTTTTGTTGTTTTATCTAATAAAAATATTAGTATCATGCATGTGATTGTAATGTAGTCTTCTCATATACTTTAAACCTACTCTGGAAAATTCTAATTTAGGTTGTTTACTCCTAAGTTAGTAGTTGATCAGAAGTTTGTACTGGTGTTAGCCACATTGGATTTATGACCAAATTGTCTCACTGAACAATATAATGATATTTTTCATTCGCGTAACAGTTCTGCTATATGCAAAACCCTTACTGATGAAGAGCCAAGTAAATTGTGCCCAATTAGGGCAAGTGTTTTTCTATTGTATTGTTTTTGTAGTAATGATATGTTAAATATCTGATTAGTTATGACATTTTTATCGCCTATAGCAGGCAACTGGAACTACGTTCTGATTCTAGGTGAAATAATCTGGCCGGACCATTATTTTGTCTTACATTTTGTTATTATTTCAGGAGGAGCAACGAGCTGCCAAGCAATCAGAGGAGTTGCATAGGAAGAAATTGGCTGAGGAGAGAGAAGGGGAGAAGGACGAAGAACAAAACTTCTAATAGCCTAATACAATGTATGATGGTAATGACCAATGGCTATGGATGAAGCCGAGGGGTCTAAAATGTAAAAAGAACCCATTTAAACCGAACTAATTAGAGTGAAGACTATTGCACCCTCGTGATAAGCTGATTGTTTATATGCTCTCTGCAACAATGGAGGTACGTCTAAGTTCTCTTTCAAAATTTGCGAATTTCAGTTCCATGGATTTTGTTATATGCATATGTGCCTTCCTACTCACATCACATGCTAACTCGGAAGTCATATTTGATGCAATGCTTTATTGGTAGTAGGTAATTCGTGTAGCTCATTTCCTAATTTTGAAATGGTTCTATGAATGTTTTGTGGTCAATGCTATGGTAGTTTTGAGGATCAAATCCAAAAATTCAGTTTTGTTCGATCGGGTTCTAGCCTTCTAGGTCCGTATTACTACCCTTACATAGCACAGGCCTGTCATATGTCTGTACAGATATGTTGAACTGACACAGACACGGATAAGGATCTGGATAACTACATGATACAGTATACAGACAGTTTCATATTGGTACAATAAGCAGTCAGTACCTGTGTTGTACGATACAGACACAGACACATGTAAGAACTGTACGGACACCATTGTCACGTGTCTGCGCAACATAGCGTTGTAGCCTATTTTTCAATGATTTTCACCTGCAGCTATAGGCCTGTGCCACAATTTTATCTACTTACATACAGTTCATAGGAAGTTGTTAATCCCAAATTGTCTTCTCCTCAAGAATGTGGAATTAACTCACAAACAGTAGCCCTACAGTCTGTTCTTAATGATTTTCAATTTTCCTTTTTCTGTTGAGCATTCTTAGTCTCTGCCCTGCAATCATGGCCATTGGCTTCTTGGTAGGTACGCGGGGCTTTAAAAAATAAAGCATTTTCTTATTCGGCCTATTGCTCTCAGTCAAATGGTCATTGGGCTAACGTTTCAGAAACGACCATTTGGGACCCCAAATGAATCACATTTGGGCAAACGTCCATCTGGAAGACAAGCAGTCTGTTCCCTCGTTACATTTGACACCAAATGAGTCCCGGATAAAGCTTAACTACAATCCAAACTAGGCCTTAGTCACTGTTGGAATATGACATAAAGAGTTTTTCCTGAAAAAGTAGAGGAGAATATATAATTAGAACCAATAATGGGAGCATAAGAAAAGAAAGGAGTGATAAATAATAATTAAGAAGGGGAAGGAGAAGGAGGAGAGCAGCAGCCGTGGAGGAGGCACACTACAGTCTCCTTTTTCCCTACACAAGAGCTGATGGTTCTCTGTGTGTGTGCGCGAGCGCCTCCCTATTATGATATAAATCCTTCAAGACTATGGAAGGAATAGGATATTTCAACAGAAGGAACAGGAGTGCTACCAGCTATAATTTGCCACCACTAATTGATATATAATCAGGTGCCTGCCCGCCTGCAAACCAATTGATATATAATTTCTTGACTGACCAATATAGATGTACAATATTGCTGGCTAACAAATAAGGTGGCACCTTCATATCAAATGCATAACAAATTAATTTCCTTGGGGTAGATGATAATTAGTCGGCAGTTGCAAGCAACTAACGTTTAGAATTTAGATGGAGTTGACATCTACAGCCGATTACATTGCTGATAATGTTTACAAGGTATAGAACATGTCAATTGCATTGTCGAGATTGTGGATCCCACTTCTTCCAACTGTTCACTGCTGCTGCGCGTAGATTTGATGTTTTAATAAATTCCATACTAACCTTCATTTACTTTGGCATGGCATGTAACTAGAGATTCTCATATGGGTCAACTTTTGATTTGGCAGGTATTCATTAATCAAGAAAACTTTGTCTTCTTTCGTTTTTGGCTTTCGTGTTTGTTTGGAGGAATATGTAAGCTAGCAGGAAGTATTAAGAAATAAGAATCAATACAATTTTGGCACCATTGATCTCCATTTACTAATTAGTCAGTCCTGTTACACTACACTTGGAGGGAGGGAAATCTAGCTTAGCTAGCTAGCTAGCTAGCACCCAGAATTAATCCCAATGAAACCCCCTCTATTCAAATGCAATGAATGGATTATGAAGATGCTCGCTCTAAGAGTCAGAGATGTCAGTGAAGTACATTTAGATTCCACACGGACGGACGGATAGACGGCGTTAAGCTCTCTAGGCTAGGGTCGTGCTGTCTCTGCTAGCTCTATTTGACAGTGCATGAGTAGTTCTGGTTCCTTATGCTGATCAATTGGACCATCCTTAGTATGCATTGAAAACATCTGGGTACAACTTGTTGTCCACCATACACATATAACAATAATTAATGTGATCGACATAGTTAGTTTGGGATCTCCAAGACGGCCGGCAGCTGAGTGGAGTGGAGTGGAGTATTTTAACAGAAAATATGGGAAGGATACTCAGAACACCCTACCTAGATACAACATATATACATTTGTTTCAGCTACTAGGCGGCCGGCCATGTAAATTAAGAGCCCTAGCTAGATAGCTAGCTAGCTAGCTCGCTCGCTAGCTCGCTCTTATAGTTCATCCACTTGGAAGGAAGAGGTGATATCGAGCTTCCCTCCCTATTGATCCTCCTTCCTATGCCCCACTGCCACGAACACTAGTGACCAGGACTGATCGAGACTGACGGAGTCGACGTTCCTTTCGGAGCTGAGCTAGCTCTCCTGAACCAAACACACACTTGAATTTCTTTCTTCTACAAATTAAATGATCCATCTAACAAACAAACATGCATAAATCACCCTCCCCTCCCGCCCCCTCAGATTATACAAACATAACAACTTAGAAGATGGAAGAAGGAAGAATGATGATATTGTGCATGCCCCCCGTGCCTCCTATGCGTTTCCACCTTCTCCTCTTCCTCTTCTTCTTCTTCACTCTCTCTCTTCCTAATTATGCCCTTTCTCTCATCAACAACAACAACAACAACAACAACAACAATGAACTTCTCCATCTCATGGACGCAAAGAAGGGCCTCGAAGATCCTTCCAACTTTCTCTCCAACTGGGACGAGCGTGACCAATCCCCATGCAACTGGACCGGAATCGCATGCACCACTTCACAAGTCACCTCCATCGACCTGACAAACTTCGGACTTGTCGGCCCCTTCCCGGCCTCCCTCTGCAACCTCCCAAAGCTCTCCTCCCTCTCCCTCCAACTCAACTACATCAACAGCTCACTGACAAACTCCTCCCTTGCCTCCTGCACATCCCTTGTCTATCTCGACCTCTCCTTAAACCTCCTGGTGGGCCCCCTCCCCGACTCTGTCTCCTCCCTCCCTCTTCTCGAGCACCTCGACCTCTCGTCCAACAACTTCACCGGACCCATCCCTCCCTCCATGGCCCTGTTCCCCCGTCTCAAGAACCTCACCCTTGTCAACAATCTCCTAACCTCCACCCTCCCTCCTTTCCTCAGCAATATCTCTACGCTCCAGCAGCTCAACCTCTCCTACAACCTCTTCGACGCAGGAATTATCCCTCGCTCTTTCGGCAACCTCTCCTCCTTGCAGACACTCTGGCTCGCCGGCTGCAACCTTCTCGGCCCCATCCCCTACACTCTTGGCAGCCTCTCCTCCCTCACCAACCTCGACCTCACCTTCAACTCTCTCTCCGGCCATATCCCACAGGAACTAATTACTGGTCTCACTTCTATTATCCAGATTGAGCTCTACAACAACTCTCTCTCTGGGCCCATCCCGTTCGGACTCTCCAACCTCACCTCTCTTCTCAGAATAGACGCCTCAATGAATCATCTAGACGGACCATTGCCACCGGACCTCTTCGACACCCCGCTACTCGACAGCCTCCACCTCTACCATAACAGCATCACTGGCGAGATTCCGGCTGGCGTCTCCAGATCCAAGACCCTCGTTGAGCTGAGACTGTTTGGTAACAGGCTCAATGGTACGCTCCCTGCAGACCTAGGCAAGAATTCCCCTCTCATGTTTTTTGATCTATCCGACAATGAGCTCTCTGGAGAGATTCCAGCCGCTATATGTGAACGCGGGGTCCTCCAACAATTACTAATTATTGACAATTCCTTCTCCGGGAGCGTTCCTAATGGCCTTGCCCGGTGCCAGACTCTCACGAGAATCCGCTTATCAAATAACAACTTCTCCGGCGAGATCCCACCAGGACTATGGGGCCTACATCATCTCTGCTTGCTCGAACTCAATGGTAATTCCTTTTCTGGTCCGATCCCTCGCACCATCTCTGGAGCATACAATCTCTCCAAGCTCACCTTATCTGACAACAGTTTCAGTGGAAGTATCCCATCCGAGGTTGGATCCCTTGTCAATTTGTACCAATTCTCGGCAGCCAACAACCGGCTGACCGGGCAGATCCCCTCGTCCCTGGCCAGCTTGTCACATCTCGGCCAGCTTGACCTTTGCAACAACTCACTAACTGGTGGGCTCCTATCGAAGATGGACTCGTGGACAAAGCTGGCGGAATTGAACCTCGCCGGCAACGATTTGACCGGGCCGATACCTCCACAACTCGGTGACCTCCCAGTGCTCAGCTACCTTGATCTTTCTGGTAATATTCTAACAGGAGAGATACCTACTCAATTGCAGAATTTGAAGCTAGACCGGCTCAATATGTCCAACAACCAACTCTCCGGCTCATTACCACCCATGTTCAAGTCCGAGGCCTACCGAAACAGCTTTCTTAATAACCCTGGCCTTTGCGGCGAACTGGATGGAGTACTCTGCCCTGCTCTTCCCGAGGATTCTCACAAGCACAGAGGAGTCATTTTCAGGTTGATCTTCATACTTGCCGCCGGCATTGTCTTGGTAATGGGGGTCGGATTGTTGTTCTACTTGAGGTACATGAAATTCAACAAGGCCATGCTCGGCGCCTCCGACAAGTCCAAGTGGACTCTAACATCCTTCCACAAACTGGGTTTCAGTGAGTATGAGATCTTGGATTGTCTAGATGAGGATAATGTTATTGGCAGCGGGGCTTCGGGGAAGGTCTACAAGGCTGTTCTCTGTAACGGCGAGGCCGTCGCAGTGAAGAAACTATGGAGAAATGCAGGGAGTGCTGATAGGACCGTGGCTGATGATGCATTCAGGGCAGAAGCCGCGACTGTAGGGAAAATTAGACACACAAACATTGTCAAGCTCTGGTGTACCTGTAGTAGTAACAAGGACTGCAAGCTTCTAGTTTACGAGTACATGCCTAATGGGAGTTTGGGGGATTTGTTGCACAGCAGCAGCAGCAGCAAAGGGGGGACGAGTTTTCTTGATTGGCCAACGAGGTATAAGATCGCCTTGGATGCAGCAGAGGGGCTATCTTATCTGCACCATGACTGTATTCCAGCAATAGTGCATAGAGATGTGAAGTCGAACAATATCCTCTTGGATGCAGATTTTGGGGCTCGAGTGGCAGATTTCGGGATTGCCAAGGCGATGGAGGCCGGGGGGCCAAAGTCGATGTCCGTTATTGCTGGATCATGTGGTTACATTGCCCCAGGTACGTCCTACTTAGCATGATCAATTCGTTCTCATCTTTTGTCTGTCATTCATATAAATAAATTCGTATGCATAGTATTCATATCAGACTTCACATGATCATATCATATTTGCATGCATTCATGCAGAGTATGCGTACACTCTTCGGGTGACCGAGAAGAGTGATATCTACAGCTTTGGGGTTGTTATTCTGGAGCTAGTGACTGGAAAACCTCCAATCAGTCCGGAATTTGGGGAGAAAGACTTGGTAAAGTGGGTATGCGGCACACTGGAACAGAAAGGGATCGATCATGTGCTTGATACAAAGCTTGATCTGTCCCTCTTCAAGCAGGAGATTAGCAAGGTCCTAAATATTGGCCTCGTCTGCACCAGCGCCCTCCCTATCAATCGTCCTTCTATGAGAAGAATCGTAAAAATGCTGATTGAAGTGCAGCAGGGCGGTGCAGATGGTACCAAGTCCAAGCCCAAAACTAGGCTGCAGCAGCAGCAGCAGCAGCAGCAGCAGCAGCAGGAGGTGTGGAAAGTACTCTCTCCATATTATTATGAAGATGCTTCCTATCAGGATGTTGTTTGAGATCAGAGCAAGCTGGAAGAGGTCGGAGATAAATAGATCAGAAGGATCGATCGATCCATCGATCAATTAATTGCCTTTGGTTGATTTCTGGGAATGTTTATTTGCAGATGAGTTGCATTTCTCTGTGATTTGATTCAATGTTTCCAGGTTATTGTTCAGCAAAGCCATTTGTGCATGACCCCAATGGGACATTTCTGTATCTAGTCTAGCTAGCCCCTAGCTGTTTGGATTTCTTGGAGTAACATCCATAGTAGATAGAGGAGTAATAGCTTAAAACTGTATTTGTATTCACTAGCAACAAGTAAATTGGACTTGCCACCTTGGCCAATACAAGGGGGGCGTGTATCATTCAGCAATGCCATATCTGTACATACGATGGATGAGAGAGAGAGAGAGAGAGAGAGAGAGAGAGAGAGACCGAACGAACGGGAACATGCCTGGCGAGTCCAACCATGAAACCGGTCCGACCACCGAGACGTCCATGCCATCGGAGCCGGGCCACAATGACGACGACATCAGCCCATGGCCGTCAAGGTTCGTACGGTTCGCAAAGTGGCTACAGAAGCCCATGAACCTAGCCATTTTCTTCTGGTTGATCCCTGTCGTCGGTGGACTGGTCCTGATGGTGCTCCTTGTAGAGAGGCAAGACAATAAAAAGAAAAAATACCACTCACACACACAAAGAAGAAAGAGTACACACAGCCTTACATTTTGTTGCTGGTCTTTTTTGTCACTTTCATTCTGGAAAGTTTAAATACAGGAAAATAAATAAACTTGATCCACAAATGGTGCAACTAAACTCCTATTCTAATACCACTTCTTCTATTTGTGGCTTGACCCAGCACAAACAATAAAGTGCACGGCATACACCTACAAACGTGTGCATGTGCCATGTATAAACAAAAAATAAGGAAAACCAAAATTATTCCAACACTCCTGGTCGTCGGAGCGGTGGTCGAGAGGAGCGAGCGCAGGAAGAAGTGGATGGAAGCATTGAACCAAATCCTCAAAGCGTTGTTCACCATAGGGTGCTTGTTCACGCACCTGGAGATGTTTTACCACCTGCCGCATGTAGTCCGGTGGCGTCCCGAGGACCAGGAGAAGGTGAGGAGCGTGTACTGCATCGGCAAGCCTGCCGAGCCCCGCGACAGGAAACACCTCTTCGTTGTAGTCTTCCTCATCAGCCTCACCTGGATCGGCCAGTACGTAATGTGCGGCCTGTCACGACCCGATTCTGTAGAATCGTTTGAGGCGTCCCCCGAATCGTGACCGCCGTGCGGGCCTGGGGTTGCGCCCGCACAAGGCTTTAATGATTTGCATAGCAAGCACATATTCAGAGTACGCAGATAAATTGAAACACAGATTGAAACATGAAAAAGTTCTCTTTATTGATAATGAACATCTATTACAAACTCTTGAACGAGTCAGCTAATATGTCGAACGGCTTACAAAAGAGACGACTCAAAATGAGATAGCAGTCCTGTATATTATATCCCTTTACTAAACTTCAAAGATATAGACCTCCAGGCTGGAGGACAGCTTTGCCACGGAGCTGCATTTGTGTATGAAGAGTTGCAGCTCCTGTCTTCAAAATGCTTCAAGGACGGCTCGATCAGGATGCGCCTACAGCTGGACTGGATTTGGGAAGACGACTTTGGCTCCTCGCCCTGTTCGCCTTGGTGCGGAGAACCTGTTTCAACGAGGGTCAGCATGTCAAAACATACTGGTGAAGGCGAGCTAGCCGAACTATAACAATCAACACGTTGTTTAATAAAGCATGCATATTTTGTGGGTTTCTATCTTGCCTTAGTTCATTTACAAGTAAGCAGCATATAGAATTTACTGAAAATGAATGTGCCACCGTTCGGTGGATTTTACCTGCCCGTCTGAATTACCTGCACAATACTTACCATGCCTTCCCTGAAACGAAGACACAAGTTAGTATGCAACAGGTTTAAATATACATAGAATCACTGGCTTGGTGCCACGAAGGGACGGGTTATAGTCTCAAGACACAAATGATATACAATGCAGGTGGCGAGCCCCGCTGCATAACACTTTGTCCCATAACATACGACTATACATACGTTCCGTCCGGATCGGATCGGTCCCGGCGCCCCGGTGACCGTCCGCGGAACTCATAACATACCTTGTGCACAAGTTGTCCGTGATCAAACAGCACTCATAGAATTAGTTCCATAGCATAATGGTTTTGCATAGTTATCCTGACAGTTTATTTCATAACAAGCATAATTCCATACTTAGCACGATTCATAGAACAGTTATAAACGAACTAGCATACAGGATGATAACCGTTCATAAGTTTAGTTGACAAGCAATATTTCTAAGTCTATTCTCTTTTTATCTTGATCTCTTTTATTATTACTTGGTATCGTTTGATCGGGGCAAAGAAGAATACAAGATTTTAGGATGTGAAGCTTGGAAGCAGGGCTAGCTAATCAGGTTGGTAGCCACTCACTTAGAAGTTGGAAAGAAGAAGGAAAGAGGCGCTTCACGACTCCGCTCGCAAGCCGCCTACTGCTCGTTCACCTGCACACGAACAGCTCGATTAATACTTCTTCCTCTCTTTTCAATCTCGGAATAGAAGTGCAGTTCAATGAACGAAAACAATGAAAACCATCGAAACCGTTCAAGAAAAACAAGCAAATCCCAAAACCAACTCAAAGCACGAAAGCAACAAGCGACATCGAAAACCGAGGCAATAAAAGATAGCAGCGGAGAGGTCCCTCCTGACTCTGCCGCTAAGTCGATCCTTGGGGCGCAGTCCACTGAATATGGGAATCGATTCCGAAGAAACAAATCCCTAACGAGGACGAGTTCTTAATTCAATCTATCCAGATCGAACGATACCATCTTGTGTTTCTTAGCCGCGCTCCTCGAATAGAAGGAACGGGGCGCTACATCCTACCTAACTAATTGGAAGTTTCGTCCCGAAACTTAGGAATAGAACCAACCGTTAGGAATTATTGGGTTGAGGCAGGAGCTTAGAGGGGAGTGGACAATCCCGAGCTATGTGGCCTGGCCCGCCACAGTTGAAGCATAGACCTTTTCTGCTGTAACATCTATCAGTAGTGTGCCCTTGCCTTTTACAGAAATCACAGAATGGTCTCGGGTTTCCTTTTTGTGAACCGCCGTGGTTAGGACGCTTTGCAGCGGTATTTCCTCTCTCGTTGCCTTGGCGTTTGTGATTGTAGGTATGCACAGCGCCGGTAGAAACGTGAGGATACTGCGGTTCAAGAGATAGGGCATGATTCATCACTCCACGCATTGTCCCGTACTGATTATTGACTACGTGCCCATGAATGGCAGGGCGCAGACCGCCTTCAAACCTTCTAGCTCGACTCGCTGCATCAGGTAAATAGGCCCTAGCAAATTTAGAGAGTCGGTTGAATTCAGCGGAGTACTGCTTCACTGTCATACTGCCCTGCCTCAGTTGCACGAACTCGTTTTCCATCTGACGTTGCACTGGAGGGGGTATAAACTCCTCTTCAAATGCGGCACGAAAAGTCGTCCACGAGATCGTCTCCTCTCCGTGATCAAATTGGAGAGATCGTCGATACACGTTCCACCAATCGTGCGCGTTGAGGCGGAGCTGAAGTTGCGCGCAGGCGACGCGCTTCTCTTCGGGAACTTCTAGCAGAGCGAAGTGATCTTCAAGCTCGGCTAGCCAATCTAGAGCTACCACTAGGTCCTCAGTCCCGTTGAATGGGGTGTTGCAGACTTTCTTGAAATGGCCCAAGTTGAAGGCAGTCACGTCCCTCGGCCTTGGGATTTGAGGCATCTCCACTTCAAGCACGGGCTGTTCCACCGGAGTCGTTACTGTTGTGACAGAATGGTTGGCAGCCAAAGTCTGAACTATCTGTTGTAGGGTATCTACCTGCTTCTGTTGGACTGAGAATCGGGTCTCTAGATTGTTTTTGAACTTGGCTTGGCGAGCATCATCTCTTTGTCGTTGCGATTCTAACATTTGCATTACCCGCTCAAGCGGGTCAACTTGAGATATGCCACGCTGGCTCCGCGAGCTTCCCGAAGTACCCGAACTACTTTCTTGTGATTCGTTCGGAGCTTGCGCTGTAGATTGCGCTGGTACCATTCCTTCAAAAGAAGGTAAATTACATTAGAATCATAATGTATTATGGACTTATTGCATGAACGTATCTCATTTTGGCCTAGCGAGTTCAAGAGTTCGCACAGGAATTTGATCGTTAAAGGAACTTTTCCAGCACAAAGTCTAAGGAACTTTGAATCTGTGCTCTGATACCACTATGTCACGGCCCGATTCCGTAGAATCGTTTGAGGCGTCCCCCAAATCGTGACCGCCGTGCGGGCCTGGGGTTGCGCCCGCACAATGCTTTAATGATTTGCATAGCAAGCACATATTCAGAGTATGCAGATAAATTGAAACACATATTGAAACATGAAAAAGTTCTCTTTATTGATAATGAACATCTATTACAAACTCTTGAACGAGTCAGCTAATATGCCGAACGGCTTACAAAAGAGACGACTCAAAATGAGATAGCAGTCCTGTACATTATATCCCTTTACTAAACTTCAAAGATATAGACCTCCAGGCTGGAGGACAGCTTTGCCACGGAGCTGCATTTGTGTATGAAGAGTTGCAGCTCCTGTCTTCAAAATGCTTCAAGGACGGCGCGATCAGGATGCGCCTACAACTGGACTGGATTCGGGAAGACGACTTCGGCTCCTCGCTCGGTTCGCCTTGGTGCGGAGAACCTGTTTCAACGAGGGTCAGCATGTCGAAACATACTAGTGAAGGCGAGCTAGCCAAACTATAACAATCAACACATTGTTTAATAAAGCATGCATATTTTGTGGGTTTCTATCTTGCCTTAGTTTATTTACAAATAAGCAGCATATAGAATTTACTGAAAATGAACGTGCCACCGTTCGGTGGATTTTACCTGCCCGTCTGAATTACCTGCACAATACTTACCATGCCTTCCCTGAAACGAAGACACAAGTTAGTATGCAACAGGTTTAAATATACATAGAATCACTGGCTTGGTGCCACGAAGGGACGGGTTATAGTCTCAAGACACAAATGATATACAACGCAGGTGGCGAGCCCCGCTGCATAACACTTTGCCCCATAACATACGACTATACATACGTTCCGTCCGGATCGGATCGGTCCCGGCGCCCTCATTGGACCCAACACATGAAGAAACTCTTCCACCCTCTTTGACTGGTCCACCCTAAATTTTCCCCCTTTTTGTTCTACTTCATACAACTTTATTTTCTTGCATCTTCACCCTCCATTTCAAAACTCCTCCATCCTAGCCATTCCCTCATCATGTAGAGGTTTCCCTCATCCCCAAAAAAATATCTCAACCGGCCCTAATCCCAAGGAGAGCCCCCCTCTCTCTCTCATACATATACTACTCTCTCTCTCTCCCAAAAACCTAAAAACCACAGCCTTCATCATCTAAACAAACATCCCTACTGCCACCAGCATCCCTACTGCCACCAGCATCACCATCTCTGCCACCGTCGCCCCCGTCGACATCTCCATCGCCAACATCACCACCATCAGCAAATACCGCCACCATCCCTAGCACCGCCATCACCAACACCATCAACACCATCACCAACTCCATCATCACCATCACCCGCACCATCCACAGCCGACCACCCGCCGGAGACCACCACCGCCTTAATCCCCCATCCTCCCACGGCCATCACCCGCCACCGCTACTACTACTGCCGCCGCTGCCGCTGCTAGTTACTGTCGTTGCTGCAAGTTGCTGCCGGAGCTGCTGTTGTCGTGTGCTGTGCACGACGGAGCTCCACCCTCCCTTACCGGAGACAGGCCGCCGACGATCCAAAGACACCCACTCCCCCCTCAGCCTCGATCGAATAGGTATACGTACTTCCTTCTTTTCATCATGTATGAATACGTCGTCGTATTGTTGATTGAATTATGTGTGTGTTTATTTTAGAATAATATTAGTGTTGTTGAATACCTCATTGTGTGTAGGTGTACATGTTTAGAATAGAAATTAAAGTTAGTGTTTACCTCATAATAAATATGACTATTTTAATGTGAACACCCATATTGACCTACAAGTTTAGACACTGGCCTTGTGCACGTATTTCGATAATATGTTAGCCAGAACATGTAATTTTGTACTATACGTTGTTGATTTTCGTAACGTAGTTTGATAATTTATTGTCTTGCTGTACACGGTAATTGAGGATATGACACGTGTACGTCTTAGCTGCGTGCACAGCGACCCTGCTAGATGACCAGTTGTGACCCCTACGTTAGTTCCTAATTGCAACGTAGTTGTGTTCCTGTGCGTACTATTGTAGTGACTGATGATCGTTATATTATATTATATGTATAGGGTCGCTAGGCCGTTCAGGCGAGACTTCGGGAGCAGGTTATTGGCACTCGCAGCTTGAGGACCCTGGCAAGTATACCTTGCCTAATTTTACTGTTTAATTTAAATTATGAAATATTGTTTGATATCTTATTGCAATATTATATATAACTGTGCGCGTCCGATATTGATTCGGGTACAGTCGACGAATGCGTCGATGTGTAGTGTAATTGACTTAGTCACTAGCAGACTCACCTACCATTGTGAGAATATTCTGATATATTCTTAGACTCTGACACTCTTACACGCATAACGATGACAAACTCATGTTGGGATGCGGGTTCGCGTAACCGACTAGCTATCGGTGCGTGTGACATGCATCACAGTTTAGTGTGTATTCAGGGTTATCTAGTTAGTTGAGACTTGGCATATAGTTACGTGGTATACACGTCGTGTATTCGACTTGTATATATGCATTGGGCGGGAAGGACAACTAATAGGCGTATGGGATACACCCATTGGAATCCGTAGTATCCAGAGGAGCCACTGATCCAATGACTTCATTTATACAGATACCACATTCTTCGGAGCGATACCGACGTATATATTTACAGATACCTCGTTCTTCGGAACGATGGACGTTACATATACAGATACCACGCTCTTCGGAGTATGGACGTTATGCCTATACCTACACATACGTACCAAGGTTGTCCTCACATTGCATTCACTTAGATGGTAAGCATACCCCTTTATTTTATTCAGTATTTATATATGGAATATATTTTTGTATCTTGTTACGTCCCTCTGAGGACCTGGTTCCCTTCCAGATTTGGACAAGGTATATTATCCTACCGTGTACGGACCCGGGCAGGAGACGAGGTATGCATCCGAGTAGGAGCTTGAGGTGCTACCGTCAGAGTTCCCTTGATCATTGGTAGGCCTTCCGCCTAGGACTGGAGCATCCTTATCTAATTAGCCGCTGCTCTAGTCATTACTCTCTTATCTGTCTTTCCATACTCTTTTTTCATCATTGTAGTGGGTTTGTTTCTATCAGACATATTTTGGATTGTACTATGACATTTCAGACTTGCACTTATTTTTCAGTATTTATTTAGGTACTTCTTGTTTATATTGTGGATGAGTTTAGACATTACCTGTTGTATGATAGTATTAGACTTGTTAGTATTTTAAGACAGTGTAGTACGCTTCGTCGGGTCCATTAAATTGGGTAATCCCACGGAGTCGTATTAGCTGGCTATTGTCACGTGACCTGGTCCCGTGTATTTTGGGACTGGGGCGTGACATTTGGAGTCCGGAGCTAGGAGATATTGACTTTTTAAGTCGTAATAACTACTAGAAAATGAGGCTGAATTTATGACGAATTTTGATTATTTTTTGACGAAAAAGAGATGAGTTTGGTGGAGAAAAAAATGAAAGATGAGTTTATTCCATAAGTCTAATAGGTATTTATAATGATGGAGACTACTTAATTGAATACGACTATGATTGGCTAATTTGGATATGATTAGGATTAGTTTAAAAAGGATATGATATGCATGAAGTTGCTTTCCTAGTAGGCTCATGATTTGAATTAATTTAAAATAGAGTTTTGAGTTTATCTCAATAATTTATAATCTTAAATAGAATTAAAGATAATACAAATAATTTATATATAATCTTATTAATATCTATTAACACTAAATTAGCATACATCTAATATTAAGACTATATATATCCAAATAAATTCTAAATAATTCCAAAAATTCAAATAAATTCCTTAAAATTCTAAATAAATTACAGAAAAATATATTTAAATATTTTAACCCTAAAATAAATGTTTGGTAGGAACAACATGCAAGTATGGTCTCATAGTAAATAATGAAAGTCCTAAAAATTTATGTTTTCTAGGTTTTAATTACCCAAAAATTCTAGAAAATTCTCCAAAATATAAAATAGCCTAAAAATAATTCTAAATAAATATTTATATAAGTAAATGTATCAGGAAATTCATTTTCTAATTAACTAAAAGAATACTCTAAAGAAATTTAATATTTAAAATAATCTCTAATAAATATAATAATATAAAATATACACAAAATATCTATTTTTTGGTGAGGGGGATTACAATCTACCCAACTTACAAAAATTTTGTCCTCGAAATTAAAATAAGGCATGATTTGCTAAATTATTCACATTCGTATATAAGGCAAGTTAATCGCAATCTCTTACAAAAATTTAAATAACGAAATCTATTCAAATCCATCGCAATCACTTCAAAATTAAAATAACCAATGTTCAAATCAAAATTCAATATATCATAATCTCTTCTCGATTTTTAAATCATTAACATCCAATTTTAAGTCAAATCCATATAATGTCTTCAAAATTTAAATAACCCATATCAATTTTACATCACGATTTTTAACTATCATAATCTCCTCTAGATTTTAAATAATAAACAATTCTAATCAAATCTTATTCATATTTTCAACTTATAAATTTTGTACTCTTCAAATTTTAAATTTAATTTCTATTATCAACATTTTAAATAGGTGATCCAACAATCAAAATTCAACTTTTAATTCAAATCATCAAATTGTAAAATTTTGAACTCAATCCACCAATGTTCATGTTTAGAGTTCTATCATTTATTTTTATTTATTTTCTCAAAATTTAAATAGTTAATTTAATCTCCAATATTAAAAATTTAAATTATGTGCTCAAAGTATAAATATTTGGTCCGCAATATCAAGATATCAAAATTCATTAAATCCTCATCATCTTAATCATTCTTCTAAAAATTCTTGAAATTAAAATGACTTAATTCTTTTGATCTTATCTTACTTAATAACCTTTGTAACCACCTTCTAAGATTTTTACCTTCATATAAAATTTTAGCTCAAATTGACAATGCAACTTCTACCCAACTTAGAATTTACCGATCTATCACATAAGACTATACCTTTAAGAAAGACTTCCTCAAATTATTTAATCGTGTTATTCAATATATCCTCAAAAATTTTAACACCAAATATATCACATGTGATATGCCCTTAATTATAAAAGATAGTCACAAAGTAATGTGATTGGCCTATGGGTATATCTAGTACTCTCTGTGTATCAAACTTATACCAAGCACGAACGTTCGTCTTTCCGAAATAGGGGAAGACGAAAAACAACAACAAAGAATTCAATGAGGAGGTGATAAAATACAAGTACGGGGTTCAAAGCGATTAAAGAATTCAAAAGGGAGTTGTCAAGGCAGTTATGGATTAAAATTCTTTTTTTTGGGTAAATTCCTATTCACATGCTCATATCAGTACAGTTATGTAACCGATACGATATGCTCGGACATGTCTAGAGGGCAAGTATATTCGTCTGAAGCTAAGTCAATTATATCTCAATCTACCTAAAGTAGTCATACGAACAGCGAACCATGTGCACTAAGGTTGTCCAGACCATAATACATTAATTCTGATTTAGACAATGTATTAGTGTGGGCCCCCAATAATACATATGTCATGAACAAGCTCGATAAAAGAATAAGCTTGCAAAACTATGCTATAATAGCAGCATAAGTTGAGGTAGTCCAGAAAATAGAAGTACGCTGGATTATGATGAGTGAAAGGTACAAAATAATTCAAGTTCACCAAGAAGATGAGACTCGTCCGGTGTTGTGCCTCTACAGTTGCCATACTAACTTCTTGTCTAAGTCTCTAGTCGACCAAATAGGGGTATGGGCCTCTAAGTTCTACAGTCTAGATAAATACTATCTTCTTATGCTAGCATATAGTTAATGTTATTCAATTTCACTTCATTAATGGGTCAAAATGACTATGTGATACTAGGTTTTGAGGCATACTACCCAACTTACAAGAATCAACTAATACTGTAACTGCCATGTAGGGATAAAGTAGAAACTCTTGTTAGGGTATAGGAGGAAAAGATCTTGGTACCTATTAGGGTATCCTATTGCATTATATAGGTAATGGTCATCTTAAGTCTTAATCATAGTACTTATAGAACAAAAGCGTTAATATTAAGAATGGAGAAGTTACTGGCCCTCAAGTGAAAGAGGATATAACCTGTATTGAGATATGGATACAAATTACGTGATTTAAAACTAAGGTATAATCATAAAATCATAATCTAAATGAACAACTCAAACTATCAAGTTCTAACTACTAAGCACATAATTTCAAAATTCAAGATTAACAACTATAATCCTAGCAAACTATATATCCTAACATAAAAGGAATCACTTGGCCTACAATCAGAAGGGTTATGTGGCACGAATTGAAAGATGAAAGAAAAATTTTAGCCATCGCATAAAAAAGCGAGCGTTAAGGTTTCGGAGAAACAAGATATGAAATTAAATAGAGTGACTCTTGATAATATCATGGTTTCCTAAGAAAATATGGTATTCTAATCTCTGTGTTCGAGGTATGATCAAGGAAAATGTTATATTCATTTAATGGGTTTTAATTGGTAAAGAGTTATGATAGTTGATCTATGACAGATGGATTAGCTCAAGATGGAAAAGTATATAGATAGTTGGGTGAGATGGCAGGGTCGGTGACTCATGGAGACTCAAGTATGACTCAACGATGATCATAGATTCTAGGGGACCTACTAAGCTGGAGGTAGGGTACCATTGCTCTTACTAAGGTATTGGTTCATTCTTCTTGGTTTTCTAAGGTACTGCTATGCTAATATCAAGACAAGAATCTAAATTTATAGTTCTCTAATACTATCTCACTATGAAAGTTAGATTTAGTCCTAATATTCAATCTTGGATTTTTATTGGTTCCTCAATACTATGATCAAATAATATGGTCAAATTTCTAACTAACCCTAGTAGTGTCTATACTACTCTCTAGTCATTCATAAATATATCAAGGGATAATGATCAATTAATTTACAGGTAAAGGATGCTAGGGTTCATTAGGTATTCTAAACTTAGTGATGTGTTAATATTCTAGTTGTATTCTTAGTAGAAATGTTACCCTAATTATCATCCTAACAACAAGAATTCCTATATTCTAGCAGAAGGCTATACTCAAGAAACTATTAGGGAAGTAAATGAAGCAAGCATGATGCAATTATTTAAATGAGTTATAGTCGAATGTGGACGAGACCTAAAACTCTAATCCTAGGTGCAGGCCCGCTCGATACAGTTACGTAACCGAAACGACTAACTCGGCCTGCATGGGCCACACAAAAAAATATGTCACGTCCCAGTCCCAAAATACGTAAGACTAGAAATACGTAAGCATGCCAGCCGTATGTATATGGAGACTCCAATATATGAAAATCATAACACATACATACGTTATATTATGAACAATAATTCACAAGTGATATATATTTGTCACAAGTCACAGGGCATAACTAAATCTCATCCACAAAAATCATAAAGATATAAATGATCAAATATGTTAATGAACCAAATATGAACTAGTCGAGATAAACTAATACTTGGATGGAGACAAATCCACTACCAAACTAGAATATAAAGGTAAATATAATAAGTACATCATCTAATGATCAGAAAGGCTCGAAGGAAAAATCTTTTCGAAAGAGAACGAAGTAGCAAGATCATAATCCGTGCTCCTGTGAATAGTCATGATCGTCCACACCTGAAAAGGGACCAGGTCCTCAGAGGGACGTAACAAGATACATAGAAGCATGTCAATAAAATACTAAAAATAAACATCCAAAAGGTCGTCTAACCGCCTATGTGAATGTAATTTGAGAACAACTTTCCAACACGTAGGCTATCTGGCTAAAATGGGATTGGCATGATTCTCTCAGAGAATCAGGGGCCTAAAAAGTATGACGTATTTTCCCGTCTGTAGATAATATAGGGGTCATCAGACCACGCATCTCCAGCGGAGCGTGCGGGTTACATAAGAAAAGTGCAAAGGAGCCCAAACGCCTTACTTGTTGTTCTCCCCACCCTGTGCTATATTCATGCCATATCCATGACACGATGTGTAAACACCCTAAATTTTCAGATATTTTAATTTTGGAATTAATATGCATTTTTCAGGAATTTACATAGGTCCTGTAGTGAGTTTGTAATTTTTAATTGCCAATAAATAACATTAAAATGAAATAAAAATATAATTTTATGGTGTAAAATAGAAAACCGGACTTAGGATAATTTTCTGGAATTTTATTGGGCCTCAGACCTATTTTTAAAAGCCTGAAAACTATTTTTTAAATTAAATTAATTATTATTATTATTATTATTATTATTATTATTGTTATATTTAATATTTTTCTGTTTTTGGGCCCGGCCCGGCCCAGTAGGCCGAGCCCGTTAGCACCCAGCCCAGCCCCCTTAGCTTAGCGGGTCGGGCGGGTCCGCTCACCCGGAGCCCGCCGCCCGACCCGACCCGCATACCCTTTCTCCCCCACGCCTCAGCCCGCGTCCCCTCCGTGTTTTCAGGCGACGGATCCGGCCACGTCGCCGGCGACCCCCGCGGCCCTCGCGCCACGACCCCCTCGTCCCCGCGTTCTCCGACCACGCCCCGGCGCCTCCCCCGCCTCTTTCCCCCTATATATACCGCCTCCTCCATCCTCCTCTCCCCTAACCCTAACCCTAACCCACCGCCCGACTCCGGCCGACCTCCCCGCCGTGACCTCGCCGCCACCTCCTCCCACCCAGCTCCTTCAGCGCCGCCCCGACCCCGCTGCAGCGCCGCCCGGCTGCCCTTCCTCTTCCTCCTCCTCCTCCAGCAAGCAATCCCCAGGCGGAGCCGACCCTCCCCAGGCGGAGCCGACCCCGACCGGCTGAGCATCCCCGACCCCGGCTGTTCAGCCCCTCCGGCCGGCCACGGTGCGGCCATCCTCTCCAGCCGGTTCGACAGCCCAGAACCCTAGCCGGACACGGCCCTTCGTGTCGGACACAGTGTCAAATTGACACGAGGACACGAGGTAAACCCTAACTTTTCCTACTCTGTTCTGGTACTCGTAATTTCCTTCTCGTAGCTCGGAATTCGATTCCGTAAATTCCTACGCGAAGCCTGTATGACCCTCTCAGTGCCCGAATAAACCGCTCGGGGCATCGCGTTCTGTGGTGATCGCACACCGCGATCCAAAAACAGGAAAAACAAGACCCTGTTTTACCCCGGAACTGAGTACGCCCCGCCAAACGGGATGACTTGGTCGCGCACGGTCTTCATAGATATGTGCACGTCGTTGATACGGACGTGTGGGATTTCGCAGAAGCTGATTCGGGTATGCGTGCACACAGGAATCAACGCGTATCCGCGGACATCACCCTTATCCGCCTTTTCTGTAAATTTACCCTAACTTTGTGCACACACGTCAGATCGAGACGAAACTTACGCTATCGGACTCGTAGCGATACGCTGGTCCTGTGGGTCAAGTTTGGTCCGATTCTGAGGACGTTGACGAAATCGCGTGTCGTGGGCCCCACAGGCCCCGCTCGACGGGCGATTTCGTGATCGGCTCATCGGAATTCAAATCTGAAAGTTCCGTTGGGTTTGTATCAGCGTTCCTGACCTGTTGACACTAAGTTTGGTGAATTTGGAGACCATTGACCCTGACACGTTTTTCGGTGCAAAGCGGGCCCACCGGTGGACCCCGTTTTGGCCCGAAATTGCCGTTTTTCCCTTGTCTCCAAATTGGACCCAAGGACAAGCGTTCCTAGCTGTTTGACACCTTCTGAGCGTGATGGTACTGTTTATTTCAGCTTTCGAAGACATCTCTGGAAATTTCTGAAACCAGGACCTAAGTGAAATTCAAATATCAGGCAAGTGCACCTTGCCAAACTTGCAGTCATTATTTTCATATTTTCTGTAAAAATACTCTGCTGGATTTCTTGTGCAAATTTATATAAACTGATTTAAACTGCTTAACCTAGGGAACGTATGACGTACCTAGTGTCCGATCATAGTCGGGTGCCGACACCGTACGCGGTGTTGGGTTCGTCATTTAGAGATGGATTTACGATCCCCTTACTGTGTACTTGACCTATCAAGTACCCTACAACTCAGGACACTTGACACTATCATGGACAGAATCCTCCTGAGATATTCGTGGTGATTCTGTATAGGATACAGGACTTGATAGAGACATTTATTTATAGACAGTATGACTTGTTGCATTAGTTATAATCCCGCTGACATGGACATGAGACGTTATGGTCATGGCTTGCGTGATTACATTGGGTGGGGAGAGACACACAGGCTACAGGCTGTTCTACATATATATCTACTATTATTGTGAGGTTGTAGACTCTCCAGCAGAGCTAGACCCTTTACGTGTTATTACTGCTACCGGCTCCCCGACACAGAGCTTGTAGCGGTCTCAGCCTGAGTACTAGTGTTGCTCTCATTTGCATATCACATAGATGGTTACTTAGTTTACCCTGCTGTTCATTTATTTATTGCACTGCTTATTCATTTGGCTTGTTTTATTTTGTGCCTTGCTATGTCCACTGAGGACCTGGAATGGATTATGTCCCCAAGTTTAGCAGAGGAGCAGTACCCCGAGGTATACGGGACCGGAGCTGAAGCTATTGCTGGAATAGAACCGAACACTGAAGATGAGGTGACTGCCAAAGACTTCTCCTGAGTGCCTATTCCAGTACTCAGTATTTATTTCATGTTTATCTCTTGTTCCTGGCCTATAGAGCCAGTTTATTCAGACCTAAGTCGGGTTGTTTCTCCGACTGACTTGCTGTGATTATTGTTGCTACTTATTTCCATTCTATTATGCAGTTATTTCTTTATCTTTATGGATGAGATTAGTGTGACTTGTTGTAGTAGACCTTATTTACAGCTTAAGTACGCCCTGATGGCTCCATTAAATTGGGTTATCCATCGGTGCGTGCTGCTGGCCATTGCCACGTATCCAGTCCCTTGATATTTTGGGACTGGGGCGTGACATAGTTTTTATGGTGGCCCATGCAGGTCCAATCTAAATTGTTCGGTTTCAACTTAGGGACCGGACAGGCCTGCAATAAGATAGGTTATAGGATCTCATCCATTGATTGAATCGTTTTTGAACTCTATGTCGAATTCAATTAAATTGCTTGAACTGCATCCTGTTTTGATTCCTCTGTGCGTTCTCATTGTTTCCTTTTGATGCAGAGTTATGGATCCCAGACATGGTGACGAGACCCCCCTTGGGTACACCGACTGAAGCAGGGTTTACCTGTGAAGCTGGAACGACGCCAGATACCAGAGGACAATCCTCCCAGACCAATCAAACTGGCCAGCCAAGTTCCAGGTTCAGGCGTGATGACATCCCGCCTCCTCCCCAGTTCCCTACTACGATGCCTGTCTTTCCTCCAGGACAGGCAATGGACGGCCGGCAAATGTTTCGGATGTTCTACGCAATGATGCAGGCCCAACAGCTGACCCAGCAGGAGGCCCAACGCCGAGAGGCCGAGAACCTAAGGAACAGCCTAGTCGCAGCATTGGAGCACGCAAATCCACCAAATAGGCGGCCAGCGACGGGATCCATCACGGATTTCCGCCAACTTAAGCCCCGTACCTTCTCGGGCAAGGAAGGACCAACTGAAGTACATGAATGGCTTACAAACACACAGCATCAGTTGGAGGCCGCCGAACTACCAAGGGACAAATGGATGACTGCCGTCAGGATGCAACTGACGGACAACGCACATCATTGGTGGCTGTCCGAAGAAAGAAGGCTCGGACATGATCAGGTTACCTGGGAGGAGTTCTCCAGACTCTTCCAGGAAATGTACATCCCTGCTGTGGCTCAGTCAGAACTCCGAGACAGATTCAACCGCCTGATCCAGGGCAACATGACGGTGGAGGAATATAACGCCGAATTCATTGGCCTGAGCCGCTTCGCCCCTTCGCTAATTCCTACCGAAGAGGAGAAGGCGGAGAAGTTCTTTGATGGGCTCAGGTTCGAGCTTCAGAAGTTAATCGGATCGGTCGCGCCCACCTCTTACACCGACGTCCTAGCTGCAGCACGTCGGCTGGAGCGCGTTACTCGGAGGAAATCAAGCCTGAAACGTCCCTTCTCCTCTGCACCGTCCAAGTCATCACCAGGGAAATCTGCTAAACGGCCCCAGAAGAGCCCGCCTCCAAGAGCAGCAACTAAGAACCTGCCTACTTGCCATTACTGCAGCAAGGTAGGACATATTGAAAAGGAATGTCGACGCAAGCTGGGAATCTGCCTGGTTTGCGGATCTGGACAACACTTCTCAAAGGACTGCTCGGAACGTCGAGAGGGAGTTCCGAATCGACCAGCTCCACCTACAGCTCTTCCAGCTGGGGGAGCAACACAGACAGGGCCTGGAGGAGCCAGGCCACCTCTACCACCTCAGGCACCATTGTTCCAACAAGCTCGTCAGCAAAGGGGTCCCGCTCAGGGACGAGGTCAGGCATATGCACTAGCAGTCACTGAGGAAGCTACTGCAGGCGAAGTGATAGCAGGTACCATATTAGTAGCTTCAATTCCTGCTGTAGCATTATTTGATTCTGGAGCTTCGCATTCATTTATTGCTGCTAGCTTCGTAGCCACACATAGAATAGCTACCGCACCTCTCTCGAAGATGAAAAGAATTCTAACGGGGGGTAGAATTATCCCGGTTAGTGATACTTGTAGATCATGTTCGGTAGTAGTCTGTGGCCGAGAGATGCGAGCCCAATTTCTGATCTTTTCTATGCCTGATTACGATGTTGTACTTGGTATGGACTGGTTAAGTCAGTACCATGCGACACTGGATTGCCGGCTTGGAAAAGTGATATTTAGACCCCCTAGCCTTCCTGAGTTTGAATTTCTACGAGGAGCTGTAGAACAAGGGGTCCAGCCAACTCTTAGGGTATTGACTGAAGAAGAAGATTCAAGTTACCCAAGAGTCATAACGGAGTTTGTGGATGTATTTCCCGACGACCTTCCAGGTTTACCACCTGATCGGGAGATAGAATTCACAATAGACCTAACTCCAGGAGCCGAACCTATCACTTCATCGGTATATCGGCTAGCACCTAAGGAGTTAGTGGAGCTGAAAACACAAGTTGACGACCTTCTGGAGAAAGGATTTATCCGGCCCAGTATTTTACCATGGGGAGCACCTATACTTTTTGTACCCAAGAAGGACGGATCTGTACGGTTGTGCATCGATTACAGAGCCCTTAATGCTGTAACTATTAAGAACCGGTACCCATTACCACGCATTGATGATTTGTTTGACCAATTGAGTGGTGCTAAGGTATTCTCAAATATTGACCTTAGATCCGGTTATCACCAGATTAGGGTGAAGAAGGAAGATGTCCCAAAGACGGCCTTCAGAACTAAGTATGGACATTATGAGTTCCTAGTTATGTCGTTTGGTTTAACCAACGCACCCGCCGTATTTATGAGTTTGATGAACCAGTTCTTCCATCAGTACTTGGATAAGTTCGTGGTGGTATTCATTGATGATATCCTAGTCTACTCCAAGAACCACGAAGAGCACGAGGAACACCTCCGGATTGTGCTAGAAACCTTGAGAAGGGAGAAGCTATATGCCAAACTCAGCAAATGTGAGTTCTGTATGGACAAGGTACCATTCTTAGGGCATATTATCTCGGGTGAAGGACTGTCTGTGGACCCAGAGAAAGTCACTGCTATAGAAACCTGGCCTACCCCTACCTCTGTTGCGGAAGTGAGAAGTTTTCTTGGACTTGCTGGGTATTACCGGCGGTTCATAGAAAATTTTTCAAGGATCGCAGAGCCGATGACTAAGCTGACACGGAAGGATCAGGAGTTCATATGGACGGAAGAATGCCAGAATGCCTTCGAAGAATTGAAGAGGCGTCTAACAACAGCACCAGTCTTGACTCTTCCCTCAGGGTCAGGAGGTTTTGTTGTTTATAGTGATGCGTCCGGTAGTGGACTAGGTTGTGTCTTGATGCAACATGGCAAGGTTATCGCTTATGCATCGAGGCAGCTGAAGGTCCACGAGAAGAACTACCCAACACACGACCTGGAGCTAGCTGCAGTGATTTTTGCATTGAAGATCTGGAGACATTATCTGTATGGAGAAAAGGTCGAGATATTCACTGATCATAAGAGCTTGAAGTATGTTTATACACAGAAGGAGCTCAACATGAGGCAAAGGCGTTGGCTTGAGTTGATGGTGGACTTTGACATCGATCTGCAGTACCACCCGGGGAAAGCAAATGTTGTAGCCGACGCCCTCAGCAGAAAACCCTCGGCTTATTTCTTGACGGAGCAGCCTCAGCTATTACAAGACTTGCAAGATCTTCAGATAGAGGTTGTTCTACCTGGACAAAATGGTTTGCTGGCTAACCTCGAAGTAAAGTCATCGCTGGTGGAGAGAATCAAGAAAGCTTTGCCTAATGATGCCAGATTCCGAAGGCTGAGAGAAAGAACAGAAGCAGGCCTGCAGACGGGACTTCGCATCCACGAGGACGGAACAATAAGGTACGGAAATCGCCTATATGTTCCAAATGGAGAATTAAGGCAGGAATTGATGACAGAAGCCCATAGCTCCATATACTCGGTTCATTCAGGAGGAACCAAGATGTACCGGGACTTAAGACAATATTACTGGTGGCATGGAATGAAAAGGGAGATTGCCCGATTTGTGGCAAAATGCTTAGTCTGCCAGCAGGTGAAGGTCGAACACCAAAGGACTGCAGGTATGTTGCAGCCACTTTCCATCCCTGAATGGAAGTGGGAGCATATTACCATGGACTTCGTCACTGGATTTCCAAGAAGCCCTAGTGGAAAGGATGCAGTATGGGTCATCGTGGATCGGCTCACTAAGTCGGCTCACTTCTTGCCGTTCAGAGTCGGACAATCCACGGAAGTACTAGCCGACATGTATATGCGACAGATCATAAAATTACATGGAGTGCCGGTTAGTATTATATCAGATCGAGACTCGAGATTTATATCTCACTTCTGGCGAAGCATGCAAGAGAGTCTCGGTACCAGGCTCAAGTTCAGTACTGCCTATCATCCTCAGACAGATGGCCAATCAGAGCGCACAATTCAGATCCTGGGGGATATGCTACGATCATGTATACTGGACTTCGGAGGATCTTGGGAAGATCATCTGCACTTAGTGGAGTTCTCCTACAACAACAGCTATCAGGCAAGCATTCAGATGGCACCTTTCGAGGCATTGTACGGAAGGAAGTGCAGATCACCAATATGCTGGAGCGACGTTGGCGAACGTCAAATACTGGGTCCAGAGTTGATAACAGAGACAGTGGAGAAAGTAAAAAAGATTCAGAACCATCTTCGTGCAGCCCAGGATAGACAGAAGCATTGGGCCGATGCACACCGACGACCCCTGGAGTTCAAGGAAGGAGAGCATGTATTTTTGAGGATCTCGTCCACTAGAGGTACTATCAGATTTGGCAGCAGAGGCAAGTTAAGCCCAAGGTACATTGGGCCATTTGATATCTTGGAGCGCATCGGTGAGGTGGCTTACCGTCTTGTATTACCTCCATCCTTAGAGGGAGTGCATGACGTATTCCACGTCTCACAACTGAGAAGATATGTGACGGACCCAAGCCATATAGTTGATCATTTTGAGATTTCGGTGGGACCTAGCCTGAGATACGAAGAGCAGCCAGTGGGTATACTCGACACCAGCGAGAAGACACTGCGAGGGCAGACAATCAGGCTGGTTCGAGTAGCTTGGAAACAGCACTCTCCTGGCGAATCGACCTGGGAACGAGAAGATATTATGCGCCAGCGTTATCCACACTTATTTGCAGAATCAGGTAGAACCTAAGCATTCTTTAATTCTGTAAATCTTGCCTTTATAGTTTACCCTTCGATTGCGAGGACGCAATCCTCTTAAGGGGGGTAGATTGTAAACACCCTAAATTTTCAGATATTTTAATTTTGGGAATTAATATGCATTTTTCAGGAATTTACATAGGTCCTGTAGTGAGTTTGTAATTTTTAATTGCCAATAAATAACATTAAAATGAAATAAAAATATGATTTTATGGTGTAAAATAGAAAATCGGACTTAGGATAATTTTCTGGGATTTTATTGGGCCTCAGACCTATTTTTAAAAGCCTGAAAACTATTTTTTAAATTAAATTATTATTATTATTATTATTATTATTATTATTGTTATATTTAATATTTTTCTGTTTTTGGGCCCGGCCCGGCCCAGTGGGCCGAGCCCGTTAGCACCCAGCCCAGCCCCCTTGGCTTAGCGGGTCGGGCGGGTCCGCTCACCCGGAGCCCGCCGCCCGACCCGACCCGCATACCCTTTCTCCCCCACGCCTCAGCCCGCGTCCCCTCCGTGTTTTCCGGCGACGGATCCGCCACGTCGCCGGCGAACCCGAGGCCCTCGCGCCACGACCCCCTCGTCCCCGCGTTCTCCGGCCACACCCCGGGGCCTCCCCCGCCTCTTTCCCCCTATATATACCGCCTCCTCCATCCTCCTCTCCCCTAACCCTAACCCTAACCCACCGCCCGACTCCGGCCGACCTCCCCGCCGTGACCTCGCCGCCACCTCCTCCCACCCAGCTCCTCCAGCGCAGCCCCGACCCCGCTGCAGCGCGGCCCGGCTGCCCTTCCTCTTCCTCCTCCTCCTCCAGCAAGCAATCCCCAGGCGGAGCCGACCCTCCCCAGGCGGAGCCGACCCCGACCGGCTGAGCATCCCCGACCTCGGCTGTTCAGCACCTCCGGCCGGACACGGTGCGGCCATCCTCTCCAGCCGGTTCGACAGCCCAGAACCCTAGCTGGACACGGCCCTTCGTGTCGGACACAGTGTCAAATTGACACGAGGACACGAGGTAAACCCTAACTTTTTCTACTCTGTTCTGGTACTCGTAATTTCCTCCTCGTAGCTCGGAATTTGATTCCGTAAATTTCTACGCGAAGCCTGTATGACCCTCTCGGTGTCCGGACAAACCGCTCGGGGCATCGCGTTCTGTGGTGATCGCACACCGCGATCCAAAAATAGGAAAAACCAGACCCTGTTTTACCCCGGAACTGAGTATGCCCCGCCAAACGGGACGACTTGGTCGCGCACGGTCTTCACAGATACGTGCGCGTCGTTGATACGGACGTGTGGGATTTCGCGGAAGCTGATTCGGGTGTGCGTGCACACCGGAATCAACTCGTATCCGCGGACATCGCCCGTATCCGCCTTTTCTGTAAATTCACCCTAACTTTGTGCACACATGTCAGATCGAGACGAAACTTGTGCCATCGGACTCGTAGCGATATGTTGGTCCTGTGGGTCAAGTTTGGTCCGATTCTGAGGACGTTGACGAAATCGCGTGTCGTGGGCCCCACAGGCCCCGTTCGACGGGCGATTTCGTGATCGGCTCATCGGAATTCAAATCTGAAAGTTCCGTTGGGTTCGTATCAGCGTTCCTGACCTGTTGACACTAAGTTTGATAAATTTGGAGACCATTGACCCTGACACGTTTTTCGGTGCAAAGTGGGCCCACCGGTGGACCCCGTTTTGGCCCGAAATTGTCGTTTTTGTCCTTGTCTCCAAATTGGACCCAAGGACAGGAGTTCCTAGCTGTTTGATACCTTCTGAGCATGATGGTACTGTTTATTTTAGCTTTCGGAGACATCTCTAGAAATTTTCGAAACCAGGACCTAAGTGGAATTCAAATATCAGGCAAGTGCACCTTGCCAAACTTGCAGTCATTATTTTCATATTTTCTGTAAAAATACTCTGCTGGATTTCTTGTGCAAATTCATATAAACTGATTTAAACTGCTTAACCTAGGGAACGTATGACGTACCTAGTGTCCGATCATAGTCGGGTGCCGACACCGTACGCGGTGTTGGGTTCGTCATTTAGAGATGGATTTACGATCCCCTTACTGTGTACTTGACCTATCAAGTACCCTACAACCCAGGACACTTGACACTATCATGGACAGAATCCTCCTGAGATATTCGTGGTGATTCTGTATAGGATACAGGACTTGATAGAGACATTTATTTATAGAGAGTATGACTTGTTGCATTAGTTATAATCCCGCTGACATGGACATGAGACGTTATGGTCATGGCTTGTGTGATTACATTGGATGGGGAGAGACACACAGGCTACAGGCTGTTCTACATATATATCTACTATTATTGTGAGGTTATAGACTCTCCAGCAGAGCTAGACCCTTTACGTGTTATTACTGCTACCGGCTCCCCGACACAGAGCTTGTAGCGGTCTCAGCCTGAGTACTAGTGTTGCTCTTATTTGCATATCACATAGATGGTTACTTAGTTTATCCTGCTGTTCATTTATTTATTGCACTGCTTATTCATTTGGCTTATTTTATTTTGTGCCTTGCTATGTCCACTGAGGACCTGGAATGGATTATGTTCCCAGGTTTAGCAGAGGAGCAGTACCCCGAGGTATACGGGACCGGAGCTGAAGCTATTGCTGGAATAGAACCGAACACTGAAGACGAGGTGACTGCCGAAGACTTCTCCTGAGTGCCTGTTCCAGTACTCAGTATTTATTTCATGTTTATCTCTTGTTCCTGGCCTATAGAGCCAGTTTATTCAGACCTAAGTCGGGTTGTTTCTCCGACTGACTTGCTGTGATTATTGTTGCTACTTATTTCCATTCCATTATGCAGTTATTTCTTTATCTTTATGGATGAGATTAGTGTGACTTGTTGTAGTAGACCTTAGTTACAGCTTAAGTACGCCCTGATGGCTCCATTAAATTGGGTTATCCATCGGTGCGTGCTGCTGGCCATTGCCACGTGTCCAGTCCCTCGACATTTTGGGACTGGGGCGTGACACGATGATATCTCTAATAACTGTCAAGGCTTCTAATTATGCAAATTCAATCAGCAGTTATCCCTATCCGTCGCACGTCCCATACGTACTGATGATCAGTCAATACGTAAGTCCGTGATCTATATGAGGCTCACAATTCGTGTAAGAAATGTGTCACGGTCAAATAAAACATAAGAATGTCTAATGATAATGGGGTGGTCTCGTAAAACTAGGTTAAAATGCATAATATATAATAAAGACAAAATATGACGCCACCGTCGTTGCACCCAAGTTATTCTTGGACATGCAGTTTATATAGCAGTTAAAATATATGACTAAATAACAAAAATAAAATACATGCACCATATGGAAATAAATCACAGTACAATGGCAATGTATACTTGCCTCTCTGAAAAAGGATGAAGTCGCAACTCAAGGCGTCGTCCGATTCTACCCGTCACATAAATTAAACAAATTAGGTTACAAAAGTGGGTGAATTAGTTTCTCCATTTTAATCTATTTTAATTCTGAATAAAAAAACCTAAAATAGTATTTTAATCTTATTCTAATCTGATTTTATTGTTAAACCCTAATTTTGGACCAAAGAAAGTCAACTTTACAGATTTGGGATCCATAGCACGCAAATCGAGGCGATCCATTGACCAAAAAGTCAACCAACTCAAATTTATGATTTTTGTGTGGAATCCTATAGATTTCAGAGCTACATGAATGCCAGAATCGACGGTTTCATAAAATCACAAGTCGGTAAAGAGTTATGGCCACAAGGGCGCACAGATGACAGTTTTCGGTGGTTTCCTATTTACGTCTACGTTGCACAAATTTTACAGTAGATTAAACGTGTATTTTAAATTCTGGAAAATTAATTTTATGGAATTTCATCATGTCAGATTTTCGAAACTTCAAACGGCTCGTAATTCTGAATTCGGGATCTCCCCAAATCTCAAAAACACCAAAACGCGTTTAATTTCGGACAGCTGACACTTTTAGAATTTTTTAGAAAAATAGATTCATAAATTATTAAAATAAATTATATATTCCAAAATTTAACCTTTATATGGTTCTAACAAAAAAACTGGAGTACGTTTGGAGTCCGGAGCTAGGAGATATCGTCTTTTTAAATCGTCATAATTCTACTAGAAAATGAGGCTGAATGATTGTTTTTGGACGAAAAAGAGAGGAGTTTGGGGGAAAAAATATGAAAGATGAGTTTATTCCATAAGTTAGGTATTTATAATGGTGGAGACTACTTAATTGAATACGACTATGATTGGTTAATTTTGATATGATTAGGATCAGTTTAAATAAGGATATGATATGCATGAAGTTGCTTTCCTAGTAGGCTGAGGATTTGAATTAATTTAAAATAGAGTTTGAGTTTATCTCAATAATTTATAATCTTAAATAGAATTAAAGATAATACAAATTATTTATATATAATCTTATTAATATCTATTAACACTAAATTAGCATCTATCTAATATTAAGACTATATATATCCAAATAAATCCTAAATAATTCCAAAAATTCAAATAAATTCCTTAAAATTCTAAATAAATTACAGAAAAATATATTTAAATATTTTAATCCTAAAATAAATGTTTGGTAGGAACAACATGCAAGTATGGTCTCATAGTAAATCATGAAAGTCCTAAAAATTTATGTTTTCTAGGTTTTAATTATCCAAAAATTCTAGAAAAATTTCCAAAAATCTAAAATAGCCTAAAAATAATTCTAAATAAATATTTATATAAGTAAATATATCAGAAAATTTATTTTCTAATTAACTAAGAGAAGACTCTAAAAAATTTAACATTTAAAATAATCTCTAATAAATATTATAATATAAAATACATACAAAATATCTATTTGTTGGTGAGGGGGATTACAATACAACACGAGTCCTGAAGGGAACAGAGAAAGCATAGAGAATGTATTTTTATGAAAACAAACACAAATTATTTTTAAAGCATTTGACAGTGACAATAAAGGAATCATAATTAGCTCTCTTAGGATGTGCATTATTGCATCTATGGATGAAGCTTATTATTTCAGTTTAAAGATGAAAGAAAGAGGCAAAACCTAGTGCTTCAATGGCCTAGTAGCACTACTATTAACCTTAACATTTTTCAGTGGGCCGACCTTCTCAATTTTTATTTTTCAGTCACTTGTTACTGCTCTTTGGAGCAAAGCAAAACTAACTCAAACTTAGGAATTCACCCTAACAATGTTCCCGCCACTCATTCAACTTTACAATTCACTGATCATTCAACTATACATTTCCAGCTCATGAGCGGTTGTTGATGTGTTTCAAATATGATGTTCGTTCAATTCAAACTATGAGACATATTATCGAACATATGGTGTTCATAAATAGAGAAGAAGTTTCAGAGATTCTTCTTGATCTCTGATGATAAAAACTTCAAAGAAAAAAGATCAGAGACTCCAAAGAAGATGTATAAATGACTTACCGAGTTCTGAAGGCTCGTCGTTGATGATCGGAGGACCTTCCTTCGAACTCGTCGTCGCTCCAGGACACAATCACAAAGATCAGAACATCAACTATTGAGGAAAAAAAACATCAACTATTAAGAAAATCAACTGAGAAAGAGAGCGGGAGGATGTCGTGAAGATCGCCACCGCGAGTGAACCTGGCATGGACGCAGTCATCGCTGCTGCTGCTGCTTCTTCTTCTTCTTCTTCTTGACCTCCTCCACCACCGCATTCTTCTTCTGCCATCAATTCTATCGATAAAGATCATGTTCATGAAGAGAGAGTTCTCCTCTTTCTCTCTTCCCCGCTACCTCCTCCGTTTCTCTCCCTTTCTGTACGGCTATTTATAGGAGAATGGACTTCTAACGTCCGAAAATCTTCTGATTGATTGACGACGAATTTGGTGACTAAATATTTGACTAAAAAATTAGGAGATCTATGAAAATTTTGAATTTTGCCGATCCTCCTCCTCCTCCTCCTCCTCCTCCTCCTCCTCTCTCTCTCTCTCTCTCTCTCTCTCTATATATATATATATATATATATATATATATATATATATATATATATACACGGTCTACTTATAGGAGTGGATTTGTAAATTCTAACGTCCTCTTGATTTGGTTGACTAATATGGAAATCTTTTGATTGACATTTGACTGAAAAAATAAGGAGATCCATGAAAATTTAAAATTTTGCCAATCAATTCTAATAAGTAGGGTCTTTGAAAAGATCTTAAAGATTTAATTGATAAACATATTTGGGTTGGAGCATAGCACATAGGTTTTATATAGAATTCTTACCGAATAAGAATAGAATTAAATTTTGTGAGATGTTATTATTATTATTATTATTATTATTATTATTATTATTTTGTGAGATTATTATTATTATTATTATTATTATTATTATTATTATTATTACAAATAATATGGCACTAGAGAAGATGTTAAAAATACTACAATTTTTACAATTTTGTAAAAATTTGACAGTCTTGAAGACCGAAATACTGTTAAAATTATTGTGGTACTGGATATGCAAAGGACTGTAAAAAATTTGGCACTTCTAGGACTACCAAAATTGTGATGTCAATTAACATAAAATGTAATGACTTTAGCATTTACCAAATTTTGGAGGGAATAACAATTGGAGGGAATAACAATTGTTGTGTTCTCACAAATGCTTAGGGTTTGCTTGATTGCAAACCAGTCAATGGGTTTCTTGGATGCTTGAAATAGAGCCATGAAGTGAGGATTCTTGCATGTGCCTCCTCCAAGGCTCCACTTTCTTTGTGTCGATGTCTACGAAAATGTTGACTGAATTTGTAGCTAGCACTTTCTATCCGGTGCTTTTGCCTCACTTCTTTGTCCTGTCGTATTTTTAATATTGTTATGTATTATTTTTTAATAAACTAAATAATTAGTAATAGTCCATAAACAGTAATTTAGCTAGATATTAATTTCTAATAAGCTACATATACTCAAAAAAATATAGATTGTGTCGTTAGACACATATACCACCATATCCGTGTTTTTAATATTTTTTTGTCAATATTGTTATGTATTAAATTCTGATAAACTAAAGAAGTGTAGTAAAAGTGGGTAAATATGCAATGATTTTTGCACTTTTATTATTTTTTAGGTTACCAATAAGTGAAACTTGAAACACACTTTTAGATGTGACATTTAGTGGATCTTGTCCCTTCAAAATTTGGATCTTATATCGTCATTCTCAAGCTTGAAGTGGGATGCAAGTTCGATTGTAATAAATTTGTTGTTCGAATGGCGCAAAGTGACATTTTGTTGGCACTTTGTTCTTTGTACATACGCATCCAGCGCATAAAGGGCTTCATGGGTTCGTGGGACTGCAGTTCCGCGAGGCTTTCTATACTTCGGCAGCATTTTGCTGAAAGTGGGGTTTTTCAATTTTGTAACTACCTTATCTATATGGAGTAATGATAGGGAGTATTGTTGGTAACCACCCCACTTAATATGAAGTTACTCCCTATTCTTCCACACACGTTGTTAGTGGACGGTTACCACATGTAAAGAATTGTTCCCTTATATATATTATGGTCTAGCACTTAGCACTTAGCACTTAGCACTTAGTCCTTATACGAGAGAACATAGGTGAATCCCCTACAATAATAGCAACAATCGAGTACATTATTTTTCCAAGTATCTTATGTTACAACACATATTAGTGCTCTGTCCAACGATTTGTGGTGACATTTAAGCGTTTCAGAAGTTCTTTCGAATTTGTTGGTTCTTGGGAGCTGATCAATGGAGACAGTTGCATCTCGCTTTAATCAACAATGGTTCTGACTACCCAAGCAGTCATTTCTACATTTCTCAAGATCATTGCTCTATCTTTAACAATTTTCTTGTGTGTCTTGCAGTTTCAACAACTATATTATTTAGCGAATCATTTTGCTTGCAGCTTGATTTCATCTAACTTGCAATTTTAATTGCTTTAACTCTCTCCTAGCAAGCTTGGCTAGGAGTTTAGTCATGAAAAACTTCTATAGATATTTTGAATTTTTGCAACAAAACCAAATGCAAAAAATTGTTCAGGTTCTGTTATTAACATTCAAACATGATTTTCTTTAATTAAAAGAGATTTATGGTTTATTTATAAGGAAAGAATGGTTTCAAGATTAAAAACAACTCGATAGTAACCACAAAATCTATTTTGCTTGCAACTAAGAAAGTGATATTGTAAATAAAACTATTATTGATGACTAAGGATATGCTTGTTAATGGTATTTTTACCTATTTGGGGAGGTTTTTGATCGACCGTTAATAAAGCGTTTTAAAAAAATTATGTTCCCTACCCCGCACCCCCCCACCCACACCCCCGCCAAAAAAAAATCTGGTTGACAAAGACTAATTTGGTCCATAGATCTTGAGTAAAATTTTAAAATTTGGCAATAAATTCTAATTAGCAAGATCCATGAAGATTTAATTAGATGAAAATATTTTGGGCTGGTGTTTAGTAAGCTCAACATGTCCCACCTTTTAAAATATCGCAGTACTGGATATCCAAAAATTTGACACTCTTAGGACTACCAAAATTATGATGCCCATTAACATAAATGTAGTGCCTTAGCATTTACCAATTTTTTGAGGGGATAAAAATTGTCTGAAAGATATGTGTTCTCACAAATCCTTAGGGTTTGTTTGGTTGCAAACAAGTGAACAGGTTTGTAGAAGCCTGAAAAATCTCTATAATGCGTCAAATTGATTCAGTCCCATGCGTCAAAGTGATCCTCAGCCATGCGCCAAAGTGATCCGGAGTAATGCGCCACCAACAGCTTAAGAAGTGTTCACATGTGCCCGCAGTGTCATCGCCACTAGTATCTTAGTGTTCCCATGTGCCAAGCAGCGCCATGCGCCACTCTTGCCCTAGTAATTTCCATGCGTCGGGCGAACGTACTCCCAAGATGCAATCAAAGTCGACAATGACACGTGTCACAAGTGTTATGGGCATTAGCAACCCTAAATCTCGAGCGACCACATAGCAACTTATGGCAGTATGTGCCGCTAATTGCAACATGCTCCATTACACGATAACATGAGATGCGTGCTGTAACACCCCGTTCCGTTCAAGCGGACTGCCGACTCAATCGGAAATAGTGCAGCTATCTCGACCTGCTTTGCCTCGATCAAGAAGCAAAGGATATCCAGACTTGTCCCTACAGGAATCCGGCTTGGACTTTCAGAGGCTCGCTCAGACGTATCGCTTTACCGAGGCGAATCATCGCTAAGGTGGGTGGCTACGGTGAACTTGTTTTTGCTTAGCCAGCACACATAAAATCTGGAATATTCATGCTAGTCGCTAGGTGATAACCTCCTGCATGCTAATAAATCCAACGCACCTAGCTAAGGGAATAATCCCAACTTGTACTGCTTGCTAGAAAATGGAAAATAAAATACTGCTTATATTCAGACCCTCGCATGCTAAGTCCCTTAACGGTTTTAACTCTCGGCTTACCTTCGGGTCCGAGCAACGTGCCTGCTTACGTTCCTTAGAAACGCATGCTTGTCTGTTTGTATATTACCGTGTTTTTATCCAAACCCCGGAAGACTACTACGTAGTCGTTCCGTGCCTGAACGAACCTGCAAGTATCCGGGACCGTTAGGTCACCAAGGCAGCCCCGAACCAGGGGAATGCATCAAGACAAGTTATTGTACAAAGAACAAGATCCAAGTATCCCATGTACTCGTATACTCGTGTTCCCGTGCACTCGTGTTCTCGTGTTCTCTTGTTCAAAGTGAACGCGTGTTCTCGTGTTCTCGTGTATCTCGTGATAATTGAATGACCCAAAAAGAAAGTGCATGTCGCGGACAACTCGAAAATGAGGTATAGTTCCACGGACGGTCACCGGGGCACTGGGACCGATCCGATCCGGATGGAACTCTTGTGTAGTCCCTCGTGTTCGGGCGAGTGGTTTGTAGCACCTCGTGTACTTACGTTGCATTCCACTTTCCCGGGACCACATCACGTGTGTAGTCCATCGTGTGCGGACAAGATGGTTTGTAGCGCATCGTGTACTTTGTTGCATTCCATCTTGGCCTTGGACTACTTCATGTACAATCTATCGTGTACGGGCGAGATGGTTCATAGCGCATCGTGTGCTCTCGTTGCGTTCCACTCTCGTCTGGGATTAGTCCTTTATGGCTATGCCAGCGACTCATGTTCATATAGATAAGTCATCCTCGCTTAGCGGCTATCCGCGTGCGAGTCATTGCATCAAGAACAACTGAGCACACCAAATACTGTCCCGTTCAATGACTCTCATGTTTGCATGTCGCATATGCTTGCCTCCTGAATGCTTATACTTGCCCGTGCTTGAATTAAAATGTTTGCCTCAATGTTTGCCTTGGACAGGGAAGGAGATGGTAAGTTGGTAAGTCTCGCCGTGTTTTCTCTAATATCGTACGGCGCACTGCCTGACACGATAGGCTATTCAATATCTGCATGAAACTGATCCTAAGGCAACTAGAAAGACAACTTAATAGTTGTGCACGGAACCTGTATTACGTGTTTGGATTTGTCGAGCGGGCGAGTAGCTTCCCCACCAGTGCATTCAATGTACTGATAATCCACCAGTTTGTATGCAGGGTGCGGGAGAACCTCGTACGGTGCGGACGCCTCCTTCGTGCGTGCTAAGGCCAGGAGTTTCCTCTGAAGCCTTGCAACGGTGCGTCCGGGACTGAAGCGCTTATACAAGACATAAGTTGTGAACATCGCCTGACCATCGCCTGTACATTCATTCCACAGTTGTAGCCACTTGGCACGCTTTTACTGTTTCAGAGAGAGAGGCTTGAGCGACTTGTAATCTCGGCTATACGCCGCCTGTAACACAAGTTTATATCAATAAAAGAGCTTGCTTTACTTCAACTTGTGTTTCAATGCTTCCGCTATATTTGTCGACTCAGTGAACCTGTTACTGATCGCCTATGCGTTCATGACTCCGCTGCACTCGGATAATCTGTGCGACTCTGTGGCTTAGAACTCTTGCCGCCAGCCAATGAACCATGGCCTTGCACGGACGTGGATCACGCTCGTGCGGCATCACGCCCGGATGGGTTAAGCGATCGTTCCGCGGGAGCGCTGGCGAGGGTGATTCCCGCCTAGCGGAAACGGCCGATTTGCCTGCGGGAGATCGGGGCATGACAGGTTGATATCAGAGCCTGGCTTCTACGCCTTTGGACTTCAATTCGATATCTCTGTTTCGAAAGCTCGTTCGTGGGTTATGTGTACGCTCTCTCTCAATTCCTCGATGGGATGTTCCAACAATAAGTCTAAATACTTTCAAAATACGTTTTGAATGATATGCTTGCTTGTCTGGTTGTATGCTGCGAGTGGCCTTTGTGCCAACCTGTGCGAACCCTTGAGAGTATCGCTAGTAGCTTGTCCGATTTTCACTAACCCTAAGTTTGGTTGAATGTATCTATTCGAGGGACGCCTTGAACTAGTGCACCATCCAAGACTTAAGAAAAGGTGAAACTCGAGTGCTAAGACTTCGCTATCACTGAGCTGGTTGACGTGTTCGCGCTAGAAGTGCACTTCAAAAGTGCGCACGATCCAGTCTAAGCGATATGCTGATTTCGAAGCTTGTGCAAGTGAATATCCAAATGAACAAGTACAACGACTTGTCTAGGATTGCCTCAACCCTAGATTACTGCTTGTCCTCAGTAAGTCTCGAGGACGAGACTTTTTCTAAGTTGGGTAGGATGTAACACCCCGTTCCGTTCAAGCGGACTGCCGACTCAATCGGAAATAGTGCAGCTGTCCCGACCTGCTTTGCCTCGATCAAGAAGCAAAGGATATCCAGACTTGTCCCTACAGGAATCCGGCTTGGACTTTCAGAGGCTCGCTCAGACGTATCGCTCTACCGAGGCGAATCATCGCTAAGGTGGGTGGCTACGGTGAACTTGTCTTTGCTTAGCCAGCACACATAAAATCTGGAATATTCATGCTAGTCGCTAGGTGATAACCTCCTGCATGCTAATAAATCCAACGCACCTAGCTAAGGGAATAATCCCAACTTGTACTGCTTGCTAGAAAATGGAAAATGAAATACTGCTTATATTCTCGCATGCTAAGTCCCTTAACGGTTTCAACTCTCGGCTTACCTTCGGGTCCGAGCAACGTGCCTGCTTACGTTCCTTAGAAACGCATGCTTGTCTGTTTGTATATTACCGTGTTTTCATCCAAACCCTGGAAGACTACTACGTAGTCGTTCCGTGCCTGAACGAACCTGCAAGTATCCGGGACCGTTAGGTCACCAAGGCAGCCCCGAACCAGGAGAATGCATCAAGACAAGTTATTGAACAAAGAACAAGATCCAAGTATCCCGTGTACTCGTATACTCGTGTTCCCGTGCACTCGTGTTCTCGTGTTCTCTTGTTCAAAGTGCACGCGTGTTCTCGTGTTCTCGTGTATCTCGTGATAATTGAATGACCCAAAAAGAAAGTGCATGTCGCGGACAACTCGGAAACGAGGTATAGTTCCACGGACGGTCACCGGGGCACTGGGGCCGATCCGATCCGGATGGAACTCTTGTGTGGTCCCTCGTATTCGGGCGAGTGGTTTGTAGCACCTCGTGTACTTATGTTGCATTCCACTTTCCCGGGACCACATCACGTGTGTAGTCCATCGTGTGCGGACAAGATGGTTTGTAGCGCATCGTGTACTTTGTTGCATTCCATCTTGGCCTTGGACTACTTCATGTACAATCCATCGTGTACGGGCGAGATGGTTCGTAGCGCATCGTGTGCTCTCGTTGCGTTCCACTCTCGTCTGGGATTAGTCCTTTATGGCTATGCCAGCGACTCATGTTCATATAGATAAGTCATCCTCGCTTAGCGGCTATCCGCGTGCGAGTCATTGCATCAAGAACAACTAAGCACACCAAATACTGTCCCGTTCAATGACTCTCATGTTTGCATGTCGCATATACTTGCCTCCTGAATGCTTATACTTTCCCGTGCTTGAATTAAAATGTTTGCCTCAATGTTTGCCTTGGACATGGAAGGAGATGGTAAGTTGGTAAGTCTCGTCGTGTTTCCTCTAACATCGCACGGCGCACTGCCCGACACGATAGGCTATTCAATATCTGCATGAAACTGATCCTAAGGCAACTAGAAAGACAACTTAATAGTTGTGCACGGAACCTGTATTACGTGTTTGGATTTGTCGAGCGGGCGAGTAGCTTCCCCACCAGTGCATTCAATGTACTGATAATCCACCAGTTTGTATGCAGGGTGCGGGAGAACCTCGTGTGGTGCGGACGCCTCCTTCGTGCGTGCTAAGGCCAGGAGTTTCCTCTGAAGCCTTGCAATAGTGCGTCCGGGACTGAAGCGCTTATACAAGACATAAGTTGTGAACATCGCCTGACCATCGCCTGTACATTCATTCCACAGTTGTAGCCACTTGGCACGCTTTTACTGTTTCAGAGAGAGAGGCTTGAGTGACTTGTAATCTCGGCTATACGCCGCCTGTAACACAAGTTTATATCAATAAAAGAGCTTGTTTTACTTCAACTTGTGTTTCAATGCTTCCGCTATATTTGTCGACTCAGTGAACCTGTTACCGATCGCCTATGCGTTCATGACTCCGCTGCACTCGGACAATCTGTGCGACTCTGTGGCTTAGAACTCTTGCCGCCAGCCAATGAACCATGGCCTTGCACGGGCGTGGATCACGCTCGTGCGGCATCACGCCCGGATGGGTTAAGCGATCGTTCCGCGGGAGCGCTGGCGAGGGTGATTCCCGCCTAGCGGGAACGGCCGATTTGCCTGCGGGAGATCGGGGCGTGACAGGCTTCCTCCCTCGCACCCGCGGGACGGGCGTGGTGATTCGCGTCCGGCGCGCTGAGGCACGGTGATACGTGTCCGGTTCGTTAATTCCCGGCCGCACGGGCACAGGGAAGGGCGGAGCGGCTGTCCGGGCGGGACCGGGGCGTGACACGTGCATGCATGCCTTCTCAAAGCTATAAATAGTGGACGTTTCCCACGAAAAAAAGGAGAGACCAAGACCACCACCACCACCACAAGAACATAAAAAGAGAAGGAGAAGAAGACAGAAGCGTCTGAAGCCTCGTCAACCCCCTTCATCCCGGATCATCAACGGAGTAAAGAAGTCGATGTAGTGCTCGTTCTCCACCGTCACACTTACCCAAATTTTTTTATTGTACTTAGATCCTTCTGTGTTAGGGATTCTCTTGTATTTTTTGTCAATTCCCAATAAATAAAAAAGTTCAACTTTACAAACAACAAATATTTTTATTTATTTGGCAATGTCGACAAAAATGGCGACTTTGCTGGGGGAAGAGCTTCCCCTCCAACAAGAAGCTGGTGACGCAATCCGACGTGACCAAGTTAGGTTCGACTCAGAGGATATTGGTCGTTCGCTTCGACCAAAAAGCATTCGAAGACATGCTGGATCAGCCGAGCTCTTCAATGAGGCCTGCAAGACTCCAACAAACTCGTAAAACTTGTGACGCCGAGGCCGTTGCACCAAGCTCGAAGTTGGTACCCGATGCATTGTCAACCCCTGCCGCAGATGCACATGTGGTTGACCTGTATCCAGCCGATAAATCGAGTTCTTCAACGAGGCTCGCATGACCTCACAAAGTTTGCAAGATCTGGGTTACCCAGGCCGCTGCGCCAAACCAGAATTTTGTCTCAGAAGCGCCACCAACCTTCCCCGCAGACGCACATGAGGTTGACGCACATCCTATCTCCATCTCTAAAGTTTATTGTGAGAAGATCGAGGCCGAACCTCGAGAGACGTACACACAACGTAGTCCAGGCAGGGAAAGACACGTCATGCCTGAAAATAGTCACATGAAGCCCTCCACGAGCAAGGTTGCCTCCAATAAGGACTTGTATAGTCCTAACTTGGATTCTTTGTACTATGCGTTGAGGAGCGATAGTGCAAGGAAACCCAAACCAATTCGATCCATGCGCTCTCAAGGGGCTGTGCAACCAGCCCCTCAAAAGCATGGGTCATTATTTGACATGTGCACTGCTAACGGAACACTCTATAGGGCAGACCCAAGTGCTCGTGCGCCAGATGTGGGTCGACCTTTAGAGCCTTTCCGAACCCGTTTGGACGCCACAGGTGCACCTAAACGAAGTCGAGGAACAAACAATATGAAGACAGACCCATGCGCCAATCGTGCCTACGCACATAAAGTGGGCCCGTCTCATAACAAGTCTTCCATTAATGATCCAGTTGTAGTTTCTACATAAGAACTGGGTGAAGGAGCAAACCCCCCATTCTCATCTCCATGCGCAAGGGTTGTCCGAACGCATGAAGTGGGGGTGAAAGGGAACCTTCCATCATCTGATTTACATAACGTAATTAGTCACAAGCGTAAGACGAGGGAAGTAATTCTTGCGCACGACGTGTCCCCTTGTAGACACGCTTGTGCCAACATTATCATCAATTATTGTTGCTCTAAAGCACCATTTCCTTCCGCCAGACGGTCGGTGTTCCAACGGCTACAACCCGCGACACCTACCCGATAACGTCCCCGGAGACCTCTACATGACGAGGAGGAACTGCCCCTCGCCTCATGTTGCTCAACATGGAGGGCTCCTCCAATGAAGAAGATCTTAAAGAAAATCTCACCTAACCTAAGGGTGTCGGTCAGCACACCGCGGAGCCGTCCAAGGGGTAGCAAACAAATACCTACCGTGGGGGTGTTCCAAGGCACACACTCGAGAACAAAGGCTAGGGGTAGCCATACATCCCCGAATGAAGCTGCAACTAGAGCTGGGGGTAGCATTCCATCGGTGTTCTACTCCAACCCATCCTTTCAAGAGGATAATGAATCTCTACACAAGGATGATAGCCTGGCTGGGGGTAGCCATACCTTTCAAGATGAGTCTACTACTGAGACTAGGGGTAGTGATCCTTCAACCTCCAAAGATGGCGCAACAATGCCCACTTGTCATGCCCCAGTCCCAAAATACCAAGGCACTAGCCACGTGGCAATGGCCAATAGCACAACTCCAATGGGTAAACCCAATTTAATGGACCTGTTAGAGTGTACTTAAGCTATAATACATATAAAATGGTCTACGATACATGACACAATTTATATATCTAATCTCATCCACAATAAGTAACAAAATTACAAAGAGACGAGTCCAGTCACAATAATATAAAATGATCTGTCCAACTAAGCAATATAAATAATGTCACGGGGAACAATCCGTCATCAAAATAGAAAGAAAAATAACTCAGAGTACAATATCTAGAAGATACTATAAGATCAAATATCTAAGAACAATAAGCATAATAAATGACTGGTGAGAATACTGTGTGCTCAAGAGAAGTCCTCCGGAACAACCTCTTCCTCTGCAACCTGTACATCTCCAATAGCAGCACCTGTCCCGTAAACCTCGGGATAACTCTCCTCGTCTACACCTGGGGATATAATCTGGATCTAGGTCCTCAGGGGACATAGCAATGTACAATAAACACTCAAGCCAAAATAAAATGCAGTAAGTAAGAACAGATCCTCAGGGCAAGCTATGTAACCAGCTAAGTGAAATGCAAATGAGAGCATCACTAGTACTCAGGCTGAGACCACTACAGGCTCTGTGTCGGGGAGCCCATAGCAGCAAGTAGTATCTCGTAGGGCCAGTAATGTGCCAAGCTTTGGTATAGAGACTAAAGCACCTCCACTAACATAGTATATATATAACATAATCAGCCTGTAGCATGTGTGTCTCTCCCCACCCAATATAATCTTACGTCTTATGTCCATAACACACTAGATCATGACCTCTAGCTAGTACAACGAGTCATAATGATATATATATAATATGCAAGTCTCATATCATGAATCATGTAAGCCTATACATAATCACCATGAATAACTCAAGAAAGATTATGTTACATAAAATAGTGTCAAATGTCTTATGGTATGACATACTTGGTAGAGCAAGCACGTAAAAATAGGATCGTGAAATCAACTCTCTAAGTGACGTTACACGACTCCACGTACGGCATCGACACCCGAATCTTGTTCGGACGCTAAGCAACGTCTCACGGTCCTAGGTTGTCACGCCCCAGTCCCAAAAATACGTAGGACTAGGACACGTAAGCATGCCAGCCGCATGGATATGGCAACTCCAATGATGGAAACCAAATCCATACGTACGCTGTTTTATGAATATCAAATCCACCAGTGGTGAAACTGTAATACAAGTCACGGGGTAAAATCTAAATCTCATCCACCAAAATCATATAGAAATAAATAATCAGTATCTATGAAACTAGATCTCAACAAGAAGTATCTAAGGATGATAGTTGGGTGGAAACAAATCCACTACCAACTCAAATGGGAAAAGTAAATACAATATAAGTACAACTCACTCAACAATATAAGAACCAGCTACCAATCACGGCTCGAAGAGAAGACATCCACGAAGCATCTATATCCTTCCACATCTGTGCTCCTGCAAATACTCAAAAACAGGTACACCTGGCAGCGGACCAGGTCCTCAGAGGGACATAACAAGTATACTTAAACACACGCCAATAAAGTACTGAAATAAATATCCAAAGGGGTCGCCTAACCGTCTAAAGTGAATGCAGTTAAGAACAACTTTCCCCACAAGTGAGCTATCTGGCTGAAAACTGGGATTTGGCATGGTTCTCTTTTGAAGATCCAGGGGCCTAAAAGGCACGTCGTCTTTTGAACGCCGGTGGCCCGCCTGATAGTACATAATATATAGTGGTCATCATGACCCGTATCTCCAGCGGAGAATCCGGGCGTACAGGAGAAAGTGCAAAGGAGCTCAAATGCGGTACTTGTTGTTCTCTCCACCCCATGCTCTAAGCATGTCATATCCATGACACGATAACACCTCTAATAACTGCCAAGTCTACTAGCATGCAAAGTTTCTAACAGCAGTTATTCCTAACGCACGGTTCATACGTACAGGAGGCCAGACCTGTCACGCAGTCCGTGATCTATATGAGACTCACAACTCGTGTAAAATATGTGTCACGGCCAAATGAACCTAATGATACTATATGATAATGGGGTAGTCTCATGAACAGGGTCAATGCAATACATAAATAAAAATATATTGCGACGTCACCGTCGCACACATTTTATATAACAATTAAAATATATGAACTAAGGACAGAAAGTAAAGATGCATGCAACATATGGAACATAAATAACAGTGCAATGGCAAGGTATACTTGCCTGGTAAGAACTGCAAAATGTCACGTCTAGATGTCCAATACACAGGACCAGAAGCTATGGCCTCAGAACAAATATCTCCGGATGCTGAAATAGATATCATCAACATTCCCAAAATAAGCAAAATAGCTAGAAAGCACTTCTCTTTCGTCCAATTTGGACACAGGGGCAAAACCGTAATTTCGGGCAAAAGTGGGGTCCACGTGTGGCCCACCTTACACCGAAAAGCGTACCGAGGGTAACAGTCTCTAAATGGGACAAACTATAGGTCAAACAACTCTAGATATCAATACGAACCCAACGGTATGTCCAAATGTGGATTCCGATGAGCCAAACACTATTTGGTCCAAAAGTCAACTGTGGGGCCCGCCAATTGGCGATTTGGTCAAACGTCTCAGAATTGCGTAAAATTTGGGTCACAGGACCAGCGCGTTACCACGAGTCCAGCGGCACAAGTTTTGTCGCAATCTGACAAGCGTGCACAAAATACGCGCGAGTTCCACAAAAGTTGCGACACAGAATGTGTCCGCGGATACGGCCTGATTTCGGCGTGCACACGCGTCCGAATCAGTCCCCACGAATTTTTACGTGTCCGGTTATGCTGCGTGCACCATTCGGTACACTTGGCACACGGCGGGACGGTCCCGTTTGGCGGGGCGCGCTCCGTTTTCCAACTTTTGGAAAACCGGAAAAAATGGGTGTGCGCAATTTTGTGACGAATATAACTATGTCCACAGCAACTATTAGCCTAGGGTTATTTTACAGAAATTAAACTAGGTCAGGTATTCTACAGGTATCAAAAAGAATCACCGAATTCGGATCTCTGTGGTGGGAGATACGAACTCGGCAATACGGGTGGTCATTCTGGAATTCTGCGATTCCAGAATTTTGTCTGTCCGTCCATTTTGAACGCTGTTTTACACCTAGGGGCACACGTTTTCCGAGGTTGGCTATAAAACGAATATTGGAGAGGGTTGAGGGGAGATCATACCTATAAAAACGGAACAGCGTTTGGTAGAGCGAGTCGACAGAAAATCGTGCCGGAGTGAAGGTGCCTCGAGTGGGAAACTGCAGTTCGCGAGGTCGGAGTCGACGGGATGGTTGGATGGCTTGGGGGCTTCTCTGGCTGCGGTGATGGCTCTAGATGGGAAGGAAAAGTCTGGAGATTCTAGGTTAGGGTTTTTGGGATGAGAAACTATATATATATATATTATATATATTAAGAGAGAGGGGGAAGTGGGTGGTCCGCGGGTTGAAGCCAGGCTGAAGGTAGCGGATCCCTATTACAAGTGGGCGGACTCACTCGGCTGTTTGCTACCACTTTACACCGCCCACAACAACTATTGGTAAGGGATAGCATTGATATCATTGCTATTATTATCATTATTTTATTATTAGTTAATATTAAATTCTTATTTTCTTTTTCTTTTTTTTTCCTTTCTTTCTTTAAATATATATATATACATGTATATATTTGTATTTGTATATATATATATTCACACATAAGAAAATTCATATTAGGGTATTGCACATCGTTAGGCTAGCAACTGCTCAAGGGGTCTCCTACATGGAATAAAATCCGAAAAATTCCTGAAGGTCCCATAAGTCATCTAAGTGCCCGAACACCTAACATAAAAATTATTAAAATCTATTTCTCCTATTTAGACCTAATTACTATAATTTAATTAATAATTAATAAATAAAAAGGTATATACGATTTTCTAGGAAGGGGGTTTTACATAGGTTGAATAGGTACATCACAAGAGTATATATATATAGAAAGATCGTAATCAAATAATATAATATGATCTACTGCAAGTTTGGTAAGGTACACATGCCGGGGTTCTGAACTCCGTCAATTACTCCTAGAAAAGTAGAATCTGCACATACACCTCCGGATGCTGAAACAAACATCATCAATGTTCTTAGAATACTTAAAATATCTAGGATTGACTACTCATAAGTCCAATTTGAACACAGGGACAAATTTAACAGTTTTCGATCAAAACAGAGTCCGCATATGGCCTACTTCGCACCAAAAAATGTGCCAGAGACAAAGTTCTCCAAATTTATCAAACTTAGTGTCTACGAGTCTAGAACGATGATACGAACCCATCAGAAGGTCCAGAACTGGATTTTGATGAGCCGATCACGAAATTGCCCTTCATGTGGAACCATGGAGCCAACGAAACGTTGTTTCGTCAACGTTCTCAAAATTAAACAAAACTTTGGTCACAGGACCAGTGTAACTCTACGAATCCAATGTCACAAATTTTGTTGCGACTCGACAAGTACACACGAAGTTATGGCGATGTGTCAGAATAGGTCGATACGGTATTTTTTGGTGGATACGCTTTGATTTTGGCGTGCACACACGTCGAAATCATCTTCCGCGAAAGCCCACACGTCCGCATTTACGTTATGCATCTTTCGGTGTAATTCGCACGCGATGACGTGGTCTCGTTTGGCGGAACACACCCCGTATTAAAATTTTTTGGTGTTTTAAAAATAAGTTTTTTGTCATTTTGGAATCAAATAATTTAACCATTAAAGCAAACTAATAAAAACTAAAAGAACAGTAAAAATTTTGGTTATATTGTGAAAAAGTTATTTCAATTATATTTTAAAAATAATTAATGAGTTGGTAGAAAATTTAAAATGAACAGGGGTACTTGGACTGAATTTTTGAACTATTTTTGAACAGTTTTTCGGCCAACTTTAGAAAGTATGGAAACAAACAGAAGAAGGACTTCTGACTGGAATGAGAAAGCATCTAGATGGATTATTGAGATTTGGGGATCGGTTTTGTGTGCCCAGTAGAAATTTAAGAACAGAGGTCCTGACAGAAGCTCATAACTCTCAATATTCCATCCATCTAGGAAGTACAAAGATGTATAATGATTTAAAACAAAATTTTTGGTGGCATAGAATAAAACGAGAGATTGCTAAATTTGTATCCAGATGTCTTGTCTGTCAGCAAGTGAAAGCAGAAGACCAAAGGATAGCAGGCATTCTTCAACCCTTACCAATACCCGAATAAAAATGGGAGCATATCACAATAAATTTTGTAACAGGACTACCTAAGACACAAAAGGGTAATAATGCTATCTGGGTTATCATAGATAGACTTACTAAATCAGCTCAATTTTTATCATTCCGGGTGGGGCAGACAACAGAAGTACTAGCAGACATGTATATGAAATAAATTGTCAGTCAATACGGGGTACCAGTAAGTATAGTTTCAGATAGAGATGCCAGGTTTACTTCATATTTCTGGAGAATTCTGCAGGAGAACCTCGGCACTCAGTTAAAATTCAGTTCTTCTTACCATTCCCAGACCGATGGCCAGTCAGAGAGAACGATTCAAACTCTAGAGGATATGTTGAGAGCCTGCACATTAGACTTTGGAGGATCACGGGACGATCACTTACATTTGATGGAATTTTCTTATAATAATAGCTATCATACCAGCATTAAGATGGCACATTTCAAAGCATTATATGGAAGAAAGTGTAGATCACCAATGTGTTGGACATATGTAAGAGAATGACAATTACTGGATTCAGAACTGTTAACACAGACAATAGACAAGGTCAAAGCAATAAGAAATTATTTGCAAGCAACTCAAGATAGATAGAAGATGTGGGTTGACAAGCATCGAAGAATATTGGAATTTTAACCTGGTGATCATGCATTCTTGAAGATTTTGCCAACTAGAGGAACAGTCAGATTTGGGACTCGAGGAAAGCTAAGTCCAAGATATATTGGACCATTTGATATACTAGAGAAAGTCGAAAGAGTATCTTACAAGCTGGCACTACCCCCAACACTAGAAGGAGTACATAATGTATTCCATGTATCTCAACTCCGAAGATATGTACCAGATCCAAACCATATATTAGATCATTCCAAAATTACTATCCGACCAACTCTACGCATCGAGCAATGACCTGTTGGAATCTTGGATCGTAGAGACAAAATACTTCAGAATCTGATCATTCCATTAGTTTGAGTAACTTGAAACAAGGACTCTACGGGAGAATCAACTTGGGAGAAAGAAGAAGACATGCGAAACCAGTTTTCGTATTTGTTTACTAACCAAGGTTAGCTATCTTTTTAATTATTAATTTAAATTCTGAGGACGAAATTTCTCTAAGGAGGGTAGAGTGTCATAACTGCTATTTATTTATTTTTTGATGTATATATATATATATATATATATATATATATATATATATATATATATATATATATATATATATATATATATATATATATATATATATATATATACATAGTTAGGCTTATGTAAATGTCAAATTTCAAATTTTGACTTTATCAAATACTTGGATTATGAAGGAGGCTTAATGAGTAAAACCCAAATGGGAGGGGGGGGGGGAGAAACCATCAACCCACCGTAACTTTCCTTGACTCACCCTTCTTCTTTACACATGTATTCACCCCTCTTCTTCTTTATTTCCAATGGAACACATGTTTTCATTTCCCTTCTCCTTCCCTTCCCCAAGAGACCTAACCTCATATATTAAAAGCCATTACCAGCACCCATTCTCTTCCTCAACTTCAATATCTCTTTATCTCCTTCCTCCTCCCTCTTTTCAAGCAGCTGTTGTTGCTGCTACTGTGTCTACTACTGCTGCTACTGTGTCTGCTACTGATGTTGTAGCTGTTGCCGTCACCGCCCGCTGCGCAGCCGTCAGCTGCGCCACCCACCGCCGTCCTCTACGCCGCCACCGCCAGACACCGCCGTCGCCGGACCATGCATCCCCGCTGGCCTCCTCCCCTCCTACTTCTACAACTCCTCCTCCCTCTTCCCAAACCTAGGTACTTTCCCATTTCTTCCCCCATTTTTTCTTCTAAATTCAATTTAGAATATAGCTTAATTTCAAAACTCCTTGGAATAGGAATATAGGGAGGAATTAACTACCAATTTGGAAACTTTTGGAAGAACCCTAGGTTGCTCAAGCAAGGCAAGTCCTCATTCTACTTCTCAAAAATTCTTCCATATTCAAACATTATCACTTGCTTGGAGCATTCCTCAAAAACTTATAATTTGGATTGATATCTAAATATTTGGTTGAAATGCATGTATAGGACACAATATAATTAATGGACACAAGAAATTGGTATAATATTAATTTTGAATATGGTAAAAAGTTTAGATCATGAATTTTGGTATATGTACACATAAGTTGTAGTTAATAGCTTATTTCCATGATAAACTTTATAAATGTCCATGATATATATATATATATATATATATATATATATATATATATATATATATATATATATATATATATATGTGTGTGTGTGTGTGTGTGTGTGTGTGTGTGTGTGTGTGTGTATTGAAAAATCTTCTTGATCAATGGATTATGTAGGTTGTGCTTTGAGGCTCACTAAAGGATATTTCAATTTTATCCTAGAAGTGATTATTATGTTGTTAGAAAATTCTCTAGATATTAATTTTTAGCAAATTGAAGAAGTCTTAGTAGTATGTAGTGTGTCTCGAACTCGCGTGTCATAGTTTAGCTTCCTATGTCATATATATATTGTGTCAAAGTCTTAGCCTAGAATAGGCCAATTATTGAGAAATTAGCTAAATTTCCCACTAATTTATCATAATTAAATTCTTTCCAGATTTTTTAAAATATGATTTTCCAGTATAATTTATCATCATTAATTGTTAATTTAACTTTTAAGGACTCCCGTACATTAGGATAACAAATATCTTATATATATTTGCTAACTTGGTAATTGCATAGATTTTTAGAATTTATGGATTCGATAATTATTACCTTTCTAACAAAATATGATTCATGGTTTTTGAATAGTGTGAACATAAGAGCAATAATATTTCCTGGAATTTGTGTCCTGGTATTTATAATTATCATGAAATTGAGTCGGGATAAAAATATTTGATACCTGCCTCCTGGATTATGAATGAGATGGAAAATATGTATTCTATTATATCTTGAAAATACATTTTTCATATTGATGGTGAACATGATATACAGAGCAGAAACTTAATGCAAGATAATAGAATAGGAATTGTTTGTAGGTTTATGTTAGAAAGCATTGGGCGGGAAAGAACAACTTGAATACCACCTACGAAATTCCGTAACATAATTTTAATACATAGCCGATCAGCAATTAAGCTCTTTCGTAAGGCCTTACGAATTGATTGTGTGAGGCTTAGCTCACTTACCTGTTTAAGCCCATGAGAGGCAGGGCCGGATTATAACATTGTGCCATCCAGTCTAAGTTAATTGTACCTGAATATAAATATATGTATTTCAATTTAAAACACTGGATGGGTGAATTAAGAATTAATTGTTAAGCCATGAGAGGAAGGGCTAGATTCTAAGCATCGTGCCACCAAGTTACAGCCTGATCCCTGGTGTACGGGATTGTTGGCGAAAACTAGTTAAAGTGGTTATTTAAAAAAGTTGTTCTCCAATTTGCATCATCATTTAGAAAAATTGTTTGTGTATTGTGGTAGTGACATAAAAATTTGTATTGCTTGAATTGTTAGACACTATAAGAATACTAGTTTAGAAATTGTTCGAGTCGTAGGCACAATTATAAAATTCACTCTCCTTGTAATGCCCTAGTCCCAAAATACGTAGGACCAGAAATACGCAACATGCCAGCTACGCATTCAACCAGACTCTTGTCTAACTCGAATACGTATAAGCTGTGTAATAAAGGTCACTATCTAAATAATCCAGTAAATATAAACCTCTATGTCTCAATCCACAATGAACAGAATACACAAGAATGAGCTACATGTGCTACAGTCGACCGCCCAGTAAACACACAAACTCGAATAGACTCGAGAAGAGATGAGTCTATAAAAACTAGGCTACAACATCAGATGAATAATCAATATGAATAAAGTAACCATAATGCCGAAAGATATGATATAAGTACCTGGTACCAATGCCTGCAAGACAAGCAACTCCATCAGCAACTCCAAGGGCTCCGTAATCGTCTATGCTGCAAAACTGGCAGGGGACCAGGTCCTCAGAGGGACGTAACAAGGAACAAAAATACAGCATGCCAAATATAACCAGAAAGAAACAAGTGCAACGCCGGTATAATCTAGCATAACCACCTAAATGAGACATAGTTTGAAGAAAATATTCGACGCGTGGGCTGTCCAAAATAAAATCGTAGCTACGGACATGGAAACACACGGGACGTACCGCAGCTCCGGACAAAGAGTCATACGGGTGATACCACTAATCCAGATACAGGAATACTACAAAAATAGAACACACACACACACACACACATATATATATATATATAGCGCGTGCAGAGGAGCCCAAACGTCTAGTAACTGTCTTCCCCTTCCCAAGCGGTCAACGATTGTGCGCTTAACCTGAACCTTTATCTAGCGGTCTCTTCATACTGAAGTAACTATCAACCAACGTGACCCTAAGGTTATCCCAGATCCTGGTTATGCTGTCAGTATCAGGATACATGAAATCTGGCATGATGACAGTGTATGGATGTGTCCTAGGGTTATGATATACACATGTACGTACATCAAGGTATTACGAACATCTATCACTTGTTACCAGACGTTATCGACGAACGTCTGTACCCGGTTGTGACCCGGACGCGAAGTAACGATTCTAATCAAAACGCACACAAATGTATATAATAAATAAATAAATATTTGGTAACTGAAATAAAGAGTGGCAAGGTACACTTGCCTGGATCCAGATGCTGAAGATGGGTCTCTGGTACAACGTCCAAGTTCGCGGGTCCCGTAGTACCTAGAGACGAGGTACAAGCTCAATCAATAGGCTATCACGATGCTAAAATAAGAGGTGACACACGTCTAGCATATATTTAAATTCTCTGTTACAAACTCACATAGACACTAAGTTAGAGGGTTGACCAAGGTTGACTAAAGGTATGTTATATCTCACCCGATTAATCTTCTGTATAATATCACCAGACAAATCCTCAATCCTACTATATTTATCATGATGTTCAGTATATGTTCATTCCTCAGATTTTACCCTGGTCTTTACAGACGTTATCACACATATTTTAAATATCATCCTCGAATAAATTATTAATTATTTATTAAACCCTCAAATATATACAATCATTACCATTTAACAATAAAACTTACTCCTCAATTAAATTTATTATTATTTCTCAGTCCTCAATCCTGATTAATAGTTTGATATTACACACCATTTCACAGTAAATCACCTGCTCCTTGATGATAATCAATGTTTCTATATCATAGTATCATTTCACAATAATTCAAATCTGCTCATCAACAATTATCAATATGCTTATATTAAATTGAACAACACCTGAAATTATCATACCTAGCATTCATAAACCCTACTCTCAATATACGTATCATTCTCAACCCTCAAATGCATATATTTAGATGTAATAAACTTTAAAACTCATGCATTATCCATAACCCTAACTAAGTCATGTAAACCCTAAACAAAATATAAAACTACACTACACTACATAAGTAGAGGGGAGTGTTCACCTTGGCGGTGTGGTGGTGGTGCTGGCCGGTTGCTGTGGTCGTCGACGAGTGGCTCGCTTGTGGGCCGGTGATGGTGGTGGTGTTAATGGTGATGATAATGATGATGAGGATGATGATGAGATATTGCCGGAGGGAAGTTGGCTGGAGGAGCAGTCGGAGAAGAAGATGGTAGAGTGCTGAAGGTGGTAGCACTGGTGATGGTGATGTGATGCAGGCCGGTCGAGGGGGTACAGGGGGTGGAGCTCTGCTGACCGAGGGAGCTTGAGGGGGTGGCCGGGTTGGAGGCGGCAGCGGTAGTCGAGTCAGTGTCAAGATGGAGGAGGAGGCTCGGCGTGGAGGTTGATGGGAGCGGCCACGGGTGGATGGCGGTGATAGCGGTGAGGGCTGGACGGAGAAGACTCAAGCGGTTGGAAGTCGTGGTAGAGGTTCAGGCGGTGGAGGTTGTGGTTGACAATGGCGTAGAAAAGTCGGGGCAGATGATGAGCACGTCGGGGAGATGGTCGTGGCTGCTGACAGCGGGGGACCGATGGCCGGAGATGGGGTTGGATGATGGAGAGGAAGAAGAAGTGAAGGAGAAGAAGTGAAGAAGAAGAAGAAGAAGAAGAAGAAGAAGAAGAGAAAGAGAATAAAAGTATTTGGTTGGCTATGTAATAAAAAGAGGGAGGAGAGAGAGAGTGGGGGAGGTTTCCAATGTGTTGGGATTACGGCCGGCATGGGGAAGAGGGGTGTGATAGAGAGATTTTATAGGAGGGGTGTGTGTTGAGTGTGTGGTGAGGATGAGCTCCAAATTTAAATGGATGGCTCAGATTTAACATGGAGGAAATACATCCAAAAGAAAAGAGAGGGGAGGGATTTGACCGGTCAATGAGTGAGGGTAAGGTTTCTTCATTGGCTTGGACCAATGAGGTGATGACACCTAATACTACATTTACAAATAAGCCACTTAACTTTTGGGTGTTTGCACAAACATGTAAAATGATGGAAAATTGTGTGGGAAGTGGCGTTTGGTATTTTGTAGGGTGAGGGGGTGTTGTGTGTTTTACATGGACTTAATAAATGAGGTATTGGGTTAAATTGGGGTTAAGTTAGGATTAGTCAAAGTTGGTATCCCCAATTTAATTAAAATAAAAATTTTATGTGCTCTTAAATTAAATGGGGGCACATGGGATCTCAATTTAGAGTGACACAAAGGTCATAAAAGGTGTAGGCTTGGTGTCAGTCTTGGACCCTTTAATTTAGTCGGCTAAACGGGTTGAGTTTGTTTCTTAAAATGGATGGCAACGACAAAGGTACGCGACACAGGATTAAATAATAGATTTCGGATACGGAAAGTTATGCAATTAAATTAGAGCACAAGGGATTGTGATTGTGAGTGACGAAAAAGTCCAACTCCTAAGTTGGCTTGTCAAGTCAAGAGTGCAACAATTAGTTGAAAATTATGGGCTATTATTGGGCTTCGAATATTGCAACAACGGTAGGGTGCACCAAGGGTTTAAATACAGAACCAAACAACTGCAACTAATTTCTAAACCTCAAATACTCTGACGCTACAACAATATTTCTAACTCAATTTAGTCTACCTAAATTAAAATTTTAGGGGGTTTACATCCTTCCTAACTTAGAAAAATTTTGTCCCCAAAATTAAAAGTAAAGCACGAATGATAGCTACGAGAATTTAAAAGTAAACTGGTAATCGAAAATAGTACGTAAATTCGTACCTCGGTCCTCAAATAAATACGGAAAATACTACCGAATGGAATCCTCGCGCTCCTAGGTAGACTCACCTGGCAAATGATGCTTCCATGCAACCCTGACCAGTCGAATAGTTTGACCCCTCAAAGTCTTCTCACTGCGATTGAGTATTCCTACTGGCTGCTCTACATACGATAAACTGGGCCCGACTGTAATCTTCGAATGATCAAGCACGTGGCTAGGGTCTGCCACGTATCTCCTCAACTGCGATACATAAAATACGTCGTGCACTCCTTCTAATGATGAAGGCAATGCAAGATGATAAGCCACTTTGCCAACTCGTTCCAAGATGCCAAAAGATACGATATACCTCGCACTCAGCTTGCCTCTACCTCTGAATCTGATGGTACCACGAGTAGGCGATATCTTCAAAAATATATGGTTACCTTCCTTGAACTCCAAAGGTCTGTGGTGCACATCTGTCCAATGCTTCTGTCTGTCTTGTGCTGCACGCAGGTGGCTCTGAATCTGCTTTACTTTCTCCACTGTCTGTGTCACCAACTCTGGACCAAGTATCTGACGCTACCCCACGTCACTCCAACATACCGGTGACCTACACTTCCTGCCGTATAGTGCCTCATATGGTGCCATCTGTATGCTGGCCTGGTAGCTGTTGTTGTAGGAGAATTCTACCAAGTATAGATGGTCCTCCTAAGATCCTCCAAAGTCGATCATGCACGCTCTCAACATATCCTCTAGTATCTGAATCGTGCGCTCTGACTGACCATCAGTCTATGGATGATATGCAGTGCTGAACTTGAGGCGAGTGCCTAGACTCTCCTGCATACTCCGCCAAAAATATAACATGAATCTGGAATTATGATCCGATACAATACTGACAGACACTCCATGTAGTCGTACTATCTATCTCATATACATGTCAGCTAATATCTCTGTGGACTGCCCAACTCTAAAAGGCAAGAAATATGCAGACTTGGTGAGTTGGTCTACGACAAACCAAACTGCATCCTTCCCGCTAGGGCTCCTCGGGAATCCGATGACGAAGTCCATGGTAATGTGTTCCCACTTTCACTCGGGAATGGGAAGCAGCTGCAATAGTCCTGCAGTCCTCTGATGTTCAGTCTTGACTTGCTGACAGACCAAATATCTCACCACGAATCTCACAATCACTCTCTTCATCCCATGCACCAGTATTGTTGTCTCAAATCTCGGTACATCTTCGTACCTCCGAGATGAATAGAATAAATCGAGCTATGAGCCTCGGTGATCAACTTCTGGCGTAGCTCGCCACTCGGAACGTATAGGCGATCTCCACACCTCAATGTTCCGTCTTCATGAATCCTGAGTCCCGTTTGCATGCCGGCCTCTGTCCTCTCTCGTAGTCGTCAAAATCTCGCATCTATAGGCAGGGATGCCTTGATCCTCTCAACCAATGTAGACTGAACCTTGAGACTGGCCATCTGTCCATCCATGCCTGGCAGTACAATCTCTATCCTGAGCTCCTGAAGATCATCTAACAATTGTCGCTGAGTCGTCAAAAAGTATGTCATGGGCCTCCTGCTTAAGGCATTTGCTACTATATTCGCCATGCCAGGGTGGTACTGCAACTCTATATCATAATCTGTCATCAACTCTAGCCATCACTTCTGTCTCATATTGAGCTCCTTCTGAGTGTAGACATACTTCAGACTTTTGTGATCTGTGTAAATCTCAACACGCTCTCCATAATGGTAGTGTCGCCATAGCTTTAGTGCAAATATTACTGCAACTAGCTCTAGGACGTGCGTCGGATAGTTCTTCTCATGAACTCTCAGCTGTCTCGATGCGTAGGCTATCACCTTGCCGTGCTATATTAGTACACATCCTAATCCACTCCCAAACACATCACTATACACTACAAATCTTTCCAATCCTAAGGAAGTGTCAAAATTGATGCTGATGTCAGACGTTTCTTCAGCTCATCGAAAGCCGTTTGACACTCCTCAGTCTAGATAAACTCCTCGCCTTTACGCGTCAATCGCGTCATAGGCGCAGCGATCCTCGAGAAGTTTTCCACGAACCTCCGATAACATCCGACAAGTCCGAGAAAACTTCTAATCTCTGTAACTGATGTAGGGGTAGGCCACGTCTCTACTGCAGCGATCTTCTCCGGGTCAACTGATAGTCCATCTCCGGTGATAATGTGTCCCAAGAATGGTACTTTATCCAAACAGAACTCACATTTGCTGAGCTTGGCATACAGCCTCTCATGTCTCAACGTCTCCAACATGATCCTGAGATGCCTCTCGTGCTCCTCCTGGCTCTTGGAATATACCAAGATATCGTCGATAAATACCACCACGAACTTATTTAAGTACTGGTGGAAAATATTGTTCATCAGGCTCATAAATACTGCCGGCGCATTGGTTAAACCAAACGACATAACTAGAAACTCATAGTGCCCGTACTTCGTCCAAAAAGCCGTCTTCGGAATATCCTCTCTTCGTACCTTGATCTGATGATAGCCGGATCTTAGATCGATCTTCGAGAATATACATGCGCCACTAAGATGATCAAATAAATTATCGATGCGCGATAATGGGTACTTGTTCTTTATTGTTACAATATTTAACGACCTGTAATCAATACACAAACGTACCGTCCCGTCCTTTTTCGGCACAAATAAGATGGGTGCTTCCCATGGAGAAACACTAGCCCGAATGAAATCCTTATCTAAGAGATCATCTACTTAAACTTTCAACTCAACCAACTCCTTCGGTGCTAGTCTGTAGACGGGGAGAGTAACTGGCTCGGCTCCTGGAGTCAACTCTATGGTGAACTCTATCTCTCTTTCAGGTGGCAGGCCTAGAAGATCCTCTGGGAACACATCCTCAAACTCTGATATAAAGTGAGGGTATATCGGTTCACCTTCTGCAATGTGTGTCGCTAAGGTAGGCTGGAGACCATGCTCTCGGGCTCCCCGAAGAAACTCAAACTCAGGGTGATCTGGTGGTCTACATATAATGCAACTATGTCGGCAATCTAGCGCCGTGTGGTATTGGCTCAACCAACTCATGCCTAAGACAACGTCATAGCCGAGACTTAATCCTCATAATAAATTCTCCCTTTCTATCTACAACACTAAACCTCCAAAAAAATTCTTCCCTAATGTATAATTACTTTTCTCCTCAAATTTCTTCCTACAATTATATTTCTTAAATTTTTTCTTTCCGTTATTTATTGCTCTGAGTCACATAGTGCAATTATAATAATGGTATCACCCAAGCACATACTAAAATTCCTGGTATCAGATCATTATCTTCCAGGTGAGAGCCTAAAATTTTCATCTTCTCTGGTTCATAATATTGTTCCTGTCACGACCCGATTCCGTAGAATCGTTGGGGCGTCCCCCAAATCGTGATGCCGTGCGGGCCTGGGGTTACGCCCGCACAAGGCTAAAGTATTTTGCATAACGAGCACATATTCAGAGTACGCAGATAAATTGAACACAAGTTGAAACATGGAAAAGTTCTCTTTATTGATAATGAACATCTATTACAAACTCTTGAATGAGTCAGCTAATATGCCGCACGGGCTTACAAAAGTGTTGACTCAAAATGAGATAGCAGTCCTGTACATTATATCCCTTTACTAAACTTCAAAAAGTATAGACCTCCGGGCTGGAGGACAGCTTTGCCACGGAGCTGCATTGTGTATGAAGAGGTGCAAGCTCCTTTCTTCAAGTGCTTCAAAATGCGGCACGATCAGGATGCGCCAACAGCTAGACTGGATCGGGAAGACGACTTTGGCTCCTCGCTCGGTTCGCCTTAGTGCGGAGAACCTGTTTCAACGAGGGTCAGTATGTCGAAATATATTGGTGAAGACGAGCTAACCAAACTATACCAATCCACACGTTGTTTATACGAAGCATGCATATTTTGTGGGTTTCTATCTTGCTTTAGTTCATTTATAAGTAAGCAGCATATAGAAATTTCTGAAATGAACTTGCCACCGTTCGGTGGATTTTACCTGCCCGTATGAACTACCTGCACAATACTTACCATGCCTTCCCTGCCACGAAGACACAAGTTAGTTTGCAACAGGTTTAAATATATAGAGGATCACTGGCATAATACCACGAAGGATGATTTATAGTCTCAGGACGGAAGGGTATGCAACGCGGGTGGCGAGCCCCGCTGCACGCCTCATTCCGATGATACAGACGACTATACAGACATTCCATCCGGATTGGATCGGTCCCAGTGCCCTGGCGATCGTTCGTAGGAACCAGAAATCTTGTGCACAAGTTGTCCGTGATCGAACGATATGTTAACTGATTTAGCAGATCATGCAGTTGAGGCAACACGAGTACAAGACAAGCAGAATTTCCTGATTTATTTTGCAGAGCCTCACTGAACAATTAAGCGCATATAATGTGTTTTATACTTAACAAAATTCATAGAAAATTTATAAATGAACTAGCATGCAGTATTATAATCGTTCACAAGTTTAGTTGACAAGCAATATTTTAAGTCTATTCCTTTTTTATCTTGATATCTTTTATTATTACTTGGTATCGTTTGATCGGGGCAAAGAAGAATGCAAGATTTATTAGGTACGAAGACTTGGAAGCAGGGCTAGCTAATCGGGTTGGTAGCCACTCACTTAGATGGTTGGAGGGGAGAAGGAAAGAGGCACTTCACGACTCCGCTCGCAAGCCGCCTACTGCTTGTTCACCTGCATTGCACGAACAGCTTGATCAATACCTCTTCCACTCTTTCCAATCTCGGAATTGAAGTGTAGTTCAATGAATGAAAACAATAAAATCAATCGAAATCATTCAAGGAAAATAAGCAAATCCTAAAACCAACTCAAAGCACAAAAGCAACAAGCGACATCGAAATCTGAGGCAATAAAAGATAGCAGCGGAGAGGTCCCTCCTGACTCTACCGCTAAGTCGATCCCAGGGGCACGGTCCACTGAATATGGGAATCGATTCCGAAGAAACAAATCCATAACGAGGATGAGTTCTTGATTCAATCTATCCCGATCGAACGATACCGTCTTGTGTTTCTTAGCCGCGCTCACCGCACCGGGAGAACGGGGCACTACATCCTACCCAACTAATTAAAAGTTTCGTCCCAAAACTTAGGAATAGAACCAACCGTTAGGGATTATTCTGTTGAGGCAGAAGCTTTGAAGGGAGCGGACAATCCCGAGATACGTGGTCCCGTCCGCCACAGTTGAAGCATAGACCTTTTCGGCGATAACAATTGGCAGTGGTGTGCCCCGACTTTTTACAGAAATCACAGAATGGTCTCGGGTTGCCCTTTTGATGGCCACCATTATTTTGACGCTTTATAGCATTGTTTCCTCTATCATTTCTTTGGCATTTGTGACTGGATATATACACAGCACCGGCAGCAACATGAGGATATTGTGGTTCAAGTGATAGAGCGTGATTCATGATTTCACGCATTGTTCGATACTGATGAACGACTATGTGCGCATGGATGGCAGGGCGTAGTCCACCTTCAAACCTTCTAGCTCGACTCGCTACATCAGGTAAATAGGCCCTAGCAAATTTGGAGAGTCGGTTGAATTCGGCGGAGTACTGTTTGACTGTCATGCTGCCTTGCCTCAGTTGCACGAACTCGTTTTCTATTTGACGTTGTACTGGAGGGGGTACAAACTCCTCTTCGAACGCAGCATGAAAAGTCGTCCACGAGATCGCCTCCTCTCCGTGATCAAATTGGAGAGATCGTCGATGCACGTCCCACCAATCGTGCGCGTTGAGACGGAGCTATAGTTGCACACAGGCGACGCGCTTCTCTTCGGGGACCTCTAGCAGAGCGAAGTGGTCTTCAAGTTCGGCCAACCAATCTAGAGCAACGATTGGGTCCTCAGTCCCGTTGAATGGAGTATTGCAGACTTTCTTGAAGTGGCCAAAGTCGAAGGCAGTCACGTCCCTCGTCCTTGGAATTTGCGGTATCTCTACTTCAAGCATGGGCTGTTCCACTGGAGTTATTGCTGTTGCAGCAGAATGGTTGGAAGCCAAAGTCTGAACGATCTGTTATAGGGCATCCACCTGCTTCTGCTGGATTGAGAATCGAGCTTCTATTTTGTCTTAAAACTTGAGCTGACTCTCCTCCGCTCGCTTCTCGGCCCGTTCGTAGCGAGCCTCGTCCCTTTGTTGGTTTGCCTCCAACATCTGCAACATTTGCTGGATGGGATCGATGCTTGGCACGGCTCGCTGACTCCTTGAACTTCCCGAAGTACCCGAACTACTTTCTTGGCCTTGTGTTTCGTCCGGTGCTAGCGCTGCAGATTGCGCTGGAGCCATTCCTTCAAAAGAAGGTAAATTACATTAGGATTATAATGTATTATGGACTTATTGCATGAACGTATCTCATTTTGGCCTAGCGAGTTCAAGAGTTCGCACAGAAATTTGATCGTTAAAGGAACTTTTCCAGTGCGTGAGTCTAAGGAACATGAATCTATGCTCTGATACCACTATGTCATGACCCGATTCCGTAGAATCATTGGGGTGTCCCCCGAATCGTGATGCCGTGTAGGCCTGGGGTTGCGCCCGTACAAGGCTAAAGTATTTTGCATAACGAGCACATATTCAGAGTACACAGATAAATTGAACACAAGTTGAAACATGGAAAATTTCTCTTTATTGATAATGAACATCTATTACAAACCCTTGAACGAGTCAGCTAATATGCCGCACGGGCTTACAAAAGTGTTGACTCAAAATGAGATAGCAGTCTTGTACATTATATCCCTTTACTAAAATTCAAAATGTATAGACCTCCAGGCTGGAGGACAGCTTTTCCACGGAGCTGCATTGTGTATGAAGAGGTGCAAACTCCTTTCTTCAAGTGCTTCAAAATACGGCACGATCAGGATGCGCCAACAGATGGACTGGATCGGGAAGACGACTTTGGCTCCTCGCTCGGTTCGCCTTAGTGCGGAGAACCTGTTTCAACGAGGGTCAGTATATTGAAACATACTGGTGAAGGTGAGCTAACCGAACTATACCAATCAACAAGTTGTTTATATGAAGTATGCATATTTTGTGGGTTTCTATCTTGCCTTAGTTCATTTACAAGTAAGCAGCATATAGAAATTTCTGAAATGAACTTGCCACCGTTCGGTGGATTTTACCTGCCCGTCTGAACTACCTGCACAATACTTACCATGCCTTCCCTGCCACGAAGACACAAGTTAGTTTGCAAAAAGTTTAAATATACAAAGGATCACTGGCATAATACCATGAAGGATGATTTATAGTCTCAGGACGGAAGGGTGTGCAACGTGGGTGGTGAGCCCCCGCTGCACGTCTCATTCCGACGATATAGACGACTATACAGACGTTCCGTCCGGATCGGATCGGATCGGTCCCAGTGCCCTGGCGACCGTCCGGAGGAACCAGAAATCTTGTGCACAAGTTGTCCGTGATCGAACGATATGTTAACTGATTTAGCAGATCATGCAGTTGAGGCAACACGAGTACAAGACAAGCAGAATTTCTTGATTTATTTTGCAGAGCCTCACTGAACAATTAAGCGCATACAATGTGTTTTATACTTAACAGAATTCATAGAACATTTATAAACGAACTAGCATGCAATATGATAACCGTTCACAAGTTTAGTTGACAAGCAATATTCCAAGTCTATTCCCTTTTTATCTTGATATCTTTTATTATTACTTGATATCGTTTGATCGGGACAAAGAAGAATGCAAGATTTATTAGGCACGAAGACTTGGAAGCTGGGCTAGCTAATCGGGTTGGTAGCCACTAACTTATATGGTTGGAGGGGAGAAGGAAAGAGGTACTTCACGACTCCGCTCGCAAGCCGCCTACTGCTCGTTCACCTGCATTGCACAAACAGCTTGATCAATACCTCTTCCTCTCTTTCCAATCTCGGAATTGAAGTGCAGTTCAATGAATGAAAACAATAAAATCCATCGAAACCGTTCAAGGAAAACAAGCAAATCCCAAAACCAACTCAAAGCACAAAAGCAACAAGCGACATCGAAATCCGAGACAATAAAAGATAGCAGCGGAGAGGTCCCTCCTGACTCTGCCGCTAAGTCGATCCCAGGGGCACGGTCCACTGAATATGGGAATCGATTTCGAAGAAACAAATCCATAACGAGGACGATTTCTTGATTCAATCTATCGCGATCGAACGATATCGTCTTGTGTTTCTTAGCCGCGCTCTCCACACCGGGAGAACGGGGCGCTACAGTTCCTGGTATCGCTATCATATACTACAACTAATTCTGGCTATACATTTTCCATAAATTATTCTAGAAGGTTAGGATCAATGATCTTTCTAGCTCCCATTACTTCCCAAATCACTGCTATCTCAAGTACGGGTAGGGTTTCATCAGTTCTAGGAATGTACTATTAGGTCAAATTTTCTTGCCAATAATCCACACTAGTTCTAGAATCTAAATAGATCCTATCCACCTACCCTACTGAGGGTAACAATCTTCTAAGAGAATATTACACAAATCATGTCTTCTGTCATCTGGACTATGATCTTCTTCTGGAGGGAACCATCATGCACAAGCATTCGTCCTTTCAAAATAAAAGGAGATGAGAAACAATGATAACAATATTGACGAAAACTGAACGATTTGGAAGTCCAAGGGCGATAATCACATACAAAGGGAGTTTTAAAAATCAATTATGGATTAAGATCCTATTCAACAATAACTCCTAAGCTGTAGGCTCGTTTGGTACAGTAACATAACCAAAACGATATGCTCTTAGAGACCTGCATGGGCCACCACAAAAATATGTAACGCCTCAGTCCCAAAATATGTAGGACCAGAAATACGCAACATACAAGCTATGCATTCGACCAGACTCTAGTCTGACTCGAATACGTATAAGCTGTGTAATAAAGGTCACTATCTAAATAATTCAGTAAATATAAACCTCTATGTCTCAATCCACAATGAACTGAATACACAAGAATGAGCTACATGTGCTACAGTCGGCCGCCTAGTAAACACACAAACTCGAATAGACTCGAGAAGAGATGAGTCTATAAAAACTAGGCTACAACAATAAATAAATAATCAATATGAATAAAGTAACCATAATGCCGAAGATATGATATAAGTACCTGGTACCAATGCCCGCAAGACAAGCAACTCCAAGGGCTCCGTGTCACGACCCGCACCCAAAAAATTGGGCATGAGTCGTAGGTACATCCAGCCTACGTCGTAGCATCGGCGGTAGAACGCTGTCTAGGTCTACTATCTAGCTAGCAATCTCACAACACAATATAAGTACCTGTCAAGATCTCAACTCCAAACAGAGGAGCAATATGATAATGATAATCACAAGTACTCAATCACGAATCTAAGTACGATAAGATAACACAGAAATCTAATAACTACAAAGTCTAAACAACTGCTACTAAAACAACAACAACAACAACAATAATAATAATAATACAACAACATCCTGAATCATATAAAATACAAGGTCTCAAACCAAAAGTCGGGGACAAATCTGGTACCAAAAGCTAATAAAAACAACTGAGGTCCTAGTGATCCCGGCTACCAACCCAGAAATCACTCCTGAACTAGGGGGTCCCTATCTGCACCATCGACAGGCTGAGGTCCAAAAAACGTCGGACACCAATCCTCCGGATCCTCTGAAAAATATATCCAGTCAGGATTGGAGCAAGTACACCTCTAACAGCAGTTCCAGTTAAATGATAAAAACTATAAAACAGTTGTAGCAAGTAGCACAAGAAGAAGGAAATAAAGTATGAACAAAAATATATATATATATATATCTATCCCTGGTGCATAAAGGTAAAGATGCATGAAAATCAGAAGCAAGATAGTAATGACTACAAGATACAAGAAATCTAAACTAAGAGCAAGTATCTGCACAAGAACGTGAAGTGAGTCCAGCAAGAGTAAATGTAATGAGTCAAGTCCAGAAAGTATAAGTGAGACCAGTTAAGAAATGCAAGTGAGTCCAGACGAGAAGAATGAACTAATGTCTTTGAAATACCTATTTTGACATGTAAACGGCTAAGGGTAAGTACGGCTCACCGCGCACTGGGTGAGCGGCTGCTATCATTCCAGATTAGACACGAGGGGGTGATTCCAGTGATTCTAGTTGGGAATGTTTACATGTCTACTTGAGTATTTTCCCGCCCCGACTAGTATAAGTGAATCCAAGAACCGACATGAAAATCAAGTATGAGTCCAGCCAGAAACATGAGTGATGCTTGTAGTGAGTCACGATGTGATGCCAGTAGGTGATGCTTGTAGGTGATTCCAGAATAGAGGCCAAAAATATGAAATTTATGTTTCGCAAGTAAATGAATCCAGAAATACTAGTCAGTGTCATGCCAGAAAATCAGATAATACTATACTAGAAGCTGAATCATAATAATCATTAGATAATAAAAACTATCAGAGAATGTACTCGCCTGACGTCCTGAGCAACTGGCGATCCGAACTGGCGTCGCAAGAACCTATTATGAAAAGCAAGGTTAAAGGGGGTTATAAAGAGTTAAACAGATATAAAATAACTAAAAATAAGCTTCTAGGGTTATTCTAGGTCAAACAGGTCAAACCGGTGAAATCTAGGTCAAAAAGTCAACCCGGGTCCAAAAAGTCAACTCTGGGTCAAAACTAGGTCAAATGCTAACTTTTGCGGTCAACGGGGGCAACTACGGTCAACTCTAGGTCAAACTAGGGTGCCCTAAAATTCTAGGTCAAAACTAGGTCATTAAGCTAGTAAACCCTCAAATTCGCCTCCTTGAGATACCGGGATACCCTCGGTATCCGATATCTCAACCTACGCGATATACCCCGCCTATACCCACCAATATATATACTAACACACACACACACACACACACACACACACACACACACACATATATATATATATATATATATATATATATATATATATATATATATATATATATAAGCAACTCTAACCTTAATCCTAGGCAAAAATCCAATACGTCGCCCCGATGCCCAATACCTTAAGTATCTCAAGGTATTGAGATACTCAAGCCTAACCCCTCACTAACACTAGCTAACTAACTAACTATCTATATATATACTACCATATGCTACTATATATATATATATATAACATATATCTAACTATATATATATATATATATATATATATATATATATATATATATATATATATATATATATAACCTAGTGTAGGCAAATACCTCATCTCCGATACCCATCCTACCTCAATACCTTGGTATCTCAAGGTATTGAGATACCTTACCTTACCTTACTTTACCTCATCTCACTATCTAACCATACCTATATATATATATATATATATATATATATATATATATATCTATATACACATATCCACATACATATACCTATTTCTCTCTCTCTCTCTCTCTCTCTCTCTCTCTATATATATATATATATATATATATATATATATATATATATAGCTCTCACTCTCTCTAAACTCTGCTGCTGCTACTACCTACTACTATGCAAACTGCTGCGGCTGCTGCTACGCAACTGATGCTTTGCGCTGCTGCTGCCTCTGCTGGTTGCTGCTGCAGCTGATGCGCTCCGCTGCTGCTGCCTCTGCTGGCTGCTGCTGCAGCTGATGCTTGCTGCCGCGGCTGCTGCTGCTGCCTCTGCTGTCTGCTGCTGCCATCTCATCTCACTCTCTCCCTCACCCTCTATCTCACTCTCCCCCTATCTCACTCTCATCTCATCTCCCTCTATCTAGCTCTCTATCTTAATCTCTCGATCTCTCTACCCTTCTCAATCTCTCTCTCGCGCTAGCTCTCTATCTCACTATCTCTCTATTCTAATATCTCATTCTCTAACTCTCTCGACACACACACCAACACACACACACATAAACATATACACGTACACACACTTACATATATACACACACACACATACATATAAATATATATACACTTATATATATATATATATATATATATATATATATATATATATATATATATATATATATCTCACACAACACACACTAACACACACACACACTAACACACACTCAAACACACCTATACACAAACAGACTACACTCACACACACTACACACTACTCACTCAACACTCTCACACACAAACATTACACACTCACACACATACATATATATATACATATATATATATATATATATATATATATATATATACACACTTATACTTATACAAAAACTCACAAACACACTCACACACACACTCACAACTACACCTCACACTCACACACAAACCACACACACACTCAACCTCACTCACCCACACACATATAAATACACTTATATATATAAAATATAACCCAAAAACTCTAATACACATTTTACGAGGCTAAACCAACCCGCGTACAAGCCCAAAACCTAGAAACCAAGTCGAAATGGCCATTCGATTATTTTGACGAACACGTGGAGTGCGGTTCATGATACCTCGTGAAACGCATACCAAACCTACTCGGAATCGACCCAAAATTTACCCACGAGTTCTAATCGATGTCTAGAACCTAGAAAAAAATACTAACTCTCCGATTCTAGGTCCGTGATAAAATTCTACATGCATATGGAACCCACGACGACGAAAAAAATCTCCAAATCGCCCGAAACGACCAAATCTCCGCGATACGACCTCACGTGTCCGAACGGGTACACATACTCACCCTTAAGACACCCAAGCACGTCTACCTAGGTCCGTCTAACCTAGGATAATACCCAAAATTGGGCTAATCTCAGATTTTACCCAAAATTGACACAAAACCTAATGCCAAAGTCTCCAAACACATCCAAACAAGTTCTAACTTCCTCCCACGGGTAGCCCTAAGGTCTAGGAAGGTTTTAAACTACTAATTACACTATATTAGAGCAATCACTAAGATAAAAGTTAGGGTTTACCTCTTGGGTGTTGAAATCCCAAGGCCAAAGTCTCCAAAAACCTAGAAATCACCCACACCAAGCCTCCAAGCCTCCAAGCCAAGCTCCTAACACCAATTCTAAGCTCTACACACCTAGGTTAGGGAAAACAAAGGGTTAGAGTTTGTATCTAAGGAAGAAATAAATGAAGGAAGAGAAAGAAGTGGAGAAAACTTACTTGGAGAGAAGAAATTGGAAGAAGGAAAGAAGAAGAAAATGGAAAGAAGAATGAAGAAGAAGAAGAAGAAGAAGAAATAAAATGGAATGGGGGTGGGAACCGGCCATGTGAAGGATTATAGGGTTAGGGTTTTCATTTAGGTGAAATGACCAAAATGCCCCTAAATCAAGTCATCCTAATTGGGGTTTGGGTTTGGGGTTCCAAATGCACTCTAATTATACCCTAATCACTCTAACTAACTAATTAAAATATAAATAACTATTCTAAGCCAATAAATAGGTCTGACAAGGGTGTTGGTTGGGTCTGACAAGGGTCCACTAGGGTCTGACATGGGTCCAAGCTAGCCAAAATTCTAAAATAACTAATAAAAATAAATACAACCAACTAATTAAATATTAATACAAATATTTATGATCAATACACAATTTACCAAATTAAAATAAAAAAATAACCTGCCCTAGAAATGGGGTAGTGACAAGCCTATCCTCCTTAGAAAATTTTGTCCTCAAAATTTAAAGTCGATTGCACTTCTTCTAGGCCAAACCCCCAACAATCATAGTCAAGAAATTCTACCTAAACAACATGCAAGATCATGGTCCTATTGGTCGTATTATCACAGTCTCAATCAGGGTTACTACACTATCTAACACAACACAAAGAAAAGTCTAACAGGTACTAATGAAGCACATCACAAGAAATAGAAAAGGACAGGAAGAAGAACAAAGAGACAGACCTGCTAACCCGACACCCGTAGCATCGGCCTCCTCGACCGTCAACGCAAAAGCCCTGCCCTGCTGGGGTATCTTCGTCTGTTGGTGCGGGGCATGATGCTGTGCCACAGGTGTCCTAGCTCCAACTCTCCGATCCTGTGCTCCACCCAATGGAGGTGCAGTGGGGCAATCTCGTATCTAGTGAGCAGCGGATCCACAGAATAAACACACCTTCAGCCTCCTCCTACAAATATTCCAAGTGTGTCCTGCCTTCCTACAGTAGGCACAAGTGGGCACTCTCTGATCCTAACCCTGCTGCTCCGGCTGCTGCGCTGTCTTTTGCACATAGGGATGCTTAGTCGGTCCTGCACTACCACTCGCACTACCTGAATCATTCCTGTCTCTCTTGGACTTGAGCTCCAAGTCATCCTCTGCCCTCTGAGCGTCCCCTACGATCTGCTCGAAAGTCGCCTCACGGTCACTCTGTCATGCCCCAGTCCCAAAATATCTAGGGACTAGACACGTGGCAATGGCCAATAGTACACACCGATGGACAAACCCAATTTAATAGATCCATCAGGGCGTACTTAAGTTGTAATACAAAAATAAGGGTCTAATATTCTTATCCACAGAATGAATACATCAATATCAATAAAAGGAAATATAAACATCATCAAGTCACAAGTAAATAAATCGGGGAACAACCCGATAATAAGTCTGTTACAATATTCAAGATACAAGAATAAAAATAACTACAACAAATACTGAGTATGGATAAATCATATACTCAGGAGAAATCCTCGGCTATTACCTCGACTACTGGATCTGTTACGGCTCCAGTGCCTGCTCCTGCTAATGCGCCTGTCCCGTATACCTCGGGATAGATCTCGTCTGCTAATCCTGGGGATATAATCCAGATCTAGGTCCTCAGGGGACGTAGCAAGGTATAAAATAACACAAGCCAAAATCAATGCAGTGCAGCAATAAATAAAATAATAGGGTAAACTATGTAACCATTTATGTGAAATGCAAGTGAGAGCATCACTAGACTTAGACTGAGACTACGACAAGCTCTATATCGGGGAGCCTGTAGTAGATATACTATGTAATTTACTATGTATTGGGCCTACGGCACCATAATATATATATATATATATATATATAATCAGCCTGTAGCCTGTGTGTCTCTCCCCACCCAATGTAATCACACGTCTCATGTCTACAATGTCTCATGTCCATGTCACGCAAGATCATATCTAATGCAGCAAGTCATATGATAGCTATGAATATAATATCTATGTCACAAATCCTGCAACCTATACATAATCACCTTGAATATTTTAGGAAGATTCTGTCTCATGAATAGTGTCAGGTGTCCTGGGTATGACGTACTTGATAATGCAAGCACGAGAATGAATAGGGTCACGATATCCATCTCTAGGTGACATTACACAACTCTGCGTACGGTGTTGGCACCCGAATATTATTCTGACGCTAAGTAATGTCACACGGTCCTAGGTTAAGCATGTACAACATATAAATAATCAAGAAAATAATATGTAGAAACTACTGCGAGTTTGGCAAGGTACACTTGTTTGGGGTTTGAATACCAACAGTTGTTCCTGTATCAACGGATTTTGCAGGTACTCCTCCAAAAGCTGTAATAAACATCACCATCAGGTTCAAAAAATATTAAATAGCTAGAAATGCATGTCCTTGAGTCTAATTTGGACACAGGGGCAAAAAATAACATTTTCTGGTCAAAGCGGGGTCCACATGTAGGCCGCTTCGCACCAAAAAATGTGTCAGAGACAAAGCCTTCCAAAATTGTCATACTTAGTGTCAACAAGTCCAGAACGATGATACGAACCCAACAGAATTTCCAGAATTGGATTCCGATGAGCCGATCACAAAATTGTCTGTCAAATGGAGCCGCGGGGCCCACGATACGCAATTTTGTCAACGTTCTCAGAATCGAACCAAACTTGGATCACAGGACCAGCTTATTGCTACGAGTCCGATGGCATAAGTTTTGTTTTGATCCGACGTGTGTACACAAAGTTACAACGTATTCTGGAACAGAGCCGATACGGGACGTTGTCGACGGATATGCGTTGATTTCGGTGTGCACGCACATCCAAATCAACTTCCACAAAATCCCACACGTCCGTATTAATGGTGTGCACCTTTCGGTGAAGTCCGTACACGACCAAGTCGTCCCGTTTGGCGGGGCGCACTCAGTTTAGGGGACAAACAGGGTGTATATTTTCCTGTTTTTGGATCGCAGTTCGCGATCGCCACAGGACGCGACACACCGAGCGGGTTGCCCGGGTATCGAGAGGGTCACGCAGGGTTCGCGTCACAACAGACGAAACGGGAAATGGGGCAGCGAGGAGAGAGAAAAAGCTACCTGAATAGGGCTCCGCAGAATTAGGATTCCTCGTATCCGCGAGGCGACACAACACGACACGACACAACTAGGGCACTATGCTGCGGCTGGGGGCATCGCCAAAGCTGGCGAAGGCGGTCGGAGGAACTAGGCGGAGGCAGCGCTTGCGGAGGCAGGTCTCGGCGGAGGCTTTGGTGGTGGCTCGGGCTGCCGGAGCTGCGCTGGTAGAGGCTCGGCTGAGTCAAAGCGGTGGAGGCGGGGAGAGGCGGCGCTGGAGCTGCTACTGGAGGAGAGAGGGTGGCTCACGGTGCTGGAGAGAGGCGAGGATGACGGTCGGAGAGGGTGGCCGGTCTGAGAGGGTTTGGCCGGGGATGAAGGTGGCGCGGGTCGGGGAGAGAGGCGGTGGCAGTGGGTTTTATAGGGAGAGAGGAAAGAGATCGACGGCGGTTACGAAAGACGGAGCGATTGGGGGAGGCGAAGCAGCCGGCAGTTGTGGGAGGCCGAGCGGCGCCGGGGGAGCCGGAGGGCCATAGCGGTTGCGAAAATGAAGCGGTAGGCTGCGGCCGGTGGAGAAATGGAGAAGTCGGCGGGTCGGCCGGCGGCGGGGAGAAGGTGACGGGTATCACTACCACATTCCGAAAACAGGGGTATTTTTGATTTTTTACAATATTTAATATTATGGTAGTTACAATTAATTAATTGCCTGATAGTATATTTGATTTAAATAAATATGTGATGTGTAAATTAAATATATTATTATAGTTACAGTGTTCAATTGTTTTGAGCTAGCAGACTTGACCTTGAAGCCCAGTAGAGGAACGCCTGTCCAAATTATGGAATTCAGTAATTAATTGTTTTATTTATAATTTATTTATTTGAGATTGTAATTAATTACCGTATTTATTTAATTATTGCGCATTGCTTTTTGCTTCGGTATTTGGAGCACTATCCTGACTTTTGTCTTCCAACAAATTTCACAATCTTGCCCTAGACATGCCCGCCTTCCATTCTGCTATTTTTGCAACTCCTAATTATGCTTTCTGTACATTATTTCTAGCCGCACAAAAATCGTCGCGGACGTTATTTAATAAATCCCTATTTTGCATCGTTGTGCGTTCCAATCGAAAATTGGAGGCAATCTTGACCTATTTTTCGTGCGGTCCAAATTAGGGTAATATTCTGTTCTGAGTCTTCTTCATTATTGGTATTGATGACCTGACCTGATTTTGGCCCCATGTACTCCTAATTAATTTTAGAACACAACTTGTATTTATTTCTATTTAAATTGAGGATACTATTTAAACCAATTCTGAAATTCCAATTTAATTCCAGTGCCCTGCTATTTGAGCCCATACCAAACTTACAGCGTCCCCTGACCCTACAAAACACCGAACACCGAATCGCCCGTAAAATTTCGTCATTTTATGTGTTGTGCAATTTCCCGAATTTAAGGGGATAAGTTGCAATTATTCAATTATAGGTGTCATCACCCCATTGTCCAAGACCACATGGAAAGGTTATTTATTTGTGGACCAAATTACATTCGACCAAATTACATTCTTCCCCACTCTACTTTACATGAAAATAATTTTCCTTCATGAACAATCTGGACCACCCATTTAATTGGGTGCATCCTCACCTTTGATTTACCCACACCCTCATCCTATTTAATGTCTTGTACCCTCAAACCCTAATCCCAAGAAACCTAGGTTTCCCCACCACCTCAAGCCTTCATCCTCTCCAACGTATGGAAATTTCTTCCTTTTCTTCTTCTCCTTCTTCCTTTCTTCTTCTCTTTTCTTTTCTTCTTCTCCTTCCTTTCTTCTCCATCTCTTTATAATTTTTGAATTTGAAAAGGGGGGAACACCCAATACTGTTCACCATCCCCTGCTGAACCCCGGCCGGCGACTGAGCCCGATCCCCGGCGGCCGCTGTTGCTCCCCTCTCTGCGGCGAGCTCCGGCGATCGAGCCCCCTCGCGCCACCGACCCCCTGCACATCCCCCCGGGTCTCCACCATCAGCCCGGCGGCCAACCACCCAGGCCGACCCCCTCCGGCACCCTCTGCACCCCGACTTCTGTGCACCGGCGGCCCTCTCTCAGCCGGCGGAGCCGACATCCCCTTCCGACCGAGCCCCGATTTCCTGCTGTGTTCCTCCACCCTGCTTCTCCGGCGGAGCCGAACTCATCCACCGTGAGCCCCGGCTGCACTACATCCTCCTCCCGATCCCGCAACTCCGACAATCACTGCAGTCGGCTCTCGAGCATCCTCCCTCTGCTGCTGCTCCTCCCTCTGCTGCTGCTCCTCCCTCTGCAACTCCGGCAGACTCCCTCCGACTCTAGCTCGGCCGACCGAGCGTCCGGCGACCCCTCCTCCCTGCTGTACGTCGACTCCCCCTGCACTCCGGCGAGTGGCCCGACCCAGCATCCATCCTCCTCCCTGCAGTGAGTTTCTCCCCCTCTCCTTCTTTCCTCCTTCAGTGTAATTAGAATGTAGATATATAATTAGTGTAATTAATGTTTAGTATATATATGTTTGTATAGGTATTAGCATATAGTAATTAATGTGTATATATATATATATGTATAATTAATTGTATAATTATAGTATGCATAATTAATTGTATAGTATTTATTTAATTAATGTGTAGAATATATGTATATACGTATGAGTATAAATTCATATACGTATATGTGTATTATTTATTTAATTAATGTTTAATACGTATATATGTATAGTATATAAATACATTGGTAATGTATAATTTAATATATGTACATGTATATTTATTTTTAATTAAATGTTAAACATGTATAAGCATAGTATGTGTATATATACTTTAGTGTATGTAAGTATTAATGTATATATATATATATATATATATATAAATGATATATGAAAATGTTTTATTAGTATTTATATATATAAACGTATTTTGGTGTATAGTATGTGTATTTCATTTAATATATATATGCATGTATATATATAATGTTTGGTATATATATATATATTTTGTATATATATACTTAATATATTTTCAAATATGTGAAATTAGTATAAATGTATATATATATATTTTTAAAAATGTATTTTTCATATGTATGAGTATACATATATATATTGTTCAACTAGTATAAATTAGATATGTATATAAATTGGTACATATATATATATATATTGTATATGTATTTATTTTGGTGCAAGTAATATTGTAGGTGTTAATGTTAGTTAAATAGGTATAATGTGTTATAGATGTCTGTCTAACTAGATGACCCTAGTTGACTGAGTTCCATGCCTGACATAGCCCCTGAGTTAGTATTTGCTTGTGTGTTTAGTATAGCTTCTGATGCAAATATTGTATTGTTTATTATATGTCTTTAGGACTGTTGGTTCCTCCAGACGATACTCTGGAACAGGACATTGGTATTGACAGCTAAGGATCCAAGGCGAGTACATTCTCTGATTAGTTTCTAATTTATGATATCTCCTATGTTCACTGTATCTAGTGTAAATATCCATGTTCTTGACACATTGGTTACACGGATTGGTATACACGGATCTCGTCATGAGATGTTATTCCTTATTCATGGTGTAGCTTGTACAAGACTTGTTTCCTTGTTATCTTGTGCATGTACAGACACTGATTTCCGGGGAGACTTGCTACCTCCCTAGGGAATCCCGTGCCATAGCGTACCATGATTGGATCTACTATACCAGTCGGGGGTGGGGAGTATTTTAGTGTAGATATGTGATCATACCCAACTTTTCATGCATCATAGCTCACCCCACATCTCACGTCGGGTGCGGCCTGACCATCTCCATGCTTCATAGCTGTTACGTGTGATTAGCCTGACCTCTACATGCATCATAGCTAACCAACGGTTAGCCTGACCTTACATGAATCATAGCTAATCACATGTAACCAGCCTGATCAAGTTCCCAAGCCGATCACATGTTAAAGCTAGTACTCACACACTTAGTCATAGAATTCTTGCTCATTGACATATTGTTCTTTTCCTGCATTTACTTACAGTATTTCCAGTATTTCTCTCATTGTACATTTCTTGTACCTATACATGCATCTGGTATGTTTCCATCTAGAACTGCTACATAGTTTATGTCATTTATATAGAACTGCTATTTAGAGATGTACTTTGCTCCTTCCTGACTGGAAAATATTTTTCCAGACTGTGACCTTAGTAGACTGGGTTCCGACACACTTGGGGGATTGGATGTTACTGATTGCAGGTATGATTATTGTGTCATTAGACTTGTGTTGTATTCTTTTATTTCTTTTTCCTATCGTGCTGTAGTTGTGATTGAGTATTTCTAGATTTATTTTATGATATCCACGTCTCCTTATGGAGTTGGAAACTAGCGTGAGATTGTTTAGATAGTACTTGACCTAGACAGCGTTCTACCGCCGATGCTGCGGCGTAGGCTGGACGTACCCACGCTCTCGTGCCCCTAAACCGGGTGCGGGTCATGACACGTTTTAGTGGTGGCCCATGCAGGTCAGACTTCGCTAGTTGTGCGATGTCGTAGTAGTGCGACATCATAGTTGTACTACTACGTGCCTGCTATAGGACATAGGACATAGGATACTAGGATGAGAGAGGATACTCAATCATAATTTATTTGAAAGATTTCCTGGGACGACCCCTTGAGAATCTTATTAAATTTCTAATTTTAAATTCTTTGCCTTGTTTCCGTCCGTCCTCACTCGTTGATATTGAGTTTGATTCTTGTTGATCAGTTATTAAATTAAAATCTTGGTATCATTATTGAGTTATTCTTGTTGACCAGTTGTTAACTTTAATCCCTGGTATCGTTGTTGAGTTGATTTCATATTGAGATGAATTTTACGGGCTAAAATTTACGGTATCATCTGATGACATATATTGATGAGGACAGTGAGAAAGGTAAAACGTCTACTTTGGTTATGGAACCTAGAGTTATCGCAGCCATATTAGCTATCGTGACGAGAACGTAGGAACCTGACTTGGATGTACATACTGTAGTTATGAAACTTAGAGTCTCTCGCAGCCATACCGGTTGGCGTGGCGAAGATTCTAGATGACGTGATTATGGAGTTGCATACCTTAGTTACGGAACCTGTCGTTTATCACATCTATGCTTACTGGCGTGGCGAGGATTCTGAGTGTCATGATTTCGGATAGACGTGTATGATTATCAGGTTGTATCTTAAATTGGTTCTTAAAATATTATCTCAAGACTTATCTATTTCTGTTATTCCAGGACTTTGTTCCATCGCTTCTTTTCTTTACTAGCAGTAAAGATACCATCCGTCCTTGATCCAGTTCCTTTTTGAGCTTATTTTCTTGGAGGATTCCTTGTTAGTATGATAATTAGTGACTTACAATTTTGGTTGTATCTTGTATTAGTTTGACTGAGTGTGACTTGTGAGTTTGTAAGTGTTTCTTAGTTGGACATGGGAGCATTAGGCATTAATCTAGAGATACCCATAGCATAGTACCTTGTAGAAATAGTTCTATGATAGGTGTTATTATAATTAGTATTGGTATTATAGAAAGAGGAGTAAGAGTATCAGTGAAGGTTCCAAGAGTTAGTATCAGAGCCAGCATACCCGTCCCGGATAGTCAATAAATTATGTAATTGGGAGATCTATGTAAATAATTAAGTATCAAGGAATTGTGTTAAAGATTAATGGAGCATGATGTTCAATTTGATGATTGATACCGGGTGTGTAAAGAGTAAAGGAATGTATATGCATAAAGGGTTTAATGAGATGTCATAAGTAAAGAAATATCAGGATTAGTAATGAAAGTGGTGAAGCGTATCACGGATTAGTTTAATAGGCTTTAAAGGATTAAAGGAAAATACCTATACAACCATCAAGATGAGGAACCATATACATGCCCATGAAAATAAGAAATATGAGTGTTGTAAAAGGTACAACTAATCATGAGTTCTAATAAGTTTGAGGAGATGATCCAATAATGAAGCTCGCGATATCATACCAAGGGTACTAATGATTCTATATCAAGGATTAGTCGAGAATGACGCTAATAACAGTAAGCACTCTGCGTGATAATAATCGGATGATATACCAGTTAAGATAGATTGAAAATTATGGAAGAAAATACATGCGATGATAACTTTGATCATTGGAGGTAATAGTGCAAGAGATTCGGGCAGTACAATTTTAGTACACAGTTATAAACACTAGATGTTTGAGTGCACCTTGAGTATCAGAGACCGTGAGCACTGGTATGTATATTGTGGATTTATAAATTTAAAGAGTGGAAATAAATTTTAACTTTGAGAATTATTGAAGAGTTGAGATTGTGTCATTTAAATTTTGAGGATTTCAAATAAGTGATTCAATAAACATGGTCAAGGCTACAAAGATCTTATAAGTGATTAAATTTTTTGATATTTGAGTATCTGATTTTGAGGAGGTATATGCAATTGTTTTAAGTTGATCGAGAAGTTAAACCTTGACAACCATTTTGAGAATTTAGCTTATGGTAGATAAGAGATGAATATTAATATATGAGTAGATGATATACATGTGTAAGGATCTGATGACTTGAGCATGATTGAGGTGGCACCGCAGACTGACTTGGGTGTCCATCTAGAGTTGTATTAGAAAGGGCTTAGCACTTAGTATGGTGTTGTACTTGACCTGTATTTGAGTGATAAGAATAGTGTGAACAATTGTAGTAGGAACGGGAACTGACAGAGAGTATGGTACTAAAGAGATAGAGGTATCAAACTTGGATGCATTATTGAACCATGGTTATATTAGAGAATCTTGGTATCAGATTTAGGTATTAATAAGCAGATGTATGCAATGAGGATATCTTCATGGATCTTGTGGATAAATGACTAGTTGATATGGGTACCAGTGTACAGGAATAGAAATTAGTTAGTGAATATGCTAGAGTTAAGTGTATGTTAGAGATAGGAGATACTGCAGGTAATGTGTTAACAGGTTCTGTTCTTTCCTTCATTCTGTTCCTATCTATTTGATTGGTTGACTGATACCTTAGTACCGTAGCTTGTATGCATGATTCTTGTTATAATGTAGTTAGTAGTACCCCTGATACAGAGATTGAAATACCATGACAAAAGATGCCATGACCGTACATATTCCCTTAGGTTGCATGTTGTATGATTGTAGGAAAGATTTTCTTAGACCATGATTATTGGGGGTTTAACCATGACGAAGAGTAATGAAGGAGTTATGACTTGACAAGAGAGGCAAGATGATTAAATTCGAGGATAAACATCGGTTTAAATAAAGGAACAAGAATTTAACATGGCAGAATTTATGACTTATTAATTCCAGGAAGATTGTGATGTGATTAAATTGGTTATTAAATTTGGAAATTTGGGAGATTTATCAATATGTTATTTAATTGCAAGTTATGAATTTTAGAATTTTATATGGGATGTTGCAATTAGAGAATCCATAAGTATCGCATTGTTGAGTATTTTGAGGAAGAGGAAATCGAGTTATAAATCATTGATGGATTAATGTATGAATTCAAACTCTGTGGGACGAGATTACCTTTTTTATTTGTGCATTGATAAAAAATCAAATTAGAGGAGTGGATATTAAATTCTGAGTATTGAATTATTAACTAACAATTTCGGGGAAATTTCTGATAAAAATGGACTTTGATTCTATTTCGAGGATTTTTTAGGTTATGCAATAATTTCAGACTTTTTGACAAATTGTGAAAGGACATCGTGGATTATAACCTGATTTCATGGATGATGAATTTAATTTGAAGGAAATAATAATGTGTATGATTAAACACTAATATGAGGATTTTAAATTTCGAGGACGAAATTCTTTTAAGGTGGGTAGACTTGTCACTACCACATTCCGAAAACAGGGGTATTTTTGATTTTTTACAATATTTAATATTATGGTAGTTACAATTAATTAATTGCCTGATAGTATATTTGATTTAAATAAATATGTGATGTGTAAATTAAATATATTATTATAGTTACAGTGTTCAATTATTTTGAGCTAGCAGACTTGACCTAGAAGCCCAGTAGAGGAACGCCTGTCCAAATTATGGAATTCAGTAATTAATTGTTTTATTTATAATTTATTTATTTGAGATTGTAATTAATTACCGTATTTATTTAATTATTGCGCATTGCTTTTTGCTTCGGTATTTGGAGCACTATCCTGACTTTTGTCTTCCAACAAATTTCACAATCTTGCCCTAGACATGCCCGCCTTCCATTCTGCTATTTTTGCAACTCCTAATTATGCTTTCTGTACATTATTTCTAGCCGCACAAAAATCGTCGCGGACGTTATTTAATAAATCCCTATTTTGCATCGTTGTGCGTTCCAATCAAAAATTGGAGGCAATCTTGACCTATTTTTCGTGCGGTCCAAATTAGGGTAATATTCTGTTCTGAGTCTTCTTCATTATTGGTATTGATGACCTGACCTGATTTTGGCCCCATGTACTCCTAATTAATTTTAGAACACAACTTGTATTTATTTCTATTTAAATTGAGGATACTATTTAAACCAATTCTGAAATTCCAATTTAATTCCAGTGCCCTGCTATTTGAGCCCATACCAAACTTACAGCGTCCCCTGATCCTACAAAACACCGGACACCGAATCGCCCGTAAAATTTTGTCATTTTATGTGTTGTGCAATTTCCCGAATTTAAGGGGCTAAGTTGCAATTATTCAATTATAGGTGTCATCACCCCATTGTCCAAGACCACATGGAAAGGTTATTTATTTGTGGACCAAATTACATTCTTCCCCACTCTACTTTACATGAAAATAATTTTCCTTCATGAACAATCTGGACCACCCATTTAATTGGGTGCATCCTCACCTTTGATTTACCCACACCCTTATCCTATTTAATGTCTTGTACCCTCAAACCCTAATCCCAAGAAACCTAGGTTTCCCCACCACCTCAAGCCTTCATCCTCTCCAACGTATGGAAATTTCTTCCTTTTCTTCTTCTCCTTCTTCCTTTCTTCTTCTCTTTTCTTTTCTTCTTCTCCTTCCTTTCTTCTCCATCTCTTTATAATTTTTGAATTTGAAAAGGGGGGGAACACCCAATACTGTTCACCATCCCCTGCTGAACCCCGGCCGGCGACTGAGCCCGATCCCCGGCGGCCGCTGCTGCTCCCCTCTCTGCGGCGAGCTCCGGCGATCGAGCCCCCTCGCGCCACCGACCCCCTGCACATCCCCCCGGTCTCCACCATCAGCCCGGCGGCCAACCACCCAGGCCGACCCCCTCCGGCACCCTCTGCACCCCGACTTCTGTGCACCGGCGGCCCTCTCTCAGCCGGCGGAGCCGACATCCCCTTCCGACCGAGCCCCGATTTCCTGCTGTGTTCCTCCACCCTGCTTCTCCGGCGGAGCCGAACTCATCCACCGTGAGCCCCGGCTGCACTACATCCTCCTCCCGATCCCGCAACTCCGGCAATCTCTGCAGCCGGCTCTCGAGCATCCTCCCTCTGCTGCTGCTCCTCCCTCTGCAACTCCGGCAGACTCCCTCCGACTCTAGCTCGGCCGACCGAGCGTCCGGCGACCCCTCCTCCCTGCTGTACGTCGACTCCCCCTGCACTCCGGCGAGCGGCCCGACCCAGCATCCATCCTTCTCCCTGCAGTGAGTTTCTCCCCCTCTCCTTCTTCCCTCCTTCAGTGTAATTAGAATGTAGATGTATAATTAGTGTAATTAATGTTTAGTATATATATGTTTGTATAGGTATTAGCATATAGTAATTAATGTGTATATATATATATATATGTATAATTAATTGTATAATTATAGTATGCATAATTAATTGTATAGTATTTATTTAATTAATGTGTAGAATATATGTATATACGTATGAGTATAAATTCATATACGTATATGTGTATTATTTATTTAATTAATGTTTAATACGTATATATGTATAGTATATAAATACATTGGTAATGTATAATTTAATATATGTACATGTATATTTATTTTTAATTAAATGTTAAACATGTATAAGCATAGTATGTGTATATATACTTTAGTGTATGTAAGTATTAATGTATATATATGTATATATATATATATAAATGATATATGAAAATGTTTTATTAGTATTTATATATATAAACGTATTTTGGTGTATAGTATGTGTATTTTATTTAATATATATATGCATGTATATATATAATGTTTGGTATATATATATATATTTTGTATATATATACTTAATATATTTTCAAATATGTGAAATTAGTATAAATGTATATATATATATTTTTAAAAATGTATTTTTCATATGTATGAGTATACATATATATATTGTTCAACTAGTATAAATTAGATATGTATATAAATTGGTACATATATATATATATATATATATATATATATTGTATATGTATTTATTTTGGTGCAAGTAATATTGTAGGTGTTAATGTTAGTTAAATAGGTATAATGTGTTATAGATGTCTGTCTAACTAGATGACCCTAGTTGACTGAATTCCATGCCTGACATAGCCCCTGAGTTAGTATTTGCTTGTGTGTTTAGTATAGCTTCTGATGCAAATATTGTATTGTTTATTATATGTCTTTAGGACTGTTGGTTCCTCCAGACGATACTCTGGAACAGGACATTGGTATTGACAGCTAAGGACCCAAGGCGAGTACATTCTCTGATTAGTTTCTAATTTATGATATCTCCTATGTTCACTGTATCTAGTGTAAATATCCATGTTCTTGACACATTGGTTACACGGATTGGTATACACGGATCTCGTCATGAGATGTTATTCCTTATTCATGGTGTAGCTTGTACAAGACTTGTTTCCTTGTTATCTTGTGCATGTACAGACACTGATTTCCGGGGAGACTTGCTACCTCCCTAGGGAATCCCGTGCCATAGCGTACCATGATTGGATCTACTATACCAGTCGGGGGTGGGGAGTATTTTAGTGTAGATATGTGATCATACCCAACTTTTCATGCATCATAGCTCACCCCACATCTCACGTCGGGTGCGGCCTGACCATCTCCATGCTTCATAGCTGTTACGTGTGATTAGCCTGACCTCTACATGCATCATAGCTAACCAACGGTTAGCCTGACCTTACATGAATCATAGCTAATCACATGTAACCAGCCTGATCAAGTTCCCAAGCCGATCACATGTTAAAGCTAGTACTCACACACTTAGTCATAGAATTCTTGCTCATTGACATATTGTTCTTTTCCTGCATTTACTTACAGTATTTTCAGTATTTCTCTCATTGTACATTTCTCGTACCTATACATGCATCTGGTATGTTTCCATCTAGAACTGCTACATAGTTTATGTCATTTATATAGAACTGCTATTTAGAGATGTACTTTGCTCCTTCCTGACTGGAAAATATTTTTCCAGACTGTGACCTTAGTAGACTGGGTTCCGACACACTTGGGGGATTGGATGTTACTGATTGCAGGTATGATTATTGTGTCATTAGACTTGTGTTGTATTCTTTTATTTCTTTTTCCTATCGTGCTGTAGTTGTGATTGAGTATTTCTAGATTTATTTTATGATATCCACGTCTCCTTATGGAGTTGGATACTAGCGTGAGATTGTTTAGATAGTACTTGACCTAGACAGCGTTCTACCGCCGATGCTGCGGCGTAGGCTGGACGTACCCACGCTCTCGTGCCCCTAAACCGGGTGCGGGTCGTGACAACGGGTCAAGTTTTGTTCAGAACGAATTCGGTTAGGCGGATTCGGGTCGGGTCGGGCGAAGGATTCGGATCCGACCCGATCCGATAGGCAATGGGTTCGGGTACGGGTTTCGGGTCGAGTTTGGATCCGACCCGACCCGCTAGGGTCCGGTTCAGGATTTGGGTTGGTTTTGTTTGGTTCAGGAAATAAACCGAGTTTATTTGGGTTTTAATTTGGTTTAATAATTAATTATTATTTTTAGGGCTTTAAAAATGTTCCCTGGGTCCAATAAATTTTCGAAAAATTACCCTATGTCTAATTTTTTATTTTACACCTAAAAATATTATTTTCATAGTATTTTAATATAGATTAACATCAGTTTAAAAATTGTTTAAATCCAAATTACCTTGATTTAATTACAGAAAATTTTAGAAAATGGTAAAAATTTGATTATTAAAATTCCTGAAAAATCAGGGGGTTTACACACTCCTAGTCAAAGACTTGACCGCCATGACCAAGCCCTTGCGAAACTTCTTCGCCTTTCTGCCTCACTCAAGCCCTCCACAAATCTGCCCAGACGGCAGAACTCTGCTGCATACTCGTCCACCAGCATGCTTCCCTGGACGAATGCCTCAAACTGGTTCTCCAAAGCACTGAGCGCCACATCTGGGAAAAAAATTACCTTAAAAATCCTCTTGAAAGCCTCCCAAGTAAGCCCTGGTGCCGCGATCCTCGTATCAGTACGATACCACGTCAAAGCTAGGTCGAACATCTGACTGCCCGCTGCCTCTATCTGCATGCTGTCTGAAATCTGTGCCAGCCGAAAAATCCCCTCAATCTGCTCTATCTGGTCATCCGCGTACAGGATCCCCTCTGTACCCCGGAACTCCTTGGGTCGCATCCTCTAGAAGTCGATGATGCTGTCCGGCCTCGGATGCTGAGCCTAATCTGCCTGTGGCTGGATCTGAGCCACTCTGTCGACTGCCGTCATGGCCAACTGGTGGGCATTCTCAATGCCCAGCCTCATCACATCCACCTGGCGGTGCTGCGCGTCCATCATCTTCCTGAAGAATGCAAACAACTGCGCAGCGTCTACTAGTGCAGGAGATGGTGGAGGAGGTACCACCGGAACGACTGGGGTAGTCCTCAGACCGATAGGTAGAGGAGGATCCTTGAGAGAAACAGATGCTCCCTCAACCGCAGGAGTGGTGAGTGGAGCGGTAGCAGCTGCCTGAATACGAGCTAGACGAAAGGTGGCAGACCTCTCGGTGGCAACTGCTGGAACGGTACGATGGGATAGTGTCTTCGGAGGCATCCTGAACACAGTTCAAAAAAGTCAATACGACACAAGATACGATATCATCAAAGGAGGACAGTAATATTTCAAAAGAAAGCAATTTCAGAATAATTAGATTGGAATTGTTCCTAGTCGTGATTGAGTACACTCTCATCCTAGATCCTATATCCTAGAGCAGGCTCACAGCAGTACAACTAAATCATTGTACTACCATGATATCGCACTAATTGTGAAGCTCGAGAGCTTGCTGGGCCGCCACCAAAAACGTGTCACAACCCGCACCCGAAAAATCGGGCATGAGTTATGGGTACGTCCAGCCTACGCCGCAGCATTGGCGGTAGAATGCTGTCTAGGTCTACTATCTAGGTAAAAATCTTATAACACAACATAAGTACCTGTCAAGCTCTCAACTCCAAACGGAGTAGCAATATGATAATGATAATCACAAGTACTCAATCACGAATCTAAGTACGATAAGATAACACAAAAATCTAACAACTACAAAGTCTAAACAGCTGCTACTAAAACAACAACAACAATAATAATAATACAACAATATCCTGAATCATATACAATACAAGATCTCAAACCAAAAGCCGGGGACAAATCAAGTACCAAAAGCTAATAAAAATAACTGAGGTCCTAGTGATCCCGGCTACCAACCCAAAAATTACTCCTGAACTAGGGGGTCCCTGTCTGCACCATCAACAGGCTGAGATCCATAAAATATCGGACACCAATCCTCTGAATCCTCTGAAAAATATATCCAATCTGGATTGAAGCAAGTACACCTCTAACAACAGTTCCAGTTAAATGATAAAAACTATAAAACAGTTATAGCAAGTTGCACAAGGAGAAGGAAATGAAGTATGAACAAGGATATATATATCACTGGTGCATAAAGATAAAGATGGATGAAAATCAGAAGCAAGATAGTAATGACTGCAAGATACAAGAAATCTAAACTAAGAGCAAGTATGTGCACAAGAACGTGAAGTGAGTCCAGCAAGAGTAAATGTAATTAGTCAAGTCCAGAAAGTATAGGTGAGACCAGTCAAGAAATGCAAGTGAGTCCAAACGAGAAGAATAAACTCGTGTCTTTGAAATACCTGTTTCGACATGTAAACGATTAGGGGTAAGTACGGCTCACCGCGCACTGGGTGCGCGACTGCTATCATTCCAGATTAGACACGAGGGGGTGATTCCAGTGATTCCAGTTGAGAATATTTACATGTCTACTCGAGCATTTCCCCGCCCCGACTAGTACAAGTGAATCCAAGACCCGACACGCAAATCAAGTATGAGTCCATCCAGAAACATGAGTAATGCCTGTAGTGAGTCACGATGTGATACCAGTAGGTGATGCTAGTAGGTGATTCCAGAATAGAGGCCAGAATAATAAAATTTACGTGTCACAAGTAAATAAATCCAGAAATACTAGTCAGTGTCATGCCAGAAAATCATATTATACTATACTAGAAGCTGAATCATAATAATCATCAGATAATAAAAACTATCACAGAATGTAATCGCCTGACGTCCTGAGCAACTAGCGATCCGAACTGGCTTTACAAGGACCTATTACGAAAAGCAAGGTTAAATAGGGTTCTAAAGAGTTAAACAGATATAAAATAACTAAAAACAAGTTTCTAGGGTTATTGTAGGTCAAACGGATCAAACCGGTAAATCTGGATCAAAAAGTCAACCCGGGGTCCAAAAAGTCAACTTTGGGTCAAAACTAGGTCAAACGTTGACTTTTGCGGTCAACGGGGGCAACTACGGTCAACTCTAGGTCAAAATAGGATGCCCCTAAAATTCTAGGTCAAAACTAGGTCATTAAGCTAGTAAACCCTCAAACTCGCCTCCTTGAGATACCGGGATACCCTCGGTATCCGATATCTCAACCTACGCGATATACCCCGCCTATACCCACCAATATATATACTAACGCGTATATATATATATATATATATATATATATATATATATATATATATATATATATATATATATATATATATATATATATATAAAAGCAACTCTAACCTTAATCCTAGGCAAAAACCCAATACCTCGCCCCGATGCCCAATACCTTGAGTATCTCAAGGTATTGAGATACTCAAGCCTAACCCCTCACTAACACTAGCTAACTAACTAACTAACTATCTATATATATACTACCATATGCTACTATATATATATATATATATATATATATATACATAACCTAGTGTAGGCAAATACCTCATCTCCAATACCCAACCTACCTCAATACCTTGGTATCTCAAGGTATTGAGATACCTTACCTTACCTTACCTCATCTCACTATCTAACCATACCTATATATATATATATATATATATATATATATATATATATATATATATATATATATATATACATATCTCTCTCTCTCTCTCTATATATATATATATATATATATATATATATATATATAGCTCTCACTCTCTCTAAACTCTGCTGCTGCTACTACCTACTACTATGCAAACTGCTGCGGCTGCTGCTACGCAACTGATGCTTTGCGCTGCTGCTGCAACTGATGCTTTGCACTGTTGCTGCCTCTGCTGGCTGCTGCTGCAGCTGATGCGCTCCGCTGCTGCTGCCTCTACTGGCTGCTGCTGCAGCTGATGCTTGCTGCCGCGGCTGCTGCTGCCTCTGTTGTCTGCTGCTGCCCTCTCATCTCACTCTCTCTACCTCTCTCCCTCACACTCTATCTCACTCTCCTCCTATCTCACTCTCATCTCATCTCCCTCTATCTAGCTCTCTCGCTCTAGCTCTCTCGCTCTAGCTCTCTATCTCAATCTCTCGATCTCTCTTCCCTTCTCAATCTCTCTCGCGCTAGCTCTCTATCTCACTATCTCTCTATTCTAATATCTCACTCTCTAACTCTCTCGACACACACACCAACACGCACACATAAACATATACACTCACACACACTTACATATATATATACCTACACACCACACACACACACACACACACACACACACACACATATATATATATATATATATATATATATATATATATATATATATATATATATATATATATAAGTGTATATATATTTATATGTATGTGTGTGTGTATATATGTATGAGTGTGTGTGTGTGTGTGTGTGTGTGTGTATATATATATATATATATATATATATATATATCTCATACAACACACACTCAAACATACCTATACACAAATACACTACACTCACACACACACACACACATATATATATATATATATATATATATATATATATACATATATATATATATATATATACATATATATATACATATACACACACTTACACCTATACACAAACTCACAAACACACTCACACACACACTCACAACTACACCTCACACTCACACACAAACCACACACACACTCAACCTCACTCACCCACACACATATAAATATACACATACATATAAAATATAACCCAAAAACTCTAATACACACTCCCCGAGGCTAAACCAACCCGCGCACAAGCCCAAAACCTAGAAACCAAGTAGAAATGGCCATTCGGTCATTTTGACGAACACGTGGAGTGCGATTCGCGATACCTCTTGAAACGCATAACAAACCTACTCGAAATCGACCTAAAATTTACCCACGAGTTCTAATCGATGTCTAGAACCTAGAAAAATACTAACTCTCCGATTCTAGGTCCGTGGCAAAATTCCACATGCATGTGGAACCCACGACGACAAAAAAATCCCCCAAATTGTCCGAAACGCCCTAATCTCCGCGACACGACCTCACGTGTCCGAACGGGGACACGTACTCACCCTCAAGACACCCAAGCACGTCTACCTAGGTCCCTCCAACCTAGGGCAACACCCAAAATTGAGCCAATCTCGAATTTTATCCAAAATTGACACAAAACCTAATGCCAAAGTCTCCAAACACATCCAAACAAGTTCTTTCTCCCACGGGTAGCCCTAATGTCACGACCCAATTCCGTAGAATCGTTTGAGGTGTCCCCCGAATCGTGACCGCCGTGCGGGCCTGGAGTTGCGCCCGCACAAGGCTTTAATGATTTGCATAGCAAGCACATATTCAGAGTACGCAGATAAATTGAAACACAGATTTGAAACATGGAAAAGTTCTCTTTATTGATAATGAACATCTATTACAAACTCCTGAACGAGTCAGCTAATATGTCGAACGGCTTACAAAAGAGATGACTCAAAATGAGATAGCAGTCCTGTACATTACATCCCTTTATAAACTCAAAATGATAAAGACCTCCAGGCTGGAGGATAGCTTTGCCACGGAGCTGCATTTGTGTAATGAAGATTTGCAGCTTTGGACTTCAAAAGGCTTCAAGGGGCGCGGTGAAGATGCGCCAACAGCTGGACTGGATCGGGAAGATGACTTCGGCTCCTCGCTCGGTTCGCCTTGGTGCGGAGAACCTGTTTCAACGAGGGTCAGCATATCGAAACATGCTGGTGAAGGCGAGCTAGCCTGACTATACCAATCAACACGTTGTTTAGTGAAGCATGCATATTTTGTGGGTTTCTATCTTGCCTTAGTTCATTTACAAGTAAGCAGCATATAGAATTTACTGAAATGAACGTGCCACCGTTCGGTGGATTTTACCTGACCGTCTGAATTACCTGCAAAATACTTACCATGCCTTCCCTGCCACGAAGACACAAGTTAGTATGCAACAGGTTTAAATATACAATATGATCACTGGCTTGGTTGCCATTTTGGACGGTAGTCTTTGACGTAAATGGTATGCAACGTAAGAACAAGAGGCGCTGCAAACCATTCCGCCGAACAAGAGACTAAACAACAGGTCTCGCCCGGACCGGATCGATGCCAGTGCCCCAGCATCGTCCGCAAGACCGTTACCCTGTGCACAAGTTGTCCATGATCGAACAATAAACAAGTAACAATCTGTAGTTGAGGCAACAAGAGTACAAGACAAGCGATTGTACAAGACAAGCAATTCATGATCCATTCCCAAACGAACAAGCATGCAGTTAAGTATCCGTTCATGAAATTGTTGACAAGCATATGAACCAAGTCTATTTTCTTTTATCTTGGTTTCTTTTATTATTACTTGGTATCGTTTGATCGGGGCAAAGGAGTGAAGCTTGGAAGCAGAGATCATCAAGAAGTTGGACTATGCGGAAGTCGCAACGTTGATGAAGTTGATGAAACTGTCGGCTGGTGAGAGCGCGACACGAACATTGGCCAAGTTGGATCTTCCATCCATGGATCTGAAACTTGATGGACCGGCCACCTACCTGAGTTGGTCACGGCGAGTGAGGAGAACCCTCGCAGGGAAAAACCAGGAGGGTTTCTTGTCAGGAGAGAAGACAGAGCCGGATGAGGGCTCGGCAGGATGCGACGAGTGGAAGTCCACTCATATGGTGGTATACATTTGGCTCCTCAATTCTTTACTCCAGTCGATCGCCGCCACAATGGATGGCCTTGAGATGGTGAAAGACGTGTGGGAGAAGTTGAGGAGAACCTACGATGGTATAGGAAATAACTTGAGGGTTTTCCAGATCAAGGGGGAGATCGACGACACCGTACAGGGAGAGAAGACGGTACAGAAGTATGCCACGGAGTTGGAGCGTCTGTGGTTGGATTATGATCACTTCTCAGATTGGACGAGCTGCGATGACCCGAAGTGTAAGGAGAGACAGGTATGTCAGTAGGAGAGGACGATGAAGTTTCTTAAGGGGCTGCCCGCAGTGTTTGCTCAGAGGACAGCACTACTTCTAACCCAACCGAAGATTTCTACACTTGAGGAGGCTATCTCGGCCATGATCCAGGAGGAGACTCGTATCAAGCTACAGGCAGGGACATCACTGGCAGTTGTCAATTCAAGCGGTGCATGACCTAATGGAGACCCCCGGCAGTGTTACAACTGTGGAGAGGTGGGCCATCTGTGGTATGCTTGCACCAAACCACCCAATGAGGAAGATTCAAATGGCAGACATGGACAGTTTAGAGGACGTAGCCGTGGTTGTGGGGGTCGACGGGGTGGTCGAGGAGGTTATCGGGCGAACCTGCTGGTAGCAGAAGGCGAGGAGGGAGCTAATGGTGCCTATACTGAGGAGAATCAGGCACTATTGGGCATGCTGGAAATACTCAGAAGAAAGCAAAGAGCGTCAAGCGATGGAGACAGGAGGAGTGGGACTGAGAAGGCGTCCACCTCAGTCTTCGCTAAAGGCAAAGCTGCCATGTATGCCCATCCATCGGAAGGTACTGATGACTCACTCGCCCTTACATCTATGTCTTCCCTTAGATCGTCGGACTGGATTGTCGATTCAGGTGCATCTCGACATGTGACAGGGAATGCTAGAGAGTTCTCTTCCTACACTCACCCTAGCATCTGCAGACAATATTCAAACAGCCGATGGTACTTTCCAGCCAGTGATCGGTAAGGGTACTGTCGATTATACAGGTTCAGTAAGATTATCCAATGTTTTACATGCTCCTTCTTTTCCAGTCAGTCTTTTGTCCATTAGTTATATAATCCTCCAACTAAAATGCATTATCTTTTTTGATATTCCTAAGGTGATCTTCCAGGAGGAGATGGGAGGAAGACTTGGGACTGGCACTTGGCATGATGGACTGTGGTACCTGGATCAGGAAGGACTGGATTCGACATTGGTGTCTTTGGTGCCGAGGATACAGTGATACTCCATCATAGGCGGTTGGGGCACTCCTCTTTTGGTATTTTGAGTAGGTTGTATCCATCTATTTATGAGAATGCAAATAAGAAGAAACTAGTATGTGATGCATATGATTTAGGAAAACTTACTAGGAGCTCATATGTTGGTGCGGACCATAGGAGCTCTTCTGTTTTTGATATTATACATTCTGATGTCTGGGGGCCGTACGCCACAACTACTATGAATGGTTACAAGTATTTTGTCTCTTTCATTGATTGTTCCTCTCGTGTCACCTGGCTGTATTTGATAAAGAATAAGAGTAAGGTCTTTGCCTGTTTCTGAGACTTTCATAAATATGTCCAGACTCAGTACAAAGTAGTGGTAAAGATACTAAGGTCTGACAATGGAACATAGTAGACCAACAAAGCACTTGAGGAATACCTGTCAGCCCAAGGGATACAGCATCGGACCACATGTGCACACACACCAGCACATAATGGAGTGGCAGAAAGGAAGAACAGACACCTTCTGGAGGTGGCAAGGAGTATGATGATCGCCATGAATGTCCCACAGAGTCTGTGGGGGCATGCAGTGTTAACAGCAGCTCGATTGTAGTGGGATAAAAGTCTCCATGTGAGATATTGCAAGAAAATAATAATGGGATACTCCCACTAAAAGTGTTTGGCTGCGTATGTTTTGTGAAGGACAACAGACCGTCTGTTGGAAAACTTGACCCCAGAGCAATCAAGTGTGTATTCGTGGGCTATTCGGCGACTCAGAAGGGGTACGTGTGCTGGAGCCTAGTAGAGAAGAAGAAGTTTGTGAGCATGGATGTTCACTTCAGGGAGTTTAAGCCATAGTACCGTCAAGAGGGAACCTTATCCATGAGCAACTCACCAAATACTGAGAGTATGAGGCGAGAGAGGGAGATTGGTGAGATTGTGGTGACCGATTTAGGAGTATGGCATGGAGGAACGTTTGAGGAGCAGGAGAGTGAAGAGGTACAGGGGGAGGCGATGAGAGATGTTACGCCCACAGCTCAGGGAAAGTTACCTACAACAGGAAAGAGAAGCAAACTGCAGGGCCAATACCTATAGTGCCAGTGCCAAGTCCCTTGCCTCCGTCCGTCTCAACTCCTGAGACACCTACACCACCACCACCAGATTTTCCTTCAGGTGATATCATTCTTCCTACTCCTCCCACACCATTATCAGTATGGAGGACCACTCGCAGCAATGCAAAAAATCCTCCTGATAGATATGGTTGAGACATTGCTCAGTTTGTTTCATATAATACCATCTCTTCTTCTCATGGACCATCCATTACATCTTTGGATAGTATTACTGTACCTAACAATTGACAGGTTGCCAAGAACGATCCAAAGTGGAAAGCAGCGATGCACGAGTTAGGCGCTCTTGAGAAGAACCACACTTGAGAATTGGTAAAACTGCCAGAGGAGAAGAGGGCAGTCGAATGCAAGTAGGTCTTTACTGTGAAGCATAACCCAGATGAAAAAGTAGAGCGCTACAAGGTTCGACTGGTGGCAAAAAAATACAGTTAGACGTACGAAATTGACTATGATGAGACATTTGCACCAGTGGCGAAGATGAGCACCGTCAGGACCCTTATTTCTTTGGCAGCGAATGGTGGATGGAAGCTACAACAACTGGATGTGAAGAATGCGTTTCTTCATGGGGATATTGTCACGCCCCGATCCCGAAAGGGTCAATCGTCCTCGCTGGATCCTTCACGGAACCGATTCGTCCTCGCTGGGGCGTGATGCCGTACGAGCCTGGAGTTGCGCTCGTACAAGGCAAGAACTTGCAGTTATAGGAACCCACTTTGAAACACAATTTAGAAAACACATTCACAGATAATTGAACACAAGTGCAGGAAGAAATATGCTTTTTTATTGATAATTCAGAGTAATTTATATAGAGTCTACTTTGATGCGCCTTCTCGGCTACTTGAATTACATAAGAAAAGATAACTCAAAATGCAGGGCGCGCTCCATCAGATAGTCCCCGTCGTCCATACATTACGCCCTTGTATAGGTTGAAAGTCCAAGCCTCCAAAATGATCTGACTTCAACTATACTTCAAAATAGAGGTGCTCCTAACGCCTCTTCGTCTATTCACTAGCGTTGCACCGTCTGAGTGCCTAAAATAGTTGCCCACAACGTGGGTCAGTACTCAACTTGTACTGGTGAGCGGGATGAATCCCCCTCGACTAAATCGACACTAGCTTATTAGGGGCGAGCATGCATTAAGATGACTTCTATAAAGAAGCAAGTGAATTCAATTCATATCAGTTGCATGTTTTGATAGAAATGAAAATAGCATTGAATCCAACCAGTGCATCGATTGCTTACTCAACCGATGCACGCCTTCCCTGCAACGAAACACAAGTATACTTACCATCTGCATAAGACAATAAATTAGTATGTGTTCTATTCTATGCGGTCATTGGTGTGATCGACACCTTAGGGACTTATTCCAAGCATTAACGGCGCGCCCTATCAGCCCGGGTAGCAAGCCCCGCTGGAGGTCCCGCAATGCATCGTGACGAACACAAATCAATATTTCCCTCCGGATCGATACGGTTCCAGTGCCCCGGAAAGCCGTTTCGAGGAAATGATAAACCTTGTGCACAAGTTGTCCCAGACCATACAAATGCATGAACATTTTATATCTCACACAATACATCGAATTAAACAGATAAAGTAAAGCAGCAATATATATCTTATGCAACAGTTCATATTTTCTCAATGCGGTGTTCCGATTTTGACATCCCATGGGTCCAAACTCTATCCGAGGCACCAGGCCGTAACCAACAACCAAATTCCCATTCCAACCAACTCAAGTTATAAGGTGTGCAAGCATATAGTAAAATTAGTCTACAATTCCCATTTTCCTTTCTTAGTGGCTGGCATGCGTTGTGGCTAAGCATTTCCTAGGCGTCCAACCGGGCATCATCGAGTGAACGTTAGAAACATTAGAGATGTTGGCGTGAAGAAGTAGGAAAGAAGGGACCAAACCACTCACTGGTTAAGGGAAAAGTTGTTGAAACAAGGAATCCCGCCTAGCGACGATCAAACGTCAGTTACGCGGACCTGCAACAGCACAAGCACCGAGTTAGAATTCTTGCCTATCCTTCCTTGCCGAACTCCCCAAAATTCAAGCTCCAATCAATAAAACCAACAGCGAAAATCAAGCAACTCAAAAGCAACACCAAATCAAATCCCAAAGCGGCAATCAAGAAAACCAAGCAACCAAACACGAAAACTATTGGACTCGTTTCAATAGAGGCCTTTCCATGAGTTGGAAAGGATCATCGTATTTCGTCTGTGGCAATAAGATGCTGAAGATCTAAGCATACTCTGACGGACTAGCCACAAGCCCAATTATATAGTGCACATCCCGGTCGGATCGGGATTTGAGGCACTACATAATATACCACTAAGAAAAAGTTTCGTCCCGAAACTTAAGAACAAGGCCCTACCTCCGACTGAATGAACAACGAAGGATATTTCTCCTTCATCTCCGATTCCATCTCCCAAGTTGATTCTCCAACTGAATGGTTCCGCCACAGCACGCGAACCAAGGATATCGTACGGTTGCGAAGTACTTTTTCTTTACGATCCAGAATCTGCACCAGCTCTTCTGAGTATGATAAATCTGTGCGCAGTTTCAATTGTTCGAAGCTAACCACATGACTCGGGTCATGCACATACTTCCGCAGTTGAGAAACATGGAATACGTCAGGCACTTCAGCCAAGGCGGAAGGTAGTGCAATCCGGTATGCCACAGCTGCCACTCGTTCCAGTATCTCGAAGGGGCCGACAAACCTGGGACTCAGTTTGCCCTTCACGCCGAAATGCATCACCCCACGCATAGGCGTCACTTTTAAGAATACATGATCCCCGACCACGAACTTCAAAGGTCTACGATGAGCATCGGCATAACTTTTCTGTCGGCTCTGTGCCGTGCGGAGTCTTTTCCGAATCAAGCGAACTTTCTCAACTGCCTGTTCTACCAGCTCTGGCCCGAGTACTTGCCGCTCGCCGACTTCGTCCCAACAAATTGGAGATCGACACTTGCGCCCATAAAGTGCTTCGTACGGTGCCATCTAGATGCTCGATTGGTAGCTGTTGTTGTACGCAAACTCCGCCAACGTGAGATACGTGTCCCAACTAGTCTTCAAATCGATTGCACACAGCCATAACATATCTTCAAGTATCTGATTTGTCCTTTCTGTCTGGCCATCAGTCTGGGGGTGGTATGCAGTACTGAACTGTAGCTTGGTTCCCAAAGCAGACTGTAGGCTTGTCCAAAAATGAGATAAGAAGCGTCCGTCACGGTCAGAGACGATTGAGGCAGGTACTCCGTGTAATCGAACAATCTCGTCTATGTAAATCTGTGCTAACCGATCGACGCTCCAAATAACTTTTATAGGAAGAAAGTGGACTGATTTGGTCAAACGATCAACTATGACCCAAATCGCATCATGCCCCCGTGGCGTCTTCGGAAATCCCATAATAAAATCCATAGTGATGTTATCCCATTTCTACTCAGGAATAGCGAGGTTCTGCAGCTCCCCGCCGGGCCTCTGATGTTCAGCTTTCACCTGTTGACAGGCCATGCACTGTGACACAAAGGTTGCCACATCCCGCTTCATACCTTGCCACCAGAAGGTTCTGCTAAGTCCATGTACATCTTAGTGCTCCTCGGATGCAAGGAATACTTCGCATAGTGTGCTTCCGCCATAATTTCCCTTCGGAGTTCTGGGTCGTTAGGAACACATAGCCTTCCTTTCATTTTTAAGGTCCCATCTTCGCCTGCCACAAAGTCAGACGTCTTCCCCGCCGAAATCAGTTCGTGTGCCTTCGCTAGGAACTGGTCGCCCTCCTGAGCTGATTTGATTCTATCACGCAAACTCGGTTCAAGATGGAGTGATGCCAGCTGCACTCCTTGATGCTGAACCCGAAGTTCGATGCCCATCGCCTCAGGATCTCAAAGTAAATGGTTGTTTATGGATAACGAGCCCATGTGCTTCCGACTCAGAGCATCAGCAATGACGTTTCCCTTGCCCGGTGTATAAGCGATCGTCAGATCGTAGTCTTTAATCAGTTCTAGCCAACGCCGCTGTCGGAGGTTCAGTTCTTGTTGTGTGAATAGATACTTGAGGCTCTTGTGATCTGTGAAGATTTTGCAAGCAACACCATAAAGATAATGCCTCCACAACTTCAGTGCAAATACAATTGCCGCCAATTCTAAGTCGTGCGTCGGGTAGTTCTTCTCGTGCGGCTTCAGTTGCCTGGAGGCATACGATATTACCTTATCCCTCTGCATGAGCCCACATCCCAAACCGAGTCCCGAGGCATCACTGTATATCTGAAACTCCTCTACCCCATCTGGAAGAGCAAGGATCGGAGCTGAAACAAGACGCTGCTTAAGTTCTTGAAAGCTGGCATCGCAGTCATCACTCCATTTGTATACAATCCCTTTTTGAGTGAGGCGAGTCAAAGGCGAGGCCAGTTTAGAAAAATCCTTCACGAACCTACGGTAGTATCCCGCTAGGCCCAGAAAGCTTCGAACTTCGCTGGCTGATGTAGGTTGCTTCCAATCCACCACCGCCTCTATTTTCTTCGGGTCTACGGCGATGCCTTCTGCCGAGACAACATGACCCAGGAATGCCACGTTGTTCAACCAGAACTCACACTTGCTGAGCTTAGCGAACAACTGATGCTCTCGTAATATCTGCAGCACGATCTTTAGGTGTTCCTTGTGTTCCGCCTCGTTCTTGGAATATATTAGAATGTCGTCGATGAACACGACCACAAACTTGTCTACGTACGACCGAAACACGCGGTTCATCAGATCCATGAAAGCTGCAGGGGCGTTCGTCAAGCCGAACGACATCACAAGAAATTCGTAGTGTCCGTATCGGGTCCTGAATGCAGATTTTTGAACATCATCTGGTTTGATTTTCAACTGGTGATATCCTGACCTGAGATTAATTTTAGAGAAAACTGTTGCACCTTGCAGCTGATCAAACAAGTCATCTATCCTTGGCAATGGGTACTGGTTCCGCACGGTCGCCTTATTTAGTTCTCGGTAGTCAATACATAGCCGCATGGATCCATCCTTTTTCTTCACGAACAGCACCGGAGCGCCCCACGGAGAAACGCTTGGACGAATGTATCCTCGGTCCAACAGATCTTGTAACTGAATCTTAAGTTCCTTCAGCTCTGCTGGGGCCATTCGATAAGGTGCCTTCGATATCGGTCGCGCATCCGGAAATGTGTCGATGCTGAATTCGATCTCACGATCAGGAGGCATTCCAGGCAGTTCGTCGGGGAACACGTCGAGGAAATCTGCTATAACATCAGCCTGAGCTGCATTTGCACTTTTCTGCCGGGTGTCTCGAACTGAAGCTAAGTACCCTTCACAACCCGAATGCAGCATACGCCTAGCCGAAATTGCTGATATCATCATTGTCGTCTTTGGTGCAGCGCTGCACGAATAGTAAAAGTCTGCCTCGCCGGGTAGACGGAATACGACTCGCTTTTCCGCGCACTCAATTGTTGCATGACAAGCACCCAACCAATCCATCCCGAGAATAATATCGTAATCCTTAATGTCTAATACAATGACATCTAAGGAAAGCTTCCTGCCTCCGATGCAAATATAACCATCCTTACAGATCGCATGGGCGGGCATGTCGACTCCCGAAGGTGTGCTCACACAAAGATTCATATTTAAGGGAGTAGAAGCTAATTTATGCTCAATAGTAAAATCAGCAGATATGAAACTATGCGTAGCACCTGAATCGAATAAGACTCTAGCGGGCAAATCTCTGAAAAGTAATGTACCTGTCACGACAGTTTCAGAGACGGATGCCTCATCCCGAGTCAGTGCATAGACTCGTCCTTGAGCACCCTGGCGTCGTGGGTTCAACGCCACAGCATTGGCATCACTTGCTGGAGGCCCCCTGTTGTGATTCCCGTGGTTTTGATTCCCGTGGTGCTGATTTCCATTGTTATGATTCCCATTGTTCTGATTTGGTTTCGGCTCACGGCAGTTGAAATGCTTGTGGTCCAGACGACCATATTTAAAACATCCAGTAACTCGGCATTCCTCCGCTCGATGCCCTAACCTGCCGCACCTATTGCAGTATGGTGCACGGGTAGGGCCCCTATGCTCAGATGTGTGTGGACGCTTTTGTGCTCCAGACCCTCCCATTTCCTGAGGTCGCTTATTATTGTTGGTACGGGAGGTTTGCACATCGGCCTTTGGTGGACAGCGCCCAAAGATCCGCTCGCTGTTCAGGGCAGCTTCATAACATTCCCTGTACACTTCTGGTTGATGACGTCCCTACGCAAATCGTCATTCAAACCCTTCTGAAAGCGGTAGCACCACGCCTGCTGGTTAGGCAAGAAGTGCCCAGCAAACTTAGCCAGTTTAGCGAACGCCGAGTCATAATCGTCGACAGACATACTTTCTTGCACCAGATTGCTGAAGTCGTCTTCTTTTTGTTGCCGCACGGCCCGGGGAATATATTGTTCAATGAAGGCAGATTTGAACATTTCCCAGGTAATTTTGCAGTTAGGATTGGCATCATAAATCCCTTGCTTAGTGGCTTCCCACCAATCATGCGCACGCAGTTCCAGCTGAACCGATGCACAGGCCACTCTTTTGGATCCCCTAATGCCAACAAGATTGAAGAGTCCCTCCAGCTTTGTAATCCATCCCATCACCACGTCCGGTTCTGCTCGTCCGTTGAATGTTGGTGGATGCATCTTAGTGAATTCTGCCGCACGACAGTTGTTCCTTGCTGGAGGCTGTGTTTCTTCAGACTCATCCTCTACCGCCACAGCCGGCGGTGTAGCAGGCGTCACTGTAGCACCCCCGTTGTTGGGTACCAAGGATGCAATCAGTTGCATCATGGTATCCATCTGCTTTTGTTGAGCAGCAAACTGTGCCTGTTGAGAGATGGCTTGTTATTGCTGCACCTCCATGAGATGCATAAGCCGTTCGGACATATCCATTGAACCCGCTCCTCCGGATTCTCCAGAACTTGCCGGATCGTTCTGGACGGGCTGAGCACTGCTTGCAGCGGCAGTATTTTTCTTAGCCATTGCTACAAAAGAGAGTAGCTTGTTAACACCTAAAAAACGATAGATTTTTGTATCTATGGGCTCATTGTATAGGCGACTCATCTTATGCAGCGGACGCCGAATGCAACTCAACCGAGAGGCGCATCAAACTCCTTTATAATCTTTTGAAATCCCAAGGACGTAAAGCCTAAGCTCTGATACCAATATGTCACGCCCCGATCCTGAAAGGGTCAATCGTCCTCGCTGGATCCTTCACGGAACCGATTCGTCCTCGCTGGGGCGTGATGCCGTACGAGCCTGGAGTTGCGCTCGTACAAGGCAAGAACTTGCAGTTATAGGAACCCACTTTGAAATACAATTTAGAAAACACATTCACAGATAATTGAACACAAGTGCAGGAAGAAATATGCTTTTTCATTGATAATTCAGAGTAATTTACATAGAGTCTACTTTGATGCGCCTTCTCGGCTACTTGAATTACATAAGAAAAGATAACTCAAAATGCAGGGCGCGCTCCATCAGATAGTTCCCGTCGTCCATACATTACGCACTTGTATAGGTTGAAAGTTCAAGCCTCCAAAATGATCTGACTTTAACTATACTTCAAAATAGAGGTGCTCCTAACGCCTCTTCGTCTATTCACTAGCGTTGCACCGTCTGAGTGCCTGAAATAGTTGCCCACAACGTGGGTCAGTACTCAACTTGTACTGGTGAGCGGGATGAATCCCCCTCGACTAAATCGACACTAGCTTATTAGGGGCGAGCATGCATTAAGATGACTTCTATAAAGAAGCAAGTGAATTCAATTCATATCAGTTGCATGTTTTGATAGAAATAAAAATAGCATTGAATCCAACCAGTGCATCGATTGCTTACTCAACCGATGCACGCCTTCCCTGCAACGAAACACAAGTATACTTACCATCTGCATAAGACAATAAATTAGTATGTGTTCTATTCTATGCAGTCATTGGTGTGATCGACACCTTAGGGACTTATTCCAAGCATTAACGGCGCGCCCTATCAGCCCGGGTAGCATGCCCCGCTGGAGGTCCCCCAATGCATCGTGACGAACACGAATCAATATTTTCCTCCGGATCGATACGGTTCCAGTGCCCCGGAAAGCCGTTTCGAGGAAATAATAAACCTTGTGCACAAGTTGTCCCAGACCATGCAAATGCATGAACATTTTATATCTCACACAATACATCGAATTAAACAGATGAAGTAAAGCAGCAATATATATCTTATGCAACAGTTTATATTTTCTCAATGCAGTGTTCCGATTTTGACATCCCATGGGTCCAAACTCTATCCAAGGCACCAGGCCGTAACCAACAACCAAATTCCCATTCCAACCAACTCAAGTTATAAGGTGTGCAAGCATATAGTAAAATTAGTCTACAATTCCCATGTTCCTTTCTTAGTGGCTGGCATGCATTGTGGCTAAGCATTTCCTAGGCGTCCAACCGGGTATCATCGAGTGAACGTTTGAAACATTAGAGATGTTGGCGTGAAGAAGTAGGAAAGAAGGGACCAAACCACTCACTGGTTAAGGAAAAAGTTGCTAAAACAAGGAATCCCGCCTAGCGACGATCAAACGTCAGTTACACGGACCTGCAACAGCACGAGCACCGAGTTAGAATTCTTGCCTATCCTTCCTTGTCGAACCCCCCAAAATTTAAGCTCCAATCAATAAAACCAACAGCGAAAACCTAGCAACTCGAAAGCAACACCAAATCAAATCCCAAAGCGGCAATCAAGAAAACCAAGCAACCAAACACGAAAACTATTGGACTCGTTTCAATAGAGAACTTTTCATGAGTTGGAAAGGATCATCGCATTTCGTCCGTGGCAATAAGATGCCGAAGATCTCTAAGCATACTCTGACGGACTAGCCACAAGCCCAATTATATAGTGCACATCCCGGTCGGATCGGGATTTGAGGCACTACAGATATAGTAGAGAAAGTGTACATGAAGATACCACCAAGATTCTGCACCGATAAGACAGTAGACAAGGTCTGCAGGTTGAAGAAGTCCCTCTATGGACTGAAGCAGTCTCCTCGAGCATGGTTTGACAGATTCAGGTGGGCGATGATAGGGATGGGATATCAGCAGATCAATGATGATCATACTGTGTTCTTCCGTCGAAGTGGAGGCCACATCACCATGCTTGATTTGTATGTGGACGATATGATTATCACAGGAGATGATGAGTAGGAGATTTTCCGACTCAAGGGGAAGCTTGGCAAGGAGTTCGAGGTGAAGGACCTTGGCCTTCTTCGGTACTTCCTTGGGATTGAGATTGCTCGAGAAGCAGAGGGGATTGTTCTTTCTCAGAGGAAGTATGCGCTGGACCTTCTCACAGAGACATGGATGTTGGGATGCAGACCTGCAACGACGCCGATCAACCAGGGGTTCAAGCTGTGTGTTGAGGCTGAAGAATGAATTTTACTTTGTTAGTCAGGATAATGAATTTTACTTATACAGATGGTATCATGGTGATAGTCAGGATAATGAATTTTACTTTGTTTGCACATAGGAGGTGCATGATATGAGTAATATAAGTATAAAATTATACAGCAAAAATTGAACAATGTGTGAGCCTAGCGGTTCTGTACCTTTTATGCAATTCATCATCAGCTGTACCTGGAAAAATATGACAGCAATGTCAAGGTCGAAGAAACAACATGGAATTTTTTTTTTCAAAAACTTGACATGGTAACATAGCTACAATATGGACTTGTAAGCGTCTATGTAAGTTGATTCAAATGTTCCGCTTAACAATTCATTACATAATATGGTTAAGTTTCTTTAGAATTCAAGCCAGACCTGATACTTTTATGTAAAAATTTAAACATAAGTGGAGTGGTAGAGGTTTCTTGATTTAATTACTTCGAAGGTCTTGGAAGGCCATGTCAACAAGTTTTAAGTGTCAAAGTATCTAATTGAGTCTTTGGAACGTTAAATTTTTGAAAATTCAAAGTGTTCCATAACATTTCTATGCATATTTTGGTTGGTACTAAGCTCTTTGTTGTAAAGGAAATTTTTTTTTACTTTTTTTGTTCAAATGCCTACATGTTAAAGCAAGAATGAGGACAGATTAATCTATGATTGAGCTGTGCAGTTTGTGGCATTGTCCTGCAATTGTGAGGACCTGATCAAAATGCACTCCACTGGTGCTTCCATCTCGGTTTCGCAGGGCCTCCTCCAATCAAACAAACTATTGTTTCCATGTGTAGTGAGTTTGCACAATTGGCAACACCACCAAATTCTTCAACTCACGCACCAACTCCTTTGTCTACACGTACATATGATTGAACCACCGGTGTAGTATATAAAGTTGTGATTTTTGATTGAAAAATGGTTCTTTAGCTCATTAAAATGTGGTAGCTTCGATAATTATTACCAGAATATGATACTCTCTGACTGTATTTGAGAATTGTAACTTCAAAATTCAGTATTTTTTTTACCCCAAAAGCGTAGTTGTTTGAATGAAAGATTTCTTCTTTTTACTCTAATTTCTTTCAGACATACCTTCAGTAACCAAACATGCAACCACAAGAAGACCCATACCATGCTTTTGATATCAGTGACGACAAGCCCCTTCTTCGAGCGAAACCACTCGATCAGAGTCGTCCTCGGTGCAGTCTTCCACGTCAGCTTGCACATTCATCGGGGCTCCTCAGAATACACAATAAACAATCATTAGAATCCGAAATAAGAAATTGACCAAACACAAGAATTAAAAAATGCAATAGAAGGTTATATGGTGTAGGTCCCGCAAGTAGTGTATGGATCTGGCACAAAATCGAGACGAGCAACTCGATACGTGCACGTAAATCAAAACATACGCGTAAATCGAGATGCATACGAAAATTCGAGATGACACGAATATTGAAATTGTGGACGTTGCATGTGAATCGAGACGTACACGAATTTCAAGAAAACACAAATTTCAACAAACACAAATTTCAACAAGGACATGAATTAAGGTGACACACAAACCAAGGCATGCACACAACTCGATGTGATACAAGAAACAAGACGATACGCAAATCGATACAGCACACAAAAATCGGTATGTGTACGCAAATCGATGCGACACAGATTACGAGGTAGGCACAAAGACCGACACAAAAATTGAGACGGTGCGCAGATCAAGATGTAGTGCCCCAGGCATCACGGGGGTCAATGTCACGACCCGCACCCGGGTGTTTGGGTACGAGTGCGTGGGTACGCCCAGCCTACGACGCAGTGTCGGCGGTAGAACGCTATCTGGAACTAGTACTGTATAACCAACACCTCATAATATAAAGGAACAAATATTATACTCAATCACAAAACTAAGGTAGGTAAAAATATGTTGTAGTATATATATATGTATATAAAGGTTACAGTACAAAATCTTGTATTTCATAAATCATACAACTTTAGTAAGTCTGCAAACTTTAACTATTGTCATAATTGGGTCTCCTGCTTGCGGCCTTCCTCGATCCTTCGGGAGGTAAAATCAGGCTCGAAGCTATTTTCCAAAATCCATAATAGATGGGACACAAGTCCTTCTAAGTGTTACCTGAAATATTATCCAATCAGGATTAAACGAGTACAATTCTAATAGCAGTTTCAATACATGATAATGACTATAAAACAGTAATAGAAAAGTAGTATATGATGGATAAATAAACTGACATCAAGGCATAGTAAGAAATAAACAGAAAAAATGAATAAACAGAGAATTTGTCATGTATCAACAAGGAATTCTATAGTCACTAAGTGTTTTGAAATACTAGTTTGATTATGTGATCGGCTTAGGATTGCACAATGGGAGCCGGTTAATCATACATGAAGTGTATGGTTAGACTTTGCACAAGAATTATATTTGCACAGGATTAGGGTATGATCACATATAAACTAGCATTTTTTTGCCCCGACTAGCATACAAGAATCACACGAACATCAGGTATTATACAATATCAAAGTCTAAAAATACAAGATATGCTAGTCCGTGTTTCTTTGTGTCAGGAATCAAATACAACAATACTACATGTGTTATAGAAATTATCAGTAAGAAAACCATTAGAGACTGTACTCGCCTGGGGTCCAAAGCGGGTGAAACAAGTCAGAGTGTGACGGGGTCCAAATAACCTATATCATGAATAATTCACATTAATTGATGAAATATAATTAAATAGATTTAACCCACTAGATTTCTCTGTTAATTTTATGATACTTCATATATGGGACAAATATCTATATAAAATAATGTATATATAAGATATATTTATAGATACTTATGTATAGATACGTATATATATAGTATATATATATATATTTAGATACACATATAAGTAGATACATATATATAGATACATATATAAATACATAGATACACATATATATAAGATATATAGATACGTATATAGATACAATATAGTATACATATATAGATAATATATAGTATGCATAGATACATATAAATATATATAGGTATATATATAGATACAATATATTATATATAGATACATAGATATATATAGTATACATAGATATGTATATGATATATATATAGATACAATATATTATATATAGATACATATATATATATATATACATATATATATATATATATATATATATATATATATATATATATATATATATATATATATAGAATAGATACAATATAATATATATAGATACATATATAGATACAATATATTATATATAAATACATATATATAGTATACATAGATATATAGTATACATATATATACATATATATATATATAGATAGATACAATATATTATATATAGATACATATATATAGTATACATAGATATATAGTATACATATATATACATATATATATATATATATATATATATATATATATATATATATATATATATATATATATATAGAATAGATATAATATAATATAATATATATAGATACATAGATACATAGATACATAGTATACATATATAGATAGTATACATATATACATAGATACATATATATACATATATAGATACATATAGGTATATAGAATAGATACAATATAATATATATAGATACATAGTATACATATATAGATAGTATACATATATACATATATATACATATATAGATACATATATGTATATGTATATGATATATATAGATATAATATAGTATACATATATAGATATATATATAGTATACATACATATATATATATATATAGATATAATATACATAGATAATATATAGTTTACATATATACATAGATATATATATATATATATATAAATACATATATACATATATATCATATATGCTGCTACGCGCTGCTGCACTGCTGCTGCGGGTCTACTGCTGCAGGTGCTACTGTTGCTGCGCGCTGCTGCTGCTGCAGCGACTGCTACGCGCTGCTGTACCTGCAGCTGCTGCGCTGCTGCTGCTGCTGGCACTGCTCCCTGCTGCATACTGCTGCTGCTCTGCAGCAGGCAGTGCTCCCCCCCTTCTTGAACACACATACACACACACACGCACATATATATATATATACTTATCCTAGTTAGAGTTATAAAACAAATGAAGAGGATTACCTTGCTAATATATGATTGAGGGGAGATGAGGGATGGTGAGTGAAAGAGGGTGGGGTGGTGTTTATATAGGAAAATGAGGGGGTTAGATATTTTTATAGTAAAGTTACCATTTTGTCCTTAACCAATTCAATTTGGATTTCTCTTCTTATGAAGAGTAATCCAAATTAAAATTGACTTCCTAATTAGCCTAATTTAATGAAGGTTACAGTCAAGGGGTACTGCTGCCCGAGGCGATACGTAGATCGAGGTGGCACAGAAAACGGTGATGGCACACATCGAGGTGCACGAGAATCAAGACGGCTCACATCCTAAGCAGTACGGAGTCCAAGGGGTCCTGTTGCTCGAGGCATTGTACAGAGCTCGAGACTAACTTTCCGTGGCGGCACGGAGCACAAGGAGACTCGCTCCTCCGAGCGCACACTGTCTGAGAACAACACCGGGCCCGAGACTAGATTGCTCTTCGAGCATCGTGGGCTCAAGGGTGTCCCGCTTCTCGAGGCGGCATTGTCATCGAGGAGGACGATGCTCGGTGGCCGAGCAAGACATGCATCAACTTAATATCCTAAACAATTTCATCCTAATACCCTCAACTATTCCCATTTTTCAACTTGATATCCTAAACTTCGATATGCATCAACTTGAAACCCTAAAAATGATGAAACTATCCTCCTTTCCCACCCAAACCCCCCTACCCCCCACTCGCTCCAACCCCTCAGCCACCCATGCCCACACCCCTTTCGTCATTTTTTTAAGGGTATTAAGTTGTTGCATAACAAAGTATAGGGTACCAACTATCAAATAGAAAAATGGAATAGTTGAGGGTACCAAGTTCAAATTAAGCCTAAGAAAATAATAATGAAACTGATGAAGGAAGCCACGTCTGTCTGACCCAAGTTAGACATAACAGACATAAATATATCTGACGCTTTAATAAGCCCAAAACAAGACCAAAATTGAAATAAAAAAAACAAAATGGCAAGAATCTGCCAGTTGCTGAAAATGCATAAGACAACAAGACTATGAATTATGATCATGTCAAATAAATATCTTAGAAAAAAGAATTACAAATGTTTGTAAATATTACATCAACCAACCTGCGATTTTGCTATATGGAGACCCTGCTCTACTTGTGCAAGCTTCATTCTAATTGTTTGTAGTTGTTGTACATAAGTCTGTGGTGCAATGACTGGATGGTCATTGCCTACTACATATAATTAAACACTTAAAAGACATGTCAGGATCAAGAACTATATGGTAAATAGATAAATAACGACAGAAAGATTTAGATTGTACCATTGATTTGATCTTTTTTCTCAATTAAAGCTTCAATTTCTCTATCATCCTTATATTTGTCTTCTTTTATTTCATTCTAAAATCTCGGACCTCTCAGCTGCAAAAGACAACCCCATACTTGTTTTCTAAAAAATATGTAGAACAAATCATGATTCAGCATAACAAATCACATCAAAAGAAGGGAGAAGTTAGGTAGTGACTACCTCTCAAGAGCAATTAAATTCACTGTTTAATAGAATCATCATTACAAGCAGAAAATAATTTATGTACACAGGCAAATATCAATAAAATAAGTAGTAAAATATCAATGAAATAAGCAGTAAGAATGATAAACATATAAAAAAGAAGTAAAATAATTTACAATAAATAAGTACAAGAAGCGTCTATGGCGAAGCCATCACCGAGCAAGGAGTACTTACTTTGAGGCTCGGCTAGATAAGAGCGATCGGGGTCTAGGCATGCACGTCCATCGATGGTCCTGAGAATACACAATAAACAATCATTAGAATCCAAAATAATAAATTGCACAAACACAGGAATTAAAGAATGAGAGTGTTATATCTTGCTTCAGCAATCAAGATCCATGCTTGCACGTCCAACAGGAGTCCTCAGAATACACAATAAACAATTATTGGACTCCAAAATAAGAAATTGCACAAACACATAAATTAAAGAATGAGATAAAAGGTTATATCGTGTGGGTCCCGCAAGTAGTGCAGGAATCTGACACCAAACCAAGACACGCAAATCGATACGTGCACATGAATAGAGACATACATGAAAATCGATATGCGTACGAAAATTCAAGACGACACGAATATCGAGATGGTAGACGTTGTATGTAAATTAAGACATACAAGAATTTCAAGAAAACACAAATTTCAGCAAGGATGCATGAATCGACGCGGCACACAAACCAAGACAAGCACACAACTCGAGGTGACAGGAGAAACAAAACGATATGCAAATCGATGAAGCATACAAAAATCGGTATGTGTACGAAAATCGATACGACGCGGAATACGAGGTAGGCACAAAGACTGACACAAAAATTGGGACGGTAAGCATATCGAGATGGCATAGTGCCCCCAAGCATCACGGGGGTCAAGGTATCCTGCTGTCCGAGGTGATACGTAGATCAAGGTTGCACAGAAAATGGTAATGACACACATCGAGCAGTACGAGAATCGAGACGGCTCGCAGCCCAAGCAGTATGGGGTCTAAGAGGTCCCATTGCTTGAGGCGTTGCACAGAGCTCGAGTGCTTGCTTCCTGAGGCGGCACGGAGAACGAGACTATTTGATAATAAACGAAAAAATTGAAACTAGGTTTATACGAAACCCTTTCTTTGTTTACAAACAAGAAAAAGAAGTACAATTAATCCTATACGAGGATGTTAAGTACACAAATTTGATTCTGAAAAAATATTGCTATAGGAGTCTGATCTGCGATCGATCACTTTATCCCTTGGACCACACGATGACGAAGAAGTGCTGTAGAAGACGAAGAAGAAGCTTCAAAGACTGCAGAAAAGGTTTAACTCTCGTTGCCAAAGCTCTCTATATGTGCTCTCTTGACCTTGACCTCTGTCTGTAGCTCCTCAATTCTCTCCACCGTGGACCTCGATTCCACCTCTATTCTCGACCCTGGACCTCCGTGGCCGGAGATCTCTATTTATAGGGTTTGATCACAGTCGGCGTAGAAACCGAACAGCGGAGAAAGCTGTAACGCCCCGCAACCGCACGGTGCGTTACGCTGAGTCGGATTGAATAAAACAAATGCTGGTTACATTTGATTTGTTGGATTTTGGGAAGAAATATTGATTGAGTTGGTTTCATGTGCAGATGGCTAGCGGAGTTCGATGAGAAACAGGTGTTCGTTCAGAGCAGTACTGAGATAGCTGGGTTGGAGCGATAATGCCGTCTTCCTTAGTCCGATCGGTCGGATGATTTAGAGAGCACGGCCTGCTCGCACGGTCATACCAGTTGAGTAGATCGCGCTTGCATCGGACCACGGGTTCAAGGGATTGGCTATATCGGCAAGACAGGATGCTTAACGGGATCAAACATTGTGAGTGGGCTCTTTTCCTTCTCCTCTACTCCTTCATGCCTAATAATATGGAAAGCACGTAAAGGCTTGAACACTTGGGCTGAAACTTGGGAATCACTACACTGAGGCGTGCATAGAGTGTACGTCGTTTGCTTGGATAGGATTGTGGCTTGAATTGATTTGCGCGTATGGATAATTGGAGCTAGAGTTGGATTATTACATTTGAGGCAGCCGGTTGAATAATTGGGATTATGCTTGAATATGTTGGAATGATACATTGAGGCGTTGGGAATATCGGGAATTCGGGCGAGCGAGCGTGCATCCGTGCATGAGTATCACTTGGTCGCTTTGTCTTGCAAAGCGAGCAGTTGTGGTTCAAAACCGAACAACTGCATCGGCGAGGGCATTGTGCCATAGTTGGGGCATTGTGCCATGGGTTTGTCTCGAGTTGGGGTGTTGCACCCAATTTGAAACACTGTGTTGAGAAGAGGCATTGTGCCTATGGGCATAACTTGATATTTTGGTGCTTTGGGCTATATGTTGAGGTTTGGTTTTGGAATCCTTGGTTGGATATGTTGGTTGGATATTCGGTTGAACGAGTCTAGGATCGCTTGGTGGGGCGAGAATGTTCAATCCTCTCGTCATACCTACTTGTGTCTACATGTCACGGACAACTTGTGCACAAGTTTTGGCATTTCCTCTAAACGGCATTTCCGTGGCACTGGAACCGTTTTGATCCGGAGGGAAATATTTGATTCGTGCTAGTCACGATGCATTGCGGGACCTCCAGCGGGGCTTGCTTTGTCACGCCCCGATCTCCCGCAGGAATCGACCGTCCCCGCTAGGCACGAATCACCGCGCCAGCGCTCCCGCGGGACGTACGTTTCCATCGAGACGCGATGCCGCGCGAGCCTGGGGTTGCGCCCGCGCAAGGCAAATACCGAAACGGCCGTTGATAACTAGTTCACAGAGTCGTCATAGCGGAAACATAAAATGAACACAAGTCTTGAATCCAAATTTAAGCTCTTTTATTGATAAGAAGTAAAGATTACAAGCGGCGCTAGGCCGAGATTACAAATCGCTCATGCTCTCTCTCTCTCTCTCTTACACTGAATATGCCCTTAGGCTTAGAACCAACACAAATGATCTGGATGATGATGTTCCCATACATTATGTCCCGTATATGCGAGCTCCAGGTCCGTGCGCCACGCTCCAAGACGCCAAGTGCGGTCCGACGCCTCATTGCGATAGCGATCTCCGAATCCGTACGAGTTCCCCCTGCACCCTGCATGCAGACTGGTTGGGTATCAGTACATTGAATGCACTGGTGGGGAGGCCTCTCGCCCACGCCACAAAACAAGCACGTTCATTAGTTATGTGCACCGACTAGTTTCGTTGTCTTTCTATTCTTTTGCCTTAGGATCAGTTACATGGCAATATAAAGAAAGTAATCTCCGTGTCAGCTCAAGAGTGTCATATGCATGAACAATTGAGTTCACCTTACCATTTCTTACCATTCGGCCTTCCCTGTCATATGCAGCAATATAAACCGTTATCTACAAAATAACAGAAGCAACTATAAAACCCAAGTGTTATGCCGTGCCTCTGCCTCATAGACCCATTTTACTAGAACTATGTGTGATACCATGCATCCATTCTAATTATGCATAATGTCGTGCAAACACACTCCTCCCCGTTTCTCCTTTTCTCAGTGCGGATAGCCGCTATGCAAACATGACTTATCTATATGAAGGTCACTGGCTCTGTTAGCCATATTGGACAATATCTTCGATGGACGGCCGCCTCCCCAGCTCGGTTGCTAGCCTTGCTGGGCCTCCAAGCCGTCTAACGAGTCGACGCCCATCCAGGTCGGTAGCAAGCCTTGCTGGATGCCTCGCTCTCGTCCGCTAGTCATCAGCTAGCGTATCGCCAGGACTACACTGGCACTCCGTCCTCCCGGGCCGACACGATTCGGATGCCTCAGCAATCGTGTCGAGGACTATCTCTACCTGGTGCGCAACCAGTTGTCCGTGACCATGCAACTACTCCCCCAACTTCCAATCCTAGCCGAGGACTACACTCGGATCTATCTTTGCCGAGGACTACACTCAGATCTATCTTTGCCGAGGACTACACTCGGATCTTTTCTTCTTTACGCAGCTCTCTGATTAGAGACTGCCTCGGCGATCTGCATATCCCGAGTACATTCATTTCCTTCCATTTCCTGACTCAGAACGACTACTTGATAGCCTTCCTCGTCTATGCATGCAACATGATTTTACTCCGTCCTGTGTCATGTTCCGTGCGGTGCAACGCCTCAGTATGAACTCACACTACTCTACAGCATGTATGAAGGAATTACTATATTCCAACCCAGCAATCTCGACTATGCAAATAGCAAGTAAAATCTCCATGTTCTATACGATGATAAGACGGGGTTATCCCCTTAGCTATGTGCGTTCATCTCTTTTATTAGCATGCAAAGGTTATCGCCTGTAAACTAGCATGTAACATTCATTTTCTTAGTGTGCAGCTAAGTAGAGACAGGTTCACCGGGGCCACCCACCTTAGCGATGTATCGCATCGGTCGAGCGAGACTTCGGACGCGCCTCTGATAGCCTAAGTCTGACTCCATTGAAGATCCCAGCATGAAAGCCTATGCATCGAACGAGCCATCTCGCTGAGCAAGGCGGGTTGAATAGCTACACTTGTGCCGTTTGAATCGGCCCTCCGGGTTGAGCGGAGCGGGTCGTTACATGCTTTCCGGGCTGATAGGGCGCGCCGTAATGCTTGGAATATGTCCTGTATGGCTTAGCCAGTGACTTCATATAGATAAGTGTTGGCTTGCTTTTCTTTTGTCAGTTTGGCTTCGTGTAGGCGCGGCCACCTTGCCTCGGCAAAAGTGTGCACTCGAGATTGGAATATAAACTTTGGTTGAGGAAGGATATTGAGGCTTGGTTGATGGTTCGATGTTATCGTGCAAACGATGGCTTGAGTAGGACGGGTTGCATGCTAGAATCCTTCGAGTTGGTTATATATTGCTTGTCGTTTGGTTTGAGTTGAATGCTTGCATGCGTAAACTGCTTTACAGCTTTCCTTAACATGTCATTCATATGCCATGAAATGAATCTAGGATTCAACTAGAAAGATCACCATATACTGTTTGCATTCACTATTTACTTAGTGTCGGCTTAGTCGAGTGGGTTATCCCGCTCACCAGTACGGTTGTGTACTGACCCACGTTTGTGGGCAATATTTCAGGTACGCAGGCGTTGTGGCGCTGCTTGGATATACGAGACATGATGTATGAACTGTAAGTACCTTTGTGGGCTAGAGAAAAGAGCAAGGGTATTTCATCGCCTTCGTGGCATTGCCTTCGTGGCATTTCATGTGGACCCTATCGAGAGCTTCGCTGCGTATACTCTGATGTGTGCTTGGTACACAATACTTGACTTTCATTGCAACTTGGTTGTTTCAATGATAACTTTGGTGTTTAACAACATCGCCTTGTACGAGCATAACTCTAGGCTCGTACGGCATCACGTACCGATGAGAACGATTGTCCTGCGGGAGAGCTGCAACGTGGTGATTCACGTTCAGCGGGGACTATTGAGCTTGCGGGAGATTGGGGCGTGACGAATTGGTATCAGTTCATTTTCTCGGACTTGGTCCTTCGTTTCATCACAAACTCTAAATAGCTTTCGCGTGTCGTCTAGCTCTTGACTCTACTCAGTGCCGCGTTGGATGTTTTATGCAATAAGTCTATATATTGCTGGTTGTGGCTGCATGTTGTTCTTGGTTGCGTTGCTTTTGTTGGTTTTCTTTAGATCACTTAGCCTCGTTAGGCGTTGTTGTATTCGTGCGACAAGTTGTTGGGCGTTGTTGCATTTGTGCAACAAGTTGAGAGGTGTGTCGTTGGCTTGGCTTGGCTTGTCGTTCATGGAGTTTCTGATTGCATCAGTGGATCAGTTGGTTGGCATTCGAGATTGGTTATGCCACATGTTGTGAGTAGAAGCATTGGATTTGAGAATGGATCGTTGCACGAGTTGCTCGTGTGGCGCATCAATTGAGCATGTTTAAGTTTGGCTTGGGAATATCAGGATAAGTTTGCACGAGTTGCTCGTACAACAAATATATGAAACATTTGGGTATTAGGTTGGACTACTTGGAAGAGAGCTCGATGCACGGGATTGCTCGTGTTGCGAAAGTATCAGACGGTTTAAGAATAGTTGGAAGTATTGAGAACAGGAAATAGCACGAGTTGCATCGCGAGATTGATGGAAATAGTTGGATAATTCAGGCATTGCCTTAGTTTTGTGTCAGACTTGAGTTGTGAAAGGCAGGATCACCCACGAGGGATGGTTCGAACGGATTTTGGATAAGTGCAAAGGAATCGTAATGCGAGTAGCGACTTGATTCAGAGTGGTATATGGGATTACCACATAGTGAGCAAGGCATTGAAAGTATCTTGGCTAGACATCAATGGGAATTGCCTGAGCGGACTCGGGTAACGGGAATACAAGTTGGTTGGTGCACGTCGGTTGAGTTGGGAAGAATGAAAATGGAGCAAGCGACTATTGAGTTGAGCAATCGAGAACGAACTTGTGCAGATAGAAGAGATCGGAACGAACAGATGGGAGACGCTTGAGCTAAGCGATGGGTTAATTGAAGGATAGTGAGCACGGACTACGATTGTGGGCAACACATTTGAGCTGTTGGTTGAGTAATGAAACACGATCTTGGTTTGGAGGGGCAATGCGATGGATTTGAACGAACTTGAAGGATTTTGGATATTGCTGCTCGAGAAGTCGACTCAGGTTTAGCGGAAGTGAAATTTTGGGCAAGATGGTGCAACAATGGTAGACTAATTCTCCGGAAGACGTGAACGGATTGTGGCAACAACTAAAGGCAAAGATTGTGGCGAACAGACTTTTGAAGATAGCTAAACGTCGGAGCAACAATTGAGCGAATCACTGTGCTGCTCGAGCAAGTTGGACGTGCATTGTGGAACGCGGCAAACGGATAAGAATTTGAGCAAGTCTTGAGTTTCGAGAATCATTGCAAGTGATGGTGCGAGTAGACGAACATGGCAGTTCGGAAAAAAAAATTGATGGATTCAGGACAGAACGACGGATTGATGGAAGACGGTTTCAACGAGCGCAGTTCTCGAACTGTGGCTTGGATAGATAGCAAGACTCTAGGTGATTAAGCGGCCTTGGTTGACAGATCATCAAAGGTAGTGCATGAAATGCTCGAATTCGGAAGTTCGTTCGGATGGAATGGTTCGGATTTGCAGATAAGATATAGCATGGTTCTTAGTAACTGTTCATCGTGATGACTTACAATTATCGAGCGTAGCTTCGGGACAGCGGACCCTAGCGACTTGACCGCCGATCAGAGATGAATATTGTAGACCCATAGAACGATCCTTGTGGCGGCACATTTGGGAGTGCGTCGAGGGCAGATGTGAGTAGTGTGTGTTGGAGATTTGGCTTATTGACTGAGTGTTGGATTTGAGAGACCCTTGGGATAGCCTTCAGCTGAAGAAGCAGCCAGAAGACCGAAGCGATGGTGGGATTGGCCTAAGTCAACTGATGAGATTCAGAGTCGCAGATTTTTGTAGATGGCATCGCCTCTGACTCATCGTGCCCTGGAAGGGAATAGCATTCATATGAATTGACGACTGTGAAACTAGCTCGTGAAGTTAAAGCAGCGGCTCGTTCAGATCAAATCTTTACGAATACTGGAAGGGACAGATGTGCCTCATATTTACAAGATGTATCGGAACTTAGTCTGGGAAGCATGCTCGTTCAGAAGGCAAAGGTGATATCATGTTCTTCGAGGCAGTGGAAGCAGCGCGAAGAACTATTCCATGCGCAACCTAGGAATTATGGCGAGTGTGTCCACGTTGAAAACGTAGAGACTATCCCTTTGGCATGGCGGCGAGATCTTCGTGGATCACACGAACCTCAATATAGATGTTCACCCAGTGAGGTATTGAGATGGCAGGAAGAGGTGTTGGACTGAGTTGATCTAAGCAAAGTTTGATATTTGGGTAAGTCGCCTAGTTGGGGTAGTATCAGTAGAGATGATCGTTCGGTGCACGAGATAATATTTGGAGATGTTGCTAGTGCGGATTCAAAAATAGTTGGATGGATTGAGTTGGAACACGAACTGATTGAGTCGGTGGGAAATCATCATATTTGAGACTAGTGCTCAATCGAATATGTTGGAATGAAAATCATGATTTGGTTCAATTGGGAGTAAAGCAAATGGATGCCTCGAACATAAAGATACCCTTGTAACTTGTTCAAATTTTGCTATCACAAGGCTCGGCTGAAATGCATGTATTTTAGGGACGCCTTAAATATGTGTACGATCCAAACTAAGCGATACGAGGAATTCGTATTGAGCTGCAAGGAGGATGTCGGAATTCGAAAATTTATACGAGCGTTCAACAGAACGAGATGCGGAGTCAGAATCGTGAGTATGAGAGTTGCATAGAGCAGAGTTATGTATTGAACAAGCGGCATGTGATAGGAATGAGTACCAGCACGGTTCGTGGACGAACCTGATTCTAAGTGGTATATTATGTAACGCCCCAAAACCGCACAGTGCGTTACGTTGAGTCGGATTGAATAAAACAAATGCTGGTTATATTTGATTTGTTAGATTTTGGGTAGAAGTATTGATTGAATTGGTTTCATGTGCAGATGGCTAGCGGAGTTCGATGAGAAACAGGTGTTCGTTCAGAGCAGTACTGAGATAGCTGGGTTGGAGCGATAATGTCGTCTTCCTTAGTCCGATCGGTCGGATGATTTAGAGAGCACGGCCTGCTCGCAGGGTCATACCAGTTGAGTAGATCGCGCTTGCATCGGACCACGGATTCAAGGGATTGGCCGTATCGGCAGGACAAGATGCTTAACGGGATCAAACATTGTGAGTGGGCTCTTTCCCTTCTCCTCTACTCCTTCATGCCTAATAATATGGAAAGCACGTAAAGGCTTGAACACTTGGGCTGAAACTTGGGAATCACTACACTGAGGCGTGTATAGAGTGTACGTCGTTTGCTTGGATAGGATTGTGGCTTGAATTGATTTGCGCGTATGGATAGTTGGAGCTAGAGTTGGATTATTACATTTGAGGCAGCCGGTTGAATAATTGGGATTATGCTTGAATATGTTGGAATGATACATTGAGGCGTTGGGAATATCAGAAATTCGGGCGAGCGAGCGTGCATCCATGCACGAGTATCACTTGGTCGCTTTGTCTTGCAAAGCGAGCAGTTGTGGTTCGAAACCGAACTGCATCGCCGAGGGCATTGTGCCACGGTTGGGGCATTGTGCCATGGGTTTGTCTCGAGTTGGGGTGTTGCACCCAATTTGAAACACTGTGTTGAGAAGAGGCATTGTGCCTATGGGCATAACTTGATATTTTGGTGCTTTGGGCTATATGTTGAGGTTTGGTTTTGGAATCCTTGGTTGGATATGTTGGTTGGATGTTTTGGTTGGATATTCGGTTGAACGAGTCTAGGATCGCTTAGTGGGGCGAGAATGTTCGATCCTCTCGTCATACCTACTTGTGTCTGCATGTCACGGATAACTTGTGCACAAGTTTTGGCATTTCCTCGAAACGGCATTTCTGGGGCACTGGAACCGTTTCGATCCGGAGGGAAATATTTGATTCGTGCTTCCCGTGCTGATAGGGCGCGTCGTAATGCTTGGAATATGTCATGTATGGCTTAGCCAGTGACTTCATATAGATAAGTGTTGGCTTGCTTTTCTTTTGTCGGTTTGGCTTCGTTTGGACGCGGCCACCTTGCCTCGGCAAGAGTGTGCACTCGAGATTGGAATATAAACTTTGGTTGAGGAACGATATTGAGGCTTGGTTGATGGTTCGATGTCATCGTGCAAACGATGGCTTGAGTAGGACGGGTTGCATGCTAGAATCCTTCGAGTTGGTTATATATTGCTTGTCGTTTGGTTTGAGTTGAATGCTTGTATGCGTAAACTGCTTTACAGCTTTCCTTAACATGTCATTCATATGCCATGAAATGAATCTAGGATTTAACTAGAAAGATCACCATATACTGTTTGCATTCACTATTTACTTAGTGTCGGCTTAGTCGAGTGGGTTATCCCGCTCACCAGTACGGTTGTGTACTGACCCACGTTTGTGGGCAATATTTCAGGTACGCAGGCTAGTGGCGCTGCTTGGATATACGAGACATGATGTATGAACTGTAAGTACCTTTGTGGGCTATAGAAAAGAGCAAGAGTATTTCATCGCCTTCGTGGCATTGCCTTCGTGGCATTTCATATGGACCCTATCGAGAGCTTCGCTGCGTATACTCTGATGTGTGCTTGGTACACAATACTTGACTTTCGTTATAACTTGGTTGTTTCAATGATAACTTTGGTGTTTAACAACATCGTCTTGTACGAGCGCAACTCTAGGCTCATACGGCATCACGTCCGGATGAGAACGATTATCCTGCGGGAGAGCTGCAACGTGGTGATTCACATTCAATGGGGACTATTGAGCTTGCGGGAGATTGGGGCGTGACAAAAGCTGCACCTTTTACGCGGCGGTTATAATAACTGCTACCCACGTATGAATGATCTCCTGAATCTGCGTGTGACGCGTGTCCCATTATGAGGTAACGCGTATAATCGCTCATCGAAGATCACGGCATGCAAGCCACGTAGATAACTGCCCCTCGCGTAGAGAATGTTGGCATAAAAGCCAAATAACTGTCACGTTGGCGTAAAAGCCAAATAGTTATCTTGTTGGCGTAGAAGCCAAGTAGGTGTCTTGTTGGCATAGAAGCCAAGTAGCTGTCTGGTTGGCGTAGAAGCCAAGTAGCTGTCTGGTTGGCGTAGAAGCCAAATTCTGCGTAAAGCTTTATGCCGCATGGATAGGTAACCAGCGTAAAGATAGCCAATTATCCTTCTTTGACTGAGGTCTTGAGCGTATTCTGGACCAAATAGCCTTATCACGCATCTTTGCAAATATAGCCTGAGTTGGCGTATTTCGAGGAGATAGCATACGGTGTACTCCTATAGTTAAAAATAGCCAGGTTGGCGTATTTCAAGGAGATAGCATACGGTGTACTCCTATATTTAAAAATAGCCAGGTTGGAGTATTTCGAGGAGAGAGCACATGGCGTACTCATATAGCCGAAAATAGCCTGTTTTGTCGTAATATGCAGGGATGGTGGTGTGAGCGTATTAGCCCTAATTATAGCTCTCCCAGTCATTAAGAGTAGAACCAAATCTCGTGCATTAAATGCAGAGATCTGCCCCCATCTCGCGTATTAACTGCAGAGACTTGCCTCGAGTTCTGTACGAAAACAGCTTTTGACGTGGCATCTGGTTTCGTCTTATCCTGAGCGTAAAAGCTCATCTCTGCCTGTGTAAAATAGGCAGCGTATTCCTTGAATGCGTAAACGACGTCTTATGTCAAGGATTATGTCACTAGACGACAGTCTGGGGCTCTGTGCAGAATTATCATTACAGCCGTCCTCTCGATCGTCGTGCAGTACTTTTTGTCAGGAGTCAGGTTCACTGCTTCGTCTGACAGGTTCATTCGAGGAATACGAAGAGTTCCTCGTACAACTTCCCGCTGCATTAAAAACAGACATGTTTTTATGCCGAAGTGGCGATGTAACAACCTTTTTACGCCAAAGCAGTCTGGAAATACTGCTTTACGCGGGTTGTTCTGGAGCTCTGTTTTATGCTGAACAGCGTTGAAGCTCTGTTGTACGCCAATAGCTCTAAAGTCATGTTTTACGCCACCCAGTGATGGAGCTCTGTTTTACGATGGCTTCCTGCATGTTGGGTTTTACGCGTATGATTCCCTAACGTATTTTTCATGCTTCTACAGAGACTCGCTCCTCCAAGCGCACACTGTCTGAGAACAACGCCGAGTTCGAGACTAGCTTGTTGCTCGAGCATCGCGGGCCCAAAGGCGTCCCGCTTCTCGAGGCGACGTCTTCGAGGCGGAAGATGTTCGATGGACGAGGAAGACATGCATCAACTTAATACCCTAAAAAACTTCAACTTAATACCCTCAACAATTCTATTTTTCAACTTGATATCCTAACTTCGATATACATCAACTTGATACCCTAAAAATGACGAAACTACCCTCCTTTTCCACCTAAACACCCCCCCCCCACCCGGCTGCACCACCTTCGCTAACGGAGCCAACCCCACCCAGACCTTACCCCGACCCCCTGCTCGCCCCTACCAACCGAAGTTGCCCCAACCCTCGTCCCCTCCAGCGGCTCCATCCCCGAAGCCGCCCCTGCCCCCCTCCTTTAGTCATTTTTTTAGGGTATTAAGTTGATGCATATCAAAGTTTAGAGTATCAAGTTAAAAAACTGGAATAGTTGAGGGTATCAAGTTGAAATTAAGCCTAAGAAAATAATAATGAAACTAATGAAGGAAGCCACATCTATGTCTGACCCAAGTTAGACATAACTGACATAAATATATCTGATGCTTTAATAAGACCAAAATTGAAACGAAAAAACAAAATGGCAAGAATCTGACAATTGCTCAAAATGCATAGATCAAATGGCGCAAATGCCACGACCCGACCCGCTTTGCTCAGCGAGAAGACTCGTTTGAGGAAAAGGATTTCCAGACTTGGCCCTTCAGGAGTTCTGACTTAGATTTTCAAAGGCTCGCTCGGAGTATCGCTCGACCAAGGCGAAACATCGCTAAGGTGGGTGACTTCGATGAACTTGTCTTTGCTTAGCCAGCACACTTAAAATGTGGACGATACATGCTAGTCGCTAGGTGAATCACCCCTGCATGCTAATAAAGAATACAACGCACTTAGCTAAGGGAATAATCCCAACTTGTGTTATTCAATACTTTTGCTATTGACGAATCTGTGAACTTGTTACCAATCGCCTGTTCGTTTCTTATTCCGCTGCACTCGGAATATCTGTGCGACTTTGTGGCTTAGACATTTTACCGCCTGTTCAGATCATGGCCTTGCACGGACGCGACTTACGCTCGTGCGGCATCACACCCAGATGGGAAAGATCGTCCCGCAGGAGCGTTGATGCGGTGATTCGCGCCTAGCGGGGATGGCCGATTACCTACGGGAGATCGGGACATGACATACTATGAATTATGATCATGTAAAATAAATATCATAGAAGAAAGATTTACAAATGTTTGTAAATACTACATCAACCAACCTGCGATCTTGCTATGTGGAGACCCTGCCCTAGTTGTGCAAGCTTCATTCTACTTGTTTGTAGTTGTTATACATAAGCATTTGGTGTAATGACTAGATGGTCATTGGCTACTGCATATGATGAAACACTTAAAAGACATGTCAGGATCAAGAACTATATGGTAAATAGATAAATAAGGAGAGAAAGATTTAGATTGTACCATTAATGTGAACTTTATTTTCTCAATTAAAGCTTGAATTCCTCTATCAGCCTTCTATTTGTCTTCTTTTATTTCATTCTCAAATCTCTGACCTCTAAGATGCAAAACACAACCACATACTTGTTTTCTAAAAAATATACAAAATAAATCATGATTCACCGAACAAATCACATCGAAAGAAGGGAGGAGTTAGGTAGTGACTATCCTCTAGAGAGCAATTAAATTCACGACTGAAACATTAACAGAATCATCTTTACAAACAGAAAAAAATTATGTTTACATGCAAATATCAATGAAATAAGCAGTAAAATATCAATGAAATAAGTAGTAAGAATGATAAACATATGAAAAAGAAGTAAAATAAATGCAAGAAGCGCCTAGGCGTGAAGCCGTCACCGAGCAAGGAGTACTTACCTTGAGGGCTCGGCTAGATAAGCAAGTCTTCAGCGATCTGGATCCAAGCATACACATCCATCGGGGGTCCTGAGAATACACAATAAACAATTATTAGAATCCAAAATAAGAAATTGCACAAACACAAGAATTAAAGAATGAGAGAGAAGGATATATCTTGCTTCAGCAATCTAGATCCAGGCTTGCATGTCCATCGGAGGTTCTTAAAATACACAACAAACGATCATTTGAATCTGAAATAAGAAATTGCACAAACACAAGAATTAAAGAATGAGATAAAAGGTTATATCGTGTAGGTCCCGCAAGTATTGCAGGGATCTGACACGAAACCAAGACACGCAACTCGATACGTACACGTAAATCGAGACGTGCACATAAATCGAGATGCGTACAAAAATTCAAGATGATACAAATATCGAAATGGTAGACGCTGCATACGAATCGAGACGTACACGAATTTCACGAAAACACATTGCAACAAGGACACGTGAATCGACGCGTCACACAAACCAAGGCATGCACACAACTCAAGGTGACATAAGAATAAGACGATACGCAAATCGACGCAACACACAAAAATCGGTATGTGTACACAAATTGATGCCGTACGGATTACGAGGTAGTCAAAAAGATCGACACAAAAATTGAGACATCGCGCAGATCGAGATGTCTCAAGGTGTTGCATACGAATCGAGACGTTGCATACGAATCGAGACGTACACGAATTTCACGAAAACACATTGCAACAAGGACATGTGAATCGACGCGTCACACAAACCAAGGCATGCACACAACTCAAGTTGACAAAACAAGATGATACGCAAATCGACGCAATACACAAAAATCGGTATGTGTACACAAATTGATGTCGTACGGATTACGAGGTAGGCACAAAGATCGACATAAAAATTGAGACATCGCGTAGATCGAGATAACACAGTGCCCCAGACATCACGGGGGTCAAGGTGTCCTGCTGTCCGAGGCGATACGTAGATCGAGGTGGCACAAAAAATGGTGATGGCACACATCGAGGAGCACGAGAATCGAGATTGCTCGTAGCCCAAGCAGTACGGGGTCCAAGGGTTCTCGATGCTCGAGGCATTGCACAGAGCTCGAGTGCTCACTTCCCGAGGCGACACGGAGCACGTGACTCCCTCCTCCGAGCGCACACTGTCTGAGAACAATGCCGGGATCGAGACTAGCTTGCTGCTCAAGCATCGCGGGCCCATGGATGTCTCGTTTCTCGAGACGACGTCTTCGAGGCGAACGACGCTCAGTGGTCGAGGAAGACATGCATTAACTTAATACCCTCAACTATTCCATTATCAACTTGATATCCTAAACTTTGATATGTATCAACTTAATACTCTAAAAAATGACGAAACTACCCACATTTCCTACCCAACCCCCCACCCGGCTGCACCACCCTCGCCCCTTCCAACGGCTCCATCCCCTCAGCGGCCCCTGCCCACCCACTTTTCGTTATTTTTTCAGGGTATTAAGTTGATGTATATCAAAATTTAGGATATTAAGTTGAAAAACTGGAATAGTTGAGGGCATAAAGTTGAAATTAAGCCTAAGAAAATAATAATAAAACTAATGAATGAAACCACGTCTATGTCTGACCCAAGTTAGACATAACTGACATAAATATATTTGACGCTTTAATAAGCCCAAAAGATAACCACATACTTGTTTTCTAAAAAATATGAAGAACAAATCGCATCAAAAGAAGGGAGGAGTTAGGTAGTGAATAATCTCTCGAGAACAATTAAATTCACTGCTGAAACGTTAACAGAATAATTATTACAAGCAGAAAAGAATTTATATTCACAGGCAAATATCAATGAAATAAGCAGTAAAATATCAATGAAATAAGCAGTAAGAATTATTCACCAGAACAAATCACATCGAAAGAAGAGGCTTCTCTAGTTTGTCTTTTTTCTTAGAGAATTTTGGAGCCATAGATTGAGAGAGAAGAGAGAAATATACCTCAAAGAAATGAGAGAAATTTGTGGAGAACCTTGAGAAATCCCTAGGGGACTTTTGGAGAGAGAGATCAAGAGTTAGGGTTAGGGTTTTGACATGGAAGAGGGGTTTTCGGTTTGGAAGATGGAAGGATGAAGGAGAAGGTTTATAAAAATCCAAATTCCCGAGAGTTGTTGCTGCTATCTGGAACACCTAGGCCCTCTACCCGAGTTCTGTTCCCTTTGATAAACAGTGTCAATAACAATATCATAAAGGAAAAAAAATTCTAATCAAATCAGGAATACAAAATTATAAAGAGCATTGAATTCCTGCCAGAGTGTAAAACCAGATCATTCAAATCAAATAGATGGTAAATCCATAATCATTTGCGGAATGAATGATGATATTTGTATTTCAGAAACGTTTGTAAATAACTCTTTGTACATCGTTGCTTGGTGAGGTCTTTAAATATCATTGATTAGCAGTAAGGACCGATTCCTAGCTAGCGGTGGTCCGAAGATGCTTAAATAACGTATCGCTTAAGGTTGTTTACACCTTTGTTAACAGAAGGACCCTTTCAGCTATTATCCAACGATAGTTTTAACCTTTAGAGCATAATTTCAAAGAGTCATTAACAAATGTTTCTTCATACAAAGTCAAGAATAAAATACTTTAGCACGGGAATTATGCAAATATATTATGATAGTTAATTGCTCAACCAAAGAATCTGAATAAGTGTAAATTGATAGACATAATTGTAGCATGTTACCAAATGACTTTATTAGTCATTTAATTATATTGGTGCAATTGCCAAGAAGATGTCCCTTGTAGCTTTTTGCAATCACCAACTTACTCTTTTATATTACGTCTCGCCGCAAAGTGTTCCACCTATATGAGTAGATAAAGACTTTGGTATCCAGGATTTGGAAACACAATGATTAGTTTTGGAAACCCAAATAAACATATTCATATTCACCATTTTTCGAGCTTTACATAAGTGAGAGGTGTGCCCTTTCAAACCACAGTAGTGACATGTAATAGAACTGTTTGAGCTTGAAACTGGTGCGTGAATATTATGTGTGACATGAATATTTCACCGTGGTCTAGTGTAGATAAAAGCGTGATTTTGTGATTTACTAATCATCTTGTTACTTTGTGAGTAACTTGTGTTGGTGACCTTTTGTTTTGTCACTTGTACGTGTTTAGTTCTAGATTGAGTTATAGGTTGCATGATCTGTTTACCCAATCTGATCTCTAACTTTTTAGAGCTTGCAAGTAATTCATTATATTTAGCAGTAAGAGCATCAATTTTAAGTGAGGCATTAGAGTACTTCTCCTTCTCCTTCTCCTGTTTTAAGTCCTCCTTAAGTTTAGCATTTTCTTGATTGCTTTCATCAAAGCAGTCAAGAGCTTCTTGTAAGCTAAGCTTAAGTTTGGAGATTTCAATAGAGTCATCAGAATAGGAGTTGTCTCTAGCTTCCTTAAGTAAACAAATGAGTTGTTCATTCTTAAGTTGATAAGATTTGATATCATTTCAAACTTGCTTATAATTATTCCTAAGCTTCTTGAAATCTTCAAATAAATCATTAAAAACATCAGATAATTCATCATAGGAAAATTCTTTTACCAATGAATCATCATTTACCTCGCTTACATTAAGCATAAGTCTGTCGTATGTCGAGAGTTTTCGTCATTCTCGCACTGAATTCTTGCATTTGTTACTAGACCTTCAGTTTGGCATAAGCTTGCAGTATCTTCTTCCCTTGAGTTATTGTCATTGTTGTTACATGGAATGTCTGCATCTTTCTCTGTACTTGCTAATTGCTCATTAGGACACAAACTTGCAGTGTCTTCTTCATCTTCTTCATTGCTTTCATAAGTTGCTTCCAGTATTTTCTATATCTCATGTGATGTTTTGCACTTGGAAATGCGTTTAAATTCATCCTTGCCTAGAGCACGGTAGAGCATGCACATTGCCTTTGCATCATCGCTTACTGCTTTCTTTTCATCTTCGGTATATTCATCATCTGCTTTGTCAACTCTTTTGTAAACATTAGTAACATATGTCCATAGATCAAACCCAAAAGATTTTAAGAATGCACTCATATGTGCTTTCCAGAAGAAATAGTTAGTGAAATCAAATAGGGGTGGCCTATCAGGGAGATGACTTTCACCATTGATGGGAAAGAGTGATCGTGTTGTTGCCATGTGTTTTACTCTTAAGATGTTAATCCAATATCAAGAGAACTCGCTCTGATACCAATTGAAGGATCGTGTAAGACAACTCTAGAGGGGGGGTGAATAGAGTTTGTGTATGCAGCGGAACAAAATCACCAGTTAAAAATTATATGACATGCAAATGGTGATTAACTACTAGCAGCTAAGTAAATCAGTTATGTAAGTTACTACTACTATCAATATGTATAAGTATAGAAGAGCAAGACAGGAATGCATGCAGTTGAGTTAAGAAGAGAGCAAACGCAAACACAAAAATTTTATCCTGGTTTCCCTCTAAGAGGACTAGTCCAGACCCGAGAACTCTTGCTCGGAGTTGTATCCACTATAATCACCAATAGTGAATCACAAGCTTTGATCCGAAGGCTTGCCACTTCTTTACAACGACGAGATTTGATCCGAAGTCTCGCTACTTCCCACGCGTGCGTTTGATAAAAAGAGCACGCAGACTTCAAACAGAAGAGAGGCTTGATGAACCAAGCTTTTACAACTCAAATAACTTCTAACCGAGATCGCACTTGGCACTTAGAAAGCTGAGGAGTTGATCTTGGGGATAGGAAAGTTTAGGCTCAAGATATTGCTCACAATAGGATAAAAAGATGTAGAGTTGGATGAGATTGGATGATTTGAAATATGGGAATTTCAATCCTATTTATAGGGTTTTAGCAAATAGAATTCGGCCAGAGTTCGGGTAGGTTTTAATTCAAATTTTCGAACGTTGGGCCAGAAAATCAAGGTGTAATAACTGGGTTGATTTCATACTATATGGGTTAGGTGACCGAGTTCGGCACGAATTCGGTCCGAGTTCGGTTGCCTATTCTAGTAAGGATTGCGTTTGAATTTGGACTGATTTGGTGGATAGGTTCGATGGTTTTATTTGAGTTGACTAGGCAACCTTCCTGAGGTAGGTATCTGTGGGTGGATAGGTACTTCAAATTGCCAATGCGACTCGACTTACATCAGTCCTAGACTCAATAAATAAAAGATTATATTTGCTGAAAATATAGAAAGAAATTAGACAAAAAAGATCCAGAGACTGGTGCAGATGTTTGTCTTTAGCAGTGATGGAATTTGACCTCAGTCACTTTACATCGCATATAGTATCTGCTTTTTTGTATTTAGTTCTCATGTTTGTCGATTATCAGAATCAGATTGACCGTGACATTTTTGTATCAACAATTGCATGTGAATCGAGACATACACGAATTTCAAGAAAACACAAATTTCAACAAGGACGCGTGAATCGACGCTGCACACAAACCAAGGCATTCACACAACTCGAGGTGACACGAGAAACAAGACGATACGCAAATTGAAGCAACACACAAAAAATCGATATATGTGTACGCAAATCGATGCGACACAGATTACGAGGTAGGCACAAAGACCGACACGAAAATCGAGACGATGCACAGATCGAGATGGCACAGTACCCCAGGCATCACGGGAGTTAAGGTGTCCTGCTGCCCAAGGCGATACATAGATAGAGGTGGCACAGAAAAAGGTGATGGCACACATCGGAGTGCACGAGAATCGAGACGGCTCGCAGCCCAAGTAGTACGGGGTAGACATGCATCAACTTAATATCGCATCAACTTAATACCCTAAAAATTTATGAAACTACCTTCCTTTCCTACCCAACCCCCCACTAGGCTGCACCACCCTCGCAAATGGAGCTGCCCCCACCCAGCCCCCACCCAGCCCCCGCTAGCCCCTACCCCCCGCAGCCGCCCCCAAACCCATGCCCCCTCCAGCGGCTCCCTCCCCTTAGCGGACCCTGACCATCACATTTTCGTCATTTTTTCAGGGTATTAAGTTGATGTATATGAAAGTTTAGGGTATCGAGTTGAAAAACTGTAATAGTTGAGGGTATCAAGTTGAAATTAAGCCTAAGAAAATATTAATGAAACTGATGAAGGATGCCACATCTATCGTCTGACCCAAGTTAGACATAACTGACATAAATATATCTGACGCTTTAATAAGCCCAAAACAAGACCAAAATTGAACTGAAAAAACAAAATGGCAAAAATCTGCTAGTTGCTAAAAATGCATAGACAATACTATGAATTATGATCATGTCAAATAAATATCTTATAAAAAAGATTTACAAATGTTAGTAAATACTACATCAACCAACCTGCGATCTTGCTCTATGTGGAGACCCTGCTCTACTTGTGCAACCTTCATTCTACTTGTTTGTAGTTGTTGTACATAAGTATGTGGTGCAATGACTGGATAGTCATTGCCTACTGCATATAATGAAACACTTAGAAGACATGTCAGGATCAAGAATTATATGGTAAATAGATAAATAAAGAGAAAAAGATTTAGATTGTACCATTAATTTGATCTTTATTTTCTCAATTAAAGCTTGAATTCCTCTATCATCCTTATATTTGTCTTCTTTTATTTCATTCTCAAATCTCTGACCTCACAGCCGCAAAAGACAACCCCATACTTGTTTTCTAAAAATTATGCAGAACATATCATGATTCAGCAGAACAAATCGCATCGAAAGAATAGAGGAGTTAGGTAGTGACTAACCTCTCAAGAGCAATTAAATTCACTACTAAAACGTTAACAGAACCATTATTACAAGCAGAAAAGAATTTATGTTTACATACAAATATCAATGAAATAAGCAGTAAAATATCAATAAAATAAGCAGTGAGAATGATAAATATCTAAAAAACAAGTAAAATAATTTACAAGAAATAAATGCAAGAAGCGCCTAGGCGCAAAACCGTCACCGAGAAAAGGAGTACTTACCTTGAGGGATCGACTAGATAAGCAAGTCTTCAGCGATCCGGGTTCATTCATGCACGTCCATCGGAGGTCCTGAGAATACATAATAAACAATCATTACAATATGATATAAGAAATTGCGCAAACACAGGAATTAAAGAATGAGAGAGAAGGTTATATCTTGCTTCAGCAATAGGGAACCATGCTTGCACGTTCATCGAGGGTCCTCAGATTACACAATAAATAATCATTAGAATCAAAATAAGAAATTGCACAAACACAAAAATTAAAGAATGAGATAGAAGGTTATATCGTGTAGGTCCCGCAAGTAGTGCAGGGATCGGACACGAAACCGAGACGCAACTCAATACGTGCACGTAAATTGAGACGTGCACGTAAATCGAGATGTGTACGAAAATTCAAGATGACGCGAATATCGAGATAGTAGACGTTGCATGCGAATCAAGACGTACCCGAATTTCAAAAAAACATAAATTTTAATAAGGACGCGTGAATCGACGCGGCACACAAACCAAGGCATGCACACAACTCGAGGTGACACGAGAAACAAGACGATACATAAATCGACGCAGCACACAAAAATAGGTATATGTACGCAAATCGATGCGACGCAGATTACGAGGTAGGCACAAAGACCGACATGAAAATCGAGACGTTGAACAGACCGAGATGGCACAGTACCCAGGCATCATGGGGGTCAAGGTGTCCTGCTGCCTGAGGTGATAAGTAGATCGAGGTGGCATAGAAAACGGTGATGGCACACATCAAGGTGCACAAGAATCGAGATGGCTCGCAGCCCAAGCAGTACTGGTCCAAGGGGTCCCATTGCTCGAGGCGTTGCACAGAGCTCGAGGTTCGCTTCCTAAGACGGCACGGAGCACGAGGAGACTCGCTCCTCCTAGCGCACACTGCCTGATAACAATGCCGAGCTCGCGACTAGTTTGCGGATCGAGCATCGTGAGTCAGAGGGCATCCCGCTTCTCGAGGCGACGTTGTCTTCGAGGCGGACGACGCTCGTTGGCCGAGAAAGACATGCATCAACTTAATACCCTAAAAAATTGGCCAAGAAAGACATGCATCAACTTAATACCCTAAAAAAATTTAACTTAATACCCTAAACTATTCCATTTTTCTATTTGGTATCTTAAATTTTGATATGCATTAACTTGATACCCTAAAAATGACGAAACTACCTTCCTTTCCACCCTCGCAAACGGAGCTGCCCTACCCAGCCCCCTACCCCCCACCCCCGCTCGCTCCTACGCCCCGCAGCCGCCCCCAACCCTCGCCCTTGCCCCTCAGCGACCCCTGCCCACCCATTTTTCGTCATTTTTGAGGGTATTAAGTTGAAAAACTAGAATAGTTGAGGGTATCAAGTTGAAATTAAGCATAAGGAAATAATAATGAAACTGATGAAGGATGTTACGTCTATATCTGACCCAAGTTAGACATAACTGACATAAATATATCTAACGCTTTAATAAGCCCAAAACAAAACCAAAATTGAAATAAAAAAATAAAATAAAATTGCATGAATCTGCTAGTTACTGAAAATGCATAAACAAGACTTTGAATTATGACCATGTCAAATAAATTTCTAAAAAAGATTTACAAATGTTTGTAAATACTACATCAACCAACCTGTGATCTTGCTATGTAGAGACCATGCTCTACTTGTGCAAGCTTCATTCAACTTGTTTGTAGTTTGTTGTGTAGTATTTACAAACATTTGGTGCAATAACTGGATGGTCATTGCCTACTACAAATAATGAAACACTCAAAAGAAATATCAGGATCAAAAACTATATGGTAAATAGATAAATAAAGAGATAAAGATTTAGATTGTACCATTGATTTGATCTTCATTTTCTCAATTAAAGCTTGAATTTCTCTTTCATTCTTATATTTGTCTTCTTTTATTTCATTCGCAAATCTCTGACCTCTTCTCAACTGCAAAAGACAATACTATACTTGTTTTCAAAAAATATGTAGAACAAATCATGATTCAGCAGAACAAATCGCATCTAAAAAGGGAGTTAGGTAGTGACTAACCTCTCAAGAGCAATTAAATTCACTGCTGAAATGTTAACAGAATCATCATTACAAGCAGAAAAGGATTTATCTTCACAGGCAAATATCAATGAAATAAGTAGCAAGAATGATAAACATATGGAAAACAAGTAAAATAATTTAAAATAAATAAATGCAAGAATCGCCTAGGCACAAAGCCGTCACCGAGCAAGGAGTTAAAGAATACACAATAAATAATCAATAAAATTAGAAATTAGAAATTGCACAAACACATGAATTAAAGAATGAGAGGGTTATATCTTGCTTCAGCAATCTGGATCCAGGCTTGCACGTCCATCAGGGGTCCTCGGAATACACAAAAAACAATTATTAGAATCCGAAATAAGAAATTGAACAAACACAGGAATTAAAGAATGAGATAGAAGGTTATATCGAGTAGGTCCCACAAGTAGTGCAGGGATCTGGCACAAAATTGAGACACGCAACTCGATTTATGCGCGTAAATCGAGACGTGCACGTAAATCGAGACGTGCATGTAAATCGAGAAACATACGAAAATTCGAGACGACACAAATATTGAGATGGTAGACGTTGCATAAGGATCGAGGCGTGCAAAAATTTTAAGAAAACACAAATTTCAACAAGGACGCGTGAATCGACGCACATAAAAACTAAGGCATGCACAAAACTCGAGGTGACACATGAAACAAGACGAAACGCAAATCGACGTAACACACAAAAATTGGTGTGTACGCAAATCGATATGGCACGGATTACGATGTAGGCACAAAGAATGACACAAAAATCGAGACGGTGCGTAGATCAAGATGGCACAGTTCCCTAGGCATCACGGGGGTCAAGGTGTCCTGCGCCCAAGGCGATACGTAGATTGAGGTGGCACAAAAAACAGTGATGGCACACATCGGGGTGCACGAGAATCGAGACGGCTCGTAGCCCAAGCAGTACGGGTCCAAGGGGTCCGTTGCTGGAGGCGTTGCACAAAGCTCAAGGGCTCGCTTCTCGAGGCAACACTGAGCACGAGGAGAATCGCTTCTCCGAGCGCACATTGTCTGAGAACAATGCCGGGCTCGAGACTAGCTTGTTGCTTGACCATCGTGGGCCCAAGGGCGTCCGACTTCTCGAGGCGGCGTTGTCTTCGAGACGGATGACGCTCGGTGGTCGAGGAAGACATGCATCAACTTAATACCCTAAATTTTTTTAACTTAATACCGTCAACTATTCCATTTTTCAACTTGATATCCTAAATTTCAATATACATCAACTTGATACCCTAAAAAAATGACGAAACTACCTTTCTTTCCTACCCAAACACCCCGCACCCGGCTGCACCACCCTCGCAAACGAAACCACCCCCACCCAGCCCCCTACCCCCCAAGGTAGTCAAAAGCACAAGGCGCATTTGAGGCGCAAAAGGTCCATATCGCCCAAGGCATAAGGCGCAGTTAAGACATGTGCCCGAGCTAAGGGAGACGCAAAAATAAAAATATACATAAATATATAAATAAATTAGTAATGTGAAAAATAAAATCAAATAACATATTAAAACAAACAAAATTACGTTAGAACATAAACTAGCAGAGCAATAGTAGCAGTTAACACAACTAACAAGAGTTTGTATTAACCCTACCATGATTTTAGTAAAGTTTAGTTTTTTTCAGTTCAATTGTAACCACTAATTGTATGAGGTAAGAATTCTATCTATGCTTCAACAGTTTTTTGTACAAATAAAAAAATCATATAGCGCGTCTAGGCGCGCATTTTCTTGGTTGCACCTTGCAGAAAGGTGCACCTAAGGCGCATCTTGGGTGCGCATGGAGAAATGCGTCTTACCTAGTGAGCTACGAGGCACAACTGTTGCGCCTTTCTGCAAGGTGCGCTTTAGGCTCGTCCGAGGCGCGCCTTTGACTACCATGCTACCCCCACCTCCGCTCGTCCCTACCCCCTGCAGCCGACCCCAACCGGCACCCCCTCCAGCGGCTTCATCCCCTCAGCAGCCCTGCCCATCACCCCCCTTTTGTTATTTTTCAGGGTATTAAGTTGATACATATCAAAGTTTATGGTATCAAGTTAAAAAACTGGAATAGTTGAGGGTATCAAGTTGAAATTAAGCCTAAGAAAACAATAATGAAACTGATGAAGGATGCCACGTCTATGTTTGACCCAAGTTACACATAATTGGCATAAATATATCTGACGCTTTAATAAGCCCAAAATAAGACCAAAATCAAAATGAAAAAGCAAAATAGCAAGAATATGCTTGTTGCTGAAAATGCATAGATAAGATTGTGAATTATGATCATGTCAAATAAATATCATATAAAAAAGATTTACAAATGTTTGTAAATACTACATCAACCAACATGCGATCTTGCTATGTGGAGACCCTGCTCTACTTGTGCAAGCTTCATTCTACTTGTTTGTAGTTGTTGTACATAAGTCTATGGTACAATAATTGGATGGTAATTGCCTATTGTATATAATCAAACACTTAAAAGACATGTCAGGATCAAGACTATATGGTAAATACATAAATAAAGAGAAAAAGATTTAGATTGTACCCTTGATTTGATCTTTATTTGACTCTAATCCTCTACATAAATTACAAGTAAAAGAACAAAGTTGGAAAAAATGTCTACAGAGCCAAATGCTGGAGTTTTATCATAAAACTGGGACTATCAAAGAAAGCTGCACATAATACTAGAAAGAACAACATTTGTGGTCTAATAAGATTGAAGTTATCTGTAACATTCTTAAATTTAAATTCTACTTTAAGATAAAGAGGCTTTGAGACATTTTGCCCTAAAGGAAAGGGAATAAAAGAAATTTTCATTTACTAAACAACATGTGTTTAAGATATAAGTTAATGTAGGTGGCAGACAATAACATACTGTAGAAGCTTGGAAAGTACGCGTCCAGGCGTCCAAACAAACCATGCGCCCCCTAAGCAGGCTCAACAGAAATCAGGCTGCAGAGGCACCCTACGGCCCAACAACGCGACGTCCATGCGTCACAATCAGCCGAAGCAGCCTTGGCCGCAGATGGACCTAACACGACGTCCCGTCAACAGGATCGTCTCTGACACAGAATCCTGATAAAGGATTTTTTGATTGCCTAAAAAGACGCGAATATACTAAACGACATAAGTCTCACATCAGCATAGAACTACACTCTCGACGGGTGTGCAGCGTCATGTGTACAGTCCAACAAAGACCCCATGCGTCTCTGGCCCCATGCATCCCAGACTCCAGGCGTTCCATGCATCTCTGGCCCCATGCGTCTCAGACTCTATGAAGACCAAGTCTTGCCGTAAGAACTGAAGTAGCTCTCTCCAACCAAGTGCAGGCCACATGTCAAAATTGACCAATTTACGCCTACAAAGGACGAGAACCGCCCAGATCTTCAGCAACAGAAAATTCCAACAAGCGCCCACGTGGCAGCTTGGCATGCTCACGGTTACGTGGCATCCTCTAGCATCCACGCGGCCTAACATATGCGCGCCCAAGGATGAATATATATACTAGGGTGACATGCCCAAGACACACAAAGGGACACAAACAGACAGAGAGAAACAAACAGAGAACAGCAGAGGAGAGGAGAGAGAACAGACGGGAGCTTCTTCACCCTACGTCGGATCGTCAACGGAGTAAAGGAGCCGCCATAGCGGTCTTTGTCCAACGCCGCACCCTAGAATCAAAAATTTGTACTTAGATTGCTTGTCTATGACCTCTTTGTACTTTCTTCTGTTTGTTATTGAAGCAATCAATTTTAAAGGCGAATAAGGTGGCGACTCTGTTGGGAACTTCTTTCTCCTCAGATGAGAAAGTTGTGGCGCAATCTGACGCAGCCAAGCTCGGGTCAACTCAAAAAATGCTGGTGGTCCGCTTCGACCAGCAGGCTTTTGAGGACATGCTCTCCGGGACAGCGCGAGTCCTTCCCCCAGGCTAGCAAAGCCTAAGAAGACCCGCAAGACATGGGTTGCAAAGGCCGTTGTGCCTCATCCAACTGCAGAGCAAGCGCTCCCCGTCTCTCTCTCTCTCTCTCTCTCTCTGCCGCAAGGACCGCACACCATGCGTCCACTGCTTATGCGGTAGCCTCTTCTAACCAGAAGGGTACTCACCACTTGAAGACCCGACGTGGGTAGCAAAGGCCACTGCACCTCACTCAACTGCGGAGCATGCACTCCTTGTCTCTCCCTCTGATACTGAAGACGCGCCATGCGTCCGCTCAGGCAGTCCCCGCTCATGTGACCTCCTTGCCTGAAAAGGAGAATGCTCAACACCCGAACTCTGACAGAGGCAAACAATACGATACCATGAGTTTGGGAGTTGATGCACAGCCCATGCGGCTACAACGGAGGATGCAGGGAAGAAAGCAACATGGCCGGATGAGATTCTGTCAAAGACAAACCCTACGCCCCAACAAGGAGACATCTATGTGTCCCAATCAGCCAAAGCAGCCTTGGCCGCAGATGGACCTAATACGGCATCCCCTCAACAGTATCGTCTCTGACACAGAATCCTGACAAAGGATTTTCTGATTGCCTCAAAAGATGCGAACATACTAAACGATAGAAGTCTCACGTCAGCAAATAACTTCTCTCGACGGGTGTGTAGTGCCACGTATACAGCCTAACAAAGACCCTATGTGTCTCTGGCCCCATGCGTCTCAGACTCCAGACGTTCCATGCGTCTCTGGCTCCATGCGTCCCAGACTACATGCGTTCTATGCGTCTCTGGCCACATGCGTCTCAGACTCTATGAAGACCAAGTCTTACCGTTAGAACTGAAGTAGCTCTCTCCAACCAAGTGCGGGCCACGTGTCAAAATTGACCAAGTCACGTCCGAAAAGGACGAGAACCGCCTAGATCTTCAGCAACAAAAAATTGCAACAAGCACCCACGTGGCAGCTTGGCCTGCTCACGGTTACAGCTGCACCCTGTTAGGAAGGTATATGTGGCATCCTCTAGCATCCACGCGGCCTAACATATGCATGTCCAAGGATGAATACGATGCCAAGAGTTTAGGAGTTGATGCGCAGCCCATGCAGCTACAACAGAGGATACGGGAAAGAAAGCAGTATGCAACTTCCAACTCAGCCGCATGCGTCTCTGACACTCCCATAAGCTTTGTCTTTGACAGAATCTCATTCGGCCATGCTTCCATTCGCCGCTTTGAGAAAAATCAGAACTTGGACTCTTCGTATTATGCGCCTGCATGTGCTAAGTCGAGGAAGTCTGGGACAGTACGAGCTCGCCCGGCTCAAGCAACTGTCCATTTAGCTGACCGCCAGCGGGCATCGCTTACTATGCGTGCCCCTGATGGAAAGTCATACAAAACCGGCCCAAGCGTCCAGCCCTCAGCGAAAAATGGACAGGGTCCGTCTCAAAAGTCTTTCACTGATGATCAGGGAAAAGTTCTTGCATGAACCCTAGATCAGGGAACAAAATCGACACCCTCGCACCCGCACACTCGGTCTACCCATGCTCACAAAAAAGGTGCAAAGGTGGATCAACCCTCGTTTGACTTACGCAATGTGATTAGTCACAAGCGCAACACGAGGGAGTCAACTACGGCGCGTGAAGTGTCCTTCCCAGGACACCACTGTGCCAAAATTATCATCAATTGTTGCAACAAAGTGGCAGTACCCACAAACAGGCAGTCGGCATTCCAACGACTGTACCCAAAGGCACCTACCCGGCAACAACCCGGAGATCAGGTGCAAACACCAGAGGATGAGATACCCTTCGCCTCATGTTACTCCGCTCGGAAAGATCCTTCCACCGTGGGAGGAAAGAAGTCAAGCACCTCCAATCCATCACTCTCAACCAGCGCATTGAGAAGACTACCAGGAGGACTAGCAGCGGGACCTGCGAAAGGTGTTTTTCAAGGAACCCGCTCGAAGAAAAAGCTATCAGCCACTAGTAGTATTCTCTCTGAATCGAGGAGGAGACGACGCTACTTGATGGCTACTCCCGACAAGAATCTGAGACGGAAAGTGCAGCGTCCACTACCCCGTCCATCCTTCCCCATTTGAGGACTGTATACATGGCAGGGGACGATCATGAAGGCACCAGCAACCGACAACGTCTCGAGGCTCTTGAAGCCATGATGCAGACGGTGAGTGACGGTGAGTTCACCAATGCAAGCCCTGACCCAGGCAATGCTAGAAATTAAAGCAACATGGCTTCACAACCAGCAAGGGCTTCTGGACAAGCAAGCTTGGACCCTGAGACCAACGCGAATTTCGATGCAACCGCTCCGCCGATAGGCAAAAATTACCATTTGCCCGGCTCATCTACCCCTTCCGTAGGAGACGAAGCCAAAGAAGCAGTGAGGGAAATCCGGGAACTCCGGGCTCGCCTATATTCCATGGGCAGCTGGGATTCACTACGCGAGCTCAGGATACGACAATTATATCCCCGCGAGTGAAGGGATGTTCCGTACCCGCCAAAGTACAAGCTCTTTAACTTGAATCCATTCGACGGAAAGACATCCCTCCGTCAATACATGAGTTATTTTGAGACTGCAACAGGGCACCTACCTCGCAGTGACGCACTCCTCACCAAGCTCTTCGTGGGGGCATTGTTCGGGGTAGCATTCGACTGATTTTGCAGCCTACAAGATAACTGCATCTCGTTGTTTGACGACTTCAAGAGTCTTTTCCTCAAAAGATTCTATGACGGAGGAAGCGACATGACGATGTCCTCCCTAATGGATGTGACCCAAGGGGAAAGGGAACTCGTCTGAAATTATATCGAGCATTTCCGACAAACAGCACTGAGGTTGCCTCCAGGCAATCCTGAGTCGACATTGATGGACATGTGTTGCAGAAACTTACTTCCGGCAGTCAGCCTCTGGATGGGCGACGGTCAGTTCCAAGACTGGACGGCGTTCATTATAAGCGTTGTCAGTGCTGAGAAGAAGGTCAAAGACGCCCGGCTCTGGGGAATACAGATTCCTGTCGCTGACGATAGGAAAAAATGTCCCAACAACAGCAACAGCGGCAACAGCGGACGTGAGGTCATAGGGAAGCAGGTCCGGGTGGCCAACTTAACTAAGAAACACGAGCAAAAGTCGGCTAAGGTCCCGAAGCCCCAGGATACTTACTCCTTCGAAGATGACGACGTCATGCCCATCTTCGATGTACTGATAAAGGGTGGTAAGCTTCGGCTCCCCGACGTCAAGCACCCTGTAGAAGCAGCCGAGGTGAATAATCAAAAGTACTGCCACTACTATCGCTACGTCCACCATGCGACGAAGGACTGCTACACCCTCAAGCGGTACATGCAGCGCTTGCTCGAAACCAAGGCCCTCACCTTAGATATCGATGACAAGATATTTGCCGCAAACATGGTGTCTCTCCAGTTTGGCAACTTTTCGGCGACGGAAGCACAAGACGAAGTAATCCCGATCCCCCGGGCAACGATGGAAATCATCAACCTTTCGCCGGCTCGTGGCCAAATGATCGGGTTGATATCTCTCACCATGCCGCAAGGGGAGGTCATGTGGGTTCACCCCGATCTTGCTCCAGAATTGATGCAGCAGACAACACCGTCTACCACCAAGACTAAGGGCAAGAAATCCAAATCCTGCTATACGGTTTCTCTCTCAACAGAGAAAGTTATAGCTGGAACAATAAGGTCAGGCCTAGCATACCAACAAGAGTACAACATCCCTGACGATGGTGCACTTCCAACAGTTGCACCCGCAACCTCAAATTCAGGTCCATCCAAGCTTCCAGCAACGGACAAGTCTAAGTGAAAAGTCACTCGCTTTGACAAGCTGTTGCGCCAAGATTCAGCTCACGGGCTAGAAAAGTAGAACCATGGGCATCAGCAAACTCGATCATTTATAAACAGGTCTACCAAGATTCAGCTCACGGGCTAGAAAAGACACTCGCTTTGACAAGCTGTTAACGTAATAACTCGATCATTTACAAACATGGTGTCAGCCGACCCTGACGAAGACGACGAAGATCCACCGGAACTCTTTGAAGTAGAACCATAGGCCCAACGCCTAGACGCACAATGGGAGATGCGGTTCGAAGAACGAAAACCTCATACCAAGGACGAAGTCGTACTAAGTCAAGCTGGGTGACGAATCCTCCCCGAAACCCATCTTCATCAGCAATAGTCTGACTGATGAGGATCGGAAATCCCTGGTACAGCTAGTCAGGGAATACATCAATGTCTTTGCCTGGAGCTACGAAGACATGTCGGGACTGGACCCGCAAATCGCAGTCCACAAGATCAACATCTCGTCGAACGCTAAGCTTGTCAAGCAGCAGCACCGACAGTTCCGGCAGGATATTATGAATGCTATTGAAACTGAAGTCAACATACTGATAGCTAGTGGCTTCGTCCGCGAAGAACAACATCCAGATTGAGTAGCCAATATTGTGACCGTCGTCAAAAAGAACGGGAAAATCCGGATCAGCATTGACTTCCGTGATCTAAACGCACATTGACTTTTGTGATCTAAACGCAGCCTGCCCTAAGGACGAGTTTTTTCTTCCGATCACAGACATAATGACCGACAACACCTGTGGCTTCGATCGCATGTCCTTCATGGACGGATTCTCAGGCTATAATCAAATCAAGAAGTCTCCTGATGATCAGAAGCATACTTCGTTCCGAACACTGATAGGAGTATACTGCTACACAGTCATGTCCTTCGGTCTGAAGAACGCGGGTGCTACATACCAGCGAGCTATGAGCACCATCTTCCGTGAGCATCTACGCAAGACGGTCGAGTGTTACGTTGATGACATCGCCGTCAAGAGTTGCTCCAAAGATGATCACCTCAGGGACTTGAAGACTGTGTTCGACCTCATATGTACGCACCAACTCAAGATGAACCCTACCAAATCTTTCTTAGGAGTCTCCAACGGCAAATTCCTGGGTTTCATCCTAACGTCGAAGGGTATCCACGTAGACCCCTTGAAATGTACCCACCGAAGAACCTCAGAGAACTTCGTGGCCTTCAAGGAAGACTGGCCTATATCAGGAGGTTCATATCAAACCACTCTGGAAGTTATCGGCCGTTCACTCAGCTTATGAAGAATGGAGTCTCCTTTGTCTGGAACGAAGAATACCTGCGCGTCTTCGACGACATCAAGGAATACCTATCAAACCCTCTAGTGCTGGTAGCCCCGGTCGTGGGGAAGCCTTTCCTGCTCTATGAGCATGCGAAAGACCACTCCCTCGGTGCTCTATTAGCCCAGAATAGTTATGCACGCCACGAGCAGGCCATCTATTATCTTAGCCGGATGATGGTTGGCGCGGAGCATAGGTACACCCCCGTTGAGAAGGAATGTCTTGTTCTTGTATTCGCAATCCAGAAGACTCGGTATTACGTGGCTGGACAAACCAATCATGTAATCTCGCGAGTCAATTCTCTCAGAGTCCTCATGACCAAACAAGGGGCGCTCAGTTCCCGCTTGGCTACCTGGATAATACTACTGTCTCCATATGACATGGTATTTGTTCCACAGAAAGTCGTCAAGGGTCAAGCACTGGCCGACTTCCTGGCAGCCCACTCGGTGCCAGAAACTTCGAAACTCTATGAGAAGATCCCCGACGAAGTTGCAGACTCCCAACACCGTGACGAACGCAGAAGTCGTTTGGCAAATGTTCTTCGACGGTGCTTCGAGAACAGGGCCCAAAGGCAGCATCGTCGCTGGAGTCGGAATATTGTTGACCTCTCCATATGATCCGGTTATCAACCGCGCCTACTCCCTCACTAAGCCATGCTCCAACAATGTAGCAGAGTACAACGCTCTCATCATTGGACTCCGACTCGCTAAACAAGTCGGAGTTGACCACCTGGAAGCCTACGGCGATTCCAAACTGATAATCAACCAAGTTCGAGCCAAGTACGAAGTCCGGAACGAGGACCTGTTTCCTTACCACCAAGCTGCGCTTGGCATCATCTCGACCTTTGCTAGAAAATGTCGAGGCGGACGCCCTAGCCGGACTCGCAACCCCTCTCGCTGTTTCAGTCAATACCATGAACTGATCACCGTGATCGGTCAGGAGCTGGTCTGCCTGAAAAACCTGTGCCGGAGCTACTCAGTAGAGACGAGTACCGACTCACAAGACTGGAGACTTCCATTCATCGATTACGCAGTCTACGAAATTCTCTCCGAGAACCTAAAGGAAGTCACTTCCAACAGAAGACGTTCCCTCCGGTTCTATTACGATACAACTACCAAAATGTTGTATCGTCGCTCCTATGACGTCATTCTGCTGTGATACCTATCGAACGCAAAAGCGAAGCAGGTTCTCCGCGAGGCTCACGACGGGGTTTGCGGTGCCCATCAGCCAGGGCCCAACCTACAGGACCGCCTCCGTAGAATGGGTTACTATTGGCCAACAATGGTAGCAGATGCCGACTACGCAAAAAAGTGTCAAGCGTGCTAAATCCATGCAGACTTCATCCACCAACCCTCGGAGTTCCTGCATCCGACCGTTGCGTCCTGGCCGTTCGAAGCCTGGGGTATGGACATCATTGGACCGATTAGTCCACCTTCATCCAAGGGGCATCGGTTCATCCTTGCCATCACCGACTACTTCTCCAAGTGGGCGAAAGCAGTACCACTCGCGGAAGTCAAGATGTCCAACGTGATCAGCTTTGTCAAGTATCATGTCACATACTGCTTCGGCTTGCCACAAAGGATCATCCATGACAATGGTCCACAGTTCGCAAGTCATGCATTCTACCAGTTCTGCGACAAAAAACGGATTCAGAATGTAGCGTCGACTTATAACCCAGCGGCAAATGGTCTGGCAGATGCCTTCAGAAAGACCATCATAAAGCTTCTCAAGAAGTTCGTGTCTTCCAATAAATGCGACTGGAACGAGAAGCTGGATAAATGCCTCTGGGCCTACCGAACAACGGTCCGGACAGCTACTGGCAATACACCTTTCTCTCTGGTGTACGAAAGCGAAACGGTCCTCCCGCTCAAGATCCAAATCCCTTCACTCCGAGTGGCTCTCTCTAACCAATTAACCGTCAACGATAATCAACGTTGACGGCTACAAGATTAGAAGCACTTGACGAGAAACGTCTCTTAGTTCAACCGCGCATTGAGCTATATCAAGCGCGTCTCTTGGGAGCCTTCAACAAACGGGTAAGGAAAGATGACCTACCAAGTGGGTGATCTCCTCCTAACCATAAGGAGGCCGATGGTTATGACCCATAAAACGGCCGGCAAATTCAAACCCAAATGGGAAGGACCGTTCGTCGTAGAATAAATATTCTCCAACGGCGCCTACCGGCTTGCAAAACCCAACGGCAACTTGCTCATGATGCCTATCAACGGCAAGTTCCTGAAAAAGTACTCGTCTAAACTTGACTTGTACTCCCCTTATCACCAGCTGGGCAATCAAGATGTACATCTCTACACTCTTGGTTCTTCATCCCCAGCAAGTGCTTATGTACAATATTTTTCCCTTCTCTACAAATTCCTGTAAAAGTCATCTTCTGTATCCAGAAGTCCTGGATACGCAACGGATGATGGATCCTCAGAGTCTCCCCAGCGGAGCAGTCCTCAAGTCCACTAGCACACTCTCGCAGTGACCACTCAAAAAATAATCTCGTTAGACGCTAGCCATGTTCATATTACCTCTGAGCTATCGTCCTACCAATCTTCCCAGCAGAGCAATCCTCAGGTCTATCCAAACTCCCGGATAGACCACACTCAGCAAATCACTCCTCAGCGAGTTGCTCGGACATCGGTTCACGTCCATATTACCTCTGAAGAGATTGTGCGCGGATAACCTCCCGCCCTTGACGGACCTCGCGAACGTCACCCTCCAGGATCTTAAGGTTGGCATTGAGTTGTGCAATCTACGCCTGGATCTCAACAATAGTGTGAGAGAAACCATCTTCTCGGACGAAACTAGCCGTCTCATCTGCGTCCAACGCAATACGTTGGAGTTCCAGTTTCCGGAGTTCCTGCACGAGATCCACCTTGGTTTGCCCATAGGCAGACTTCACTTGTTTTACGGAGTCTCCGTGGCCACAGTCGTAGCGACGTCAGCTTGTCGCACCCGCTGCAACTCGTCCAAGTGTTGTTCCACTTTAATTAATTTCTGAAACAGCAGGTCAGCCGAATGGCTTCGGCTCCCTTGACGCTCTCTACGGAAGTTGCGGTGATAACTATTTCGAAAGTTATCCTTCAAGCAATTCGGCAGTTGAAGTAGCCTGTGACACAGAAGGGACACCACTCGAGAAGTCGGATGGTGGAACCATGAGTGTCGGACGACGAACTGCTTTCGCAGCAGCCAAGCTCTGTCCGGCCGAAATTAGTGTATGGATGCCAGAAAAAATGGCAATCTTGGCCACACTGGCAAGGCCAGAAACGGACCCCGCTGAAGGGTCGTTATCCCCAACAACTGAGGAAATCGCAACTTTAGGTCGTCCAACGTCACCCCGCGGAGGAGATAACGCAGTCGCCACACCAGGTAGACTCGCAGAGGTAGAGGCTTCCCCTACACTAACCGCAACAAAAGGTTCCGTCGGATGTTCTCCACCCCTGATAGGGAGAGGGAAAGTGGACTTCCTTCGAACCAGCCCCCCATCTTTGTCTTCTTCCGCATCTTCCTCAGAGACCACATTCACCATCCTCAGAGGAGTTGAGTCTACTAGGCCAAAATCACCTGTGACCGACCAACAAAATAAAAAACTGAAGATGGATCTCATCCTACGAGAAAAGGCGGAACATACCTGAAACAAATGAAGGAATTTGTTGAGCCACCTCGACAACGGCCGGGTTATTCATCGAGATATGGGGAGTAGCCGGTTCCACCAGCCCCCCCTCGGGGATATGCCCGCCTAAATTCTCAGGGGCAGGCTCCTCAGTCGCGACCTCAGGATCAGGAGACATCGACTCTTCGTCCCATTCTGCATAAGAGACCCTAGTAGTCGTAGACCGCCGAGGGTGATCCCGTCTCCCATGTGGCTGCAAAGTTTCAAACAGACCAGAAGAAAGATATTTATATAGAGGAGTCGCAAGAATCAAATTAAGAGGTCCTACGGACACCGCTATCGCATCTAAAGTGGGGTCCGGTTCAAAAGCCACAAGCGCACTGGGTCCTACCTCCTCTCTTACATACCCCGCGGGAGGATCAGATCCTTCTATAAGCCCTGCCTCCGGAGCCTTCTCAACCCGCGCCCGCTTAGAATGACTCGGGTGACGAGCCACAGTCGTCTTGCGCTTAGAAGCAGGAGGGCCATCAGAAGGAGTCCCCTCGTCAGTCGGCGGGTCTGAATCAACAAGCAAAGGTCAGGCCACGCCCTGGCCCTTTTTGGACGTTCGTCGACCTTTCGAAGACGGAGGCGCAAAAACAGTGCCCGCCGGGTAGCTCATCCCGGGATCATAATCAGACGGGAGAGCGTTGACTGTGCAGTAGAGACTCCCTGCAGCAAACAACATGGGCGGCACGATGCCGACCGCCGGCAATCCAAACTCAACTTGGGTTCTGACGGCGGCATAATAGCTCCAAGCAGGAGCACCATCGAGAAGATTGCCACAATACCCGAGGAAAGCACTAGGAGTATCCAACAGAAGTTGGCAGTACTAAACTGACGAACAAACTGACTGGATAGATAGGGCTCCAAGTAGACGTCAGTCCAATTTTGATACACCAAACTAACGAACAAACCGACTGGATAGATAGCGAGGAACCAGCGGTAAAGTTTCGCCGACAGCGGACGATCAGCAGCCCTATTGTCTTGGTGAATAGCACTCATTTTCCCCTCAGTGAATTCGGAGATGGTGCTAAAGAACGTCCAACCGTTCAAATAAGCAAGCTCCCTCCTACAAGAGGGCGCATCCTCGCACTTCCATTTCATCCCCCGGTAGCGACAGATAACTGCGTCTGCTCCAACATTCATTCCTGGGTGTCAGGACGCATTAAGGACCGATGGTGCAATAAAAGTCAACCCATCAAGTAGTGATAGGGTAAATCCACTCTATTGAACACTCCTACCCCTTTGTGGTGCTTCACCTTGGATGCAAAGTGTCGAAGATGCAGACCATCGCAGGTAGCAGCGCAAGAGGATGGCCAAAAGCCAGTCGCATGGCCAGGAGAATGAGATTATGACTGATTCTCTCAATCGAGCATAATCCACCCGAGAACACGCAGCTGCGTAGCCAGATCATCAGGTATCCCGCTAGTTTTGCCTTCTCAGATATCTCGTAGGTATCCATGAAGAAATAGCTCAACTCCTCGCTTTCGGCAAACGGATCGCGAGCGATAGACGCCTCGCGATACTTCTGGATCAAAGTCGCGACAGGCTCTTGGGATTGCGGCCCACGGACAAACTTCGTCCGACTCGGGCTCCTCAGGAAAAAGATAGTGCTTCCATACAGTAATGTGGGGGATGTCCCCTTCGGACGGCTTCTCCTCATACGTTCTCTAGCAGATACTATGATGGCACAATAGCTTCGCGTACACTGCTACGAGCTCCGGATCCTCATTTTCGAGGTCCCCTAGTTTGCTGTTACTCGGGGCATATTCCTCATAAGGTACATCGTCCCAGGAGAGCTTTGACACCGAATGCATCTCATGCAAAGCAAGCCCCATCTCACCACAGGCGTGAAGAAAGTCCCCGTATGGCAGTTATACATCTCCATCAAGGCGATGAAGAGGCAACGACTCATCTCTAAGCCATAGCAGGTACCCTACACCGCATAAAAGATATTGGCGTCCCATAGTTCCCGCTCATAGCGCCTCAGCACCCATCGGATCAACCGACACCACGAGGGACTGAAATGGGCCCAGCCAAGAGTCCTTAATTGACCAGAAGGATAACTCCCTTTCTTGGCCACTTGGTAGAAGAACGTGTCTGCAGCGTAAGTGTCAAGGTTTGGTCCTAAGTCGCTCCTGACAACCCGGTGCCAACCTGAGAGAAGAGTACGAAGACTGTTTATGGCAAGAGAAGGTCCCATTGCTCAGATTCGATTCGTGCCAGATGTTACCAAGGAGGGGGCCCCGTGGCTCTGGAGTCGGGTTCCAGTTCGTTCATCTCTCTCCGGCTCATTACTACGTGGAAGTCCGACAGAGGCATATGGCTCTCGAAAGCGGGTAGCGACATCTTTGCCCCGCGATGGGTGAAAGTCCAGTTCTCCTTGGACTTCCCCAAGACCGAAGCAGAGGTAGTCATCGCATCCCCAAAGAGAAAGAAGGGTTTCTTGAAAGAGTGATCCTGCCCAGCAGCACTTTTCCCTACGTTCATCTGTCTTTGAAGGTAAAAATCGCTCTGGCCGACAACCAGCTCTTGCCTCTCAGGGTTTTCATTTGTTGTCGTCCCATGAGGGAACCCTACCTTTGACGGGCTTTTGCACGTCAGAAGGAATCTTTAGGGAGCCGTCCCCGGCGGCCGGAATCTTCCCTCTTCCAGTGCCCTTCTTCTTGTGGACCGAAGCCTCAGTAGCTAGGCCCTTGGCAGCCGTGGAAGGAGAAGCTCGAGAAGCCATGGCAGTCGTCGACGAAGATCACAAAAGAAATCACAACGAGGAAGAAATAACAAAGAGTCTCTCTTTCCCGACTTTCCCTCTTTTATAGCCCAAACTGCCTCGATCCACATGGAAACCTAGGATGAGAATGACACTTGAATTCTCGATCCGCCGTCACGAAGAAGTGAACCGTCGCCTCGGACTCCGCGTCATGAGATAGCCCAAAATTCCAAGAAATCTCCCCGATGATCGAATCGAATCCTACATTAAATGAAGATGTGACAGCCTAGAAACACTTATCCATACTTCTTATTCAAAGTATTCCAAACTTATCAGTTTAAAAACTTTGAAGAAGGTCTTATAGAAGCATGAAAATTACGCGTCCAGGCGTCCAAACAAACCATGCGCCCCCTAAGCAGGCTCAGCAGAAATCAGGCTGCAGAGGCACCCTGCGGCCCAACAAGGCGACGTTCATGCTTCCCAATCAGCCGAAGCAGCCTTGGCCGCAGATGGACTGATACGGCGTCCCGTCAACAGGATCGTCTCTGACACAGAATCCTGACGAAGAGGATTTTCCAATTGCCCCAAAAGACGCGAACATACTAAACGACAGAAGTCTCACGTCAGCCCAGAACTTCATTCTCGAAAGGTTTGCAGCGCCACGTGTACAGCCCAACAAAGATCCATGCGTCTCTGGTCTCATGTGTCCCAGACTCCATGCGTTCCATGCGTCTCTGGCCTCATGTGTCCCAGACTCCATGCGCCTCAGGCGTCTGTAGCCACATGCGTCTTAGACTCTATGAAGACCAAGTCTTGCTGTTACACCTGAAGTAGCTCTCTCCAACCAAGTGCGGGCCAAGTGTCAAAATTGACCAAGTCATGTCCGCAAAGGACGAGAACCGCCCAGACCTTTAGTAACAAAAAATTCCAACAAGCGCCCACGTGGCAGCTTAGCCTGCTCACGGTTACAGCTGCACCATGTTAGGAAGGTACACGTAGCATCCACGCGGCCTAACATATGCGCGCCCAAGGATGACTATATATACTAGGGTGACATGCCCAAGACACACACAAAGGGACACACAAACAGACAGAGAAACAAACAGAGAACAGCAGAGGAGAGGAGAGGAGAGGAGAGGAGAGGAGAGAGAACAGACGGGAGCTTTTTCACTCTGCGTCGGATCGTTAACGGAGTAAAGGAGCAGCCATAGCGCTCTTTGTCCATCGCCATACCCCAGAATAAAAAAATTGTATTTAGATTGTCTGTCTAGGACCTCTTTGTACTTTTTTCTGTTTGTTATTGAAGCAATCAATTTTAATGGCAAACACATACAATAATAAGTTACTGCTAAAGTTTTCTCGTGGAACATATACAAATGGAAACAAGTTTCGAAACTACAAGCATTTCACATTTATATTATCTGATATAAAGATAAACTTCAAATTTATTAAATTAACTACTATTAAGCAGCATTTTTTTCACCTATATGAAATTCAGATGAGCGTCAACGAAAGAATGATCTTCCCTCTACAACAATCTTTCCTTCAAATAGTCGTTTCCTTGACCAATATGATGTGTCGGATGGATTACTTAACCAATATGGTAGAGTTCCATGAATGCTTTACTCAAGGCAGTTAATATATTATTGGACTAGCTTCACAGGGAAAAAGAATGGAGGAGGGGGGGGGGGGAGGGGGGAACCATATTAACTTTTTGCGTACCTCAATGACTTGAATACCTTCAGCATTTGTGCGTACCTCAATTTCTTTGGCATCTGCCACATCACATGTAGAAATCAACTATTGAAGCCAATTCAAAGCTTGACCAACAAAGCAATACTTACCAAGCACTATAATTTACAAACAAATTGTTACTGCTTACGTGCAATGTTACATTAAATAGCTTCCATTACACATACTCTGTTCATGGATGGTTACCATTTGAGCATAATCATGCAACCACTTTGAATTCCTGATTAAGAGACCACCAAATTAACCAATTAAGCGAGCGAACGACTAGTTTGCCAGTAAATCCTTTTATTAGAACACTACTTTTACATGATAGAGACTAAGCACCATGTGGACCTATTTCAAAGGCTAGTAACTGAGCAATCAGTTAGTATCTTAACCAATGACTGAATGGAACCCACCACATTCCAAATCAAAATGACTTTCATAGATTAAGCACCATGTGGACCTATTTCAAAGGCTATTTCGAAGTTCTAACTAGCTAATTTGTACTATCACGAAGTAGTTTCTTACTTGTGCTTCTTGTTCCCTGCAAACCATTATCTATTCGTGACACCCATAAGGCAAGGTGGTACTCCTGGGTTCTGCTTTTCCACACCTGTGCCAACTTGTCATTACATCAGGTATTGATAAATGGGTTATTTATGGTTTGACGCCACCCTTGCCCAAATAACATCGCATTGGGGAGTATCAATGAAATAAAGTCATTTCAGAGGGCACCCTAAAAGTTATGCTGTAAGGATTATTTCGTAAAGATACACCAACTTTTTGCCGGCTGCTGTCTACCTCACAAAACCTGCCTCTTTTATCCACGCCGAAGGAAAATATGAGATTGAGCACAACGCAAGAAAAGTTGGTCCTACTTCCAAGGATGTAACTAAAAGATGGAACTCTTCACTTAGGATATATGTTCTCTTTTTCATCTATAGCACTTTATTATAGCAGTATGCAATCCTTTTAGCTTTGAGAAGCAAAATTTTACCTCTTCGAGAACAGATATTGGTGCTGGTGAGTAATAAAGATGGCGTCCACCATGGTTGGATACAATTATTCCAGATACTCCTGCTTCCACTGCCTTTCGAGCTGCTCATGGTTGTCATCATCATACAAGACAAGGTGAAATCTTGACTCAGGAAACAACTGAAACATGTAGTAATACGGCCAAACAAAAGAGGAAGGATCTAAATGAAATGACGTAAATGAGGGGAAATAGTTCCAGACTCTGCTGCAACTCCTTTGATCAGGATTGGCAAATTTGTAATAGTCTTCAGCCATCCTAGATCCTGAGAAAGTTCAAATTATTACTACCATACGTTCATAGGATAACGTGAGTAAAATATTTTCATAGGAGAGAGATACATAAAAAAAAGTAAGGTGTATTAGATTTTGTAACCAGATTAAGACTTACAAAGAAATCCTAATCACTTGTAGGATTTCAAATCCTAAGGTATTCCCCACCTTAAGAACCAAGTATTATTCTGGAGAAAAAGAACTACCAAGCCTTGCCCCCAGCTATTTTTGATGCCATAAAAACTATTTTCCTATATGGTGCTGGATTATGGTTGGCTTTATGAATCATTTATTGACCCCTGCTTGTAGTCAGGATGGTGTTAAATACTTCCACTGAGCTTTTTCAGTTCTTCTATTTACATTTCCATTTGTATCTTTTTAAGCCTCAAAACTTCCTTCAATGCCTTATGTTAGAAGATCAAATAAGAATGGATGGGTCATTTAGAATTGTTGTATATGTCATATGATGTTTACGTTACAAGCAAAAAGATATAAAGTGAGCATCCCACCATACACCTAGCATGGTAGTTAAGTGCATTTGTCTTTCTTACAAGGTGAGTGCTCCGACATTCAAAATCTAAATTTCATTATTTATCAGATATGAAAGTAAATAAGTACATCTCCTCATACATTAACTATAGATAGCAAGAAAACTAGAAAGAATCCAGACTATCAAACTCCACCAGTGTAGAGACAATTCTTTTTTGATCAGTAAAAATACTAAAATGTAAACACCAGTCTTCCACTGAAAGCTTCCAAACAAAAGAATTATAAGAGCCAAACTGGCAGAACTGCATAACACTGAATTTGTTTTGCTAATGTCCAAGAAATAAGCATCAAAAGAATTTCGGAGCGTTCTATTTCTGTTGCTCCACATTCTTGAGTCTTAAATCATCACATATGAAGACTTCTAGTTAACAACTCTTTATCACTCTAGAAAGTTCACAAGTCATCTTGAAGGTAGATCTTTATAGGTAACCTTATACAAGTTATCTAGCAAAGAGTGTTGATTCCATGCCACGTCAATAGAAAAAGGATTTTGTATATCTCAGAAGAAAACTGTTAGTTTCTCCGTACATAGCAGGCAAAGAAAAATGTTAACTCGGCAAAGAAACATTTCTCCATAGTTCTTTATATTTTATTCCAAAAATATTATAAGTGTGTCAAATTAGAACATATGTTAGTTTAGGTAATTAAATATTAGTTTCTTTGTTTTAGACACATATGTTTAAATGGGTTTAAGAAAGATTTGTTTGCACTGGTCCAACCCACAAAACATGGTGTTTAAATTTTGTTGGTATATTAGAATGTATTAGGGAGTTTTATGTAAGATGGAGGGTTGTAAGTATATATATATATATATATATATATATATATATATATATATATATAGCCAAGAGATTATTAATAAAAAATAGAACTCCCTAATATTCTACATGGTATCAAAGCACAAACCCTAACCGCCGCCACCACTGACGCACCGCCACCACCGCCGCACCGCTCACCCACCACCACCGTCGTCGCCGCCACCACCACTCTTCCGCCACCACAGCGAAGTCGCGACTCCTGCGGAGCCCGCAGGAGCCTTCTATCGCGGTTCCCGGTGTCTCCCGCGGGTCATTCCGGACGTTGACATCGAAGGCCTAGATCCGATGAAGGAGAGGCATGATCGGGTCTAGGAAATGACGAAGAGGACGAACGTGAATCGTGGGACGGGTATGAGGTGATCGGAGAAGAGGATGATCGATGGAGGAGATCATCAAGAAGTTGGACCCTGCGGAGGTCGTAATGTTTATGAAGCTGATGAAACTATCGGCAGGTGAGAGCGCGACACGAACACCGGCGAAGTTGGAGCTTCCCTCCATCGATCTGAAGCTTGATGGACCGGCCACCTACCTGAGTTGGTCACGACGGGTGAAGAGAACCCTCGCAAGAAAGAACCTGAAGGATTTCTTATCAGGAGAGAAGACGGAGCCGGATGAGGGCTCGGCAGGACGCGACGAGTAGAAGTCCACTTATATGGTGATATACATTTGGCTCCTCAATTCTTTAGTCCAATCGATCGCCACCACAGTGGATGGCCTTAAGATGATAAAGGACGTGTGGGAGAAGTTGAGGAGGACCTACGATGGTATGGAGAATAACTTGAGGGTTTTTCAGAGGACAACACTACTTCTAGCCCAACCGAAGATCCCTACACTTGAGGAGGCTATCTCGGTAATGATCCAGGAGGAGACTCGCATCAAGCTACAGGCAGGGACAGGTGGTCCTCCTGAAGTGAAGTCAGCATTGGCGGTTGCCAATACAGGCGGCACAGGACCTAAAGGCAATGCTGTAATGTATGCCCATCCATCGGAAGGTACTGGCGACTCACTCGCCCTTACATCTATGTCTTCCCTTAGATCGTCGGACTGGATTGTCGATTCAGGTGCGTCTCGACACGTGACAGGGAATACTATAGTGAGTTCTCTTCCTACACTCACCTAGCATCGGCGGACAGCATTCTAACAGCCGATGGTACTTTCCAGCCAGTGATCAGTAAGGGTACTGTCGATTGTACAGGTTCAGTAAAATTATTCAATGTTTTGCATGCTTCTTCTTTTCTAGTTAGTCTTTTGTCCATTAGTTCTATAATCCTCCAACTAAAATGAATTGTCTCTTTTGATATTCCTAAGGTGATCTTCCAGGAGAAGGAGACGGGACGAAGACTTAGGACTGGCACTTGGCATAATGGACTGGTACCTGGATCGGAAAGGACTAGATTCGGCATTGGTGTCTGTGGCAGAGAGGGCAGGAATGGGAGGACCGAAGAAGAATGCCGAGGATACACCGATACTCCACCACAGGCGATTGGGGCACTCCTCTTTTGATATTTTGAGCAGATTGTATACATCTATTTATGAGAAAGCAAATAAGGAGAAACTAGTATGTGATGCATGTGATTTAGGCAAACTTACTAGGAGCTCATATGCTAGTACGGGCCATAGGAGCACTTCTGTTTTTGATATTATATATTCTGATGTTTGGGGGCCGTGCGCCACAACTACTATGAATGGTTAAAAGTATTTTGTTTCTTTTATTGATTGTTCCTCTCGTGTCACCTGGTTGTATTTGATGAAGAATATGGGTGATGTCTTTGATGTTTTCGGGACTTTCATAAACATGTCTAGACTTAGTACAGAGCAGTGGTGAAGGTACTGAGAGGTCTGACAATGGGATAGAGTATACCAACAAAGCACTTAAGGAATACCTGTCAGCCCAAGGGATACAGCATCAGACCACATGTGCATACGCACCAGCACATAATAGAGTGACAGAAAGGAAGAACATACACCTTCTGGAGGTGGCAAGGAGCATTGATGATCGCCATGAATGTCCTACAGAGTCTGTGGGGGCATGCAGTGTTAACAGCAGCTCAACTGATCAACAGGATGCCCTCAAAAGTACTGGGATGGAACTCTCCATGTGAGATATTGCAAGAAAATAATAGTGGAATACTCCCGCTGAAGGTGTTTGGCTGTGTATGTTTTGTGAAGGACAATAGACCGTCTGTTGGGAAACTTGACCCTACAGCAGTCAAGTGTGTCTTCGTGGGCTATTCGGCGACTCAGAAGGGGTACGTTTACTGGAGCCCAGTAGAGAAGAAGAGGTTTGTGAGCATGGATGTTCACTTCAGGGAGCTTGAGCCATACTACCGTCAGGAAGGAACCTCATACATAGGCAACTCACCTGACACTGGGAGTATGAGACGAGAGATGGAGATTGGTGAGAGTTTTGTGACCGATTTAGGAGTATGGCATGGAGAAACGATTGAGGAGGAGAGTGAAGAGGAACATGGGAGGAGATGAGAGGTGTTAGGCCCACAACTCAGGGGAAGTTACATACCTACAACAAGAAAGGGAAGCAAACTGCAGGACCAGTACCTATAGTGCCAGTGCCAAGTCTCTTACCTGCGTCCGTCTCGACTCCTGAGACACCTACACCACCACCACCAGATTTTTCTTCAAGTAATATCATTCTTCCGATCCCTCCCACACCATTATCAGTACGGAGGACCACTCGAAGCAATGCAGGAAATCCTCCTGATAGATATGGTTGGGACCTTACTCAGTTTGTTTCATGTGAACATCTCTTCTTCTCATGGAGCATTCATTACATCTTTGGATAGTATTACTGTACCTAACAATTGGCAGGTTGCCAAGAACAATCCAAAGTGGAAAGCGGCGATGCACGAGGAGTTAGGGTCTCTTGAGAAGAACCACACTTGGGAACTGGTAAAACTGCCAGAGAGGAAGAGGGCAGTCGAATGCAAGTGAGTCTTTACTGTGAAGCAGAACTCAGATGGACAGGTTGAGCGCTACAACGCTCGACTGGTGGCAAGAGGATACAGTCAGGCATATGGCATTGACTATGATGAGACTTTTGCACCAGTGGCGAAGATGAGAACCATCAGGACCCTGATTCCTTTGGCAGTAAATGGTGGATGGAAGCTACACCAACTGGATGTGAAGAATGTGTTTCTTCATGGGGATCTAGTGGAGGAGGTGTACATGGAGATACCACCAAGATTCTGCACTGATAAGACAGTGGACAAGGTCTGCAGATTGAAGAAGTCCCTCTATAGACTGAAGCAGTCCCCTCAAGCGTGGTTTGACAGATTCAGGTGGGCGATGATATGGATGGGATATCGGCAGATCAACGCTGATCACACTGTATTTTTCCATCAGAGTGGAGGCCACATCACCATGCTTGCAGTGTATGTGGACGATATGATTATCACAGGAGATGATGAGCAGGAGATTGCCTGACTAAAAGGAAGCTTGGCAAGGAGTTCGAGGTGAAGGACCTTGGCCTTCTTCGGTACTTCCTTGGGATTGAGATTGCTCGAGAAGCAGAGGAAATTGTTCTTTCTCAGAGAAAGTATGCATTGGACCTTCTCACAGAGACAGGGATGTTGGGATGCAAATCTGCAGCGATGCCGATCAATCAGAGGTCCAATTTGGGTGCTGAGACTGGAGAACCAGTTGACCGGGACAGATATCAGAGACTAGTGGGCAAGTTGATCTATTTGAGCCACACACGTCCCGATATCTGCTTTGCGGTGAGTGTGGTGAGCCGCTACATGCATGACCCAAGGAAGGGTCATAAGGACGCAATGTACCAGATTCTGAGATACTTGAAGGGTGCCCCCGGAAAGGAGCTGATATTCAGGAAGAATGATCATGTGAGCATCGAGGGCTACTGTGACTCTGACTAGGCTAGTTGTGCTGATGACAGAGGTCTACCTCGGACTATTGAATATTTGTAGGAGGCAACTTGTTCTCTTGGAGGAGTAAGAAGCAGTCAGTGGTGGTCAGATCGACAACTTAAGCGGAGAACAGAGCTATGGCCTTGGGAGTTGCAGAGCTACTATGGCTGAAGAGTATACTGGTGGAGCTAAAGCTGGATCAAGGAGCCGAGATGAAGTTGTGGTGTGACAACCAGTCAGCCATCAGTATCGCCAACAATCCAGTACAGCATGACAGGACCAAACACATCGAGATCGATAGGTTCTTCATCAAGGATAAGTTGGACAGTGCACTACTGGAGCTAGGCCACGTTCCAACCAAGGATCAGGTAGCAGACAGTCTGACCAAGGGACTTAGCTCTGTAGATATGATTAGAGGATGTGACAAGATTGGCTTAGTGAATATATTTCGTCCAACTTAAGGAGGAGTGCTGTTATATTATAATGTATTAGGAGATTTTATGTAAGATGGAGGGATGTAAGGCTATATATATATATATATATATATATATATATATATATATATATATATATATATATAGTCAAGAGATTATTAAAAAAAATAGAACTCCAAAATATTCTACAAAATTCAAGTATCCCTTGAATTGGAAATTGATGCACCCATATCAAGATTAAAGTTGTACAAAAGTGTGCTTTGCAATCTGTTGGGGGGGCTGTTTGGGTAGCTCATAATATTTTTGGAGCTTTAAATTACTCATTGGGTCATGAAGATGTCCATTCCCATTCTCTATTAAATTGGAACAAGTGCCACCGAATTTTGCACTGAATTGCTTACTACTACCAGAGTACCAGCACACTTCATTATTCCTTTTAAGTTACTTCTGAACCCGAACTAAAAGCAAAAGTAGCATTTTACTCATGACTTTTTCGACTATTACCGAATCAACAGAGTAGCTTGTCTTCTATGCACGAATTATTAGCATATATTTTGAAAAAATAGGCGAATATTGTGGTGATACGTCTAAAATGCATAATATTTACAACCCATTAAGAAGTTGGATAGCTTGCTTAATTTGACAAATACATAGAACCGGAGCCAAGAATATTCAACATGTTAAAGGAGCTAAAATGTCAAACACAAATACCAAGCATCCAACTGAAACTCCGCATTCTTGGTTGCAAGTGCGGACCCACCCTAAGCCGAGGGGTGCGGCCGCCCCATCTTGAGTTTTCAGTTTTATGCTATATAGTCTTTTTTGTCCTATTATTTACTTAAATGTTCTCTTTAGCCTCATTATGCGTTATTTATGGTTATTTTTTAACCTTTTCTTTATAGATTCTATACAATATCCCCTTAAATTTCTAACTTGGAGGTATTTTTGGCCCCACACCCCCTTCCCCCATCCCAAAAAAATCAATTTCAGGCAGCAGCATTAACTTGCCCAAAAAAATGAAGATGTTTCTATATTTTTTACATATGCATTGAATGATTGAAGGCAAAGAATGTTATAAAGCTCGATAAATTAATCATAATGTTGTAAGTTTGTGAACAATCGTGTAAATCTACAATTTAGAGACTTCATCCAGTAATTTGCAATGGCAGTTGTTCACACATACAGATGCAAACGTTCACACACACATATGTTGCTGTTGGTAAAATAATAGCTTACCTAAATAGCCTCATTCAAATGATCATCAAGAAGATAAAAGGCTAGTGATTCCAATAGTGAGTGTCTACTTATGCCAAAGGATGCAGCAAAGTCGTCAACAATGTGTTTCCATTCCTGATGTGGTCTAGTCCAATGTCGGTCAGAAAGATAATACAGAAACTGCAAAGCATGTTAAGGGAAAGAGAAAGAACCATTATAATTGGCCATAACAGAACTGTATAACTTTTATGTAGAGGATACTATTGCCCGTTTTGCAACCACCGTGTCAGAAATTCCACACAGGAATAGAACATCAGCAGCAGCCCGCACAGTTTCAAAGGGATAAGAAGCTAGCCTCTCGTTCCTATTGGCCTCATCTTGGACCTAAACGATAATGGTGATTTTCTATCCCGCAAGCAAGTTATGTCAACTTCCCTTTCCTCACCATAACCTAGTTCTATACCAGGTTTGGACAAAGCTTCCTCGATGAAAAGCAGGGAGCCATGTGATCGAGCAGACTCAGTTGAACCATCTGAAACATCAGGTCATGCTCGCTTTATTGCAGCTGTCTTCTTTTCAAGGACATGAGAAGTCCACGAGATATAATTGAGATAGCGAGACTGAACTTTCTCTAAAAACTGATGTCGAGCACACCAGATAATAACTTCCAAATGCTGAATGGACACAAAATAATCTCAATGACACTAAATATATGTAGATATGCTAGTAAAACTCTAGTTATAAGGTAATTCAACATTTAAAGCTGGGTGCACATGTTTAAAACTAGAGGCACTGGAGACAGGATCCCCTAAAGGACAGTAAATAGAGAGAGAGAAAACAATGATGATGATGATGATGAAATTTATGACCATAGGGGACATAATAATCAAAGTATATGCTTATCTAACATTGACCCGAAACACCACAAAACCATTAAAAATGGAAGTAGAAGATATATTTGTCGTACTGATGTCCAAAGATAAATTACAGAATAATCGAAGCATCAGCAAAGTATATGTACTGGAACAGGTCCAGAAGTCGATATTGACCCTATCGTACTCCAGTCAGGTGAAAAAAAGTTGCTAGTCTGGTGCATAAGCATTATAATACATCTAGTCAAGTTGACTAAGACTGGTTGGCAATCAGAATCCAGAAGCGATCTAATCTCCAAAGGGAAAACATTTATTACTTTCCAACCAGTTTGAAACCAATCATCATACTAGATGAAAGAGCTCAACAAGGTTCAGAAATGGTAGGAGAATTAGCTTAGGGATTGTGGTGATATATACTCTTTTACGGGCAAATCTCAGTAGCAGATAGAGATAAGAGAGCATTATTTCCCTTGGAGTTGACAGCTACCATGTTCAAAAAGAAGGAATTTTTTTAGTTTCCATCCGGTCTTCAGTATGCTCTTTCTCTTCTTCAACCTAAAATTAGACCTCCACTGGTCTCAACCATTTACGGCATTTTACTAGGTTTGACATGTCTAGCACTTTGATTCCTGATTGGTCTCAATTGTTATGAATTACCATTGGGTCAGTATTGGATGTGCAACAGCTAAAATTTCTCCATTTGTTTCTGGCATTATACTTAAGCTTCTAGAAATTATTTTATAATTACTGGAATTCAATTTCCATTCTAGAAAACTGTTTCCAGTGCTAGAAAACGTAATTTTTTTCTGCTGGAATTAAATTATAGTGATGAAAGTGCATCTATGGTGCTAAATAAGAAAATGTTAGGAACTATTATCTAACTAAGGTTCTAATTTTGGAAATTTCATGGAATTTGACCATTTAAAGTTAATCACATCCATTGCACACACACACACACCCAGACACACACACCAAATTTCTTGTTCCAACCCACCTTCAATAGCTCGATTTCATTAATAGAGGAATCTAGGAATACTAAATTATCATATTGTATTGTAACATTTACTCATCTTGTAAACTTTAAGCAACGTGTCAATCCATACTTCAAATTGAAAGCTATCACAAGTCTTCCTAAGAAATTAACAAACACCTACTTCAGGCATACGTCCTATGCAGTTACGGGGCAATAGAACTATTTTTAGTGATTCTCCAAGGATTTTAACCTGTAATTTTTCAATACCCCAGAGGTTCTGTCAATTTACAAGTAATTAATTAATTTAGTAAAAAAATTACTTTAGTATAATATCAAGGCATATAAAAGGAAATTTCAAATTTTGTTTTTACAATGAAGGATCATATTGAATTAATATGCAGCAATAGGATAAAAAAAGAGAAAATGTTCAAAAATGCTTCCATGATTCAAAACATAATACACTAGCAAATACAATAAATGCATAGAAAACCGTGCATAGCATTCCAGAAGCTAGAAGAACCATCCATTTTTCATGGGTATATATATATATATATATATATATATATATATATATATATATATACCAACTCACGTTTAACTTCTTAACTTATATCAAGCGAAGGGTATCTATGTTGTCATAGGTGACGCCTAGGCGTGCAGGTTGGAGAGGACTCGTCTCGACCTGAAAAAAATTTCCCTGGGTGAGGGAATGCTAGTGTAGGCACGCCTAGGCGTCCGGCTAGGGTCGCCCAAACAGGAAAAAAAGAGAACTTATTAATTCTTAACTTATTATTACTACTAGTGTTACTTTTATGTTTATTGCTTAATGCTTACTATCCTTACTTGATGTTGAATATTGGTTATTTCATATTTGTTGCTTCATATATTACTTTTATGATTATTTCATAAAACTTATTACTTATTAGTTATATTACATATTTATTGTATACATAATTGCAGAACTTTTTGATTCAAGAGCAGCATGATCCTGGACGGACGCCTAGGCGAGGCGGTGGCTTGTTGCCTCGCCTCTATGCCACTGAACTAGACCTTTGTTATGAACTAGACCTTCGTTAAGAGAGAATATGGCCTACATGACAAAATCTGATACATTAACCCTCAAATAGTAACAATTTAAAGTTGATAACTGTATTTATGAATGTACATAACAAAAATCTTAGATTAACTTAGCTCCTAACACCCACACATGCTAGAGAACCATAATCAGTAAGATTAATATTGTTACTTTTTGCCAAGAAAAGAAGATTTTGACCATTGCTCCATTCTCAGAAACATGTCAAAAGTTGTAGTTTGAAGCATTCAGTATTTTTGCATGCACATTTATAAAAGATATAGCAAATTGAAAACTAATCTCATCACAGAAGCATCAGTAACCACCAAGTACAGGGAAGTCTATCCAATTGCCTACAAAAATTTTCTAGGAAACTTGTAGAGGAGATTGTTCTTAAATTCTTGAAATTGTAAAATTGACTGTGAACCTGAAGTCCCTCTCACTTGTTGCCAAAATCTAAGACAAGGAGACTATGCACAAAGAAGGGTTTGGTTGTGAGTTAAAAGACTAGTAGACAGTTAATAGAACCTCCAGTAAGGTAGTTTCTACCTTTATTAGTATTTTAGAATATAACATTTCTCTACTTTCATCTAGTACAACATCAATACCAAACATCCATTTAAGCTCATCCTAACATGCAGTAATTTCATCCATAAAGGTAATGACTTACTCATGATCCTTAATTTTAATCAACGATGATGGAAAATGGTGTGGTACCTTCCCCAGTGGTCTGCAATAGTAACTCAATCAAACATATCCTTTATATATAGTTCCTGAGTCATCTCCAATAGTAACAACCAAACATATTCTTTATATATAGTCTCAATTAGCTACTTTGAGAGTTGTTTCTTCTCCAAATCCTCCAGACTATTTCCCTAGTTCTTATCACAATATTTTACTTAAGTCAATGAAATCATATGTAGATCCCTTTCTCTCTAAATATTTCCAACAATGATGGATGGGACAAAAGGAACCTGAAAGTAATTATAGGTAATGTAAGGTATGTACTTGAAGATGTTTTCTCATGCCCATTAATATGGAATTAACTATAATTTGTTTTGAGTGAGAGCAGTATGGATTCTCTTTGGTCAGGCATTACCATAGGTATACAAGAATCTAGAAATACAATAACAGATAATTACAACAATGCCATGGAATCTATGTTAGGGTTGTGCAGAATTAGTTAAGTACTAACATGAGGATCAAGCCCATAATCAAAGAAAGTTTCTAGTTTAACAAAGTATGCTTAGAGGGCAGGAAAGATCAGAAAAATAATTTGACTCGAATTATGGCAATAGCTAAAATCTCACAGAAGAAATACCTTAAACCTGACTTCTCTTTGGTCAAGCATTACCATAGGTATACAAGAATCTAGAAATACAATAACAGTTAATTACAACAATGCCAAGGAATCTATGTTAGGGTTGTGCAGAATTAGTTAAGTACTAACATGAGGATCAAGCCCATACTCAAAGAAAGTTCCTAGTTTAACAAAGTATGCTTAGAGGACAGGAAAGATCAGAAAAATAATTTGACTCGAATTATGGCAATAGCTAAAATCTCACAGAAGAAACACCTTAAACCTGACTTCCAAAGGATTATTCATTAAAACTCAACGACTCACTTTCCTGAAATAAGGAATCATTATGTAAGAGTCTAAGAACACGGTTTAAGAGCACATACCTTGTCTTTATGATTATGACGCCGCAGGATGAGAGTCGGTCCAAAAAAAAAATACAAGTATGCTTTCCACATTTAGCAGTTGAATTCCTATGACCTCTGTGTCAAGAGAATATCTGATAGGTATAACTGGCACTTCATTGATTGAGTCAGAATTGGGTGGCTCAATTTGTGTATGATGATCGATATTCCATGATAAAACCTAGAAAAACAAACAAACTGATTCTATAATGATAATCAACAGATAAATTTTAGGAACTAACATCGACATTATGCATCATCTAGTACCTGATCTGGGGAAAGAAGTAACTCATTCCCACCATCATAATAGAGTTCTTGTGTTTCAGGAATGTTGCATCGTAGAGGTGGATGTTGAATATAAACGTGAGATAATTTACCTGAACTACGTAAAATTGTCCTTGGTTGATCTCTAGATAAGTTTTCGAGCATTGCTTTGTCTTCTTGTCTTTCAGCTTATTTCGCTCATGAAGCTTGGCAATGCTATTATATACTTCTTATGTTGTTAGAAAAAGAATAATCTGCAACCAATAGCAGGAGTGAAAAGAGTTGAAATGTGGTAGAATATTTTGCTTGGCTTTATTGATGTGAGGAGCTACATATTTATAAGAGGGGCCAACCCCTCTCTCTTCAATTATATCCGATGTGGGACTAAAGTCCCGTTCATACTCTCAACACTCCCCCTCGAGATGGGGGATAGATATCAATCATACTCATCTTGTTACATTTCGAAAGACTCGATGAATTAAGACCCTTAGTCAGACAATATGCAACTTGTTCTTCTGAGCGAACATGATCGAGCTTTAATATCCATTTTTCTAACTTCTCTTTAATGAAGAACCGATCGATCTCGATGTGCTTAGTTCTGTCATGCTGAACTGGATCGTTAGCTATGATTATTGCAGCTTGACTATCACTCAGAAGATGCAACAGTATTCCCTGGTCCAGTTTCAACTCTATCAGCAGTGCTCTTACCCACAGCAACTCTGACACTCCTAGAGCCATAGCTCTATATTCTGCTTCAGCAGTCGACCGTGCTACCACCGACTGTTTCTTACTTCTCCATGAGATTATGTTACCTCCCACAAAGACACAGTACCCTGAGGTAGAGACCTTTTGTCGTCCATGTAGCTTGTCCAATCTGCATCACAGTACCCCTCAATACCCAGGTGTCCATTTTTCTTGAACCATAGTCCTCTTCCAGGAGTCCCCTTCGGATATCTCAAGATATGAAAAACTGCGTTCATGTGGCCCTTCCTTGGATCATGCATGTAGCGACTCACTACACTCACAGCAAATGAGATATCAGGGCGAGTGTGGCCTAGATAAATCAATTTTCCTACAAGTCTCTGATATCTCTCACGATCAACCGGCTCTCCTGCCTCTGCCCCCCAATTTATCTCTCTGATCAATTGGAGTGACTGTCGATCGACATCCCAACATCCCAGTCTATATGAGAAGATCTAGTATATACTTCCTTTGAGAGAGGACGATCCCCATCTCTTCCTCGAGCCACCTCGATCCCGAGAAAATACCTCATCATTCCCAAATCCTGCACTTCAAACTCCTTGGCGAGTTTTGATTTCAGCTAGGTGATCTCCTCCTCATTATCACATGTGATCACTATATCATCCACATACACTGCAAGTATGGTGATGTAGACTCTTGCATGCTGGAAGAAGACCGTGTGATCTGCATTGGTCTGGCGGTACCCCATGCCTGTGACAGCCTTCCTCAATCTATCAAACCAGGCTCGAGGAGATTGCTTGAGTCCATACAGTGATTTCTTCAGCTTGCACACCTTTTATGCCGTTCGTGCAAAACCCCGGGAGGGTCTCCATGTATACTTCTTCTTGTAAATCTCCACGAAGGCGTTGTTCACATCCAATTGATACAACTGCCACCTATGGTTTGCTGCAAGAGAGACCAGGGTTCTCACAGTGCTCATCTTGGCTACTGGAGCAAACGTCTCATCATAGTGATGATATAGGATTGAGTGTATCCCTTTACAACCAACCTTGCCTTATACCGCTCTACTATACCTTCTGGCGTCTTCTTTACTGTGAAGACCCATTTGCATCCCACTGCTTTCTTCCCTTTAGGCAACGGAACAAGCTCACATGTCTCATTTCTTTCGAGTGCCCCAAGTTCTTCCAACATTGCAGCTCTCCACCTTGGATCTTCCTTTGCCTCCTGCCAACACTTGGGCAAAGAGGTGATGTCTAACGATGCAATGAATGCTCGATAAGTAGGGGATATATTAGAGTAGGATAAAAAATTTGCAATGTCATGTTTATAACCATAACGATTAGGAGCTTTTCCCGCATTACTGCGAGAATATCTCCTTAAGAGAATATGAGGAATATGAGGTAGTGGTGGAGAGATCATACCATCCGAATCAGAAATATCCGCATCTGAATCAGAGGGATCCGGTGCAGGAGAAACATCTTCAAGAGTTGGGGCAGGGTTAGGCGAGGGACTTGGCACAATAAGTGAGGGACACGGCACACTATTGGACTGCTGCTTTCTCCTTCTGTAGACATGGAGCTTTGTAGTCTGTTTTTTCCCTGCACAGCATTACTTTCTTCCTCCTGATTGTCACCACTTTCTCCTTCCTCATTCTCATCACTTTCCTCTCCCTCGATATCTCCCCCTTGTTCCCTTGTACCAGCTTCCATCATTGGGCATGGAACTGACCCGACAATTATGCTTGGGCCCATCTCCCCCTCACTCCTAACACCTCATGTGTTAGGTGTGTCACCAAATGCAGACCCTTCACCTGAACCATTGTGGTAGTATGGTTCCATCTCTCTGAATGTAACGTCCATGCTCACAAAGAACCTCCACTCCACCGGACTCCAACAAGAGTATCCCTTCTGAGTCCCTGAGTAGCCAACAAAGATGCACTTCAATGCTCGAGGGTCCAACTTTTCCATCGCAGGTCTGTTATCTTCCATAAAGCATACACATCCAAATACCTTTGGGGGAACAATGTACTTATTTTCTCATATAAGCATCTCAAATGGTATCTTCCATCCCAACACCTGAGAGGGCATCATGTTGATGAGATATGCAGCCGTCAACACAGCATGCCCCCACAAGTGTTTAGGAACATTCATGGCAAACATCATTGGTCCGTGCTACTTCCAACAGGTGCTTGTTCTTCCGTTCTGCCACGTCATTTGTGCTGGTGTATAAGCACACGAAGTCTGATGTTGCATCCCATGGGTTGATAAGTACTCTTCAATACTCTTGTTTGTGTATTATGTCCTATTGTCAGATCTAAAAATCTTCACTTTAGCATTATATTGAGTCGTAACTCTGCAATAAAAATCTTGAAAGCATGCAAAGACGTCACTCTTACTCTTCATTAGGTATACCCAGGTGACACGAGTATAACAGTCAATAAAGGTGACAAACCATTTAAACCATTAACACCAGTTGTAGGACAAGGTCCCCACACATCTGAGTATATCATATCAAAAGCAGCTAAACTTATATTTCTAGAACTCACATAAGAGCTTCTGGTATGTTTTCCAAGCTCACAAACATCACAAACCAACTTTTATTTATTAGCCTTTTGATACATAGATGGGTACATCTAATTCAGTAGACTGAATAAAGAGTGTCCCATGCGCTGATATTGAAGTAATAATTCTGCTTCTACAGTTCTTCGTGGCTCCTCCGGTTGTGCTTCCTCCACCAGTGACGCTAGTGCTGCGTCCAGTCCACCCCTGTCCAAGTACCATAGCCCCTTATGCCAAGTGCCAGTTCCCAGCCGTCTCTATGTTCCCTTCTCCTGAAAAGTCACCTTAGGAATGTCGAAGGAAACAATACAATTAAGTTGAAGAACAATGGCATTAATGGACAAAAGATTAACAAAAAAAGATGGAGCATGCAAGACATCAGTAAGGGTCATGGAAGGGGTGCATTCAACCGTACCTTTACCCAGAATGGATCTGGCAGTACCATCAGCAGTCTGAATGCTTTCAGGCATTGTCAGGTAAGTGAATTCTTGGAACTCACCATGGGAATCCGTGACATGGCGAGATGCCCCAGAGTCAATTATCCAACCTGGCTGGTGGATAGATGCAAGGGCATGAGCAGGTATACATGTGCTTGTTTGGGCATAGTAGGTGATGTTACCCCCGAAGGTGGTTGGAGTCGATGCCCCAGGGGTAGTGGCTTGACTGTCGCCGGATCCAAGCCTCATGCTCCTTCACATCTCTAGCATTTTCCTCTCATTAAGGGTTATTCCGGGTGACTGGTTTTCACTTTCCTCTTCTGCCAGATTTGCCTTGTGCCCTGCAGAATGATTACTTCTGCCACCAGTATAGCCTCCTCTGCGACCCCTACGCCCTCCACAGCGGCGTCCGTGGCTGCTGGACTGGCCTCTCAGGGATTTCGTACAGAATCTGATGAAGTGCCCAGGGTCTCCACAGTTGTAGCACCCTCCCCCTACGGAAGAATTTGGATTAAAAACCGCTAGGGCTGATTTTTCTTACGGAGAGTTAGTGGTGCTAGGCATCAGCTTCAATCGTCTCTTCTTGTGCCATAGCAGCTATGGCCTCCTCCAGTGATGGCAACCTGGGTTGTACAAGTAGGACATTCCTCCTCTGCTCAAATGTTATGTTGAGCCCCTTTAGGAACTTCATCATCCTTTGTCGCGAAACATACTCCATGAACTTCTTATAATATTTCGCAAATGCCGGTTCCACTTGCTCATCCTCCACGCCAATAGGATCATAGTGGTTGAGATCTGACCAATACTTCTTCAGCAGAGCCGCGTACTCAGAGATGACGTAATCTTCTTGGACCACCTTATCAAGTTTATCTTGTAGTTGGAAGACCCTCATAGGATTGCCCGACCATGAGTACATGTCTTTTAGCGTCCTCCAAATGTCATCAGCACCCTCCATCGCTTCCACATTGCCCGACACTTGGTCGGTCAATGAAGCTGTCAACCATCCAGCTACCACATTGTTGACGATTTCGCACACAGCAAACTCCCGTGAGGAGTGATCTTCAGGTGCCTTGGTTTGTCCATTCACATAGCCCACCAAGCCTCTTCCCTTCAGAATTCGCATCGCCTGACGCGGCCACTTCAAGTAGTTGGAAGTGCCATCCAACTTTATCTTCAGTTTTTCCAACTTTCCCATCTTGTACAGTGAAGGATCCACATCAGCGTGTGCAGTACGGGAGCTAGTCTCGGTCAACCTCTTGGAGAAGAGATCGTCTACCAAAGTCTTCATCTCTTGGGCCGTCAGCTTGCCATAGATCGTCTCCATTGTCTTCTCCTTGTTCTCTGTCATCAGTGAGACGGCGGCAGATCTAGGTCGTCTCTACCTCTGATCTCCGGCCTCTTCGTCTACTGATCTTCCTTCAGCGGCAGCGGTGTCCCTAAGAGTCGTTACTCATGTCCCGTGCAAGGTTTCGACCTGAGGCCGCATGACCTCACGAGATGACAGTTGTAGTCAAGATCAGGGGTCACACAAATGTTCCCTCACTGATATACCTCGATCCAACTAGCAACTATATAATTAATATCCCGATTACAACTGACTTGTACAAAGCAATAATCAGAAAACCAATCCCGATTCTGAGTGTCATGATTTCGGACAGACGTGTATGATTATCAGATTGTATCTTAAATTGGTTCTTAAAGTATCATCTCAATACTTATCCACTTATGTTATTGTAGGATTTTGTCCCATCATTCTTTAGCTTAGAAGTAGAGATACCTTCAGTTTCTTTAGTCCAGTTCCTTATAGAGCTCCATTCCATTAGGGTTACTTGATAGTGTAAAAGTTTGGTGACTTACAATTTGGGTCTCTGTCTTGAATATCAGTATTGAATGTTGAAAGTGTAGCTTGAGAGTCTGTAAGTGGTTCTTGGTTGGACATGTGAATAATAGGCATAAATCTAGAGATAACCAATAGCATAGTACCTCGTAGCAATAAATCTATAATAAATGTCAGTGGTGGTTCAAGAGTTAGTATCAGTGTCAACATGTATGTTCTGGATAGTCATGAATTCATGTAGTTGGGTGATTCAGGTAAACAATTAAGTATCACGGGATTTGTGTTGGATATCAATGGAGCATGACACTCTATTGGGTAATTGATGCTTCCGCGTGCCATAGTAGAGTGGTACCAATAGGTATAGAGAGAGTGAGGGAATAAGAATGTATTGTGCTAAAGTAGTAAGACTTGTGTTACAAGTAAAAGAAGAGCATTGATGTGAGTAGATAGGAGTGTACCAGTATATGACTAGTGATGGGTATATCACCTGATATGGAGTCTAGTGATGTGTTGGAAACAATAGGTGGAAGAAGTGTCTAGAAATTGTGTGCGCAATGCACAGTGGATGATGAGTGTCAGTGTGGAAGTTCATGAGTATCAGAAAGTGGAAGTCTTCCAATGGTGTCATGGGTTGAGAAATATCAAGATTGGTCATAGGAGATATATAGAGTATCGCCGATTAGTGTATCAGTCTGTAGAAGGTTTAAGGGGAGATACATATACATCAATAGAGATATGGAACCATATGCCTGCCTTTGAGAGTGAAGTGAAACATGTGTATTATAGAAGTTAATAACTAGTGCATTGGATGCAAGTGATCATGAGCTCTAGTGAGTGTGATGAGATGATCAAATGATGAAGTTAGTGTCCAGAAATGGTAGTAGTGTCGTGATGAGCTGTTGTGAGTATTAAGGAGTTAGTGCCATAGAACATTAAGTACAAATGTGGTGTATAATTAGGAAACTAGTGTTTCTGTACCTGAAATGCCTAGAGAGAGTAGCAGTATTCAGAGTATAACCAGGATTAGTTAAGTGAGGTGCTAGTATCAGTAGATATATTGTGTGATAATATTAGATTGGTCTATTAGTTAATATGAATATAGGAGCAATTGGAAGTAAGAGTACAAGTGTTCCAGGCAGTGAGTAAGAAGGGTAACATATATAGTAGTCAATTTAGTAGGCATAGTATCTTGCTAGTGTTTTGGAGTATAGAAGTAGTATGTATCAGGAAATAGTATGATGGATATAAGAATATCAGTGAGATGTCTTGATGTCATAATAGCTAGGAGGTATTGTGTATGTATTGTGATACTAAATATAGATGAGAACCTTAGAGTGATTAATAGGTGTTAGAGTATGAGTTTACACCAAGTATCAAAATAGGAAGAGTACCCTAGTGGCAAGATTCAGAGTACCTCAAATATTATGGAGGTTTAAATACAAGCATTTTTAGTGAATGGTGTACTAAGTACAGAGAAGAGACATGAGTAACCTAGTATGAGAGTATCATCTAAGCGCCAAATAAGAGCTAGTGCCTTGTGTAGTTAGTGTCAAGACTTGGGTAGGCATCCTTTTGAGAGTATCCTAGATCGGTAAGGGTGTGTCAATAAGGTACACAAGTATTCATTTGCAAGAAGGATGGTTAAGCAGTATAGGTGATTGCAAGAACCGAGACAGATAAGGGAAGATAGTATCCTAGAGGTGTAGTATAGCATTCTGGGTAGAGTGTGCCAGTGATAAAAGTATGCCCATGCTTAGAACCATAGTATACCAGTAGTATTAGATGTAGTAACCCATGTTGTTAAATAGTTTACCTACAGTATAGTTAGCAAGAGACCCCGATTGAGATTGCAATTCATGATAGTTAGAGATTATATCCATGAATGGTTGTTTCTTCAGTATAATTGCAGGATTGTGTTATAGGATAAGACTGTCTTGAATTATGATCGTTGGAGGTTTGACCGTAGTAAAATTTGTATGAATAGGTTATGACTGGCCAAGAGAGAGGGGTGAGGGTTTTTATTTCGAGGACGAAATTCTGCTAAGGGGGGTAGACTTGTCACTACCGCTTTTCCGGAGAGGGGTATTTTTGTATTTTTCTATTATTGGTAATATTGTAATATCGGTATTTCAAAATTCTGTATTTATGGTGCATGTTATACTTATTTACTGTATTATTTATTTATTGTTAGTATGTTACATTAAATTTTGGACTTGTGTTAGTGGACCAAAGTAGTTTAGAATTGACTCTTGGACCAACATTTATTTTAGTTAGACTTGAGCTCAACCACAAGCCCAATTCATTAAGTTAACATAGTAATTAGTCAAACCATTAGGAGAAGAACCTTCCTTCCTTAATTACTTTCTTCATGACAAGCCCATAAGGGTGTTTTAGACTTTTCATACTTTCTTGCATCCCAAGCAAAGGGCCGGCCTCCTATAGGAGGGGGTTCTCTCTCTCTCTCTCCACTTTATTTCATTTCAATTCTAGATTCCCAATTTAGTTTATCCCCAAATTGACTCATCCCTCCACCAAATTCAACCCAAATCACACCCATACTCTCATTTCCATCAATTAAAGAGCATTGGAGTTTGGATTTGCAAGGAGCACTTGGTGAAGAAGTTTGTGGCAAGGAGATCATGTCCGGATCGTGTCCATTGTGCATTTCATTGAAAATCCATCTCCCAATAGGTATAGATCTGAATTTCTTTCTAATTTGAGTTCCAAATCATGCATTTGACCCTTAGGAACCTCCTCATGGCATAGGGCTACCTATAGGATGAAGTTCTAGGCCTAATTGATGTGTTTTGACACTTCCGCGTAGGTTTTTGTGTGTATTTTGGGAGAATTACGGGATTGACACATCAAGTGTGTGTTCATGAGACTAATTTAGTTTAATTGGACTTAGATCGGAGTTGGATACTAGATACGTGTCCATAATTGGACACAAGTAGGCCATATCGCGATACGGTGTGATACTTTGTGATACGGGGCTCAATTTTGGGTGTTCTGTACAATTACTCCTAAATTCTCATTGTAACAAGTTACTTTAATAATATTATGATGTATTTGATATGTAGGAATATTTATTGTGGAGAGAATTGGGGATTTTGGCTCTTCTTTGGGATAGGTGTCATGAGTATCCTAGGTGTGCCTTCAAGGTGTTCGATGAATTGACTACTAGTGAGTGTATACACCAATATAGATCTATTTATATATATATGAACCATGAATATGTGTGCCTTTATATATATATATATATATATATATATATATATATATATATATATATATACACATCTCACTATATATATATACCCATGATACACCCATGTGTGTTTATATATGAGGTTGTGGTTGTGTGTTGTGAGAGCAAGGGGGTGCAGAAGTGCTGTACACCTGAGTGCAGTTGGGTGACTGTGGCAGTGAGTGCCTGTGTGTGTGGCCTGTGTGTGTGTGTTGAACTTGGACTGTGGGTGCAAGTGACTAGAGTGAGATGTGCACAGTGGGGAGTGGTCTTGGTATGTCTCAGTTGCTTATATACAACAGTTGTTGAGAGGACTGATGAAGAGAGGGGGAAGGCTGACTGCACAGCAGTATGTGCTGACATGTAACTGCAACTGCAGCAGCAGGAGAGTTGAGGGGTGTCGAGTTAGCCTTGCAGCAACAGCAGTACATGGAAGAAGGGCCTGATATGAAGTGAGGTCGGGTTGGTTAGTAATGTCAGTAGCACTGTTAGTATTGGATCTGTTAGCAGTATCAGTTAATAGTTGTCGTTGTTGACTAATAGTTGCTAGTTTAATAGGATTAGTTAGTTGTCTATTAATTGGTTATGTTAGTTATGTGTTAGCATTATGTATGTTAGAGTTGGATGTGAAGTTAGAGATACATGTTAGTAGTTATGAGCTTGTTGACAGTTAGTGTAAGAGGGGTTAGATATTGATGGTTAGTTGATTTCTAACACCAATTAGATAGTAACAGTTAGTTAGTACTAGATGTTAGTTGACAGTTGATTGATATATATAGTATACTTCTTAATTAGTTATGGTAAGAATTAGTATATTTTAGCATGTATTAGTTAGTTGGTATATCAAATATTAGATGTTAGTAATGTATTAGTGTTATGATAGTTAGTTATGAGTTGAAATTAATATAGAGAGAGATGTTAGTAGACTGTTATTTGAGTATAAGAGTTAGCTTTTAACAGTTAGATGGGTTAGTGGTTAGTTAGATGTTTTAGTATGTTAGTTTACATATTAGATGATGAACAGTTAGATGTTTTACTGTGTTAGTTTATGATATATTAAAGTTAGACGGATATGCTAGTTAGTTATTGTTGGTTAATATCTTTTAGTAGACATGTAAGTTAGGTAGTTGGAATGATGTTAATTGTTAGTATATAGTTAGATATAACTGTTAGTTATAGATAACAGTTAGTTCATGTATATATAAGTTAATATACCTATAGATGTTAGTTAGATACTTGTGTACGTTAGTGAGGAGTTAATGTAAATAGAGGTTAGCTAGTACGAGTTGGATATATATATATGGGTATATATATATTAGATCAGCTAGTTACTCAAATATTAGCCAAAGTCTAGTATTACCTTGTGGTGTACAAGGTAATGTTAAGGTAATTGGTTTATACTCAGTATTAGGGATTGGTGTCAAGATGGGTTTAGGTAGCGCGATACCAAGTTGGCTCAAAGCGAAGGTATCCACCCGGTGTTAGTTAGTATTGAGATATGGTATATATTATACTTATATATTTTATATATAACATATAGTATATTGTTAGTGCGTATCTTATGATACAGAATAGTATTTATACCCTAGTATCCTAATATAGCTAGTATAGTCCAGATGCGTAGTGTATGGACTCAATAACCTAGAGATAGACTCATACAACCTAGAAATAGCTAGTTTGATCTAGAGTTGACCTAGTTTGACTGAGTTGACTTAGAATTGGCCTAAAGACCTATAATTTGACTAATTAACTTAATTATCATTTCAAAACCTTTTATTGATGTAATATTCCATATTTAGGTCTCTGAGGCACTGTTCCGGATACGGGTTGATATTGTTCACCAGATTCCAGGCGAGTACATTCTCTGACAGATTCTCGTTTATGATATCTTCTATGTTTCTTGTATTTAGTGTAGATATCCTTGATTTCTTGACACGTGGTTATACGGATTGGTATTTTCCGAATTTCGTCATGAGATGTTATTCCTTGTGTATCTTGTGCAAGCCTTGTGACTCTTGTGCATGCCTTGTGTTCGTGTACATGTATAGACACCGATTCATGAGAAGGAGTGCTCCCTTCTTATAGAATCCCGTGTCGTAGCGTGTCATGGTTGGATCCACTGTACCAGTCGGGGACGGAAAGTGTTAGTATAGATATGTGATCATACCCTCCTTGTGCATGTCTTGTTCCTTGTGAGTGTTAATCATACACCGCACGTATGATTAACCAGGCCATAATCCTTGTGCAAGTTCCCAAGCTGATCACATGTTGAAGCTAGTGCTCACTCACTTAGCTAGTTGTATCTCTCGACTCTTGTAGATGATGCTCACTGCTCTTGTATTTATTTACAGCATTCCATATCTTGTATATTTATTGTTCTTGTTCTTTTCATCTGGTATATGCTCTCTATTTACTGTTACATAGTCTTTATCATTTATTGGAACTGCTGTTAGAGGTGTACTTCGCTCCAATCCTGATTGGATATATTTTTCAGTGATTATTGTGCTCTCCATTTCGGGATCTCAGGATAATGCTATAGACTGGACTGCTCTTACCCAGTAGACTTGAGGTGACTATTGTAGAGATTAGTTAATGTTCATTTTTCATATCTTGTCTAGTTTTCTTCTTGCAGAATGTTATTGATTATCCTTCTTGTTCGCTCTTTTTTTTTATCATTGTGATTGAGTACATGGTAGTACTGGTTGTACTAGTATGATTGATAGATAGATAGATAGATAGATAGATAGATAGATAGATAGATAGATAGATAGATATTGATAACCTAGACAGCGTTATACTGCCGATGTTGCGTCGTAGGATGGACGTACCCACGTTCTCGTGCCCCTACATAGGGTGCGGGTCGTGACAAGACCTCACTAGTTTTCTTAGCAAAAAAAGTCTCTCCACTCTAATTATCAGAAGGGAACAAAGGCTAAGAGGTGCGGATGCCGCCTGTTTAGCATATTATATAGCACAAGAAAACTAAATAAGAACTATGAAAATGTTAAAATTCATGACATCGCAAATCAGCACACCTTTAATGGCTACAAGCACGGAGGATCCTAAATTCCAAAAAGAAGAAGAAAACATTAAGGTCTACTCAGCTACTATGCGCGATATCTCACAATGGAGTTTTGTGGTTTGGGAATAGGACCCCAATAGTTTCAGAAGTCCACAACTCGAAAAGCTCAAAAAGTAGAGTTTCACATACATATCCAGAATCAAACGAGAACTTCCAATACCTATTCTAAATATTCAATTGGTTACCGAAATTGTTGGAAGTTGGAACTACTAAGATCAACCGATTCAAAACCACCAAAATCCTCCGAAATCGACAAAATTAAGAAGGATATGGAACTGATTCAACAAACGATACTGCAAACCATGTATTCAGTTACCAACTATAAGAACTAATTTACGCGTTGAAACTACAAATATATCTAGCCTTACAAATGTAAACAAGATATGAACTGAACTCATAGTCTTATAAGAAAGATCACCAAATATCCTAAAATATTGGCATCAATCACAAGCTAGGTTGCATATACACGAAACGACACGGCACCTCTTTAAGAGGGCGTCCCCTAATGTATTCCGGAGTAAAAGCCAGACTCTGATACCCAACTCCCACCCAAATAAACAAACTTTTGGTGTTTGCACTGAGAGATGAAGGATACACAAATCATATTTTCATTTGACAATTACTACGCAATATAACCAAAAGACATGAGTTTTAAACATAACACTAAAGCACTAAAATCAGAAAGTGAGCCTTGTTCGTAAGTTCCTCACTGAATTTTGAGCGTGACTTCACTTAGGTTGGGTTTGGGATCTGATCCTGCAAACATCAAAACATGTAGCGATCCTTACCTAATGATACATATATACTACATAACATCAAGCAATTCGAAACCCTGAAAAGACTAAATAGGCAAGCCTGATTAAATTGCTGGTGATCAACGACCAAACTAAGAACTTACATTAAGCTAGTTCATGTATACATTCTGATTATTAAGTTCCCGTGTGGTTCCCAGTTCTTATCAGAAAATCAAAACTCAAGTTTAATATAGAACCAAATTTCTATATTAATTTCTAAAGAAATCAAACAATTTATTCTTTGTTGGTAATGATTCCTATTCCTGTCTACTTGGATTGTATTAGAATATATCTTTGAGAAAACTAGGAGACATCAGAAGAGATATAATAGCAGTTGCATAGAGTACCTGCTCTCTTTAATTTATCCGCTTTCCCTTCTGACCAAATTATCTGCACCCACATAACCCTTTAGTAAAGAACAGAGAGTTTGGTATAGAAATCCAAAAGACTAACGGATTGGAGAGAGAATAAGATGGTAACCAACCATTACACAGTCAGAAAGTAGACCTCAAGAGACATTCTAACTAGAGGCATACAAGATGGATATATCAAAAGAAACTGAGACGAGATAAATCTGTCTTGAAAAATATATCAAGACACATTCTAACTAGAGGCATACAAAATGGATATGATGACTGTTGCGGAAAAATATGACAAGAAGGAGTATACAAGATACCAGAGATGCAGATCTTCATGAGTCATAAATTTAAAAGATTTCTCGACAAACACTGTCTTGACAAGATAAGAGGACAAAAAAAAACAAGAACTCGACAACAAGTCACCTGCACGATCCTGTCAATCAGTGATATCATAAGCATGATCAGGCAAAAATTATGCAAAAAATGTTAACCGTCAAATGCAAAGGGAACCTGTGTGCAGAAAAAGGCATTCAAAGTTGTAACTATTTATATCTTATTTGTATCTAGGGCCCAAAATCACCTCTATACACATCGACATTGCACAATGAAATTTCAAACTGAGTTGCTCCAAAATTGGAGGATAAAGTGGACAAAGAGGAAAACAAAACAAATGCTTACGGACAATCTAAGAGTAGTAGCACCATAAATACAACACGAGTCCTGAAGGGAACAGAGAAAGCATAGAGAATGTATTTTGATGAAAACAAACACAAATTATTTTTAAAGCATTCGACAGTGACAATAAAGGAATCGTAATTAGCTCTCTTAGGATGTGCATTATTGCATCTATGGATGAAGCTTAATATTTCAGTTTAAAGATGAAAGAAAGAGGCAAAACCTAGTGCTTCAATGGCCCAGTAGCACTACTATTAACCTTAACATTTTTCAGTGGGCCGACCTTCTCAATTTCTATTTTTCAGTCACTTGTTACTGCTCTTGGGAACAAAGCAAAACTAACTCAAACTTAGGAATTCACCCTAATAATGTTCCCGCCACTCATTCAACTTTACAATTCACTGATCATTCAACTATACATTTCCAGCTCATGAGCGGTTGTTGACGTGTTTCAAATATGAAGAGGAAACAGAGTGTCCTCTGACACGATGTCGAACACACACACAATTCTCTGTGTCGTGTATCACAGAGTCGACAACACTAAGTTTCACACACACACGTGTCTCTCTGACACAGACACAGTTAATCTAGTTGATCATACACATAAGTGTCAGCAACATAACTCTGACTCGACACATACTGAAATTACCCGTTTTCGTCCATTGGAAAAGTCAAGACTGCAGTACGAGCCGTGTCCAGAGCACAGTTCACGGCCTCCTCATGCTCCTGTACTGATGTTCGTTCAATTCGAACTATGAGACATATTATCGAAAATATGGTGTTCACAAATAGAGAAGAAGTTTCAGAGATTCTTCTTGATCTCTGATGATAAAAACTTCAAAGAAAAGAGATCAGAGACTCCAAAGAAGATGTATAGATGACTTACCGAGTTCTGAAGGCTCGTCATCGATGATCGGAGGACCTTCCTTCGAACTCGTCGTCGATCCAGGACACAATCAGAGAGATCAGAACAATTATTGAGAAGAAAAAAAACATCAACTATTGAGAAAATCAACTGAGAAAGAGAACGGGAGGATTTCGTGAAGATTCTTCACGACATCCTCCAGCATTTTTCTTCTGCCATCAATTCTATCGATAAAGATCATGTTCATGAAGAGAGTTCTCCTCTTTCTCTCTTCCCCGCTACCTCCTCCCTTTCTCTCCCTTTCTGTACGGCTATTTATAGGAGAATGGACTTCTAACGTCCGGAAATCTTCTGATTGATTGACGACGATTTTGGTTGACTAAATATTTGACTAAAAAATTAGGAGATCTATGAAAATTTTTATATATATATATATATATATATATATATATTAATTTTGTTTACTAATATGGAAATCTTTTGATTGACATTTGACTAAAAAAATAAGGAGATCCATGAAAATTTAAAATTTTGCCAATCAATTCTAATAAGTAGGGTCTTTGAAAAGATCTTAAAGATTTAATTGATAAAAATACTTGGATTGAAGCATAGCCCATAGGTTTTATATAGAATTCTTACCGAATAAGAATAGAATTAAATTTTGTGAGATGTACATTTATTATTATTATTATTATTTTGTGAGATGCATATTTTTATTATTATTATTATTATTATTATTATTATTATTATTATGACAAATAATATGGCACTAGAGAAGATGTTAAAAATACTACAATTTTTATAATTTTGTAAAAATTTGACAGTCTTGAAGACCGAAATACTATTAAAATTATCGTGGTACTGGATATGCAAAGGACTGTCAAAATTTTGGCACTTCTAGGACTACCAAAATTGTGATGTCAATTAACATAAAATGTAATGACTTTAGCATTTACCAAATTTTGGAGGGAATAACAATTGTTGTGTTCTCACAAATGCTTAGGGTTTGCTTGATTGCAAACCAGTTAATGGGTTTATTGGATGCTTGAAATAGAGTCATGAAGTGAGGATTCTTGCATGTGCCTCCTCCAAGGCTCCACTTCCGTTGTTTCAATGTCTACGAAAATGTCGACTGAATTTGGAGGTAGCACTTTCTATCCGGTGCTTTTGCCTCACTTCTTTGTCATGTCGTATTTTTAATATTGTTATGTGTTATTTTTTAATAAACTAAATAATTAGTAATAGTCCATAAACAGTAATTTAGCTAGATATTAATTTCTAATAAGCTACATATACTCAAAAATATATAGATTGTGTCGTTAGACACATATACCACCATATCCGTGTTTTAAATATTTTTTGTCAATATTGTTATGTATTAAATTCTGATAAACTAAAGAAGTGTAGTAAAAGTGGGTAAATATGCAATGATTTTTGCACTTCTATTATTTTTTAGGTTACCAATAAGTGAAACTTGAAACACACTTTTAGATGTGACATTTAGTGGATCTTGTCCCTTCAAAATTTGGAGCTTATATCGTCATTCTCAAGCTTGAAGTGGGATGCAAGTTCGGTTGTAATAAATTTGTTGTTCGAATGGCACAAAGTGACATTTTGTTGGCACTTTGTTCTTTGTACATACGCATCCAGCGCATAAAGGGCTTCATGGGTTCGTGGGACTGCAGTTCCGCGAGGCTTTCTGTACTTCGGCAGTGTTTTGTTGAAACTGGGGTTGTTCAATTTTGTAACTACCTTATCTATAGGGAGTAATGATAGGGAGTATTGTTGGTAACCGCCCCCACTTAATATGAAGTTACTCTCTATTCTTCCACACGCGTTGTTAGTGGACGGTTACCGCATGTAAAGAATTGTTCCCTTATATATATTATGTTCTAGCACTTAGTCCTTATACGAGAGAACATAGTTGAATCCCCTACAATAATAGCAACAATCGAGTACATTATTTTTCCAAGTATCTTCTGTTACAACACATATTAGTGCTCTGTCCAACGATGTGTGGTGACATTTAAGCGTTTCAGAAGTTCTTTCGAATTTGTTGGTTCTTGGGAGCTGATCAATGGAGACAGTTGCATCTCGCTTTGATCAACAATGGTTCTGGCTACCCCAGCAGTCATCTCAAGATCATTGCTCTATCTTTAACAATTTTCTTGTGTGTCTTGCAGTTTCAACAACTATATTATTTAGCGAATCATTCTGCTTGCAGCTTGATTTCATCTAACTAGCAATTTTAATTGCTTTAACTCTCTCCTAGCAAGCTTGGCTAGGAGTTTAGTCATGAAAAACTTCTATAGATATTTTGAATTTTTGCAACAAAACCAAATGCAAAAAATTGTTCAGGTTCTGTTATTAACATTCAAACATGATTTTTCTCTAATTAAGAGAGATTTATGGTTTATTTATAAGGAAAGAATGGTTTCAAGATTAAAAATAACTCGATAGTAACCACAAAATCTATTTTGCTTGCAACTAAGAAAGTGATATTGTAAATAAAACTATTATTGATGACTAAGGATATGCTTGTTAATGGTATTTTTACCTATTTGGGGAGGTTTTTGATCGACCGTTAATAAAGCGTTTTAAAAAAAATCATGTTCCCCACCCCGCACCCCCACCCACACCCCCGCCCAAAAAAAATCTGGTTGACAAAGACTAATTTGGTCCATAGATCTTGAGTAAAATTTTGAAATTTGGCAATAAATTCTAATTAGCAAGATCCATGAAAAGATTTAATTAGATGAAAATATTTTGGGCTGGTGTTTAGTAAGCTCAACATGTCCCACCTTTTAAAATATCGCAGTACTGGATATCCAAAAATTTGACACTCTTAGGACTACCAAAATTATGATGCCCATTAACATAAAATGTAGTGCCTTAGCATTTACCAATTTTTTGAGGGGATAAAAATTGTCTAAAAGATATGTGTTCTCACAAATCCTTAGGGTTTGTTTGGTTGCAAACAAGTGAACGGGTTTGTAGAAGCCTGAAAAATCTCTATCATGCGTCAAAGTGATTCAGTCCCATGCGTCAAAGTGATCCTCAGCCATGCGCCAAAGTGATCCGGAGTAATGCGCCACCAACAGCTTAAGAAGTGTTCACATGTGTCCGCAGTGCCATCGCCACTAGTATCTTAGTGTTCCCATGTGCCAAGCAGCGCCATGCGCCACTCTTGCCCTAGTAATTTCCATGCGTCGGGCGGACGTACTCCCAAGGTGCAATCAAAGTCGACAATGACACGTGTCACAAGTGTTATGGGCATCAACAACCCCAAATCTCGAGCGACCACGTAGCAATTGACTACTCATAAGTCCAATTTGAACACAGGGACAAATTTGACAGTTTTTGGTCAAAACATAGTCCGTATATAGCCCACTTCGAACTGAAAAACATGTCGGAGACAAAGTTCTCAAAATTTGTCAAACTTAGTGTTTACGAGTCTAGAACGATGATACGAACCCAACGGAAGGTCCAGAACTGGATTCTGATAAGTCGATCACGAAATCGCCCGTCATGTGGAACCATAGAGCCAACGAAATATTCTTTTACCATATTCATAAAAATAGCACACATAGTACGCTGGAGGTTCTTGGTCTAACGGGTGGCACTTTTGGTTGGCCATGCGCACTTATTCCAAATTCATGAGAGTTGTTTGGGATCGCTATGTACCATAGTCGCGGCATTCACAACCTCTCATATAGGTAATTCCTTAAGGGTTGGTGATAGGTGTCAACCTCGAATATCAGCTTGGACCTATTAAGAGTTTTAAAACTCATCCTAACCATATCACTCAAGAACATTGTCACCATAGGGATGGGGAATCATTGTACGCATGTACAGCCACTTGGACATTATTGTAATAAGATTTTAATCTCGGGTCAGTGTTCCATAAAAGTCACCTAAGTCCAGCTTGTTCCTACCCATTGAACCGGCTTCTTGGGATCTCCAGTCAGACTCGATTGGGTCGCCACTGCTGGTGAGTTTACTTATGGGCTTAACCCCATCCCCCTCGATGATTCTAGGATCAAAGTCCTAGACAGACCCTTCGTCAAGTAGTCTGCAAGGTTCTTTTCTAAATTTATATAGTCAATAACCACATATTTGCCCAATAGGCTCTTTATAGACTTGAAGCACAGCTGCAGGTGCATGTTCATCTTAGCATTCATAGAATCATGCTTTAGTAGTTCATAACAGATTTATTATCACAGTTTATAGAAATTGCAGGAATAGGACTAATAGAAACAGGTATATGCATAATAAGGTTTCTTAGCCATTCGACTTCTGTACATGTAGTATCCAAGGCTATCATTTTCGAGTCAATTGTACTCCTAGCTATGATAGTTTGTTTACATGAGCCCCAGGAGATTACAGCTCCTCCTAGAGTGAAAACATATACAATAGTAGATTTTACATCATGTGAGTCAGTTACCCAATTTGCATCTGAATAACCTTCTATGATATCAGGGTGTCTAGAATAGTGCAGCATATAATCTAAAGTACCCCTAAGATATCTAAATACTCTTTCTAATTCTGTCCAATGTAACTGATTTGGGTTACTAGTATATCTACTTAGTCTCCCAATAGCAAATGCAATATCAGGTCTGGTCATGTTTGATATATACATGAGAGAACCTATCATTTGTGAATATTTGTGTTGTTCCATGGGAGAACTCTCATTCTTCTAGAGAACAACACTACTGTCATAAGGAGTAAGGACAGGTTTCTTATCAAAATACTCAAATTTTCTTAGCATCTTCTCGATAGAGTGTGCTAAGGATAGAGTATAGCCCTCCTTGTATTTGGACAGTTGCATGCCTAGAATCAAGTTGGCTTCACCTAGATCTTTCATATCAAACTGACTGGATAAATAGTCATTGGTATTAATTATCAATTCCAGTGATGATCCAAGAATAATGATGTCATCTACATACAAACATAAGATGACACAACTTTTATCTATAATTTTGGAGTATATACATTTGTCATACCTATTTGGCACGAAATCATATTCTGAGATGACTATGTCAAATTTGTTATGCCATTGCTTGGGAGCTTGCTTTAGGCCATAAAGAGATTTAACTAATCTGCAAACTTTCTTTTGTTGGCCTTTAGCAATGCCATATTTGTACGTACGATGAGAGAGAGAGAGAGAGAGAGACCGAACGGAAACATGCCTGGCGAGTCCAACCATGAAATCGGTCCGACCATCGAGATGTCCATGCCATCGGAGCCAGGCCACAATGACGACGACATCAGCCCATGGCCGTCGAGGTTCGTACGGTTCGCAAAGTGGCTACAGAAGCCCACGAACCTAGCCATTTTCTTCTGGTTGATCCCTGTCGTCGGTGGACTGGTCCTGATGGTGCTCCTGGTCGTCGGAGCGGTGGTCGAGGGGAGCGAGCGCAGGAAGAAGTGGATGGAAGCATTGAACCAAATCCTCAAAGCGTTGTTCACTATAGGGTGCTTGTTCACGCACCCGGAGGTGTTTTACCACCTGCCACATGTAGTCCGGTGGCGTCCCGAGGACCAGGAGAAGGTGAGGAGTGTGTACTGCATCGGCAAGACTGCCGAGCCCCGCGACAGGAAATACCTCTTCGTTGTAGTCTTCCTCATCAGCCTCACCTAGATCGGCTAGTACGTAATGTGCGGCCTCTACTGAGACTACAACCGCCACAACCGCCCGAGCGACATGCTCCATCACAAACTCATCAACTCAGTTGCTCACAAACACGCCACAAAAATTGGTGACTTGTTTCTTAACTCGCCAAGTTGGCGTTGCTGTGACCGCTTGACGGGCCTAATGGAACTCATCGACTTTTTAGACTTGCCAAAAAAATGACGAATTGTTCCTTCATATGCGATTTCACCATACATTTTTTTTCAAAATTCATCCTCTAGGTGAATTTTTTTGTAAAGTTAATAAACCACCTATCTACATCTCAACACAAACACAAAAGTACCTTACGTATATATTACAGATATAGATTAGTGATTGAGAGAGAGAGAATGGAGGAGGAGGAGGAGGAGGGGATTTGTAGTTAATATTTATATATATATATATATATATATATATATATATATATATATATATATATATATATATAATATTTTTTAGAAATTTGATAAGAGAAGAAAGAAAAAAAAGTGTTACCGGTCTCCGAAAAAATCATGCACGAAGCACTGCCCTAAGAGTTGATCCGAGGTCTATGTGCAGACATTTCTCGGAAGCTCCTAGTGGTAAAAATTTTTGACTATAGGGTTCTCTTTGTTTCACACAACTCGGAGAGAGACCGAACTTAGCTCTGCCCAGAGCAAGGATTTAGAGAACATAATGTGATTCGAGAGAAGAGTGTGAGAGAGATTTCACGTAGGAGAATTTTTTGTAGAAAAGAATTGCTTGGGAGCTTGCTTTAGGCCATAAAGAGATTTAACTAATCTGCAAACTTTCTTTTGTTGGCCTTTAGCAATGCCATATTTGTACGTACGATGAGAGAGAGAGAGAGAGACCGAACGGAAACATGCCTGGCGAGTCCAACCATGAAATTGGTCCGACCATCGAGACGTCCATGCCATCGGAGCCAGACCACAATGACGACGACATCAGCCCATGGCCGTCGAGGTTCGTACGGTTCGCAAAGTGGCTACAGAAGCCCACGAACCTAGCCATTTTCTTCTGGTTGATCCCTGTCGTCGGTGGACTGGTCCTGATGGTGCTCCTGGTCGTCGGAGCGGTGGTCGAGGGGAGCGAGCGCAGGAAGAAGTGGATGGAAGCATTGAACCAAATCCTCAAAGCGTTGTTCACTATAGGGTGCTTGTTCACGCACCCGGAGGTGTTTTACCACCTGCCACATGTAGTCCGGTGGTGTCCCGAGGACCAGGAGAAGGTGAGGAGTGTGTACTGCATCGGCAAGACTGTCGAGCCCCGCGACAGGAAACACCTCTTCGTTGTAGTCTTCCTCATCAGCCTCACCTAGATCGGCCAGTACGTAATGTTTGGCCTCTACTGAGACTACAACCGCCACAACCGCCCGAGCGACATGCTCCATCACAAACTCATCAACTCAGTTGCTCACAAACACGCCACAAAAATTGGTGACTTGTTTCTTAACTCGCCAAGTTGGCATTGCTGTGACCGCTTGACGGGCGTAATGGAACTCATCGACTTTTTAGACTTGCCAAAAAAATGACGAATTGTTCCTTCATATGCGATTTCACCATACATTTTTTTTCAAAATTCATCCTCTAGGTGAATTTTTTTGTAAAGTTAATAAACCACCTAGCTACATCTCAACACAAACACAAAAGTACCTTACGTATATATTACAGATATAGATTAGTGATTGAGAGAGAGAGAGAGAGAGAGAGAATGGAGGAGGAGGAGGAGGAGGAGGGGATTTGTAGTTAATATTTATATATATATATATATATATATATATATATATATATATATAATATTTTTTAGAAATTTGATAAGAGAAGAAAGAAAAAAAAGTGTTACCGGTCTCCGAAAAAATCATGCACGAAGCACTGCCCTAAGAGTTGATCCGAGGTCTATGTGCAGACATTTCTCGGAAGCTCCTAGTGGTAAAATTTTTTGACTACAGGGTTCTCTTTGTTTCACACAACTCGGAGAGAGACCGAACTTAGCTCTGCCCAGAGCAAGGATTTAGAGAACATAATGCGATTCGAGAGAAGAGTGAGAGAGAGATTTCACGTAGGAGAATTTTTTGTAGAAAAGAATTGAGATGAGAACCTCAACAAATATATAGGGAGAGAACTAAGCCTTCACTACAGACAAAAGAATAAATGTTAGTAATCCAGACGTTTAATGAGTAATAAAAAAAGGAAATTTGTGGGAGAGGAGCTGTCATATGTTTAAAAGGTGGAAAATGAATCTAGACATATGGAGTAATAAATGACCAACGTTCAAAATTTGAATGAGTCAAATCGGTTCAAAAAATAAAGGGGAGCCAAAAAAATTTGGATCCCAGCCCGAACCCGAAGAGTAAATTGGATCGGCATTCGGCGCCCGCAGGTGTGGGCACGTACCCGCACCCGTTACGCGCGCTAAACCGAGCAGAGCCAAGCCGAACCGGATGGCGACGACGGCGAGGGAGTATGGCCCAAGGGGTTCCCCACACAACATCTTAAGAGAGCAATGAAGAATAAGTAATATATACATACAAAGGGGATGAGGTCCAACCGATGTGGGACTAAAGTAAAAGGAGGAAGTTGAGCTTTTGCTCACATGTGTATGGAAATATATACACAGCCAATAACCCCCCCCCCCCCCCACCCCAAAAGGTCAAGTTCCAAAATAGATGTGCAAAGAAATTAAAAGTGAAGAGTTTTTGGGCAGGTATATACTATGCATAGATGAGATGTACTATAACCTTGAATCTCACTTAGTGACTATCGTCTTTTTCTGAAGAAGTTCTTGATGGACTATGCCTTGAATCAGACTTCTTTTATCATATTCAGAAAAATAGCACACATAGTATGCTGGAGGTTCTTGGTCTAACGGGTGGCACTTTTGGTTGGCCATGCGCACTTATTCCAAATTTATAAGAGTTGTTTGGAATCGCTATATTCCATAGTTGCGGCATTCACAACCTCTCATATAGGTAAGTCCTTAAGGGTTGGTGATAGGTGTCAACCCCGCATATCAGCTTGGACCTATTAAGAGTTTTAAAACTCATCCTAACAATAGTCGCGACATTTTTGGATCCCAGCACGAAGAGTAAATTTGATCGGCATTTAGCGCCCGCAGGTGTGGGCACGTACCGGTACCCATTACTCGCGCTGAACCGAGCCGGGCCGGGCGGCGGCGGCGCACACGTGTGGCCCAAGGGGTTCCCCACACAACATCTTAAGAGAGTAGTGAAGAAGAAATAATATATACATACAAGGGGGATGAGGTCCAACCGATGTGGGACTAAAGTAAAAGGAAAAAGTTGAGCTTTTGCTCATATGTGTATGAAAATATATACACAACCAACATAGTTCAATGACAATAGCAGCTACTAGCTAGTACTAAGGGCAGGGCCCGTTTGGTTCACTACAATATAATGCAATCGTAATGAAATCGACAATTTTATTACGATTATAATTACATTGCAGTAAACCAAACAGACCCTAATCTCAGCCTTATATAGTATTCGTTCCATACCCTGCCCATGGGCACATCACTCCCATGATGAAGTTGGCCAACCTCCTCCACTACTCCAAGGGCTAGCTTCTACATCACCTTCGTTAACACAACACCGAGTACAACCACGACCGCCTGGTCCGCTCCAAGGGCCCCGAGGGCGTGCGGGGTGTAAACCCCCTGATTTTTCAAGAATTTTTAAACTTGGATTTTTCATGATTTTCTGGAATTTTCTGGGATATTTTGTAATTAAAATCAGGGTTTTAAATATTAAATAATTTTATAATAGATAATAAATAATATTACAATATTATGAATAATATTTTTGGGTGTAAAATAAAAAACTGTACTTAGGGTAATTTTTCTGGAATTTATCGGGCCCCGGACCTATTTTTTAAACACCTAACAATAATTATTTATTTAATTATTTAATTATTTATTGATTTAGTTATTTATTTTTAATAAATAAACCTAAAGCCCAAAGCTAGCCCGGCCCATTCCCTCGGCCCATCCCCTGGCCCACCGAGCCTAGGCCCAAACCGGCCCACCAACCCAGCCCGATTGGGCTATCGGGTCGGGTCGGGTCGGGTCTGTAACACCCCGTTCCGTTCTAGCGGACTGCCGTCTCAAACGGCAAAAGTGCAACTGTCCCGACCCGCCTTGCCTCAAAAGAGAAGCAAAAAGATATCCAGACTTGTCCCTACAGGAATCCGGCTTGGACTTACAGAGGCTCGCTTGACGTATCGCTCTACCGAGGCGAATCATCGCTAAGGTGGGTGGCTACGGTAAACTTGTCTTTGCTTAGCCAGCACACATAAAATCTGGAATATTTATGCTAGTCGCTAGGTGATTCACCCCTGCATGCTAATAAATCCAACGCACCTAGCTAAGGGAATAATCTCAACTTGTATTGCCTATGCTAGAACATGGAAATTAAAATACTGCTTATATTCAGACCCTCGCATGCTAAGTCCCTTAACGGTTTCAACTCTCGGCTTACCTTCGGGTCCGAGCAACGTGCCTGCTTATGTTCCTTAGAAACGCATGCTTGTCTGCTTAATGTTTGCCTTGTTTTCATACAAACCCCGGGAGACTACTAAGTAGTCGTCCCGTGCGTGATTGAACCTGCAAGTATCTAAGACCGTTGGGTCATCAGGCAGCCCCGAACCAGGGGAATGCATCAAGACAAGTCAATCACTGTACAGAATCAAGATTCAAGTATCTCGCGTTCTCGTGTTCAAAGTGCATTTGCGTCCTCAATTCCAGTACACTCCTGTTCCCGTGTATCTCGTGATAATTGACTGACCCAACAACTGCATGTCGCGGACAACCTGTGCACAAGGTATTGAACGTTCAAGTTCCTGCGGACGGTTACACCGGGGCACCGGAACCGATCCGATCCGGACGGAACTTTCTGATAGTCTAACGTGAGTGGGCGGCATGGAGTGAACGCCCCCATGGCCTAGCGTCTCGCTCCATACCGTCCCGGGCGAGGTGACGTGTAGCGATACAAGACCTCTCGCACCCAACCGCCTAAGACTATAAACGGTCCTTTATGGCTTTGCCAGCGACAACTGTTCATATAGATAAGTCATCCTCGCTTAGCGGCTATCCGCGTGCGAGTCATTGCATCGTGTCAAGAAACAACTAAACACCTGAACGATCAAGACATAACGACTCTCTTGTTGCATATGCTATTGGTTTGGTTTTTATCAAGTATGCCTCCTGAATGTTTTATACTTGCCCGTGCTTAAATCAATAATGTTTGCCTTGGACAGGGAAGGACAAATGGTAAGTCTCGCCGTGTTTCCTCCCATATCGCACGGCGCACTGCCGACACGATTTAGACTATTCAATATTTGCATGAAACTGATCCTAAGGCAACTAGAAAGACAACTTAATAGTTGTGCACGGAACCTGCATTACGTGTTTGGATTTGTCGAGCGGGCGAGTAGCTTCCCCACCAGTGCATTCAATGTACTGATAATCCACCAGTTTGTATGCAGGGTGCGGGAGAACCTCGTTCGGTGCGGACGCCTCCAACGTGCGTGCTAAGGCGTGGACATCACTCCGAAGCAACGGTGCGTCCGGAACTGAAGCACATATACAAGACATAAGTTGTGAACATCGCCTGACCATCGCCTGTACAATCATTCCAAATTGTAGCCACTTGGCACGCTTTTACTGTTTCAGAGAGAGAGGCTTGAGCGACTTGTAATCTCGGCTATACGCCGCCTGTAATACTTGTTCATATCAATAAAGAGATTACTTTACTTGTGTTTCAATGCTTCCGCTATATTCGTCAACTCAGAGAACTTGTTACCGAATCGCTATGCGTTCATGACTCCGCTGCACTCGGACAATCTGTCCGACTCTGTGGCTTAGAACTCTTACCGCCAGCCAATGAATCACGGCCTTGCACGGGCGCGGTTCACGCTCGTGCGGCATCACGCCCGGATGGGTCAAGCGATCGTTCCGCGGGAGCGCTGGCGAGGGTGATTCCCGCCTAGCGGGGACGGCCGATTAGCCTGCGGGAGATCGGGGCGTGACATAGTGGTATCAGAGCCTGGCTTCTACGCCTTTGGACTTCGATTCGATATCTCTGTTTTAAAATCTCGTTCGTGGGTTATGTGCACGCTCTCTCTCAATGCCTCGATGGGATGTTCCAACAATAAGTCTAAATACTTTCAAAATGCGTTTTGAATGCTATGCTTGCTTGTCTGGTTGTATGCTGCGAGTGGCCTTTGAGCCAACCTGTGCGAACCCTTGAGAGTATCGCTAGTAGCTTGTCCGATTTTCACTAACTCTAAGTTTGGTTGAATGCATCTATTCGAGGGACGCCTTGAACTAGTGCACCATCCAAGACTTAGGAAAAGGTAAAACTCGAGTGCTGAGACTTCGCTATCACTAAGCTGGTTGACGTGTTCACATTAGAAATGCATGTCGAAGGTGCGCACGATCCAGTCTAAGCGATATACTAATTTCGAAGCTTGTGCAAGTGAATATCCAAATGAACAAGTACAAACGACTTGTCTAGGATTGCCTCAACCCTAGATTTCTGCTTGTCCTCAGTAAGTCTCGAGGACGAGACTTTTTCTGAGTTGGGTAGGATGTAACACCCCGTTCCGTTCTAGCGGACTGCCGTCTCAAACGGCAAAAGTGCAACTGTCCCGACCCGCCTTGCCTCAAAAGAGAAGCAAAAAGATATCCAGACTTGTCCCTACAGGAATCCGGCTTGGACTTACAGAGGCTCGCTTAACGTATCGCTCTACCGAGGCGAATCATCGCTAAGGTGGGTGGCTACGGTGAACTTGTCTTTGCTTAGCCAGCACACATAAAATCTGGAATATTTATGCTAGTCGCTAGGTGATTCACCCCTGCATGCTAATAAATCCAACGCACCTAGCTAAGGGAATAATCCCAACTTGTATTGCCTATGCTAGAACATGGAAATTGAAATACTGCTTATATTCAGACCCTCGCATGCTAAGTCCCTTAACGGTTTCAACTCTCGGCTTACCTTCGGGTCCGAGCAACGTGCCTGCTTATGTTCCTTAGAAACGCATGCTTGTCTGCTTAATGTTTGCCTTGTTTTCATACAAACCCCGGGAGACTACTAAGTAGTCGTCCCGTGCGTGATTGAACCTACAAGTATCTAAGACCGTTGGGTCATCAGGCAGCCCCGAACCAGGGGAATGCATCAAGACAAGTCAATCACTGTACAGAATCAAGATTCAAGTATCTCGCGTTCTCGTGTTCAAAGTGCATTTGCGTCCTCAATTCCAGTGCACTCCTGTTCCCGTGTATCTCGTGATAATTGACTGACCCAACAACTGCATGTCGCGGACAACCTGTGCACAAGGTATTGAACGTTCAAGTTCCTGCGGACGGTTACACCGGGGCACCGGAACCGATCCGATCCGGACAGAACTTTCTGATAGTCTAACGTGAGTGGGCGGCATGGAGTGAACGCCCCCATGGCCTAGCGTCTCGCTCCATACCGTCCCGGGCGAGGTGACGTGTAGCGATACAAGACCTCTCGCACCCAACCGCCCAAGACTATAAACGGTCCTTTATGGCTTTGCCAGCGACAACTGTTCATATAGATAAGTCATCCTCGCTTAGCGGCTATCCGCGTGCGAGTCATTGCATCGTGTCAAGAAACAACTAAACACCTGAACGATCAAGACATAACGACTCTCTTGTTGCATATGCTATTGGTTTGGTTTTCATCAAGTATGCCTCCTGAATATTTTATACTTGCCCGTGCTTAAATCAATAATGTTTGCCTTGGACAGGGAAGGACAAATGGTAAGTCTCGCCGTGTTTCCTCTCATATCGCACGGCGCACTGCCGACACGATTTAGACTATTCAATATTTGCATGAAACTGATCCTAAGGCAACTAGAAAGACAACTTAATAGTTGTGCACGGAACCTGCATTACGTGTTTGGATTTGTCGAGCGGGCGAGTAGCTTCCCCACCAGTGCATTCAATGTACTGATAATCCACCAGTTTGTATGCAGGGTGCGGGAGAACCTCGTTCGGTGCGGACGCCTCCAACGTGCGTGCTAAGGCGTGGACATCACTCCGAAGCAACGGTGCGTCCGGAACTGAAGCACATATACAAGACATAAGTTGTGAACATCGCCTGACCATCGCCTGTACAATCATTCCAAATTGTAGCCACTTGGCACGCTTTTACTGTTTCAGAGAGAGAGGCTTGAGCGACTTGTAATCTCGGCTATACGCCGCCTGTAATACTTGTTCATATCAATAAAGAGATTACTTTACTTGTGTTTTAATGCTTCCGCTATATTCGTCAACTCAGAGAACTTGTTACCGAATCGCTATGCGTTCATGACTCCGCTGCACTCGGACAATCTGTCCGACTCTGTGGCTTAGAACTCTTACCGCCAGCCAATGAATCACGGCCTTGCACGGGCGCGGTTCACGCTCGTGCGGCATCACGCCCGGATGGGTCAAGCGATCGTTCAGCGGGAGCGCTGGCGAGGGTGATTCCCGCCTAGCGGGGACGGCCGATTAGCCTGCGGGAGATCGGGGCGTGACAGGGTCCGCCCGACCGAACCCGCCCGACCCGAACCCGCTGTCCCTCACCCCCCACGACCCGTTCACCCCCGCGATTTCCGGTGACGCAACCGCCGCCCTCCGCCACGCCCGGCCACGTAGCCGTCCCCTCCGCGCTGCCCGGCCCACGACCCGCCTCCCCGCTCCGCCTCGGCCGGCGCCACCTACTCCCCTCCAGCCCTATAAAAACCCCCTTTATTCCCCTTCCTCCGGCCATCGAACCACCCCTCCCCGCCGTGCCAGCTCCGCCCTCCGTCCGCCGCTCCCCGCCGCAGCACCGCCTCGCCCGGCCCAGCCCCGCCCAGCCGCACAGCCCTCTCCCCAGCCGGCCCTCTTCCTCCTCCCTCTTCCCCGCAGCAGGCCCTTAGCGCCGCCTCCGGTCCGCCGTGCCGCCCAGCGCGCCGCCGTCTCCGGCCGACCCTTCCCCCGCTGCTCCCAGCCTCCCTCCGGCCAGCCTCCGGCCGCCGCGGCTCCGCCAGACCCAAACCCTAACCCTAGACACGTGCGTGTGTCGGACACGTGTCGGACACAAGATTTTTGGGTTTTTTGGACCCTGTTCAGGTACGCGTATCTTTCTGCTCGTAACCCCATTTTTGATTCCGTCTTTTGCATCGCGAAGCCTGCGTGACCCTCTCGGTGCCCGTGCAACCCGCTCGGGGCATCACGTCCTGTGGCGATCGCGAACCGAGATCCAAAAATAGGAAAAACAATGCCCTGATTCACCCCGGAACTGGGTACGCCCCGCCAAACGGGACGACTTGGTCGCGCGCGGTCTTCGCAGATACGTGCGTGCACACCGGGATCAACGCGTATCCGCGGATACCGCCCCGTATCTGACCCTTCTGAATCTTGCCCTAACTTTGTGTACACACGTCGGATCGAAACAAAACTTGCGTCATCGGACTCGTAGCGATACGCTGGTCCTGTGACCCAAGTTTGGTTCGATTCTGAGAACGTTGACGAAATCGCGTGTCGTGGGCCCCACAAGCCCCGCTCGACGGGCGATTTTGTGATCGGCTCATCGGAATCCAATTCTGGAAGTTCTGTTGGGTTCGTATCATCGTTCCTGACCTGTTGACACTAAGTTTGGCAAATTCGGAGACCTTTGACCCTGACACGTTTTTCGGTGCAAAGCGGGCCCACATGTGGACCCCGTTTTGACCCGAAATTGTCGTTTTTGCCCTTGTCTCCAAATTGGACTCAAGGACAGGCATTTCTAGCTGCTTGATATTTTCTGGATCTGATGGTAATATTTATTTCAGCAACCGGAGTACCGCCTGCAATTCCAGCTGAAGACAGAGCAGCAATTGGAACCGGAACCGCAGGCAAGTGTACCTCACCAAAACTTGCAGCTTTGCTACCTATTTTCTGGACTTAGTTATACATCAGTGGGCAAGTGTACCTTGCCAAACCCTGCAGCTTGCTAATTATTTTCTTGGCTTAATTTAGCATCAGTGGGCAAGTAAAGCTTGCCAATTCGCAGTGATTCCTATTATAGTACCTTACTCGAGTTCTTGTAGACTTAATGACTAAACTTGTTTAACTGCTCAACCCAGGACACCTGACACTATTCATGTGACAGAATTCCCTGAGATATACATGGTGATTCCGTATAGGACATATTCATGACATTTACAGTTTACATGCTTAGATTTTATCCTGACTCATTGCATTGGTTCAATCTTGCGTGACTTGTACCTGAGATTTTCTGGAACGGTGACGTGAGATTACATGGGGTGGGAAGAGTATTATCATATCAAGGCTGAATATAATATAAATACTGTTATCTGGCGGTGTCTTAGACTCTGATACAGAGCTTTGATACCTTACTGGCCCTTCGAGAAAATACTGCTATGGTTTCTTCGACACGGAGCTCGTAGTAGTCTCAGCCTGAGTATGACTAAAACTCTCACTTGCATATCACTTAGCTGGTTTATTTATTTACCCTGCTGTTTCATTATTGCTGCACTGCATTTATTTTGGCTTGTATTATCTGTACCTTGTTATGTCCCCTGAGAACTTGGAATGGACTATGTCCCCAGGTATAGCTGAGGAGATCTACCCCGAGGTGTACGGTACAGGAGCACTCCTTGGAGCAGAACCCGGAACCGAGGACGAGATAGTGGCAGAAGACTTCTCCTGAGCACCGGCTTCATACACTCAGTATTTTCATTTCCAGTATTTTATTTCTTGTCTATTTCCTTAATGTAACAGACTGATTCTCGGATTGTTTCCCGAGATAATCTTATTTGAGATTTGTTTAGTTATTCTATTGCATTATTTCTGTCATTAATCTGTGTTTATTCTGTGGATGAGATTAGAAATACCTGAGACTTGTAACATCTTACAGTTAGACTACAGCTTAAGCATGCCCTGATGGATCCATTAAATTGGGTTGTCCATCGGTGCGTGCTGCTGACCATTGCCACGCATCCAGTCCCTCGGCATTTTGGGACTGGGGCGTGACACGGGGACTCCACGATCTCCGACGACCTCCATCCAAGACCTGCCTACCTCCTTTCGCTGGTGCCGCCATTGACGTGCAGTACATGTGTGGTCTCCGACGGCTGCATGAGCTTCACGCTCGACGACGCAGAGGACCTGGGGATGCATGAACTCCTCTTCTGGTGACCATCGCTGGCGGCTTCATGGCTTATTGCCACTACAAGGATCTTTCTTCCCAAAGGATTTATTACTCCATTCAAAGTGATGAAATTTTTTGGCCCAGTTTTTTTAACTTGAACCAGTTCGGACGGTTCACAGGTTAAACCTCATTTCTGTAAAAATATGTCGGTTCTTAAAAAAGTAACGGTTCAAGTCAGATCGGACCGACTTTTTCATAAAATTAGGTCATATCCGGTCCAACCGTCGGTCCGGTCCAATTCTGACAACATTGACAACATTGGGTGGAATTGCTCTACTCAGTCACCCTGACATTAGTAAATGAACATTTGTCTAGTCATCATTTGTCTGACAGTTTTTTACACTTAATTTTTGTACGTTGGAAATTCATTTCCGATGGTGATAATTTGTCCCTTAAACGACTGCTTAATTGGTCTGTAAATTCACGTTAAATCTAATAAATGACATGTTAACTTTTGGCTTGTGAGCATGTTATTTATACAGTATTTTCTCTTCTGTTTGAGACCAATCCAAACGTGAAAATAATCCCCAAAACTCTTTCTCGTCTCTCTTTTCGTGGACAGCAACCAACCTTTGTTTTTAACATTCTTTCTGGATAAGAGCTAAGTTCGGGTCACTCTCGAAGCTGTCTGCAGTAACGAGAAACCGGTAACACAAAAATTTTACCTCTAGAAAAATTCGAAAATAAGTCTGTACATAGACCTCAAATAATCTCTTAAAGCAACGCTTTGTACACAACTTTCCTAGAGACCGATAACACTAAACTTTATTATTTTTGTTTACATTGTTTACAGAAATCTAAGAAAAATATTCTAACATCAACAGTAATAGTATTCGAAAGCTGCAACGAAGGTGTCCATAAGTCTAGAATAGTATCACAAGCGTGGTGAAGACATTTACAAGTCCACTGGGGTCAAAATGCAGAAAACGTCATTCGGAGTCAAACGTCCACAAGCGGACCCGCAGATAACAGAAAAAGAAACCAAGTTAGCAACTGTGAAAATGATGGAAGTTATATGTACAACAAACTATAAATGATGATATAAACAACCAGAACTTTCAGAAATGGATTCTGAGCTCGGCTCCGTCTTGGACCGTGGGGTCCGCAAAATAACGATTCGACTGAAGGTCACAGAAACTGATGAGAATATCACCATAGGACAATTTTGATGTTACAAATCCAACGGTTCAGGTCTCGTCACAATCATTGACCGTAAACGAGTATTCTTGAATCAGTATAATTTTTTTTTCGCAATTATCGACTAATGCAGATCAAATTCGTCGTGCACAACAATTTCTCATTCCATCAATTCATACACATCAAGGAAGTTCATACCCGCATTTCAATATTCAGGTGCTGCTTTGGCACAATGATGGAGTTGATTTTAACTGCAACAGAGCAGATGCTATTCTGGTTGGTCAGGGGTGTCAAGCTAGGTCTTCTGCAAACTCTGACCGGTCTGTGGTGATCGCTGGGGTCGCAAGTAGTCGGGAGTAAGGTTGGGGTGGCTTGCAGCTCTTCTGGAGTCCGCCTTGGAGTCAGTTTGCGAATGCTGTAACAGTTTGTTGTTGCGCTCTCGCTGCCTGTTGTTGCCTCTGTGGCACTGCAAAATGGCAAGGCAGGTCGCACACAGCCATGTCCCACAGCAGGCGGTGTTGAAAGGTCAATTCTCTGGTGATCAGTGGCATAGGGTTGTCGAAAGAGTTTTGTTGAATTATAAATATATGATTTGAATTGTTTGTGATTTGAAGAAATAATTTGAATAAGCTAGTTTATTGCCCTCTTAGTGCTCACAAAAGAAAAAGAAAAGAAAAGAAAACACCAAGAATAGTTAGGAAATTCGGAAATATAACATATTTCTTAAAATAAAATATATATTGGGTAATTGTTGCACTAAATAAAAATGGGTATGAGTGAGCCGAAATGCTGTTAGCCCATGACAGAAATGATTACTAATATCCGGGCATTATCTTCAGAAGAAGGGGGAAAGTCACACCTAGTAGTCCATCTCCCTCCCAATGTTTGTCATACATACATGAGAGACGAAGCAGAAACAAGTTGGAATTAGTACTAGTTCCTCATCTGTGATGGATAATAATGTTACAAAATTGAATGAGATTCCAGTGATTATAAATCACTTGGACTTGCTTCGTCATCTCACGCCTACTACTAATAGGTGCATAGATATGTAAATTTTCCTCCCATTAGATACTTCAAGTCAAGATTAGGATTTGTCATTCACAGCACATCATCAGCTTTCACTTTATACGATTCTCGAATAGAAACTCTACACTACCGGAGACTGAACAACTCCTAGCAGTTATCACAGTCAAGATTAGGATTTGTCATTCACAGCACATCATCAGCTTTCACTTTATACGATTCTCCAATAGAAACTCTACACTACCGGAGACTGAACAACTCCTAGCAGTTATCTGCAAGAGTGCGCCGTCGGTTAGAAGGCGTTGGACAATTCTAGCAATATTTTTAGTGTCATCAATCCCAAGATGGTGACTTCCCAATGGTGCCATTTCTAGTTCCCTAATCATTGTCATCATCCCCGTTGCCTGTTATGCATCAAGTAACCCTTATTAGGTCAAGTTCTAATTCCAACATCGTCATTGGCATTAGAAGATTCTAGAAGAAAAAAATTGACAAACAAGCTTTTCTTACCCTTCTGTTGTAAAAATTAAGGTAAATGTCCTTAAGATTGATCCACTCCATAAAATAAGAGGGAGTCTTTATCTTTGAAACCTTGCATTGCTGGGGGACCTTCGTCTTCAAATCCCAATTACCACTGTCATCAATAAAGCCGAAATGTCTGTTATCATAAATCACTGTCAGGAATAAATAAATAAACATCATATTAGTATAACACAGTAACTGTCACTCTTTCGGATTCAGTGAAGCAGATAACTTCCTCATTTATCACTCAAAGCCAGCAAAGAAAATTCTTGCAGACCATTGTTTTGTAACTGTTTTCACACAGATAGACTAGCCTACATCAATATGTATGAAGGTCAAATACGAAGTTAGTGCAACCATAGTAATTAGTAAATTGTCCTAGTCAATGGGAATATGAGAATGATAGTTGTATTTACATATTCCTTACAAGTCTGTTAGTTGTTTTGTTTGTTTTGTGTTTATCTATTCCTTAGGAGTGTTAGTTTGTTATGTTATGTTTGTTTGTTGTTTGTTTGTATGGGTCTATTTATATCATTGTTAGTCACTGGGGAAGGGAATGAATGGAAATAGTTTTCTTTTATCGACACTACTCTCTAGCCAAGTCCCTCTCCCTCTCCTAATCCTCTCTCCGAACACGACAAAGCTCTTCTTTGACGGCAGCAAAAAACAGTAGTATAGAAGCAGTAGAAAAAAGCAGCATAAGTAGACAGCAGCAAAAAACACAGAAGTAGCCAGCAGCAACATAATTAATCTGGTAATCATTCGACAAATCAAATTCAGATTCCATTTCCAATGAATCTAGTAATTGAAATAGTTGCGCATCTACATCTAATATACTATCAATAGACTGTTGATCCACAACTAAGCTTGAGTGCTTCTACAAACATAAAACTGGAACTTGTAGTTATCGTCCTACATATTAAATAAAGAACTAGCTTGATTTAGGTGGTAACATTTGATTCAATTTTTTTTACAAATCTAAGATTTGCATAATAGCTCGTGGATTCTTACTTTGTATAATCATCTAAATTGAGAACCTAGAAATTAGCTGGTATCCCATGAGATTTGCTTCGATTCAACTTAATTGCTAATTTTAAACCTCGTAACCATTTCGTATTAGATTTACCTTGTATCGATTGATAGTGCACGTCGTAGTCGACAATTAAAATCAGATATGGTTGGTCATGACAGATATATAAGGGAAGAAAATCGCAAGAAAAATGGTTTATGTTCCTTTCCTATTATTTATTATCTATATTAAATTATTAATAATATTAATAAGTTCAAGTTATTGGGTCTTGGACAAATTGTGGCCTTAGGTCGCTCGAGATGGCTACTGCACGTCTAAGGCGGCCGATCTTAGGCGCCTAAATACTCATTGTCCATATGTCGAGCATCAAAAAAGCACAGCGACAGCCTAAAGGTGCGAGACGAACACATTTTAAAACACTAGCTAGACACTAGACTTCTTGATCAAGTTAATGAATATGGTATCTAGTCTGAGCTTCAAAATCAAAGTCAAATTCAACTACTACTATCGTTGAATGAAATAGGAACACTCGGAGACATGCAAAAGTTTCTTATAAGAATACACAAGGAAATTATACAATGGTCAAAACAAACAATTAATATCATCTCCATATAATTTTACATTTTTCGCAAATATAATTTGAGATGCTGGGTTTGACGCCCTACACATTGGCATGAGTTGAGTGTTTACTTTGGCAACCATAGTGCAGGGCAGAATGTCACGAACTTAGAACTTAGTGTTTTTGTCTACACTTCGCTCCGTGTAGCGCACGAACTTCCTCCTCGAAGATCCGTACAAGCTTTTTCCAAACGCTTAGCTAGATCGTTAAGACGAGAATAAGAAAATGTGGATCAAAAGATAAGGTTTTGGATGTTGAAAACTTTACTATACTAGAGAAAGTTTACAACAAATATGAATGTAATAATTTTGTCAATGACCATGCATACATATGCAACATAGCTATAAAAAACGTAGAACGCATGATGGAAAACTTAATTGATATACCACAGTTCTAATTTGTCCTTCGTTATCCGATTTTGACTCGGCCAATCCAGCCGCTAGCCCATCCCGCGCTCAGCAACGGGATCGGGGCACTACCCTCTGCCCAAATCCTGGGACTATTCTCTGTGTTACCAAAATTTCCTCGAGCCGTAGCCCGACATACTCACTACCCAATTCCTGGGACTAATCACAAATGGCGATGTACGGTCCCAGATCTCTATACAAAAGTATAATATAATTCAACATTCTAAAACATTACGTGGTAACATAAATGCGATTATTATCTTTGTTATCTTTTGTGAATTCTGGCTAGGTAACTTTAAGCAGTAATTTACACAAACATGAATGTAATCATTTTGTTAAACGTGAAAATAAAGGATTGAAGAACCAACACCACTCACTTTAATCTGAATAGACTTCCAAGCATGACCTTATAACCTCCTGAATCGATCCCTCCACATAAGCCCAAGTCGAACAGACCTCTTCGAGCCAACCCAGCCATCAGAATGCACCGTGCGGAGCGGGGCATTACACGATCAGTATCGAAAGCGGTAGATATTGGATCGGGATCGGCCGATAGTACAAACTATGATAATTTCAACTATAACTGTCACAAAAAGGTAATAACCCAACGTTGATCCTTATGTAAGCAATAGTTATAATAAACAGATTAATCTCCCCTCCAATAGTTCACACAGACCTTGTCAGTCTATCATACATATCATTAATAAAGTACTAGAAACGTATTTCTTCTTCAAAGCTCACCACATTATCTCCCTAGGACTACGATCATAAGCTTTCTCTAAGTCAATAAAAATCATATGTAAATCTCCATTTTTCTTTATAAATCTTTCCATTAATCTACTTCGTAAATAAATGGCTTCCATAGTAGACCTCACCGGCATAAAACTAAGCTGATTCTCTGAAATTCTAGTATCTTTTCTTTATTTTCGCTCAATCAATCTCTCGTCGTTTCATGTATGACTCATAAGCTTAATCTCTCGATAGTAATTACAACTTTGTATATGTTTCTTGTTCTTATATATGGGTATTATAGTACTCCTCTATTCATTTGACATCTTCTTAGTCCTTAAAATTTTGTTCAATAATTTAGTAAGTCGCATCAATCCTCTCCTTAAATATTTTCAAACCTCAATAGGAATATCATTAGGTCTTATCTCTTTTTTATTTTTTATTTTCTTTAATGCAGCATTAGCTTCAGAAATTTTAATTTTACGACAATCGCAATATGACTTATCATGAACAACTTTGAGTCAAACTAAACTTTCTAGGTTGCTCTCGTTGAATAGCTTGTTAACTCCTCCATCGCTCCTTAATAGATCCATGCTTGCACGTCCAACAGGAGTCCTCAGAATACACAATAAACAATTATTGGACTCCAAAATAAGAAATTGCACAAACACATAAATTAAAGAATGAGATAGAAGGTTATACCCGGTGCCAACCTGAGAGAAGAGTACGAAGACTCCATATGGCAAGAGAAAGTCCCATTGCTCAGATTCGATTCGTGCCAGATGTTACCAAGGAGGGGGCCCCGTGGCTCTGGAGTCGGGTTCCAGTTCATCTCTCTCCGGCTCATTACTACGCGGAAGTCCGACAGAGGCATATGGCTCTCGAAAGCGGGTAGCGACATCTTTGCCCCGCAATGGGTGAAAGTCCAGTTCTCCTTGGACTTCCCCAAGACCGAAGCAGAGGTAGTCATCGCATCCCCAAAGAGAAAGAAGGGTTTCTTGAAAGAGTGATCCTGCCCAGCAGCACTTTTCCCTGCGTTCATCTGTCTTTGAAGGTAAAAATCGCTCTAGCCGACAACCAGCTCTTGCCTCTCGGACGAGAAACCCCAATCCAGTTGGACTTGCACAGAGGAAGTCAAACCCGTAAAGTTCATGCTCAATGGGACCCGCTTAGGGTTAAGAATCAACTCACTAGGAGTAGCGGGCAAGCTCACTGCAAAGAACATAAAAGAAGCGCAAATTAGCACGTATGCCAAAGTAACGCAAAAAAAGCCATGCGTGTCACCCACACAAGGCACAGACTAGATCTACGCAAAGCAGAGTTACCACCCATGCGACAGACACGGGCTGCGCATTGCAGAACCGCACATCCATGCAACAGGTCGTGTCAGAGGTCTGCGCACTCAGGCGACGAGACCCGGGAGTAGGTTGTGCATGTCTCTTCATCCATGCGACGAAACATATAAAGCAATGTCTCAGGGTTTTCATTTGTTGTTGTCCCATGAGGGAACCCTACCTTTGACGGGCTTTTGCACGTCAGAAGGAATCTTTAGGGAGCCGTCCCCGGTGGCCGGAATCTTCCCTCTTCCAGTGCCCTTCTTCTTGTGGACCGAAGCCTCAGTAGCTAGGCCCTTGGCAGCCGTGGAAGGAGGAGCTCGAGAAGCCATGTCAGTCGTCGACGAAGATCACAAAAGAAATCACAACGAGGAAGAAATAGCAAAGAGTCTCTCTTTCCCGACTTTCCCTCTTTTATAGCCCAAACCGCCTCGATCCACATGGAAACCTAGGATGAGAATGACACTTGAATTCTCGATCCGCCGTCACCAAGAAGTGAACCGTCGCCTCGGACTCCGCGTCATGAGATAGCCCAAAATTCCAAGAAATCTCCCCGATGATCGAATCGAATCCTACATTAAATGGAGATGTGACAGCCTAGAAACACTTATCCATACTTCTTATTCAAAGTATTCCAAACTTATCAGTTTAAAAACTTTGAAGGTCTTATAGAAGCATGAAAATTACGCGTCCAGGCGTCCAAACAAACCATGCGCCCCCTAAGCAGGCTCAGCAGAAATCAGGCTGCAGAGGCACCATGCGGCCCAACAAGGCGACGTTCATGCTTCCCAATCAGCCGAAGCAGCCTTGTCCGCAGATGGACCTGATACGGCGTCCCGTCAATAGGATCGTCTCTGACACAGAATCCTGACAAAGAGGATTTTCCAATTGCCTCAAAAGACGCGAACATACTAAACGACAGAAGTCTCACGTTAGCCCAGAACTTCACTCTCGAAAGGTGTGCAGCGCCACGTGTACAGCCCAACAAAGATCCATGCGTCTCTGGTCCTATGTGTCCCAGACTCCATGCGTTCCATGCGTCTCTGACCTCATGTGTCCCAGACTCCATGCGCCTCAAGCGTCTCTAGCCACATGCGTCTCAGACTCTATGAAGACCAAGTCTTGCTGTTACACCTGAAGTAGCTCTCTCCAACCAAGTGCGGGCCAGGTGTCAAAATTGACCAAGTCATGTCCGCAAAGGACGAGAACCACCGAGACCTTCAGTAACGAAAAATCCCAACAAGCGCCCACGTGGCAGCTTAGCCTGCTCACGGTTACAGCTGCACCATGTTAGGAAGGTACACGTAGCATCCTCTAGCATCCACGCGGCCTAACATATGCGCGCCCAAGGATGACTATATATACTAGGGTGACATGCCCAAGACACACACAAAGGGACACACACAAACAGACAGAGAAACAAACAGAGAACAGCAGAGGAGAGGAGAGAAGAGGAGAGAGAACAGACGGAAGCTTTTTCACCCTGCGTCGGATCGTTAACGGAGTAAAGGAGCAGCCATAGCGCTCTTTGTCCATCGCCATACCCCAGAATAAAAAAATTGTACTTAGATTGCCAGTCTAGGACCTCTTTGTACTTTTTTCTGTTTGTTATTGAAGCAATCAATTTTAATGGCAAACACATACAATAATAAGTTACTGCTAAAGTTTTCTCGTGGAACATATACAAATGGAAACAAGTTTCGGAACTACAAGCATTTCACAGTTATATTATCTGATATAAAGATAAACTTCAAATTTATTAAATTAACTACTATTAAGCAGCATTTTTTTCACCTATATGAAATTCAGATGAGCGTCAACGAAAGAATGATCTTCCCTCTACAACAATCTTTCCTTCAAATAGTCGTTTCCTTGACCAATATGATGTGTCGGATGGATTACTTAACCAATATGGTAGAGTTCCATGAATGCTTTACTCAAGGCAGTTAATATATTATTGGACTAGCTTCACAGGGAAAAAGAATGGAGGAGGGGGGGGGGGGGGGGGGAGGGGGGAACCATATTAACTTTGTGCGTACCTCAATGACTTGAATACCTTCAGCATTTGTGCGTACCTCAATTTCTTTGGCATCTGCCACATCACATGTAGAAATCAACTATTGAAGCCAATTCAAAGCTTGACCAACAAAGCAATACTTACCAAGCACTATAATTTACAAACAAATTGTTACTACTTACGTGCAATGTTACATTAAGTAGCTTCCATTACACATACTCTGTTCATGGATGGTTACCATTTGAGCATAATCATGCAACCACTTTGAATTCCTGATTAAGAGACCACCAAATTAACCAATTAAGCGAGCGAACGACTAGTTTGCCAGTAAATCCTTTTATTAGAACACTACTTTTACATGATAGAGACTAAGCACCATGTGGACCTATTTCAAAGGCTAGTAACTGAGCAATCAGTTAGTATCTTAACCAATGACTGAATGAAACCCACCACATTCCAAACCAAAATGACTTTCATAGATTAAGCACCATGTGGACCTATTTCAAAGGCTATTTCGAAGTTCTAACTAGCTAATTTGTACTATCACGAAGTAGTTTCTTACTTGTGCTTCTTGTTCCCTGCAAACCATTATCTATTCGTGACATCCATAAGGCAAGGTGGTACTCCTGGGTTCTGCTTTTCCACACCTGTGCCAACTTGTCATTACATCAGGTATTGATAAATGGGTTATTTATGGTTGACGCCACCCTTGCCCAAATAACATCGCATTGGGGAGTATCAATGAAATAAAGTCATTTCAGAGGGCACCCTAAAAGTTATGCTGTAAGGATTATTTCGTAAAGATACACCAACTTTTTGCCGGCTGCGGTCTACCCCACAAAACCTGCCTCTTTTATCCACGCCGAAGGAAAATATGAGATTGAGCACAACGCAAGAAAAGTTGGAACTAAAAGATGGAACTCTTCACTTAGGATATATGTTCTCTTTTTCATCTATAGCACTTTATTATAGCAGTATGCAATCCTTTTAGCTTTGAGAAGCAAAATTTTACCTCTTCGAGAACAGATATTGGAGCTGGTGAGTAATCAAGATGGCGTCCACCATGGTTGGATACAATTATTCCAGATACTCCTGCTTCCACTGCCTTTCGAGCTGCTCATGGTTGTCATCATCATACAAGACAAGGTGAAATCTTGACTCAGGAAACAACTGAAACATGTAGTAATACGGCCAAACAAAAGAGGAAGGATCTAAATGAAATGACGTAAATGAGGGGAAATAGTTCCAGACTCTGCTGCAACTCCTTTGATCAGGATTGGCAAATTTGTAATAGTCTTCAGCCATCCTAGATCCTGAGAAAGTTCAAATTATTACTACCATACGTTCATAGGATAACGTGAGTAAAATATTTTCATAGGAGAGAGAGACATAAAAAAAAGTAAGGTGTATTAGATTTTGTAACCAGATTAAGACTTACAAAGAAATCCTAATGACTTGTAGGATTTCAAATCCTAAGGTATTCCCCACCTTAAGAACCAATTATTATTCTGGAGAAAAAGAACTACCAAGCCTTGCCCCCAGCTATTTTTTATGCCATAAAAACTATTTTCCTATATGGTGCTGGATTATGGTTGGCTTTATGAATCATTTATTGACCCCTGCTTGTAGTCAGGATGGTGTTAATACTTCCACTGAGCTTTTTCAGTTCTTCTATTTACATTTCCATTTGTATCTTTTTAAGCCTCAAAACTTCCTTCAATGCCTTGTGTTAGAAGATCAAATAAGAATGGATGGGTCATTTAGAATTGTTGTATATGTCATATGATGTATACGTTACAAGCAAAAAGATATAAAGTGAGCATCCCACCATACACCTAGCATGGTAGTTAAGTGCATTTGTCTTTCTTACAAGGTGAGTGCTCCGACATTCAAAATCTAAATTTCATTATTTATCAGATATGAAAGTAAATAAGTACATCTCCTCATACATTAACTATAGATAGCAAGAAAACTAGAAAGAATCCAGACTATCAAACTCCACCAGTGTAGAGACAATTCTTTTTTGATCAGTAAAAATACTAAAATGTAAACACCAGTCTTCCACTGAAAGCTTCCAAACAAAAGAATTATAAGAGCCAAACTGGCAGAACTCCATAACACTGAATTTGTTTTGCCAATGTCCAAGAAATAAGCATCAAAAGAATTTCGGAGCGTTCTATTTCTGTTGCTCCACATTCTTGAGTCTTAAATCATCACATATGAAGACTTCTAGTTAACAACTCTTTATCACTCTAGAAAGTTCACAAGTCATCTTGAAGGTAGATCTTTATAGGTAACCTTATACAAGTTATCTAGCAAAGAGTGTTGATTCCATGCCACGTCAATAGAAAAAGGATTTTGTATATCTCAGAAGAAAACTGTTAGTTTGTCCGTACATAGCAGGCAAAGAAAAATGTTAACTCGGCAAAGAAACATTTCTCCATAGTTCTTTATATTTTATTCCAAAAATATTATAAGTGTGTCAAATTAGAACATATGTTAGTTTAGGTAATTAAATATTAGTTTCTTTGTTTTAGACACATATGTTTAAATGGATTTAAGAAAGATTTGTTTGCATAGGTCCAACCCACAAAACATGGTGTTTAAATTTTGTTGGTATATTAGAATGTATTAGGGAGTTTTATGTAAGATGGAGGGTTGTAAGTATATATATATATATATATATATATATATATATATATATATATATATATATAGCCAAGAGATTATTAATAAAAAATAGAACTCCCTAATATTCTACATGGTATCAAAGCACAAACCCTAGCCGCCGCTACCACTGACGCACCGCCGCCACCGCCGCACCGCTCACACACCACCACCGTCGTCGCCGCAACCACCACACTTCCGCCACCACCGCGAAGTCGCGACTCCTGCGGAGCCCGCAGGAGCCTTCTGTCGCGGTTCCCGGCGTCTCCCGCGGGTCATTCCGGACGTTGACATCGAAGGCCTAGATCCGATGAAGGAGAGGCATGATCGGGTCTAGGAAATGACGAAGAGGACGAACGTGAATCGTGGGACGGGTATGAGGTGATCGGAGAAGAGGAGGATCGATGGAGGAGATCATCAAGAAGTTGGACCCTGCGGAGGTCGCAATGTTTATGAAGCTGATGAAACTATCGGCAGGTGAGAGCGCGACACGAACACCGGCGAAGTTGGAGCTTCCCTCCATCGATCTGAAGCTTGATGGACCGACCACCTACCTGAGTTGGTCACAACGGGTGAGGAGAACCCTCGCAAGAAAGAACCTGGAGGATTTCTTATCAGGAGAGAAGACGGAGCCGGATGAGGGCTCGGCAGGACGCGACGAGTAGAAGTCCACTTATATGGTGATATACATTTGGCTCCTCAATTCTTTAGTCCAATCGATCGCCGCCACAGTGGATGGCCTTGAGATGATAAAGGACGTGTGGGAGAAGTTGAGGAGGACCTACGATGGAATGAAGAATAACTTGAGGGTTTTTCAGAGGACAACACTACTTCTAGCCCAACCGAAGATCCCTACACTTGAGGAGGCTATCTCGGTAATGATCCAGGAGGAGACTCGCATCAAGCTACAGGCAGGGACAGGTTGTCCTCCTGAAGTGAAGTCAGCATTGGCGGTTGCCAATACAGGCGGCACAGGACCTAAGGGTGACTCCCGACAGTGCTACAACTGCGGGGAGGTGGGCCATCTGAGGTATGCTTGCACCAAACCACCCAAGGAGGGAGATTCAGGTGGTGGACGTGGACAGTTTGGAGGACGTGACCGTGGTCGTGGGGGTCGACGGGGTGGTCGAGGAGGTTATCTGGACCTGCTGGTAGTACAAGGCGAAGAGGGAACTGATGGTGCCTATACTGAGGAGGATCAGGCACTGCTGGGCATGTTGGAGGTACTCAGGAGAAAGCAGAGAGCGTCAAGCGACGGAGACAGGAGTAAGACTGAGGCGGCGTCCACCTCAGTCTTCACCAGAGGCAATGCTGTAATGTATGCCCATCCATCGGAAGGTACTGGCGACTCACTCGCCCTTACATCTATGTCTTCCCTTAGATCGTCGGACTGGATTGTCGATTCAGGTGCGTCTCGACACGTGACAGGGAATACTATAGTGAGTTCTCTTCCTACACTCACCTAGCATCGGCGGACAGCATTCAAACAGCCGATGGTACTTTCCAGCCAGTGATCAGTAAGGGTACTGTCGATTGTACAGGTTCAGTAAAATTATTCAATGTTTTGCATGCTTCTTCTTTTTCAGTTAGTCTTTTGTCCATTAGTTCTATAATCCTCCAACTAAAATGAATTGTCTCTTTTGATATTCCTAAGGTGATCTTCCAGGAGAAGGAGACGGGACGAAGACTTGGGACTGGTACTTGGCATAATGGACTGTGGTACCTGGATCGGAAAGGACTAGATTCGGCATTGGTGTCTGTGGCAGAGAGGGCAGGAATGGGAGAACCGAAGAAGAGTGTCGAGGATACACCGATACTCCACCACAGGCGATTGGGGCACTCCTCTTTTGATATTTTGAGTAGGTTGTATACATCTATTTATGAGAAAGCAAATAAGGAGAAACTAGTATGTGATGCATGTGATTTAGGCAAACTTACTAGGAGCTCATATGCTAGTACGGGCCATAGGAGCACTTCTGTTTTTGATATTATATATTCTGATGTTTGGGGGCCGTGCGCCACAACTACTATGAATGGTTAAAAGTATTTCGTTTCTTTTATTGATTGTTCCTCTTGTGTCACCTGGTTGTATTTGATGAAGAATATGGGTGATGTCTTTGATGTTTTCGGGACTTTCATAAACATGTCTAGACTTAGTACAGAGCAGTGGTGAAGGTACTGAGAGGTCTGACAATGGAACAGAGTATACCAACAAAGCACTTGAGGAATACCTGTCAGCCCAAGGGATACAGCATCAGACCACATGTGCATACGCACCAGCACAGAATAGAGTGGCAGAAAGGAAGAACATACACCTTCTGGAGGGAGCAAGGAGCATGATGATCGCCATGAATGTCCTACAGAGTCTGTGGGGGCATGCAGTGTTGACAGCAGCTCAATTGATCAACATGATGCCCTCAAAAGTACTGGGATGGAACTCTCCATGTGAGATATTGCAAGAAAATAATAGTGGAATACTCCCGCTGAAGGTATTTGGCTGTGTATGTTTTGTGAAGGACAATAGACCGTCTGTTGGGAAACTTGACCCTACAGCAGTCAAGTGTGTCTTCGTGGGCTATTCGGCGACTCAGAAGGGGTACGTTTACTGGAGCCCAGTAGAGAAGAAGAGGTTTGTGAGCATGGATGTTCACTTCAGGGAGCTTGAGCCATACTACAGTCAGGAAGGAACCTCATCCATAGGCAACTCACCTGACACTGAGAGTATGAGACGAGAGATGGAGATTGGTGAGAGTTTGGTGACCGATTTAGGAGTATGGCATGGAGAAACGATTGAGGAGGAGAGTGAAGACGAACATGGGAGGAGATGAGAGGTGTTAGACCCACAACTCAGGGGAAGTTACATACCTACAGCAGGAAAGGGAAGCAAACTGCAGGACCAGTACCTATAGTGCCAGTGCCAAGTCTCTTACCAGCGTCCGTCTCGACTCCTGAGACACCTACACCACCACCACCAGATTTTTCTTCAGGTAATATCATTCTTCCGATCCCTCCCACACCATTATCAGTACGGAGGATCACTCGAAGCAATGCGGGAAATCCTCCTGATAGATATGGTTGGGACCTTACTCAGTTTGTTTCATGTGAACATCTCTTCTTCTCATGGAGCATTCATTACATCTTTGGATAGTATTACTGTACCTAACAATTGGCAGGTTGCTAAGAACGATCCAAAGTGGAAAGCGGCGATGCACGAGGAGTTAGGGTCTCTTGAGAAGAACCGCACTTGAGAACTGGTAAAACTGCCAGAGGGGAAGAGGGCAGTCGGATACAAGTGAGTCTTTACTGTGAAGCAGAACTCAGATGAACAGGTTGAGCGCTACAACGCTCGACTGGTGGCAAGAGGATACAGTCAGGCATACTTTTGCACCAGTGGCGAAGATGAGAACCGTCAGGACCCTGATTCCTTTGGCAGTAAATGGTGGATGGAAGCTACACCAAATGGATGTGAAGAATGTGTTTCTTCATGGGAATCTAGTGGAGGAGATATACATGGAGATACCACCAGGATTCTGCACTGATAAGACAGTGGACAAGGTCTGCAGGTTGAAGAAGTCCCTCTATAGACTGAAGCAGTCCCCTCAAGCGTGGTTTGACAGATTCAGGTGGGCGATGATATGGATGGGATATCGGCAGATCAACGCTGATCACACTGTATTTTTCCATCAGAGTGGAGGCCACATCACCATGCTTGCAGTGTATGTGGACGATATGATTATCACAGGAGAAGATGAGAAGGAGATTGCCTGACTAAAAGGAAGCTTGGCAAGGAGTTCGAGGTGAAGGACCTTGGCCTTCTTCGGTACTTCCTTGGGATTGAGATTGAGATTGTTCGAGAAGCATAGGGGATTGTTCTTTCTCAGAGAAAGTATGCGTTGGACCTTCTCACAGAGACAGGGATGTTGGGATGCAAATCTGCAGCGATGCCGATCAATCAAAGGTTCAAGCTGGGTGCTGAGGCTGGAGAACCAGTTGACCGGGACAGATATCAGAGACTAGTGGACAAGTTGATCTATTTGAGCCACATACGTCCCGATATCTGCTTTGCGGTGAGTGTGGTGGGCCGCTACATGCATGACCCAAGGAAGGGTCATAAGGACGCAGTGTACCAGATTCTGAGATACTTGAAGGATGCCCCCGGAAAGGAGCTGATATTCAGGAAGAATGATCATGTGAGCATCGAGGGCTACTGTGACTCTGACTAGGCTAGTTGTGCTGATGACAGAGGTCTACCTCGGGCTATTGAATATTTGTAGGAGGCAACTTGGGCTCTTGAAGGAGTAAGAAGCAGTCAGTGGTGGTCAGATCGACAACTGAAGCGGAGAACAGAGCTATGGCCTTGGGAGTTGCAGAGCTACTATGGCTGAAGAGTATACTGGTGGAGCTAAAGCTGGATCAAGGAGCCGAGATGAAGTTGTGGTGTGACAACCAGTCAGCCATCAGTATCGCCAACAATCCAGTGCAGCATGACAGGACCAAACACATCGAGATCGATAGGTTCTTCATCAAGGAGAAGTTGGACAGTGGACTACTGGAGCTAGGCCACGTTCCAACCAAGGATCAGGTAGCAGACAGTCTGACCAAGGGACTTAGCTCTGTAGATATGATTAGAGGATGTGACAAGATTGGCTTAGTGAATATATTTCGTCCAACTTAAGGAGGAGTGCTGTTATATTATAATGTATTAGGAGATTTTATGTAAGATGGAGGGATGTAAGGCTATATATATATATATATATATATATATATATATATAGTCAAGAGATTATTAAAAAAAATAGAACTCCAAAATATTCTACAAAATTCAAGTATCCCTTGAATTGGAAATTGATGCACCCATATCAAGATTAAAGTTGTACAAAAGTGTGCTTTGCAATCTGGTGGGGGGGGGGGGCGGGCTGTTTGGGTAGCCCATAATATTTTTGGAGCTTTAAATTACTCATTGGGTCATGAAGATGTCCATTCCCATTCTCTATTAAATTGGAACAAGTGCCACCGAATTTTGCACTGAATTGCTTACTACTACCAGAGTACCAGCACACTTCATTATTCCTTTTAAGTTACTTCTGAACCCGAACTAAAAGCAAAAGTAGCATTTTACTCATGACTTTTTCGACTATTACCGAATCAACAGAGTAGCTTGTCTTCTATGCACGAATTATTAGCATATATTTTGAAAAAATAGGCGAATATTGTGGTGATACGTCTAAAATGCATAATATTTACAACCCATTAAGAAGTTGGATAGCTTGCTTAATTTGACAAATACATAGAACCGGAGCCATGAATATTCAACATGTTAAAGGAGCTAAAATGTTAAACACAAATACCAAGCATCCAACTGAAACTCCGCATTCTTGGTTGCAGGTGCGGACCCACCCTAAGCCGAGGGGTGCAGCCGACCCATCTTGAGTTTTCAGTTTTATGCTATATAGTCTTTTCTGTCCTATTATTTACTTAAATGTTCTCTTTAGCCTCATTATGCATTATTTATGGTTATTTTTTAACCTTTTCTTTATAGATTCTATACAATATCCCCTTAAATTTCTAACTTTGAGGTATTTTTGGCCCCACACCCCCTTCCCCCATCCCAAAAAAATCAATTTCAGGGGGAAGGGCAAATGACCGTGCTGATATCTCTCACCACGCCGCAAGGGGAGGTCATGTGGGTTCACCCCGATCTTGCTCCAGAATTGATGCAGCAGACAACACCGTCTGCCACCAAGACTAAGGGCAAGAAATCCAAACCCTGCTATACGGTTTCCCTCTCAACAGAGGAAGCTATAGCAGGAACAACAAGGTCAGGCCTAGCATACCAACGAGAGTACGACATCCCTGACGATGGTGCACTTCCAACAGTTGCACCTGCAACCTCAAATTCGGGTCCATTCCAGCTTCAAGCAACGGACAAGTCTAAGCGAAAAGACACTCGCTTTGACAAGTTGTTGCGCCAAGATTCAGCTCAGGGGCTAGAAAAGTCCTACAACTTCGACATCTTGGCCCAGCTCGCCAACACTGGAGGCAAAGTTGTCTTTATTCGAGCTTCTTCGACTCTCCAAAGACACTCGGGCTGCTCTTAGTGAGGCATTACAAAATGCCGACTCCTACCTGGCACAGGTCAAGCCGCCAGCTGAAGATCCAGCTGCTTGCCCCCACTGCAATAATATCATGGAGGCAATGCCCAACATCACATTCTCGCAACAGGACATGTTGCTAAAGAATAACCGGCATGATCGTCCCATGTATTACACAGGGTACATTGGTGCCATTAAGGTGGACCAGATGCACATCAACCCAGGTTCATCAATCAGCATCATCCCGCGGAGTCTGCTTCAGACCCTGAGCATTCTGACGCATCGCCTGACAGCCACCAATACTGCCATCACTGGCTTCAACGCAGGAAGGCAAGATTCGCCTGAAAATCCATATCGACGACTGGAAAACAGAGGTCACCTACTACGTCATTGACGTAGATGTATCCTACAATGTCTTACTCGGACGTCCATGGATACATGAACATATGATCGTACCGTCGACTCTACACCAGTGCCTGAAGTACGTCAACAAACACGGCACTGTCAAAACAAAGTTTGCTGATGTCGATCCGTTCAAAGGGATCGAAGCCTATTACGTTAACTTGATCATTTACAAACAGGCCTACTAAGATGAAGGTAGCAATGACACCGATGATGAGACAAAGGCTGGGACAACACCAGAAGAGCCCTTAAGAGTCCGTCTAAAGGCACTCGCTCCCGACACAACCCCTCCTCTCGTCGTAAAACTACGCAGGAAGGCACCTGAATCTCTAGTCGTCCGCCTTCGTAGGACGGATCGAACGCCGAAGGGAGATACGACACCATCTACCATGTCCGAACCTTTGGTCGTTCGCCTTCGCAGGCCGAGTCAACCTCTGAAGGATGCTTCACTGCCTCCTACTACGTCCGAACCTCTGGTAGTAAAGCTGTGCTGAAAACCTACAAAGTCGTAGCTCGCACAGGAGGTAGATCTCGGAAAAGACGAGCTGGAGGAGTACGTAGTTGCTCATGCTAACGTCCCTTCTCATGACGATGTAATTCCAGATGACGAGATACCTCATTTCATCAATAAAGGGCTATCTTTGAACTACTTCGAAGTTGCACACATAAGCACAATGTACTCCATGGAGCACGGTCTAGGCCTACGCCTGCGGATGCAGGTGACTACTACCGATGCTGCAAACCGGATCCTCCCCAGCCAAGGTTCCTACTTCACGGTTCCAGCAAAGAGAAGGGAAGACAAACCCATCATCTTCGGCAGAGTTGAATGCCCCCGCTCCTTCATCCCGGAGGAACAAGAGCCAGAACCCGATACCGGTAAAATAAACTCTACCGGGTCAGTGGTCAAGCCAAACACCTCATCCAGAAGATGGGGTATGATCTTAAAAGCACCCGAGATCTGAATTACGACAAAGGTCGGCGACTGCCTTTGCGCCTTTCAGCTCTGGCAGGTAAACCCGAGGATTACTACCAGAAGACCAAGCGTGGCTTAGGGTACATTACTTCTCCTACTACCCCCGAGGGCTCAGATGAAAAAGATGAGTTACTCTCTCTTCAGAGTCTTCCTTTTGGGACTCCGACGTCAGTATCGGAGAGATGCTAAAGCACACATTGTCTGCCAACATAGTGTCAGCCGACCCTGACGAAGACGACGAAGATCCACAGGAACTCTTTGAAGTAGAACCATGGGCCCAACGCCTAGACGCACAATGGGAGATGCGGTTCGAAGAACAAAAACCTCATACCAAGGACGAAGTCGTACTAAGTCAAGATGGGTGACGAATCCTCCCCGAAACCCATCTTCATCAGCAAGAGTCTGACTGATGAGGATCGGGAATCCCTACTACAACTAGTAAGGGAATACATCGATGTCTTTGCCTGGAGCTACGAAGACATGCCGGGACTGAACCCACAAATCGCAGTCCACAAGCTCAACATCTCGTCGAACGCTAAGCTTGTCAAGCAGCAGCAACGGCAGTTCCGGCCGGATATTATGAATGCCATCGAAACTGAAGTCAACAAACTGATAGCTAGTGGCTTCGTCCGCGAAGAACAGCTTCCAGATTGAGTAGCCAATATTGTGCCCGTCGTCAAAAAGAACGGGAAGATCCGAATCTGCATTGACTTCCGTGATCTAAACGCACATTGACTTTCGTGATCTAAACGCAGCCTGCCCTAAGGACGAGTTTTTTCTTCCGATCACAGACATAATGATCGACAACACCCGTGGTTTCGATCGCATGTCCTTCATGGACGGATTCTCAGGCTATAATCAAATCAAGATGTCTCATGATGATCAGAAGCATACATCGTTCCGAACGCTGATAGGAGTATACTGCTACACAGTCATGTCCTTCGGTCTGAAGAACACGGGTGCTACATACCAGCAAGCTATGAGCACCATCTTCCGTGAGCATCTACGCAAGACGGTCGAGTGTTATGTTGATGAGATCGCCGTCAAGAGTCGCTCCGAAGATGATCACCTCAGGGACTTGAAGACTGTGTTCGACCTCGTGTGTACGCACCAACTCAAGATGAACCCTACCAAATCTTTCTTAGGAGTCTCCAGCGGCAAATTCCTGGGTTTCATCCTAACGTCGAAGGGTATCCACGTAGACCCCGACAAGACTAAAGCAATCCTTGAAATGTACCCAACGAAGAACCTCAGAGAACTTCGTGGCCTTTCAAGGAAGACTGGCCTATATCAGGAGGTTCATATCAAACCACTCTGGACGTTGTCGGTCGTTCACTCAGCTTATGAAGAATGGAGTCTCCTTTGTCTGGAACGAAGAATACCAGTGCGTCTTCGATGACATCAAGGAATACCTATCAAACCCTCTAGTGCTGGTAGCCCCAGTCGTTGGGAAGCCTTTCCTGCGCTATGTGCATGCGATAGACCACTCCCTCGGTGCTCTATTAGCCTAGAATAGTGATGCAGGCCACGAGCAGGCCATCTATTATCTTAGCCGGATGATAGTTGGCGCGGAGCATAGGTACACCCCCGTTGAGAAGGAATGTCTTGCTCTTGTATTCGCTATCCAGAAGACTCGGTATTACGTGGCTGGACAAACCATTCATGTAATCTCGCAAGTCAATTCTCTCAAAGTCCTCATGACCAAACAAGAGGCGCTCAGTTCCCGCTTGGCTACCTGGACAATACTACTCTCTCCATACGACATGGTATTTGTTCCACAGAAAGTCGTCAAGGGTCAAGCATTGGCCGACTTCCTGGCAGCCCACTCGGTGCCAGAAACTTCGAAACTCTATGAGAAGATCCCCGACGAACTTGCAGACTCCCAACACCGTGACGAACGCAGAAGTCGTTTGGCAAATGTTCTTCGACGGTGCTTCGAGAACAGGGCCCAAAGGCGACATCGACGCTGGAGTCGGAATATTGTTGACCTCTCCATATGATCCGGTTATCAACCGCGCCTACTCCCTCACTAAGCCATGCTCCAACAATGTAGCAGAGTACAACGCTCTCATCATTGGACTCCGACTCGCTAAACAAGTCGGAGTTGACCACCTGGAAGCCTACGGCGATTCCAAACTGATAATCAACCAAGTTCGAGCCAAGTACGAAGTCCGGAACGAGGACCTGTTTCCTTACCACCAAGCTGCGCTTGGCATCATCTCGACCTCTGCTACAAAATGTCGAGGCGGACGCCCTAGCCGGACTCGCAACCCCTCTCGCTGTTTCAGTCAATACCATAACTGATCACCGTAAACTGATCACCGTGATCGGTCAGGAGCTGGTCTGCCCGAAAAACCTGTGCCGGAGCTACTCAGTAGAGACGAGTACCAACTCACAAGACTGGAGACTTCTATTCATCGATTACGCAGTCTACGAAATTCTCTCCGAGAACCTAAAGGAAGTCACTTCCAACAGAAGACATTCCCTCCGGTTCTATTACGATACAGCTACCAAAATGTTGTATCGCCGCTCCTATGACGGCATTCTGCTGTGATACCTATCGAACGCAAAAGAGAAGCAGGTTCTCCGCGAGGCTCACGACGGGGTTTGCGGTGCCCATCAGCCAGGGCCCAACCTACAGGACCGCCTCCGTAGAATGGGTTACTATTGGCCAACAATGGTAGCAGATGCCGACTACGCAAAAAAGTGCCAAGCATGCTAAATCCATGCAGACTTCATCTACCAACCCTCGGAGTTCCTGCATCCAACCGTTGCGTCCTGGCCGTTCGAAGCCTGGGGTATGGACATCATTGGACCGATTAGTCCACCTTCATCCAAGGGGCATCGGTTCATCCGTATCATCACCGACTACTTCTCCAAGTGGGCGAAAGCAGTACCACTCGCGGAAGTCAAGATGTCCAACGTGATCAGCTTTGTCAAGTATCACGTCATATACTGCTTCGGCTTGCTACGAAGGATCATCCATGACAATGGTCCACAGTTCGCAAGTCATGCATTCTACCAGTTCTGCGACAAAAAACGGATTCAGAATGTAGCGTCGACTTATAACCCAGCGGCAAATGGTCTGGCAGAAGCCTTGAGAAAGACCATCATAAAGCTTCTCAAGAAATGCGTGTTTTCCAATAAATGCGACTGGAACGCGAAGCTGGATAAATGCCTCTGGGCCTACAGAACAACGGTCCGGACAGCTACTGGCAATACACCTCTCTCTGGTGTACGGAAGCGAAACAGTCCTCCCGCTCGAGATCCAAATCCCTTCACTCCGAGTGGCTCTCTCCAACCAATTAACCGTCGACGACAATCACCGTCGACGGCTACAAGAGTTAGAAGCACTCGATGAAAAACGTCTCTTAGTTTAACAGCGCATTGAGCTATACCAAGCGCCTCTTGGGAGCCTTCAACAAACGGGTGAGGAAAGATGACCTACCAAGTGGGTGATCTCCTCCTAATCATAAGGAGGCCGATGGTTATGACCCACAAAACGGCCAGCAAATCCCAACCCAAATGGGAAGGCCCATTCGTCGTAGAATAAATATTCTCCAACGGCGCCTACCGGCTCGCAAAACCCAACGGTAACTTGCTCATGATGCCTATCAACGGCAAGTTCCTGAAAAAGTACTACGTCTAAATTTGACTTGTACTCCCCTTATCACCAGCTGGGCAATCAAGATGTACATCTCTACACTCTTGGTTCTTCATCCCCAACAAGTGCTTATGTATAATATTTTTCCCTTCTCTACAAATTCCTGTAAAAGTCATCTTCTGTATCCAGGAGTCCTGGATACGCAACGGATGATGGATCCTCATAGTCTCCCCAGCGGAGCAGTCCTCAGGTCCACTAGCACACTCCCGCAGTGACCACTCAAAAACCAATCTCGTTAGACGCTAGCCATGTTCATATTACCTCTGAGCTATCGTCCCACCAATCTCCCCAGCAGAGCAATCCTTAGGTCTATCCATACTCCCGGATAGACCACACTCAACAAATCACTCATCAGCGAGTTGCTCGGACATCGGTTCACGTCAATATTACCTCTGAACTATCGTCCTAACATTTCTCCCCGGCTGAGTTTGTCATGTCCATATTACCGCTGAGCAAACCTCCCGGGTCTTGGCTATCGATTATTACGTCCATATTACCTCTGATATCGGTTGTCATCCCCACTTATCATCCGTACTTGCCAAGGTACGCCAGCGGTGTTAAGTCCACAAAATCTGCCACGTCCATATTACCTCTAGCAGGGTTTGTCTTAAACCCATTACTTACACTCAAATGCGTAAAAAGTAATAGGTCCACAAAACATATCACATCCATATTACCTCTGATAGGGATTGTTTTCGAACTTATTACTTGCACTCTAGTGCACAAGGAGTAGTAAGTCCACCAAAGGTCCCCCAGTTGGATGTCCTCAACGGAAGCAAACATCCACGTCCATATTACCTCTGGCTCGCTTACTTTTCCTTGAAAATGTCGGGATCGTACCTAACCTCTAGGTATGACTACCGATCAGCTCACGTCTACGTCACCCCTGAGCTTTCGTCCTCACGTCCTCCCCCGAGAAGTTTGTCATGTCCATGTGACCTCTGAGCAAACCTCCCTACGACTATCATCAATATAGTCATCTCAACTTCGCACCTGTACTTAAATTTAAGTACACGCACGGTGTTAAGTCCACCAAACTTGCCACGTCCATATCACCTCTGGCAAGGCCCGCTTCGAACTTATTAATTGCACACTCGTGCGCAAGAAGTAATTAGTCCCCCAAAGATCCCCCAGTGGGATATCCTTGGCAACTACGGTGTTGTACTACGTCCACATCATCTCTAGTGCAATACCAAAAGTTTATACGGATAATTCCAACAAAAGGAGAAAATTTTCTTTTTTTATTATTATTTTCCCCTAAACAGGAAACTAAAAGCAAATGACATTTGAGGACTTACCAAAGCCTCGATCAAAATAAAAAGGAAGAGAACCATCGATACTACTGATTGGTGCACAACTCTCTAAGCGTTCTCGGAGACTAGCCACTCTGGCATCAATCCGACTCCTGACTTGGCGCTCGGCTTCTTGAGCTACGGCAGCAGGACTATCAAGGTGAGCTTAAGACTGGTGCTTCTCCTCCAGTCTCTTCAAAGTTCCTTCAATGGCGGAAGAAGACTGGGCTACAGTGAGAGATTGTGCGCGGATAACCTCCTGCTCCTGACGGACCTCGCGAACGTCACCCTCCAGGATCTTAAGGTTGGCATGGAGTTGTGCAATCTGCGCCTGGATCTCAACAATAGTGTGAGAGAAACCATCTTCCCAGACGAAACTAGCCGTCTCATCTGCGCCCAACGCAATACGTTGGAGTTCCAGTTTCCGGAGTTCCTGCTCGAGATCCACCTTGGTTTGCCCATAGGCAGCCTTCACTTGTTTTACGGAGTCTCCGTGGCCACAGTTGTAGCGACGTCAGCTTGTCACACCCGCTGCAACTCATCCAAGCGTTGTTCCACTTCAATTAATTTCTGAAACAGCAAGTCAGCCGAATGGCTTCGGCTCCCTGACGCTCTCTACGGAAGTTGTGGTGATGACTACTTCGAAAGTTATCCTTCAGGCAATTCGGCAGTTGAAGTAGCCTGTAAAACAGAGGGGACACCACTCGACAAGTCGGATGGTGGAACCATGAGTGTCGGACGACGAACTGCTTTCACAGCAGCCAAGCTCTGTCCCGCCGAAATTAGTGTCTGGATGCCAGGAAAACTGGCAAGCTTGGCCTTCACACTGGCAAGGCAAGAAACGGACCCCGCCGGAGGGTCGTTGTCCCCAACAACTGAGGAAGTCGCAACTTCAGGTCGTCCAACGTCACCCCGCGGAGGAGATAAAGCAGTCGTCACACCAGGTAGACTCGCAGAGGTAGAGACTTCCCCTACACTAATCGCAACAAAAGGTTCCGTCGGATGTTCTCCACCCCTGATAGGGAGAGGGAAAGTGGACTTCCTTCGAACCAACCCCCTATCTTTGTCTTCTTCCACATCTTCCTCAGAGACCATATTCACCATCCTCAGAGTTGAGTCTGCAAGGCCAAAATCACCTGTGACCGACCGCACCAACAAAATAAAAAACTGAAGATGAAAAATCTCATCCTACGAGAAAAGGCGGAACAACATACCCGAAACAAATGATGGAATTTGTTGAGCCACCTCGACAATGGCCGGGTTATTCATCGAGATATGGAGAGTAGCCGGTTCCACCAGCTCCCCCTCGGGGATATGCCCGCCTAAATTCTCAGGGGCAGGCTCCTCAGTCGCGACCTCAGGATCAGTAGACATCGACTCTGTCCCATTCTGCGTAAGAGACCCTAGCGGTCGTAGACCGCCGAGGGTGATCTCGTCTCCCATGTGGCTGCAAAGTTTCATACAGACCAGAAGAAAAATATTTATATAGAGGAGTCGCAATAATCAAATTAAGAGGTCCTACGGACACCGCTATCCCATCTAAAGTGGGGTCTGGTTCAAAAGCCACAAACGCATTGGGTCCTACCTCCTCTCTTACATCCCCCGCGGGAGGATCGGATCCTTCTATAAGCCCCGCCTCCGGAACCTTCTCGACTCGCGCTCGCTTGGAATGACTCGGGTGGCGAGCCACAGTCGTCTTGCGCTTAGAAGCAGGAGGGCCATCAGAAGGAGTCCCCTCTGTCAGTCGGTGGGTCTGAATCAACAAGCAAAGGTCGGGCCACGCCCTGGCCCTTTTTGGACGTTAGTCGACCTTTCGAAGACGGAGGCGCAAAAACAGTGCCCGCCAGGTAGCGCGTCCCGGGGTCATAATCAGACGGGAGAGCGTTGACTGTGCAGTAGAGACTCCCTGCAGCAAACAACATGGGCGGCACGATGCCGGCCGCCGGCAATCCAAACTCAGCTTGGGTTCCGACGGCGGCATAATAGCTCCAAGCAGGAGCACCATCGAGAAGATTGCCGCAATACCCGAGGAAAGTACTAGGAGTATCCAACAGAAGTTGGCAGTACCCAAACTGACGAACAAACCGACTGGATAGATAGGGCTCCAAGTAGACGTCAGCCCGATTTTAATACACCAAACTGACGAACAAACCGACTGGATAGATAGCGAGGAGCCAGCGGTAAAGTTTCGCCGACAGCGGACGATCAGCAGCCCTATTGTCTCGGTGAATAGCACTCATTTTCCCCTCAGTGAATTCGGGGATGGTGCTAAAGAACGTCCAAACGTTCAGATAGGCAAGCTCCCTCCTATAAGAGGGCGCATCCTCGCACTTCCATTTCATCCCCCAGTAGCGACAGATAACAACGTCTCCTCCAACATTCCTTCCTGGGTGTGGGGACACATTAAGGACCGATGGTGCAATAAAAGTCAATCCATCAAGTAGTGATAAGGTAAATCCACTCTATTGAACACTCCTACCCCTTTGTGGTTCTTCACCTTAGAGGCAAAGTGTCGAAGACGCAGACCATCGCAGGTAGCAGCGCAAGAGGATGGCCAAAATCAAATCGCATGGCCGGGAGAATGAGATTATGACTGATTCTCTCAATCGAGTCTAATCCACCCGCGAAAACGCAGCTGCGTAGCCAGATCATCAGGTATACCGCTAGTTGTGCCTTCTCAGATATCTCGTAGGTATCCATGAAGAAATAGCTCAACTCCTCGCTCTCGGCAAACGGATCGTGAGCGATAGATACCTCGCGATACTTCTGGATCAAAGTCGCGACAGGCTCTTGGGATTGCGGCCCACGGACAAACTTCGTCCGACTCAGGCTCCTCAGGAAAAAGATAGTGCGTCCATACAGTAATGTGGGGGATGTCCCCTTCGGACGGCTTCTCCTCCTTATACGTTCTCTGGCAGATACTATAATGGCACAATAGCTCCGCGTACACTGCTACGAGCTTCGGATCCTCCTTTTCGAGGTCCCCTAGTTTGCTGTTACTCGGGGCATATTCCACGTAAGGTACATCACCCCAGGAGAGCTTCGACACCGAATGCATCTTATGCAAAGCAAGCCCCATCTCACCACAGGCGTGAAGAAAGTCCCCATATGGCAGTTATACATCTCCATCAAGGCGATGAAGAGGCAATGGTTCGTCTCTAGGCCATAGCAGGTACCCCGCACCGCATAAAAGATATTGGCGTCCCGTAGTTCCCGCTCATAGCGTCTCAGCACCCATCGGGTCAACCGACACGAGGGACTAAAATGGGCCCAGCCAAGAGTCCTTAATTGACCAGAAGGATAACTCCCTTTCTTGGCCACTTGGTAGAAGAACGTGTCCGCAGCGTAAGCATCATGGTTTGGCCCTAAGTCGCTCCTGACAACCTGGTGCCAACCTGAGAGAAGAGTATGAAGACGACTCCTTATGGCAAGAGAAAGTCCCCTTGCTCAGATTCGATTCGTGCCAGATGTTACCAAGGAGGGGGCCCCGTGGCTCTGGAGTCGGGTTCCAGTTCATCTCTCTCCGGCTCATTACTACACGGAAGTCCGACAGAGGCATATGGCTCTCGAAAGCGGGCAGCGACATCTTTGCCCCGCAATGGGTGAAAGTTCAGTTCTCCTTGGACTTCCCCAAGTCCGAAGCAGAGGTAGTCATCGCATCCCCGAAGAGAAAGAAGGATTTCTTGAAAGAGTGATCCTGCCCAGCAGCACTTTTCCTTGCGTTCATCTGTCTTTGAAGGTAAAAATCGCTCTGGCCGACAATCAGCTCTTGCCTCTCGGACGAGAAACCCCTATCCAATTGGACTTACACAGAGGCAGTCAAACTCGTAAAGTTCATGCTCAATGGGACCCGCTCAGGGTTAAGAATCAACTCACTAGAAGGAGTAGCGGGCAAGCTCACTGCAAAGAACATAAAAGAAGCGCAAATTAGCACGTGTGCCAAAGTAACGCAACAAAAAGCCATATGTGTCACCCACACAAGGCGCAGACTAGATCTGCACAAAGCAGAGTTACCACCCATGCGACAGACACGGGCTGCGCATTGCAGAACCGCGCATCCATGCAACAGGTCGTGTCAGAGGTCTGTGCACTCAGACGACGAGACCCGGGAGAAGGCCGTGCATGTCTCTTCATCCATGCGACGAACCATATAAAGTAATGTCTCAGGGTTTTCATTTGTTGTCGTCCCATGAGGGAACCCTACCTTTGACGGGCTTTTGCACGTCAGAAGGAATCTTTAGGGTGCCGCCCCCGGCGGCGGGAATCTTCCCTCTTCCAGTGCCCTTCTTCTTGTGGACCGAAGCCTCAATAGCTAGGCCCTTGGCAGCCGTGGAAGGAGGAGCTCGAGAAGCCATGGCAGTCGTCGACGAAGATCACAAGAGAAATCACAACTAGGAGGAAGAAATAGCAAAGAGTCTCTTTCCCGACTTTTCCTCTTTTATAGCCCAAACCGCCTCGATCCACATGGAAACCTAGGATGAGAATGGCACTTGAATTCTCGATCCGCCGTCACCAAGAAGTGAACCGTCGCCTCGGACTCCGCGTCATGAGATAGCCCATAATTCTAAGAAATCTCCCCAATGATCGAATCGAATCCTACATTAAATGGAGATGTGACAGCCTAGAAACACTTATCCATACTTCTTATTCAAAGTATTCCAAACTTATCAGTTTAAAAACTTTGAAGGAGGTCTTGTAGAAGCATAAAAATTACGCGTCCAGGCGTCCAAACAAACCATGCGCCCCCTAAGCAGGCTCAGCAGAAATCAGGCTACAGAGGCACCCTGCGGCCCAACAAGGCGACGTTCATGCTTCCCAGTCAGCCGAAGCAGCCTTGGTCGCAGATGGACCTGACACAGCGTCTCGTCAACAGGATCGTCTCTGACACAGAATCCTGACGAAAGGATTTTCTGATTGCCTCAAAAGACGCGAACATACTAAACGACAGAAGTCTCACGTCAGCCCAGAACTTCACTCTCGAAAGGTGTGCAGCGCCACGTGTACAGCCCAACAAAGATCCATGCGTCTTTGGTCCCATGTGTCCCAGACTCCGTGCGTTCCATGCGTCTCTGGCCTCGTGCGTCCCAGACTCCATGTGCCTCATGCGTCTCTAGCCACATGCGTCTCAGACTCTATGAAGACCAAGTCTTGCCGTTACACCTGAAGTAGCTCTCTCCAACCAAGTGCGGACCACGTGTCAAAATTGACCAAGTCACGTCCGCAAAGGACGAGAACCGCCTAGACCTTCAGTAACGGAAAATCCCAACAAGCGCCCACGTGGCAGCTTAGCCTGCTCACGGTTACAGCTGCACCATGTTAGAAAGGTACACGTGGCATCCTCTAGCATCCACGCGGCCTAACATATGCGCCCAAGGATGACTATATATACTAGGGTGACATGCCCAAGACACACACAAAGGGACACACAAACAGACAGAGAAACAAACAGAGAACAACAGAGGAGAGGAGAGGAGAGAGAACAGACGGGAGCTTTTTCACCCTGCGTCGGATCGTCAACGAAGTAAAGGAGCTGCCATAGAGCTCTTTGTCCATCGCCGTACCCCAGAATAAAAAATTTGTACTTAGATTGTCTGTCTAGGACCTCTTTGTACTTTTTTCTGTTTGTTATTGAAGCAATCAATTTTAATGGCAAACACATACAATAATAAGTTACTGCTAAAGTTTTCTCGTGGAACATATACAAATGGAAACAAGTTTCGGAACTACAAGCATTTCACAGTTATATTATCTGATATAAAGATAAAACTTCAAATTTATTAAATTAACTACTATTAAGCAGCATCTTTTTCACCTATATGAAATTTAGATGAGCGTCAACGAAAGAATAATCTTCCCTCTACAACAATCTTTCCTTCAAATAGTCGTTTCCTTAACCAATATGACGTGTCGGATGGATTTCTTAACCAATATGGTAGAGTTCCATGAATGCTTTACTCAAGGCAGTTAATATATTATTGGACTAGCTTCACAGGGAAAAAGAATGGAGGGGGGGGGGGAGGGGGGAATCATATTAACTTTGTGCGTACCTCAATGACTTGAATACCTTCAGCATTTGTGCGTACCTCAATTTCTTTGGCATCTGCCACATCACATGTAGAAATCAACTATTGAAGCCAATTCAAAGCTTGACCAACAAAGCAATACTTACCAAGCACTATAATTTACAAACAAATTGTTACTACTTACGTGCAATTTTACATTAAGTAGCTTCCATTACACATACTCTGTTCATGGTTTGAATTCCTGATTAAGAGACCACCAAATCAACCAATTAAGCGAGCGAACGACTAGTTTGCCAGTAAATCCTTTTATTAGAACACTACTTTTACATGATAGAGACTAAGCACCATGTGGACCTATTTCAAAGGCTATTTCGAAGTTCTAACTAGCTAATTTGTACTATCACAAAGTAGTTTCTTACTTGTGCTTCTTGTTCCCTGCAAACCATTATCTATTCGTGACATCCATAAGGCAAGGTGGTACTCCTGGGTTCTGCTTTTGCACACCTGTGCCAACTTGTCATTACATCAGGTATTGATAAATGGGTTATTTATGGTTGACACCACCCTTGCCCAAATAACATCGCATTGGGGAGTATCAATGAAATAAAGTCATTTCAGAGGGCACCCTAAAAGTTATGCTATAAGGATTATTTCGTAAAGATACACCAACTTTTTGCCGGCTGCTGTCTACCTAACAAAACCTGCCTCTTTTATCCACGCCGAAGGAAAATATGAGATTGAGCACAACGCAAGAAATGTTGGTCCTTACTTCCAAGGATGTAACTAAAAGATGGAACTCTTCACTTAGGATATATGTTCTCTTTTTCATCTATAGCACTTTATTATAGCAGTATGCAATCCTTTTAGCTTTGAGAAGCAAAATTTTACCTCTTCGAGAACAGATATTGGAGCTGGTGAGTAATCAAGCTGGCGTCCACCATGGTTGGATACAATTATTCCAGATACTCCTGCTTCCACTGCCTTTCGAGCTGCTCATGGTTGTCATCATCATACAAGACAAGGTGAAATCTTGACTCAGGAAACAACTGAAACATGTAGTAATACGGCCAAACAAAAGAGGAAGGATCTAAATGAAATGACGTAAATGAGGGGAAATAGTTCCAGACTCTGCTGCAACTCCTTTGATCAGGATTGGCAAATTTGTAATAGTCTTCAGCCATCCTAGATCCTGAGAAAGTTCAAATTATTACTACCATACGTTCATAGGATAACGTGAGTAAAATATTTTCATAGGAGAGAGATACATAAAAAAAAGTAAGGTGTATTAGATTTTGTAACCAGATTAAGACTTACAAAGAAATCCTAATGACTTGTAGGATTTCAAATCCTAAGGTATTCCCCACCTTAAGAACCAAGTATTATTCTGGAGAAAAAGAACTACCAAGCCTTGCCCCCAGCTATTTTTTATGCCATAAAAACTATTTTCCTATATGGTGCTGGATTATAGTTGGCTTTATGAATCATTTATTGACCCCTGCTTGTAGTCAGGATGGTGTTAATACTTCCACTGAGCTTTTCAGTTCTTCTATTTACATTTCCATTTGTATCTTTTTAAGCCTCAAAACTTCCTTCAATGCCTTATGTTAGAAGATCAAATCAGCATGGATGGGTCATTAAGAATTGTTGTATATGTCATATGATGTATACGTTACAAGCAAAAAGATATAAAGTGTGCATCCCACCATACACCTAGAATGGTAGTTAAGTGCATTTGTCTTTCTTACAAGGTGAGTGCTCCGACACTCAAAATCTAAATTTCATTATTTATCAGATATGAAAGTAAATAAGTACATCTCCTCATACATTAACTATAGATAGCAAGAAAACTAGAAAGAATCCAGACTATCAAACTCCACCAGTGTAGAGACAATTCTTTTTTGATCAGTAAAAATACTAAAATGTAAACACCAGTCTTCCACTGAAAGCTTCCAAACAAAAAGAATTAAAAGAGCCAAACTGGCAGAACTGCATAACACTGAATTTGTTTTGCCAATGTCCAAGAAATAAGCATCAATAGAATTTCGGAGCGTTCTACTTCTGTTGCTCCACATTCTTGAGTCTTAAATCATCACATATGAAGACTTCTAGTTAACAACTCTTTATCACTCTAGAAAGTTCACAAGTCATCTTGAAGGTAGATCTATATAGGTAACCTTATACAAGTTATCTAGCAAAGAGTGTTGATTCCATGCCACGTCAATAGAAAAGGATTTTGTATATCTCAGAAGAAAACTGTTACTTTCTCCGTACATAGCAGGCAACGAAAAATGTCAACTCAGCAAAGAAACATTTCTCCATAGTTCTTTATATTTTATTCCAAAAAAATTTTAAGTGTCAAATTAGAACATATGTTAGTTTAGGTAATTAAATATTAGTTTCTTTGTTTTAGACACATGTTTAAATGGGTTTACGAAAGATTTGTTTGCACAGGTCCAACCCACAAAACATGGTGTTTAAAATGTGTTGGTATATTAGAATGTATTAGGGGATTTTATGTAAGATGGAGGGTTGTAAGGCTATATATATATATATATATATATATATATATATATATATATATATATATATAGCCAAGAGATTATTAATAAAAAATAGAACTCTATAATATTCTACATGGTATCAAAGCACAAACCCTAGCCGCCACAAGCCCTAGCCGCCGCTACCGCTGACGCGCCGCCACCACCGCCGCACCGCTCACCAACCACCGTCGCCGCCGCCACCACCACACTTCCGCCACCACCGCAAAGTCGTGACTCCTGCGGAGCCCGCAGGAGCCTTCTGTCGCAGTTCCCGGCGTCTCCCGCGGGTCGTTCCGGACGTTGACATCGAAGGCCTAGATCCGATGAAGGAGAGGCATGATCGGGTCTATGAAATGACGAAGAGGACGAACGTGAATCGTGGGACGGGTATAAGGTGATCGGAGAAGAGGAGGATCGATGGAGGAGATCATCAAGAAGTTGGACCCTGCGGAGGTCGTAACGTTTATGAAGCTGATGAAACTATCGGCTGGTGAGAGCGCGACACGAACACCGGCGAAGTTGAAGCTTCCTTCCATCGATCTGAAGCTTGATGGACCGGCCACCTACCTGAGTTGGTCACGACGGGTGAAGAGAACCCTCGCAAGAAAGAACCTGGAGGGTTTCTTGTCAGGAGAGAAGACGTAGCCGGATGAGGGCTCGGCAGGACGCGACGAGTTGAAGTCCACTCATATGGTGATATACATTTGGCTCCTCAATTCTTTAGTCCAGTCGATCGCCGCCACAGTGGATGGCCTTGAGAAGATAAAGGACGTGTGGGAGAAGTTGAGGAGGACCTACGATGGTGTGGGGAATAACTTGAGGATTTTTCAGATCAAGGGGAAGATCGACGACACCGTACAGGGAGAGAAGACGGTGCATGAGTATGCCACGGAGTTGGAGCGTCTGTGGTTGGATTACGATCACTCCTCAGATCGGGCGAGCTGCGAGGACCCGAAATGTAAGGAGAGACAAGTATGTCTGCAGGAGAGGAAGATAAAGTTTCTTAAGGGGCTGGCCGCAGTGTTTGCATAGAGGACAACACCACTTCTAGCCCAACCGAAGATCCCTACACTTGAGGAGGCTATCTCGGCAATGATCTAGGAGGAGACTCGCATCAAGCTACAGGCAGGGACAGGTGATCCTCCTGAAGTGAAGTCAGCATTGGCGGTTGCCAATTCAGGCGGCACAGGACCTAAGGGAGACCCCCGACAGTGCTACAACTGCGGGGAGGTGGGCCATCTGAGGTATGCTTGCACCAAACCACTCAGGGAGGGAGATTCAGGTGGTGGACGTGGACAGTTTGGAGGACGTGACCGTGGTCGTAGGGGTCGACGGGGTGGTCGAGGAGGTTATCTGGCGAACCTGCTGGTAGCAGAAGGCGAAGAGGGAACTGATGGTGCCTATACTGAGGAGGATCAGGCATAGTTGGACATGCTGAAGGTACTCAGGAGAAAGCAGAGAGCGTCAAGCGATGGAGACAGGAGTAAGATTGAGGCGGCATCCACCTCAGTCTTCACCAGAGGCAATGTTGTAATGTATGCCCATCCATCGGTAGGTACTGACGACTCACTCGCCCTTGCATCTATGTCTTCCCTTAGATCGTCGGACTGGATTATCGATTCGGGTGCGTCTCGACACGTGACAGGGAATACTATAGTGAGTTCTCCTCCTACACTCACCTAGCATCGGCGGACATCATTCAAACAGCCGATGGTACTTTCCAGCCAGTGGTCGGTAAGGGTACTGTCGTTTGTACAGGTTCAGTAAAATTATCCAATGTTTTGCATGCTTCTTCTTTTCAGTTAGTCTTTTGTCCATTAGTTCTATAAGCCTCCAACTAAAATGTATTGTCTCTTTTGATATTCCTAAGGTGATCTTCCAGGAGAAGGAGACGGGACGAAGACTTGGGACTGGCACTTGGCATGATGGACTGTGGTACCTGGATCGAAAAGGACTAGATTCGGCATTGGTGTCTGTGGCAGAGAGGGCAGGAATGGGAGGACCGAAGATGAGTGTCGAGGATACACCGATACTCCACCACAGGCGATTAGGGCACTCCTCTTTTAATATTTTGAGTAGGTAGTATCCATCTATTTATGAGAAAGAAAATAAGGAGAAACTAGTATATGATGCATATGATTTAGGCAAACTTACTAGGAGCTCATATGTTAGTACGGGCCACAGGAGCTCTTCTGTTTTTGATATTATACATTCTGATGCTTGGGGGCCGTGCGCCACAACTACTATGAATGGTTAAAAGTATTTCGTTTCTTTTATTGATTGTTCCTCTCGTGTCACCTGGTTGTATTTGATGAAGAATAAGGGTGATGTCTTTGCCTGTTTCCGGGACTTTCATAAACATGTCTAGACTCAGTACAGAGCAGTGGTGAAGGTACTGAGAGGTCTGACAATGGGACAGAGTATACCAACAAAGCACTTGAGGAATACCTGTCAGCCCAAGGGATACAGCATCAGACCACCTGTGCATACACACCAGCACAAAATGGAGTGGCAGAAAGGAAGAACAGACATCTTCTGGAGGTGGCAAGGAGCATGATGATCGCCATGAATGTCCCACAAAGTCTGTGGGGGCATGCAGTGTTGACAGCAGCTCAAATGATCAACATGATACCCTCAAAAGTACTAGGATGGAACTCTCCATATGAGATATTGCAAGAAAATAATAGTGTTATACTCCCGCTGAAGGTGTTTGGCTGCGTATGTTTTGTGAAGGACAATAGACCGTCTGTTGGGAAACTTGACCCTACAATAGTCAAGTGTGTCTTCGTGGGCTATTCGGCGACTCAGAAGGGGTACGTTTACTGGAGCCCAGTAGAGAAGAAGAGGTTTATGAGCATTGATGTTCACTTCAGGGAGCTTGAGCCATACTACCGTCAGGAAGGAACCTCATCCATGGGAAACTCACCTGACACTGAGAGTATGAGACGAGAGATGGAGATTGGTGAGAGTTTGGTGACCGATTTAGGAGTATGGCATGGAGGAACGATTGAGGAGGAGAGTGAAGAGGAACAGGGGAGGAGATGAGAGGTGTTAGGCCCACAGCTCAGGGGAAGTTACATACCTACAGCAGAAAAGGGAAGCAAACTGTAGGACCAGTACCTATAGTGCTAGTGCCAAGTCCCTTGCCTGCGTCCGTCTCGACTCCTAAGACACCTACACCACCACCACCAGATTTTCCTTCAGGTAATATCATTCTTCCTACCCCTCCCACACCATTATCAGTACGGAGGACCACTCGGAGCAATGCGAAAAATTCTCCTGATAGATATGGTTGGGACCTTACTCAGTTTGTTTCATATGATAACATCTCTTCTTCTCATGGAGCATTCATTGCATCTTTGGATAGTATTATTGTACCTAACAATTGGCAGGTTGCCAAGAACGATCCAAAGTGGAAAGCGGCGATGCACGAGGAGTTAGGGGCTCTTGAGAAGAATCGCACTTGGGAACTGGTAAAACTGCCAGAGGGGAAGAGGGCAGTCAGATGCAAGTGGGTATTTACTGTGAAGCAGAACTCAGATGGACAGGTTGAGCGCTACAACGCTCGACTTGTGGCAAAAGGATACAGTCAGGCGTACGACATTGACTACGACGAGACTTCTGCACCAGTGGCGAAGATGAGAACCGTCAGGACCCTGATTCCTTTGGCAATGAATGATGGATGTAAGCTACACCAACTGGATGTGAAGAATGTGTTTCTTCATGGGGATCTAGTGGATGAGGTGTACATGGAGATACCACCAGTATTCTGCATTGATAAGACAATGGACAAGGTCTGCAGGTTGAAGAAGTCCCTCTATGGACTGAAGCAGTCTCCTCGAGCGTGGTTTGACAGATTCAGGAGGGCGATGATAGGGATGGGATATCGGCAGATCAACGCTATCACACTGTATTTTTCCATCAGAGTGGAGGCCACATCACCATGCTTGCAGTGTATGTAGACGATATGATTATCACAGGAGATTGCCTGACTAAAAAGGAAGCTTGGCAAGGAGTTCGAGGTGAAGGACCTTGGCCTTCTTCGGTACTTCCTTGGGATTGAGATTGCTCGAGAAGCAGAGGGGATTGTTCTTTCTCAGAGAAAGTATGCGTTGGACCTTCTCACAGAAACAGGGATGTTGGGATGCAAACCTGCACCGATGCCGATCAATCAGAGGTTCAAGCTGGGTGCTGAGGCTGAAGAACCAGTTGACCGGGACAGATATCAGAGATTGGTGGGCAAGTTGATCTATTTGAGCCACACACGTCCTGATATCTGCTTTGCAGTGAGTGTGGTGAGCCGCTACATACATGACCCAAGGAAGGGTCATAAGGACGCAGTGTACCAGATTCTGAGATACTTGAAGGGTTCCCCCGGAAAGGGGCTGATATTCAGGAAGAATGATCATGTGAGCATCGAGGGCTACTGTGACTCTGACTGGGCTAGTTGTGTTGATGATAGAGATCTACCTCGGGCTATTGCATATTTGTAGGAGGCAACTTGGGCTCTTGGAGGAATAAGAAGCAGTCAGTGGTGGCCAGATCGACAGCTGAAGCGGAGAACAGAGCTATGGCCTTAGGAGTTGGAAATTGATGCACCCATATCAAGATTAAAGTTGTACAAAAGTGTGCTTTGCAATCTGGTGGGGGGGGCTGTTTGGGTAGCTCATAATATTTTTGGAGCTTTAAATTACTCATTGGGTCATGAAGATGTCCATTCCCATTCTCTATTAAATTGGAACAAGTGCCACCGAATTTTGCACTGAATTGCTTACTAAAATAGGCGAATATTGTGGTGATACATCTAAAATGCATAATATTTACAACCCATTAAGAAGTTGGATAGCTTGCTTAATTTGACAAATACATAGAACCGGAGCCAAGAATATTCAACATGTTAAAGGAGCTAAAATGTCAAACACAAATACCAAGCATCCAACTGAAACTCCGCATTCTTGGTTGCAGGTGAGGACCCACCCTAAGCCGAGGGGTGCGGCCGCCCCATCTTGAATTTTCAGTTTTATGCTATATAGTCTTTTTTGTCCTATTATTTACTTAAATGTTCTCTTTAGCCTCATTATGCGTTATTTATGGTTATTTTTTAACCTTTTCTTTATAGATTCTATACAATATCCCCTTAAATTTCTAACTTGGAGGTATTTTTGGCCCCACACCCCCTTCCCCCATCCCAAAAAAATCAATTTCAGGCAGCAGCATTAACTTGCCCAAAAAAATGAAGATGTTTCTATATTTTTTACATATGCATTGAATGATGTGAAGGCAAAGAATGTTATAAAGCTCGATAAATTAATCATAATGTTGTAAGTTTGTGAACAATCGTGTAAATCTACAATTTAGAGACTTCATCCAGTAATTTGCAATGGCAGTTGTTCACACATACAGATGCAAACGTTCACACACACATATGTTGCTGTTGGTAAAATAATAGCTTACCTAAATAGCCTCATTCAAATGATCATCAAGAAGATAAAAGGCTAGTGATTCCAATAGTGAGTGTCTACTTATGCCAAAGGATGCAGCAAAGTCGTCAACAATGTGTTTCCATTCCTGATGTGGTCTAGTCCAATGTCGGTCAGAAAGATAATACAGAAACTGCAAAGCATGTTAAGGGAAAGAGAAAGAACCATTATAATTGGCCATAACAGAACTGTATAACTTTTATGTAGAGGATACTATTGCCCGTTTTGCAACCACCGTGTCAGAAATTCCACACAGGAATAGAACATCAGCAGCAGCCCGCACAGTTTCAAAGGGATAAGAAGCTAGCCTCTCGTTCCTATTGGCCTCATCTTGGACCTAAACGATAATGGTGATTTTCTATCCCGCAAGCAAGTTATGTCAACTTCCCTTTCCTCACCATAACCTAGTTCTATACCAGGTTTGGACAAAGCTTCCTCGATGAAAAGCAGGGAGCCATGTGATCGAGCAGACTCAGTTGAACCATCTGAAACGTCAGGTCATGCTCGCTTTATTGCAGCTGTCTTCTTTTCAAGGACATGAGAAGTCCACGAGATATAATTGAGATAGCGAGACTGAACTTTCTCTAAAAACTGATGTCGAGCACACCAGATAATAACTTCCAAATGCTGAATGGACACAAAATAATCTCAATGACACTAAATATATGTAGATATGCTAGTAAAACTCTAGTTATAAGGTAATTCAACATTTAAAGCTGGGTGCACATGTTTAAAACTAGAGGCACTGGAGACAGGATCCCCTAAAGGACAGTAAATAGAGAGAGAAAAAACAATGATGATGATGATGAAATTTATGACCATAGGGGACATAATAATCAAAGTATATGCTTATCTAACATTGACCCGAAACACCACAAAACCATTAAAAATGGAAGTAGAAGATATATTTGTCGTACTGATGTCCAAGGATAAATTACAGAATAATCGAAGCATCAGCAAATTATATGTACTGGAACAGGTCCAGAAGTCGATATTGACCCTATCGTACTCCAGTCAGGTGAAAAAAAGTTGCTAGTCTGGTGCATAAGCATTATAATACATCTAGTCAAGTTGACTAAGACTGGTTGGCAATCAGAATCCAGAAGCGATCTAATCTCCAAAGGGAAAACATTTATTACTTTCCAACCAGTTTGAAACCAATCATCATACTAGATGAAAGTGTCACGCCCCAGTCCCAAAATATCGAGGGACTGGACACGTGGCAATGGCCAGCAGTACGCACCGATGGACCAACCCAATTTAATAGATCCATCAGGGCATACTTAAGCTGTAGTAACAATAAATAGAACCAAATATACAGGTCACAGTCTATTCTAATCTCATCCACAACAGATAATCACAGATCAAAAGCCAGAATAATGCAAATAGAATAAACTAACTGATCTCAACATAAGTATCTCGGGGAACAACCCGGGAATAAGTCTGATACATCAAAGCAAATAGACATGAATTAAAGTATCTGGAAATAGAAATAACTGATTATGTAAAGCCAGTACTCAGGAGAAGTCCTCTGGCACGATCTCGTCCTCAGGTACTGGTACTGTTCCGTGAAGTGCTCATGTTCCGTATACCTCTGGATAAACCTCGTCTGCTAATCCTGGGGACATAATTCGGATCCAGGTCCTCAGGGGACATAGCAAGGTACAAGAAAGCTCATGCCAAAATAAATGCAGTGCAGCAATAAATAAAACAATAGGGTAAACTATATAACCATCTATGTGAAATGCAAGTTGAGAGCATCACTAGAACTTAGGCTGATACCACTACAAGCTCTGTGTCGGGGAGCCGGTAGCAGGGTCTACTATATGTTTTACTATGTGTTTACTATGGATTATATATATATATATATATGAAATCAGCCTGTAGCCTGTGTGTCTCTCCCCACCCAATGTAATCACACGTCTCATGTCCATGGACACGCAGGATCAATACTAATGCAGCAAGTCATATAATGTCTAGGAATATAATGTCTATGTCATAAACCTGTATCCTATACAGAATCACCACGAATATCTCAAGACGATTCTGTCTCATGAATAGTGTCAAGTGTCCTGGGTTATGATGTACTTGATTAGACAAGTACGAGAAGTATAGGGTCTCGGTATCCATGTCTAGATGACGTTACACAACTCCGCGTACGGGGTTGGCACCCGACTTTTAGTCGGACGCTAAGTAAGTCACACGGTCCTAGGTCAAGCATGCACAACAATATAAATGAATCAAGGAAAATATGTAACAAGACTGCAAAGTTGGCAAGGTACACTTGCCTGGTGTTTCGGCTCCAATTGTAACTCTGGCAGCAGTGGAATTTGCAGGCAGTACTCCGGTTGCTGAAATAAACATCACCATCAGATCCAGAAAATATCAATCAGCTAGAAACGCCTATCCTTGAGTCCAGTTTGGAGACAAGGACAAAAATGGCAATTTTTGGGTCAAAACGGGGTCCACATGTGGGCCCGCTTTGCACCAAAAAACGTGTCAGGGACAAAGGTCTCCAAATCTATCCAACTTAGTGTCAACAGGTCAGGAACGATGATACGAACCCAACGGAACTTCCAGAATTGGATTCCGATGAGCCGGTCACAAAATCGCCCGTCAAGTGGAGCCTATGGGGCCCACGACACGCGATTTCGTCAACGTTCTCAGAATCGAACCAAACTTGGGTCACAGGACCAGCGTATCGCTACGAGTCCGATGGCGCAAGTTTCGTTTCGATCCGACGTGTGTACACAAAGTTAGAGCGCACTCCAGAAAGGGCGGATACGGGACGGTGTCCGCGGATACGCGTTGATTTCGGTGTGCACGCACACCCGAATCGACTTCTGCGAAATCCCACACGTCCGTATCAACGACGCGCACGTATCTGTGAAGACCGCGCGCGACCAAGTCGTCCCGTTTGGCGGGACGTACTCAGTTCCGGGGTGAAACAGGGAGTTGTTTTTTCTGTTTTTGGATCGCGGTTCGCGATCGCCACAGGACGCGATGTCCCGAGCGGGTTGCACGGGCACCGAGGGGGTCAAGCAGGGTTCGCGATGCAAAAGACGGAATCGAAAACGGGTAAACGAGCAGGGAGATACGTTTACCTGAACAGGGTCCGAAAAACCCAAATTATTCCGTGTCCGACACGTGTCCGACACGTGTCCGACACACGTGTCTAGGGTTTAGGACTCTGAGGGTGCTGTCGGAGCTCCGGCGGCGCTGCGGCGGGGGAGGCCGGCCGGAGAGGGCTGGGGCGGCGCCGGCGAGGCTGGGCGGAGGCGGCGCTGCGGGCACGGCGGCCGGAGGGCTGCTCGAGGTCGGCTGCGGCTGGGAAGAAGGGGGAGGAGAAAGGGGAGTCGGGCGGCGGCGCTGGGCGGCCTCGCGGGGGTGGCGCCGGGGCTACAGCGAGGCAGAGCGCCGACGGAGCTAGGGCGAGGGTGGCGGTGGCGCGGCGGTGAGGGAGTGACCGGAGGGGAGCCTCGGGGGGGGGTTTAAATAGGCAGAAGGGAGCGGAGGGGTGGCCGGGTGAGGCGGGGGACGTGGTGCGAGGGCCGCGGGGGTCGCCGACGTTGTGGCCGGAGTGACCGGCGTGGGACGCGAGCCAGACGAGTCGTGGGGGGAGAGGGTTCGTGCGGGTCGGGCGGCTGGGTCCGGGTCTGGCCGACCCGACCAGACCCGATAGTCACGGGTGGGCTTAGTTTTGGGCTGGGCCCGATTGGGCTGGGCCGAGTTTGGCTTTAATAAATAATTAAATAAATAAATAATAGATAAATAATTAAATAAATAGTTTTTAGGTGTTATAAAATAGGTCCGGGGCCTAATAAATTCCAGAAAAATTACCCTAAGTCCAGTTTTTCATTTTACACCCAAAAATATTATTTTTTCATAATATTTTAATAGTAATTAATAGCAATAAAAATTATTTAATTACCAAGAGCCTAGGTTTTAATTACAGAAAAAAATTCCGAAAAATTCCAGAAAATTGTGAAAAGTCCAAATTAATAATTCCTGAAAATCAGGGGGCTTACAGAAAGAGCTCAACAAGGTTCAGAAATGGTAGGAGAATTAGCTTAGGGATTGTGGTGATATATACTCTTTTACGGGCAAATCTCAGTAGCAGATAGAGATAAGAGAGCATTATTTCCCTTGGAGTTGACAGCTACCATGTTCAAAAAGAAGGAATTTTTTTAGTTTCCAGCCGGTCTTCAGTATGCTCTTTCTCTTCTTCAACCTAAAATTAGACCTCCACTGGTCTCAACCATTTACGGCATTTTACTAGGTTTGACATGTCTAGCACTTTGATTCCTGATTGGTCTCAATTGTTATGAATTACCATTGGGTCAGTATTGGATGTGCAACAGCTAAAATTTCTCCATTTGTTTCTGGCATTATACTTAAGCTTCTAGAAATTATTTATAATTACTGGAATTCAATTTCCATTCTAGAAAACTGTTTCCAGTTGCTAGAAAACGTAATTTTTTTCTGCTGGAATTAAATTATAGTGATGAAAGTGCATCTATGGTGCTAAATAAGAAAATGTTAGGAACTATTATCTAACTAAGGTTCTAATTTTGGAAATTTCATGGAATTTGACCATTTAAAGTTAATCACATCCATTGCGCACACACACACACACCCAAACACACACACCAAATTTCTTGTTCCAACCCACCTTCAATAGCTCGATTTCATTAATTGAGGAATCTAGGAATACTAAATTATCATATTGTATTGTAACATTTACTCATCTTGTAAACTTTAAGCAACGTGTCAATCCATACTTCAAATTGAAAGCTATCACAAGTCTTCCTAAGAAATTAACAAACACCTACTTCAGGCATACGTCCCATGCAGTTACGGGGCAATAGAACTAATTTTAGTGATTCTCCAAGGATTTTAACCTGTAATTTTTCAATACCCCAGAGGTTCTGTCAATTTACAAGTAATTAATTAATTTAGTAAAAAAATTACTTTAGTATAATATCAAGGCATATAAAAGGAAATTTCAAATTTTGTTTTTACAATGAAGGATCATATTGAATTAATATGCAGCAATAGGATAAAAAAAGAGAAAATGTTCAAAAATGCTTCCATGATTCAAAACATAATACACTAGCAAATACAATAAATGCATAGAAAACCGTGCATAGCATTCCAGAAGCTAGAAGAACCATCCATTTTTCATGGGTATATATATATATATATATATATATATATATATATATATATATATATATATATATATATACCAACTCACGTTTAACTTCTTAACTTATATCAAGCGAAGGGTATCTATGTTGTCATAGGTGACGCCTAGGCGTGCAGGTTGGAGAGGACTCGTCTCGACCTGAAAAAAAATTCCCTGGGTGAGGGAATGCTAGTGTAGGCACGCCTAGGCGTCCGGCTAGGGTCGCCCAGACAGGAAAAAAAGAGAACTTATTAATTCTTAACTTATTATTACTACTAGTGTTACTTTTATGTTTATTGCTTAATGCTTACTATCCTTACTTGATGTTGAATATTGGTTATTTCATATTTGTTGCTTCATATATTACTTTTATGATTATTTCATAAAACTTATTGCTTATTAGTTATATTACATATTTATTGTATACATAATTGCAGAACTTTTTGATTCAAGAGCAGCATGATCCTGGACGGACGCCTAGGCGAGGCGGTGGCTTGTTGCCTCGCCTCTATGCTACTGAACTAGACCTTTGTTATGAACTAGACCTTCGTTAAGAGAGAATATGGCCTACATGACAAAATCTGATACATTAACCCTCAAATAGTAACAATTTAAAGTTGATAACTGTATTTATGAATGTACATAACAAAAATCTTAGATTAACTTAGCTCCTAACACCCACACATGCTAGAGAACCATAATCAGTAAGATTAATATTGTTACTTTTTGCCAAGAAAAGAAGATTTTGACCATTGCTCCATTCTCAGAAACATGTCAAAAGTTGTAGTTTGAAGCATTCAGTATTTTTGCATGCACATTTATAAAAGATATAGCAAATTGAAAACTAATCTCATCACAGAAGCATCAGTAACCACCAAGTACAGGGAAGTCTATCCAATTGCCTACAAAAATTTTCTAGGAAACTTGTAGAGGAGATTGTTCTTAAATTCTTGAAATTGTAAATTTGACTGTGAACCTGAAGTCCCTCTCACTTGTTGCCAAAATCTAAGACAAGGAGACTATGCACAAAGAAGGGTTTGGTTGTGAGTTAAAAGACTAGTAGACAGTTAATAGAACCTCCAGTAAGGTAGTTTCTACCTTTATTAGTATTTTAGAATATAACATTTCTCTACTTTCATCTAGTACAACATCAATACCAAACATCCATTTAAGCTCATCCTAACATGCAGTAATTTCATCCATAAAGGTAATGACTTACTCATGATCCTTAATTTTAATCAACGATGATGGAAAATGGTGTGGTACCTTCCCCAGTGGTCTGCAATAGTAACTCAATCAAACATATCCTTTATATATAGTTCCTGAGTCATCTCCAATAGTAACAACCAAACATATCCTTTATATATAGTCTCAATTAGCTACTTTGAGAGTTGTTTCTTCTCCAAATCCTCCAGACTATTTCCCTAGTTCTTATCACAATATTTTACTTAAGTCAATGAAATCATATGTAGATCCCTTTTCTCTCTAAATATTTCCAACAATGATGGATGGGACAAAAGGAACCTGAAAGTAATTAAAGGTAATGTAAGGTATGTACTTGAAGATGTTTTCTCATGCCCATTAATATGGAATTAACTATAATTTGTTTTGAGTGAGAGCAGTATGGATTCTCTTTGGTCAGGCATTACCATAGGTATACAAGAATCTAGAAATACAATAACAGATAATTACAACAATGCCATGGAATCTATGTTAGGGTTGTGCAGAATTAGTTAAGTACTAACATGAGGTCAAGCCCATAATCAAAGAAAGTTCCTAGTTTAACAAAGTATGCTTAGAGGGCAGGAAAGATCAGAAAAATAATTTGACTCGAATTATGGCAATAGCTAAAATCTCACAGAAGAAATACCTTAAACCTGACTTCTCTTTGGTCAGGCATTACCATAGGTATACAAGAATCTAGAAATACAATAACAGTTAATTACAACAATGCCATGGAATCTATGTTAGGGTTGTGCAGAATTAGTTAAGTACTAACATGAGGATCAAGCCCATACTCAAAGAAAGTTCCTAGTTTAACAAAGTATGCTTAGAGGACAGGAAAGATCAGAAAAATAATTTGACTCGAATTATGGCAATAGCTAAAATCTCACAGAAGAAACACCTTAAACCTGACTTCCAAAGGATTATTCATTAAAACTCAACGACTCACTTTCCAGAAATAAGGATTCATTATGTAAGAGTCTAAGAACACGGTTTAAGAGCACATACCTTGTCTTTATGATTATGACGCCGCAGGATGAGAGTCGGTCCAAAAAAAAAATACAAGTATGCTTTCCACATTTAGCAGTTGAATTCCTATGACCTCTGTGTCAAGAGAATATCTGATAGGTATAACTGGCACTTCATTGATTGAGTCATAATTGGGTGGCTCAATTTGTGTATGATGATCGATATTCCATGATAAAACCTAGAAAAACAAACAAACTGATTCTATAATGATAATCAACAGATAAATTTTAGGAACTAACATCGACATTATGCATCATCTAGTACCTGATCTGGGGAAAGAAGTAACTTATTCCCACCATCAAAATAGAGTTCTTGTGTTTCAGGAATGTTGCATCGTAGAGGTGGATGTTGAATATAAACGTGAGATAATTTACCTGAACTACGTAAAATTGTCCTTGGTTGATCTCTAGATAAGTTTTCGAGCATTGCTTTGTCTTCTTGTCTTTCAGCTTATTTCGCTCATGAAGCTTGGCAATGCTATTATATACTTCTTATGTTGTTAGAAAAAGAATAATATGCAACCAATAGCAGGAGTGAAAAGAGTTGAAATATGGTAGAATATTTTGCTTGGCTTTATTGATGTGAGGAGCTACATATTTATAGGAGGGGCCAACCCCTCTCTCTTCAATTCTATCCGATGTGGGACTAAAGTCCCGTTCATACTCTCAACACTCCCCCTCGAGATGGGGGATAGATATCAATCATCCTCATCTTGTTACATTTAGAAAGACTCGATGAATTAAGACCCTTAGTCAGACAATATGCAACTTGTTCTTCTTAGCGAACATGATCGAGCTTTAATATCAATTTTTCTAACTTCTCTTTAATGAAGAACCGATCGATCTCGATGTGCTTAGTTCTGTCATGCTGAACTGGATCGTTAGCTATGATTGTTGCAGCTTGACTATCACTCAGAAGATGCAACGGTGTTCCCTGGTCCAGTTTCAACTCTATCAACAGTGCTCTTACCCACAGCAACTCTGACACTCCTAGAGCCATAGCTCTATATTCTGCTTCAGCAGTCGACCGTGCCACCACCGACTGTTTCTTACTTCTCCATGAGATTATGTTACCTCCCACAAAGACACAGTACCCTGAGGTAGAGACCTTTTGTCGTCCATGTAGCTTGTCCAATCTGCATCGAATACCCCTCAACACCCAGGTGTCCATTTTTCTTGAACCATAGTCCTCTTCCAGGAGTCCCCTTCGGATATCTCAAGATATGAAAAACTGTGTTCATGTGGCCCTTCCTTGGATCATGCATGTAGTGACTCACTACACTCACAGCAAATGAGATATCAGGACGAGTGTGGCCTCGATAAATCAATTTTCCTACAAGTCTCTGATATCTCTCACGATCAACCGGCTCTCCTGCCTCTGCCCCCCAACTTATCTCTCTGATCAATTGGAGTGACTGTCGATCGACATCCCAACATCCCAGTCTCTATGAGCAGATCTAGTATATACTTCCTTTGAGAGAGGACGATCCCCATCTCTTCCTCGAGCCACCTCGATCCCGAGAAAATACCTCATCATTCCCAAATCCTGCACTTCAAACTCCTTGGCGAGTTTTGATTTCAGCTGGGTGATCTCCTCCTCATTATCACCTGTGATCACTATATCATCCACATACACTGCAAGTATGGTGATGTAGCCTCTTGCATGCTGGAAGAAGACTGTGATCTGCATTGTTCTGGCGGTACCCCATGCCTGTGACAGCCTTCCTCAATCTATCAAACCAGGCTCGAGGAGATTGCTTGAGTCCATACAGTGATTTCTTCAGCTTGCACACCTTTTACGTCGTTCGTGTAAAATCCCGGGAGAGTCTCCATGTATACTTCTTCTTGTAAATCTCCACGAAGAAAGGCGTTGTTCACATCCAATTGATACAACTGCCACCCATGGTTTGCTGCAAGAGAGACCAGGGTTCTCACAGTGCTCATCTTGGCTACTGGAGCAAACGTCTCATCATAGTGATGCCATAGGATTGAGTGTATCCCTTTACAACCAACATTGCCTTATACCGCTCTACTATACCTTCTGGCGTCTTCTTTACTGTGAAGACCCATTTGCATCCCACTGCTTTCTTCCCTTTAGGCAACGGAACAAGCTCACATGTCCCATTTCTTTCGAGTGCCCAAAGTTCTTCCAACATTGCAGCTCTCCACCTTGGATCTTCCTTTGCCTCCTGCCAACACTTGGGCAAAGAGGTGATGTCTAACGATGCAATGAATGCTCGATAAGTAGGAGATATATTAGAGTAGGATAAGAAATTTGCAATGTCATGTTTATAACCATAACGATTAGGAGCTTTTCCTGCATTACTGCGAGAAGATCTCCTTAAGAGAATATGAGAAATATGAGGTAGTGGTGGAGAGATCATACCATCCGAATTAGAAATATCCGCATCTGAATCAGAGGGATCCGGTGCAGGAGAAACATCTTCAAGAGTTGGGGCAGGGTTAGGCGAGGGACTTGGCACAATAAGTGAGGGACACGACACAGTATTGGACTGCTGCTTTCTCCTTCTGTAGACATGGAGCTTTGTAGTCTGTTTTTTTTCCTGCACAGCATCACTTTCTTCCTCCTGATTGTCACCACTTTCTCCTTCCTCATTCTCATCACTTTCCTCACCCTCGATATCTCCCCCTTGTTCCCTTGTACCAGCTTCCATCATTGGGCATGGAACTGACCCGACAATCATGCTTGGGCCGATCTCCCCCTCACTCCTAACACCTCATGTGTTAGGTGTGTCACCAAATGCAGACCCTTCACCTGAACCATTGTGGTAGTATGGTTCCATCTCTCTGAATGTAACGTCCATGCTCACAAAGAACCTCCACTCCACCGGACTCCAACAAGAGTATCCCTTCTGAGTCCCTGAGTAGCCAACAAAGATGCACTTCAATGCTCGAGGGTCCAACTTTTCCATCGCAGGTCTGTTATCTTCCACAAAGCATACACATCCAAATACCTTTGGGGGAACAATGTACTTATTTTCTCATATAAGCATCTCAAATGGTATCTTCCATCCCAACACCTGAGAGGGCATCATGTTGATGAGATATGCAGCCGTCAACACAGCATGCCCCCACAAGTGTTTAGGAACATTCATGGCAAACATCATTGGTCCGTGCTACTTCCAACAGGTGCTTGTTCTTCCGTTCTGCCACGTCATTTGTGCTGGTGTATAAGCACACGAAGTCTAATGTTGCATCCCATGGATTGATAAGTACTCTTCAATACTCTTATTTGTGTATTATGTCCTATTGTCAGATCTAAAAATTTTCACTTTAGCATTATATTGAGTCGTAACTCTGCAATAAAAATCTTGAAAGCATGCAAAGACGTCACTCTTACTCTTCATTAGGTATACCCAGGTGACACGAGTATAACAGTCAATAAAGGTGACAAACCATTTAAACCATTAACACAGTTGTAGGACAAGGTCCCCACACATCTGAGTATATCATATCAAAAGCAGCTAAACTTATATTTCTAGAACTCACATAAGAGCTTCTGGTATGTTTTCCAAGCTCACAAGCATCACAAACCAACTTTTATTTATTAGCCTTTTGATACATAGATGGGTACATCTAATTCAGTAGACTGAATAAAGAGTGTCCCATACGCTGATATTGAAGTAATAATTCTTCTTCTACAGTTCTTCGTGGCTCCTCCGGTTGTGCTTCCTCCACCAGTGACGCTAGTGCTGCGTCCAGTCCACCCATGTCCAAGTACCATAGCCCCTTATGCCAAGTGCCAGTTCCCAGCCGTCTCCATGTTCCCTTCTCCTGAAAAGTCACCTTAGGAATGTCGAAGGAAACAATACAATTAAGTTGAAGAACAATGGCATTAATGGACAAAAGATTAACAAAAAAAGATGGAGCATGCAAGACATCAGTAAGGGTCATAGAAGGGGTGCATTCAACCGTGCATTTATCCAGAATGGATCTGGCAGTACCATCAGCAGTCTGAATGCTTTCAGGCGTTGTCAGGTAAGTGCATTCTTGGAACTCACCATGGGAACCCGTGACATGGCGAGATGCCCCAGAGTCAATTATCCAACCTGGCTGGTGGATAGATGCAAGGGCATGGGCAGGTATACATGTGCTTGTTTGGGCATAGTAGGTGATGTTACCCCCGGAGGTGGTTGGAGTCGATGCCCCAGGGGTAGTGGCTTGACTGTCGCCGGATCCAAGCATCATGCTCCTTCACATCTCTAGCATTTCCCTCGCATTAAGGGTTATTCCGGGTGACTGGTTTTCACTTCCCTCTTCTGCCAGATTTGCCTTGTGCCCTGCAGAATGATTACTTCTGCCACCAGTATAGCCTCCTCTGCGACCCCTACGCCCTCCACAGCGGCGTCCGTGGCTGCTGGACTGGCCTCTCAGGGATTTCGTACAGAATCTGATGAAGTGCCCAGGGTCTCCACAGTTGTAGCACCCTCCCCCTACGGAAGAATTTGGATTAAAAACCGCTAGGGCTGATTTTTCTCACGGAGAGTTAGTGGTGCTAGGCATCAGCTTCAATCGTCTCTTCTTGTGCCATAGCAGCTATGGCCTCCTCCAGTGATGGCAACCTGGGTTGTACAAGTAGGACATTCCTCCTCTGCTCAAATGTTATGTTGAGCCCCTTTAGGAACTTCATCATCCTTTGTCGCGAAACATACTCCATGAACTTCTTATAATATTTCGCAAATGCCGGTTCCACTTGCTCATCCTCCACGCCAATAGGATCATAGTGGTCGAGATCTGACCAATACTTCTTCAGCAGAGCCGCGTACTCAGAGATGACGTAATCTTCTTGGACCACCTTATCAAGTTTATCTTGTAGTTGAAGACCCTCATAGGATTGCCCGACCATGAGTACATGTCTTTTAGCGTCCTCCAAATGTCATTAGCACCCTCCATCGCTTCCACATTGCCCGACACTTGGTCGGTCAATGAAGCTGTCAACCATCCAGCTACCACATTGTTGACGATTTCCTACACAGCAAACTCCCGTGGGGAGTGATCTTCAGGTGCCTTGGTTTGTCCATTCACATAGCCCACCAAGCCTCTTCCCTTCAGAGTTCGCATCGCCTCACGCGGCCACTTCAAGTAGTTGGAAGTGCCCTCCAACTTTATCTTCAGTTTTTCCAACTTTTCCATCTTGTACAGTGAAGGATCCACATCAGTGTGTGCAGTACGGGAGCTAGTCTCGGTCAACCTCTTGGAGAAGAGATCGTCTACCAAAGTCTTCATCTCTTGGGCCGTCAGCTTGCCATAGATCGTCTCCATTTTCTTCTCCTTGTTCTCTGTCATCAGTGAGGCGGCGGCAGATCTAGGTCGTCTCTACCTCTGATCTCCGGCCTCTTCGTCTACTGATCTTCCTTCAGCGGCAGCGGTGTCCCTAAGAGCCGTTACTCATGTCCCGTGCAAGGCTTCGACCCGAGGCCGCATGACCTCACGAGATGACAGTTGTAGTCAAGATCAGGGGTCACACAAATGTTCCCTCACTGATATACCTCGATCCAACTAGCAACTATATAATTAATATCCCGATTACAACTGACTTGTACAAAGCAATAATCAGAAAACCAATCCCGATTCTGAGTGTCATGATTTCGGACAGACGTGTATGATTATCAGATTGTATCTTAAATTGGTTCTTAAAGTATCATCTCAATACTTATCCACTCATGTTATTGTAAGATTTTGTCCCATCATTCTTTAGCTTAGAAGTAGAGATACCTTCAGTTTCTTTAGTCCAGTTCCTTATAGAGCTCTATTCCATTAGGGTTCCTTGATAGTGTAAAAGTTTGGTGACTTACAATTTGGGTCTCTGTCTTGAATATCATTATTGAATGTTAAAAGTGTAGCTTGAGAGTCTGTAAGTGGTTCTTGGTTGGGCATGTGAATAATAGGCATAAATCTAGAGATAACCAATAGCGTAGTACCTCGTAGCAATAAATCTATGATAAATGTCAGTGGTGGTTCAAGAGTTGGTATCAGTGTCAGCATGTATGTTCTGGATAGTCATGAATTCATATAGTTGGGTGATTCAGGTAAACAATTAAGTATCACGGGATTTGTGTTGGATATCAATGGAGCATGACACTCTATTGGGTAATTGATAATTCCGCGTGCCATAGTAGAGTGGTACCAATAGGTATAGAGAGAGAGTGAGGGAATAAGAATGTATTGTGCTAAAGTAGTAAGACTTGTCTTACAAGTAAAAGAAGAGCATTGATGTGAGTAGATAGGAGTGTACCAGTATATGACTAGTGATGGGTATATCACCTGATATGGAGGCTAGTAATGTGTTGGAAACAATAGGTGGAAGAAGTGTCTAGAAATTGTGTGCGCAATGCACAGTGGATGATGAGTGTCAGTGTGGAAGTTCATGAGTATCAGAAAGTGGAAGTCTTCCAATGGTGTCATGGGTTGAGAAATATCAAGATTGGTCATAGGAGATATGTAGTGTATCGCCGATTAGTGTATCAGTCTGTAGAAGGTTTAAGGGGAGATACATATACATCAATAAAGATATGGAACCATATGCCTGCCTTTGAGAGTGAAGTGAAACATGTGTATTATAGAAGTTAATAACTAGTGCATTGGATGCAAGTGATCATGAGCTCTAGTGAGTGTGATAAGATGATCAAATGATGAAGTTAGTGTCCAGAAATGGTAGTAGTGTCGTGATGAGCTGTTGTGAGTATTAAGGAGTTAGTGCCATAGAACATTAAGTACAAATGTGGTGTATAATTAGGAAACTAGTGTTTCTGTACCTGAAATGCCTAGAGAGAGTAGCAGTATTCAGAGTATAACCAGGATTAGTTAAGTGAGGTGCTAGTATCAGTAAATATATTGTGTGATAATATTATATTGGTCTATTAGTTAATATGAATATAGGAGCAATTGGAAGTAAGAGTACAAGTGTTCCAGGCTGTGAGTAAGAAGGGTAACCTATATAGAAGTCAATTTAGTAGGCATAGTATCTTGCTAGTGTTTTGGAGTATAGAAGTAGTATGTATCAGGAAATAGTACGATAGATATAAGAATATCAGTGAGATGTCTTGATGTCATAATAACTAGGAGGTATTGTGTATGTATTGTGATACTAAATATAGATGAGAACCTTAGAGTGATTAATAGGTGTTAGAGTATGAGTTTACACCAAGTATCAAAATAGGAAGAGTACCCTAGTGGCAAGATTCAGAGTACCTCAAATATTATGGAGGTTTAAATACAAGCATTTTTAGTGAATGGTGTACTAAGTACAGAGAAGAGACATGAGTAACCTAGTATGAGAGTATCATCTAAGCGCCAAATAAGAGCTAGTGCCTTGTGTAGTTAGTGTCAAGACTTGGGTAGGCATCCTTTTGAGAGTATCCTAGATAGGTAAGGGTGTGTCAATAAGGTACACAAGTATTCATTTGCAAGAAGGATGGTTAAGCAGTATAGGTGATTGCAAGAACCGAGACAGATAAGGGAAGATAGTATCCTAGAGGTGTAGTATAGCATTCTGGGTAGAGTGTGCCAGTGATAAAAGTATGCCCATGCTTAGAACCATAATATACCAGTAGTGTTAGACGTAGTAACCCATGTTGTTAAATAGTTTACCTACAGTATAGTTAGCAAGAGACCCCGATTGAGATTGCAATTCATGATAGTTAGAGATTATATCCATGAATGGTTGTTTCTTCAGTATAATTACAGGATTGTGTTATATGATAAGACTGTCTTGGATTATGATCGTTGGAGGTTTGACCGTAGTAAAATTTGTATGAATAGGTTATGACTGGCCAAGAGAGAGGGTGAGGGTTTTTATTTCGAGAACGAAATTCTGCTAAGGGGGGTAGACCGCTTTTCCGGAGAGGGGTATTTTTGTATTTTTCTATTATTGGTAATATTGTAATATCGGTATTTCAAAATTATGTATTTATGGTGCATGTTATACTTATTAACTGTATTATTTATTTATTGTTAGTATGTTACATTAAATTTTGGACTTGTGTTAGTGGACCAAAGTAGTTTAGAATTGACTCTTGGACCAACATTTATTTTAGTTAGACTTGAGCCCAACCACAAGCCCAATTCATTAAGTTAACATAGTAATTAGTCAAACCATTAGGAGAAGAACCTTCCTTCCTTAATTACTTTCTTCATGACAAGCCCATAGGGGTGTTTTAGACTTTTCATACTTTCTTGCATCCCAAGCAAAGGGCCGGCCTCCTATAGGAGGGGGTTCTCTCTCTCTCTCCACTTTATTTCATTTCAATTCTAGATTCCCAATTTAGTTTATCCCCAAATTGACTCATCCCTCCACCAAATTCAACCCAAATCACACCCATACTCTCATTTCCATCAATTAAAGAGCATTGGAGTTTGGATTTGCAAGGAGCACTTGGTGAAGAAGTTTGTGGCAAGGAGATCATGTCCGGATCGTGTCCATTGTGCATTTCATTGAAAATCCATCTCCCAATAGGTATAGATTTGAATTTCTTTCTAATTTGAGTTCCAAATCATACATTTGACCCTTAGGAACCTCCTCATGGCATAGGGCTACCTATAGGATGAAGTTCTAGGCCTAATTGATGTGTTTTGACACTTCCGCGTAGGTTTTTGTGTGTATTTTGGAAAAATTACGGGATTGACACATCAAGTGTGTGTTCATGAGACTAATTTAGTTTAATTGGACTTAGATCGGAGTTGGATACTAGATACGTGTCCATAATTGGACACGAGTAGGCCGTATCGCGATACGGTGTGATACTTTGTGATACGAGGCTCAATTTTGGGTGTTCTGTACAATTACTCCTAAATTCTCATTGTAACAAGTTACTTTAATAATATTATGATGTATTTGATATGTAGGAATATTTATTGTGGAGAGAATTGGGGATTTTGGCTCTTCTTTGGGATAGGTGTCATGAGTATCCTAGGTGTGCCTCCAAGGTGTTCGATGAATTGACTACTAGTGAGTGTATACACCAATATAGATCTATTTATATATATATGAACCATGAATATGTGTGCCTTTATATATATATATATATATATATATATATATATATATATATATATAAGGTGGAAGTGTATCAGGTGTATACAGTGAGATGTATATGTATATATATATATATATATATATATATATATATATATATATATATATATATATATATATATATATACCCATGATACACCCATGTGTGTTTATATATGAGGTTGTGGTTGTGTGTTGTGAGAGCAAGGGGGTGCAGAAGTGTTGTACACCTGAGTGCAGTTGGTGACTGTGGCAGTGAGTGCCTGTGTGTGTGGCCTGTGTGTGTGTGTTGAACTTGGACTGTGGGTGCAAGTGACTAGAGTGAGATGTGCACAGTGGGGAGTGGTCTTGGTATGTCTCAGTTGCTTATATACAACAGTTGTTGAGAGGACTGATGAATAGAGGGGGAAGGCTGACTGCACAGCAGTATGTGCTGACATGTAACTGCAACTGCAGCAGCAGGAGAGTTGAGGGGTGTCGAGTTAGCCTTGCAGCAACAGCAGTACATGGAAGAAGGGCCTGATATGAAGTGAGGTCGGGTTGGTTAGTAATGTCAGTAGCACTGTTAGTATTGGATCTGTTAGCAGTATCAGTTAATAGTTGTTGTTGTTGACTAATAGTTGCTAGTTTAATAGGATTAGTTAGTTGTCTATTAATTGGTTATGTTAGTTATGTGTTAGCATTATGTATGTTAGAGTTAGATGTGAAGTTAGAGATACATGTTAGTAGTTATGAGCTTGTTGACAGTTAGTGTAAGAGGGGTTAGATGTTGATGGTTAGTTGATTTATAACACCAATTAGATAGTAACAGTTAGTTAGTACTAGATGTTAGTTGACAGTTGATTGATATATATAGTATACTTGTTAATTAGTTATGGTAAGAATTAGTATATTTTAGCATGTATTAGTTAGTTGGTATATCAAATATTAGATGTTAGTAATGTATTAGTGTTATGATAGTTAGTTATGAGTTGAAATTAATATAGAGAGAGATGTTAGTAGACTGTTATTTGAGTACAAGAGTTAGCTTTTAACAGTTAGATGGGTTAGTGGTTAGTTAGATGTTTTAGTATGTTAGTTTACATATTAGATGATGAACAGTTAGATGTTTTACTGTGTTAGTTTATGATATATTAAAGTTAGACAGATATGCTAGTTAGTTATTGTTGGTTAATATCTTTTAGTAGACATGTAAGTTAGGCAGTTGGAATGATGTTAATTGTTAGTATATAGTTAGATATAACTGTTAGTTATAGATAACAGTTAGTTCATGTATATATAAGTTAATATATCTGTAGATGTTAGTTAGATACTTGTGTACGTTAGTGAGGAGTTAATGTAAATGGAGGTTAGCTAGTACGAGTTGGATATATCTATATGGGTATATATATATTAGATCAGCTAGTTACTCAAATATTAGCCAAAGTCTAGTATTACCTTGTGGTGTACAAGGTAATGTTAAGGTAATTGGTTTATACTCAGTATTAGGGATTGGTGTCAAGATGGGTTTAGGTAGCGCGATACCAAGTTGGCTCAAAGCGAAGGTATCCACCTAGTGTTAGTTAGTATTGAGATATGGTATATATTATACTTATATATTTTATATATAACATATAGTATATTGTTAGTGCGTATCTTATGATACGGAATAGTATTTATACCCTAGTATCCTAATATAGCTAGTATAGTCCAGATGCGTAGTGTATGGACTCAATAACCTAGAGATGGACTCATACAACCAAGAAATAGCCAGTTTGATCTAGAGTTGACCTAGTTTGACTGAGTTGACTTAGAATTGGCCTAAAGACCTATAATTTGACTAATTAACTTAATTATCATTTCAAAACATTTTATTGATGTAATATTCCATATTTAGGTCTCTGAGGCACTGTTCCGGATACGGGTTGATATTGTTCACCAGATTCCAGGCGAGTACATTCTCTGACAGATTCTCGTTTATGATATCTTCTATGTTTCTTGTATTTAGTGTAGATATCCTTGATTTCTTGACACATGGTTATACGGATTAGTATTTTCCGAATTTCGTCATGAGATGTTATTCCTTGTGTATCTTGTGCAAGCCTTGTGACTCTTGTGCATGCCTTGTGTTCTTGTACATGTATAGACACCGATTCATGAGAATGAGGGCTCCCTTCTTATAGAATTCCGTGTCGTAGCGTGTCATGGTTGGATCCACTGTACCAGTCGGGGACGGAAAGTGTTAGTATAGATATGTGATCATACCCTCCTTGTGCATGTCTTGTTCCTTGTGAGTGTTAATCATACGCCGCACGTATGATTAACCAGGCCATAATCCTTGTGCAAGTTCCCAAGCTGATCACATGTTGAAGCTAGTGCTCACTCACTTAGCTAGTTGTATCTCTCGACTCTTGTAGATGATGCTCACTGCTCTTGTATTTATTTACAGCATTCCATATCTTGTATATTTATTGTTCTTGTTCTTTTCATCTGGTATATGCTCTCTATTTACTGTTACATAGTCTTTATCATTTATTGGAACTGCTGTTAGAGGTGTACTTCGCTCCAATCCTGATTGGATATATTTTTCAGTGATTATTGTGCTCTCCATTTCGGGATCTCAGGATAGTGCTATAGACTGGACTGCTCTTACCCAGTGGACTTGAGGTGACTATTGTAGAGATTAGTTAATGTTCCTTTTTCATATCTTGTCTAGTTTTCTTCTTGCAGAATGTTTTTGATTATCCTTCTTGTTCGCTCTTTTTTTTATCATTGTGATTGAGTACATGGTAGTACTGGTTGTACTAATATGATTGATAGATAAATAGATAGATAGATAGATAGATAGATAGATAGATAGATAGATATTGATAACCTAGACAGCGTTATACTGCCGATGTTGCGTCGTAGGATGGACGTACCCACGTTCTCGTGCCCCTACATAGGGTGCGGGTCGTGACAAGACCTCACTAGTTTTCTTAGCAAAAAAAGTCTCTCCACTCTAATTATCAGAAGGGAACAAAGGCTAAGAGGTGCGGATGCCGCCTGTTAGGATATTATATAGCACAAGAAAACTAAATAAGAACTATGAAAATGTTAAAATTCATGACATGGCAAATCAGCACACCTTTAATGGCTACAAGGAAGCACGGAGGATCCTAAATTCCAAAAAGAAGAAGAAAACATTAAGGTCTACTCAGCTACTATGCGCGATATCTCACAATGGAGTTTTGTGGTTTGGGAATAGGACCCCAATAGTTTTAGAAGTCCACAACTCGAAAAGCTCAAAAAGTAGAGTTTCACATACATATCTAGAATCAAACGAGAACTTCCAATACCTATTCTAAATATTCAATTGGTTACCGAAATTGTTGGAAGTTGGAACTACTAAGATCAACCGATTCAAAACCACCAAAATCCTCCGAAATCGACAAAATTAAGAAGGATATGGAACTGATTCAACAAACTATACTGCAAACCATGTATTCAGTTACCAACTATAAGAACTAATTTACACGTTAAAACTACAAATATATCTAGCCTTACAAATGTAAACAAGATATGAACTGAACTCATAGTCTTATAAGAAAGATCACCAAATATCCTAAAATATTGGCATCAATCACAAGCTAGGTTGCATATACACGAACCGACACGGCACCTCTTTAAGAGGGCGTCCCCTAATGTATTCCGGAGTAAAAGCCAGACTCTGATACCCAACTCCCACCCAAATAAACAAACTTTTGGTGTTTGCACTGAGAGATGAAGGATACACAAATCATATTTTCATTTGACAATTACTACGCAATATAACCAAAAGACATGAGTTTTAAACATAACACTGAAGCACTAAAATCAGAAAGTGAGCCTTGTTCGTAAGTTCCTCACTGAATTTTGAGCGTGACTTCACTTAGGTTGGGTTTGGGATCTGATCCTGCAAACATCAAAACATGTAGCGATCCTTACCTAATGATACATATATACTACATAACATCAAGCAATTCGAAACCCTGAAAAGACTAAATAGGCAAGCCTGATTAAATTGCTGGTGATCAACGACCAAACTAAGAACTTACATTAAGCTAGTTCATGTATACATTTTGATTATTAAGTTCCCGTGTGGTTCCCAGTTCTTATCAGAAAATCAAAACTCAAGTTTAATATAGAACCAAATTTCTATATTAATTTCTAAAGAAATCAAACAATTTATTCTTTGTTGGTAATGATTCCTATTCCTGTCTACTTGGATTGTATTAGAATATATCTTTGAGAAAACTAGGAGACATCAGAAGAGATATAATAGCAGTTGCATAGAGTACCTGCTCTCTTTAATTTATTCGCTTTCCCTTCTGACCAAATTATCTGCACCCACATAACTCTTTAGTAAAGAACAGAGAGTTTGGTATAGAAATCCAAAAGACTAACGGATTGGAGAGAGAATAAGATGGTAACCAACCATTACACAGTCAGAAAGCAGACCTCAAGAGACATTCTAACTAGAGGCATACAAGATGGATATATCAAAAGAAACTGAGACGAGATAAATCTGTCTTGAAGAATATATCAAGACACATTCTAACTAGAGGCATACAAAATGGATATGATGACTGTTGCGAAAAAATATGACAAGAAAGAGTATACAAGATACCAGAGATGCAGATCTTCATGAGTCATAAATTTAAAAGATTTCTCGACAAACACTGTCTTGACAAGATAAGAGGACAAAAAAAAACAAGAACTCGACAACAAGTCACCTGCACGATCCTGTCAATCAGTGATATCATAAGCATGATCAGGCAAAAATTACGCAAAAAATGTTAACCGTCAAATGCGAAGGGAACCTGTGTGCAGAAAAAGGCATTCAAAGTTGTAACTATTTATATCTTATTTGTATCTAGGGCCCAGAATCACCTCTATACACATCGACATTGCACAATGAAATTTCAAACTGAGTTGCTCCAAAATTGGAGGATAAAGTGGACAAAGAGGAAAACAAAACAAATGCTTACGGACAATCTAAGAGTAGTAGCACCATAAATACAACACGAGTCCTGAAGGGAACAGAGAAAGCATAGAGAATGTATTTTGATGAAAACAAACACAAATTATTTTTAAAGCATTTGACAGTGACAATAAAGGAATCGTAATTAGCTCTCTTAGGATGTGCATTATTGCATCTATGGATGAAGCTTAATATTTCAGTTTAAAGATGAAAGAAAGAGGCAAAACCTAGTGCTTCAATGGCCCAGTAGCACTACTATTAACCTTAACATTTTTCAGTGGGCCGACCTTCTCAATTTCTATTTTTCAGTCACTTGTTACTGCTCTTTGGAACAAAGCAAAACTAACTCAAACTTAGGAATTCACCCTAATAATGTTCCCGCCACTCATTCAACTTTACAATTCACTGATCATTCAACTATACATTTCCAGCTCATGAGCGGTTGTTGACGTGTTTCAAATATGAAGAGGAAACAGAGTGTCCTCTGACACGATGTCGAACACACACACAATTCTCTGTGTCGTGTATCACAGAGTCGACAACACTAAGTTTCACACACACACGTGTCTCTCTGACACAGACACAGTTAATCTAGTTGATCATACACATAAGTGTCAGCAACATAACTCTGACTCGACACATACTGAAATTACCCGTTTTCGTCCATTGGAAAAGTCAAGACTGCAGTACGAGCCGTGTCCAGAGCACAGTTCACGGCCTCCTCATGCTCCTGTACTGATGTTCGTTCAATTCGAACTATGAGACATATTATCGAACATATGGTGTTCACAAATAGAGAAGAAGTTTCAGAGATTGTTCTTGATCTCTGATGATAAAAACTTCAAAGAAAAGAGATCAGAGACTCCAAAGAAGATGTATAGATGACTTACCGAGTTCTGAAGGCTCGTCATCGATGATCGGAGGACCTTCCTTCGAACTCGTCAACGGGAGGATTTCGTGAAGATTCTTCACGACATCCTCCCGCTCTCTTTCTCAGACTGAAGATCGCCACCGCGACCGCATTTTTCTTCTGCCATCAATTCTATCGATAAAGATCATGTTCATGAAGAGAGTTCTCCTCTTTCTCTCTTCCCCGCTACCTCCTCCCTTTCTCTCCCTTTCTGTACGGCTATTTATAGGAGAATGGACTTCTAACGTCCGGAAATCTTCTGATTGATTGACGACGATTTTGGTTGACTAAATATTTGACTAAAAAATTAGGAGATCTATGAAAATTTTGAATTTTGCCAATCCCCCTCCTCCTCCTCCTCCTCTCTCTCTCTCTCTCTCTCTCTCTCTCTCTCTCTCTCTATATATATATATATATATATATATATATATATATATATATATATTAATTTGGTTTACTAATATGGAAATCTTTCGATTGACATTTGACTAAAAAAATAAGGAGATCCATGAAAATTTAAAAGTTTGCCAATCAATTCTAATAAGTAGGGTCTTTGCTCTATCTTTCTACATTTCTACCCCAGCAGTCATTTCTACATTTCTCAAGATCATTGCTCTATCTTTAACAATTTTCTTGTGTGTCTTGCAGTTTCAACAACTATATTATTTAGCGAATCATTCTGCTTGCAGCTTGATTTCATCTAACTAGCAATTTTAATTGCTTTAACTCTCTCCTAGCAAGCTTGGCTAGGAGTTTAGTCATGAAAAACTTCTATAGATATTTTGAATTTTTGCAACAAAACCAAATGCAAAAAATTGTTCAGGTTCTGTTATTAACATTCAAACATGATTTTTCTCTAATTAAGAGAGATTTATGGTTTATTTATAAGGAAAGAATGGTTTCAAGATTAAAAATAACTCGATAGTAACCACAAAATCTATTTTGCTTGCAACTAAGAAAGTGATATTGTAAATAAAACTATTATTGATGACTAAGGATATGCTTGTTAATGGTATTTTTACCTATTTGGGGAGGTTTTTGATCGACCGTTAATAAAGCATTTTAAAAAATCATGTTCCCCACCCCGCACCCCCACCCACACCCCCGCCCAAAAAAAATCTGGTTGACAAAGACTAATTTGGTCCATAGATCTTAAGTAAAATTTTGAAATTTGGCAATAAATTCTAATTAGCAAGATCCATGAAAAGATTTAATTCGATGAAAATATTTTGGGCTGGTGTTTAGTAAGCTCAACATGTCCCACCTTTTAAAATATCGCAGTACTGGATATCCAAAAATTTGACACTCTTAGGACTACCAAAATTATGATGCCCATTAACATAAAATGTAGTGCCTTAGCATTTACCAATTTTTTGAGGGGATAAAAATTGTCTGAAAGATATGTGTTCTCACAAATCCTTAGGGTTTGTTTGGTTGCAAACAAGTGAACGGGTTTGTAGAAGCCTGAAAAATCTCTATCATGCGTCAAAGTGATTCAGTCCTATGCGTCAAAGTGATCCTCAGCCATGCGCCAAAGTGATCCGGAGTAATGCGCCACCAACAGCTTAAGAAGTGTTCACATGTGCCCGCAGTGCCATCGCCACTAGTATCTTAATGTTCCCATGTGCCAAGCAGCGCTATGCGCCACTCTTGCCCTAGTAATTTCCATGCGTCGGGCGGACGTACTCCCAAGGTGCAATCAAAGTCGACAATGACATGTGTCACAAGTGTTATGGGCATCAGCAACCCCAAATCTCGAGCGACCACATAGTAATTGACTACTCATAAGTCCAATTTGAACACAGGGACAAATTTGACAGTTTTTTGTCAAAACATAGTCCGCATATAGCCCACTTCGAACTGAAAAACATGTCGGAGACAAAGTTCTTCAAATTTGTCAAACTTAGTGTTTACGAGTCTAGAACGATGATACGAACCCAACGGAAGGTCCATAACTGGATTCTGATAAGTCGATCACGAAATCGCCTGTCATATGGAACCATGGAGCCAACAAAACATTCTTTTACCATATTCAGAAAAATAGCACACATAGTACGCTGGAGGTTCTTGGTCTAACGGGTGGCACTTTTGGTTGGCCATGCGCACTTATTCCAAATTCATGAGAGTTGTTTGGGATCGCTATGTACCATAGTCGCGGCATTCACAACCTCTCATATAGGTAATTTCTTAAGGGTTGGTGATAGGTGTCAACCCCGCATATCAGCTTGGACCTATTAAGAGTTTTCAAACTCATCCTAACCATATCACTCAAGAACATTGTCACCATAGGGATGGGGAATCATTGTACGCATGTACAGCCACTTGGGCATTATTGTAATAAGATTTTAATCTCGGGTCAGTGTTCCATAAAAGTCACCTAAGTCCAGCTTGTTCCTACCCATTGAACCGGCTTCTTGGGATCTCCAGTCAGACTCGATTGGGTTGCCACTACTGGTGACTTTACTTATGGGCTTAACCCCATCCCCCTCGATGATTCTAGGATCAAAGTCCTAGACAGACCCTTCGTCAAGTAGTCTGCAAGGTTCTTTTCTAACTTTATATAGTCAAGAACCACATATTTGCCCAATAGGCTCTTTATAGACTTGAAGGGCAGCTGCATGTGCCTGTTCATCTTAGCATTCATAGAATCATGCTTTAGTAGTTCATAGCAGATTTATTATCACAGTTTATAGAAATTGCAGGAACAGGACTAATAGAAACAGGTATATGCATAATAAGGTTTCTTAGCCATTCGACTTCTATACATGTAGTATCCAAGGCTATCATTTTCGAGTCAATTGTACTCCTAGCTATGATAGTTTGTTTACATGAGCCCCAGGAGATTACAGCTCCTCCTAGAGTGAAAACATATAAAGTAGTAGATTTTACAGCATGTGAGTCAGTTACCCAATTTGCATCTGAATAACCTTCTATGATATCAGGGTGTCTAGTATAGTGCAGCATATACTAGTATAGTGCAGCATATAATCTAAAGTACCCCTAAGATATCTAAATACTCTTTCTAATTCTGTCCAATGTAACTGATTTGGGTTACTAGTATATCTACTTAGTCTCCCAATAGCAAATACAATATCAGGTCTGGTCATGTTTGATATATACATGAGAGAACCTATCATCTGTGAATACCTGTGTTGTTCCATGGGAGAACTCTCATTCTTCTTGAGAACAACACTACTGTCATAAAGAGTAAGGACAGGTTTCTTATCAAAATACTCAAATTTTCTTAGCATCTTCTCGATAGAGTGTGCTAAGGATAGAGTATAGCCCTCCTTGTATTTGGATAGTTGCATGCCTAGAATCAAGTTGGCTTCACCTAGATCTTTCATATCAAACTGACTGGATAAATAGTCATTGGTATTAATTATCAATTCCAATGATGATCCAAGAATAAGGATGTCATCTACATACAAACATAAGATGACACAACTTTCATCTATAATTTTGGAGTATATACATTTGTCATACTTATTTGGCACGAAACCATATTCTGAGATGACTATGTCAAATTTGTTATGCCATTGCTTGGGAGCTTGCTTTAGGCCATAAAGAGATTTAACTAATCTACAAACTTTCTTTTCTTGGCCTTTAGCAATGCCATATTTGTACGTACGATGAGAGAGAGAGAGAGAGAGAGAGAGAGAGAGAGAGAGAGAGACCGAACGGGAACATGCCTGGCGAGTCCAACCATGAAATCGGTCCGACCATCGAGACGTCCATGCCATCGGAGCCGGGCCACAATGTCGACGACATCAGCCCATGCTCGTCGAGGTTCGTACGGTTCGCAAAGTGGCTACAGAAGCCCATGAACCTAGCTATTTTCTTCTGGTTGATCCCTGTCGTCGGTGGACTGGTCCTGATGGTGCTCCTGGTCGTCGGAGCGGTGGTCGAGGGGAGCGAGCGCAGGAAGAAGTGGATGGAAGCATTGAACCAAATCCTCAAAGCGTTGTTCACCATAGGGTGCTTGTTCACGCACCTGGAGGTGTTTTACCACCTGCCGCATGTAGTCCGGTGGCGTCCCGAGGACCAGGAGAAGGTGAGGAGCGTGTACTGCATCGGCAAGACTGCCGAGCCCCGCGACAAGAAATACCTCTTCGTTGTAGTCTTCCTCATCAGCCTCACCTAGATCGGCCAGTACGTAATGTGCGGCCTCTACTGAGACTACAACCGCCACAACCGCCCGAGCGACATGCTCCATCACAAACTCATCAACTCAGTTGCTCACAAACACGCCACAAAAATTGGTGACTTGTTTCTTAACTCGCCAAGTTGGCGTTGCTGTGACCGCTTGACGGGCCCAATGAAACTCGTCGACTTTTTAGACTTGCCAAAAAAATGACGAATTGTTCCTTCATATGCGATTTTACCATGCAATTTTTTCAAAATTCATCCTCAAGGTGAATTTTTTTGTAAAGTTAATAAACCACCTAGCTACATCTCAACACAAACACAAAAGTACCTTACGTATATATTACAGATATATATTAGTGATTGAGAGAGAGAGAGAGAGAGAGAGAGAGAGAGAGAGGATGGACGAGGAAGAGGAGGAGGAGAGGATTTTTAGTTAATATATATATATATATATAATATTTTTCAGAAATTTGATAAGAGAAGAAAAAAAAAAGTGTTACCAGTCTCCGGAAAAGTCGTGCACGAAGCACTGCCCTAAGAGTTGATCCGAGGTCTATGTGCAGACATTTCTCGGAAGCTCCTAGTGGTAAAATTTTCTGACTACCGGGTTCTCTTTGTTTCACACAACTCGGAGAGAGACCGAACTTAGCTCTGCCCAGAGCAAGGATTTAGAGAACAGAATGTGATTCGAGAGAAGAATGAGAGAGAGATTTCACGTAGGAGAATTTTTTGTAGAAAAGAATTGAGATAAGAACCTCAACAAATATATAGGGAGAGAACCAAGCCTTCACTACAGACAAAAAAATAAATGCTAGTAATCCAGACGTTTAATGAGTAATAAAAAAGGAAATTTGTGGGAGAGGAGCTGTCACATGTTTAAAAGGTGGAAAATGAATCTAGACATATGGAGTAATAAACGACCAACGTTCAAAATTTGAATGAGTCAAATCGGTTCAAAAAATAAAGGTGAGCAAAAAAAAATTTGGATCCCAGCCCGAACCCGAAGAGTAAATTGGATCGGCATTCGGCGCCCGCAGGTGTGGGCACGTACCCGCACCCGTTACGCACGCCAAACCGAGCAGAGCCGAGCCGGACAGGATGGCGACGACGGCGAGCGAGTGTGGCCCAAGGGGTTCCCCACACAACATCTTAAGAGAGCAATGAAGAATAAGTAATATATACATACAAAGGGGATGAGGTCCAACCGATGTGGGACTAAAGTAAAAGGAGGAAGTTGAGCTTTTGCTCACATGTGTATGGAAATATATACACAGCCAACAATCCCCCCCACCCCAAAAGGTCAAGTTCCGAAATAGATGTGACAAAGAAATTAAAAGTGAAGAGTTTTTGGGCAGGTATATACTATGCATAGATGAGATGTACTACAGCCTTGAATCTCACTTAGTGACTATCGTCTTTTTCTGAAGAAGTTATTGATGGACTATACCTTGAATCAGACTTCTTTTACCATATTCAAAAAAATAGCACACATAGTACGCTGGAGGTTCTTGGTCTAACGGGTGGCACTTTTGGTTGGCCATGCGCACTTATTCCAAATTCATGAGAGTTGTTTGGGATCGCTATGTCCCATAGTCGCGGCATTCACAACCTCTCATATAGGTAAGTCCTTAAGGGTTGGTGATAGGTGTCAACCCCGCATATCAGTTTGGACCTATTAAGAGTTTTAAAACTCATCCTAACCATATCACTCAAGAACATTGTCACCATAGGGATGGGGAATCATTGTACGCATGCACAGCCACTTGGGCATTATTATAATGAGATTTTAATCTCTGGTCAGTGTTCCATAAAAGTCACCTAAGTCCAGCTTGTTCCTACCCATTGAACCGGCTTCTTGGGATCTCCAGTCAGACTCGATTGGGTTGCCACTGCTGGTGACTTTACTTATGGGCTTAACCCCATCCCCCTCGATGATTCTAGGATCAAAGTCCAAGACAGACCCTTCGTCAAGTAGTCTGCAAGGTTCTTTTCTAACTTTATATAGTCAAGAACCACATATTTGCCCAATAGGCTCTTTATAGACTTGAAGTGTAGCTGCAGGTGCCTGTTTATCTTAGCATTCATAGAATCATACTTTAGTAGTTCCATAACAGATTTATTATCACAGTTTATAGAAATTGCAGGAACAGGACTAATAGAAACAGGTATATGCATAATAAGGTTTCTTAGCCATTCGACTTCTGTACATGTAGTGTCCAAGGCTATCATTTTTGAGTCAATTGTACTCCTAGCTATGATAATTTATTTACATGAGCCCCAGGAGATTACAGCTCCTCCTAGAGTGAAAACATATCCAGTAGTAGATTTTATATCATATGAGTCAGTTACCCAATTTGTATATGAATAACCTTCTATGATATCAGGGTATCTAGTATAGTGCAGCATATAATCTAGAGTACCCCTAAGATATCTAACTACTCTTTCCAATTCTGTCCAATGTAACTGATTTGGGTTACTAGTATATCTACTTAGTCTCCCAATAGCAAATGCAATATCAGGTCTGGTCATGTTTGATATATACATGAGAGAACCTATCATCTGTGAATATCTGTGCTGTTCCATGGGAGAACTCTCATTCTTCTTGAGAACAATACTACTGTCATAAGGAGTAAGGGCAGGTTTCTTATCAAAATACTCAAATTTTCTTAGCATCTTCTCGATAGAGTGTGCTAAGGATAGAGTATAGCCCTCATTGTATTTGGACAGTTGCATGCCTAGAATCAAGTTGGCTTCACCTAGATCTTTCATATCAAACTGACTGGATAAATAGTCATTGGTATTAATTATCAATTCCAGTGATGATCCAAGAATAAGGATATCATTTACATACAAACATAAGATGACACAACTTTCATCTATAATTTTGGAGTATATACATTTGTCATACTTATTTGGCACGAAACCATATTCTGAGATGACTATGTCAAATTTGTTATGCCATTGCTTGGGAGCTTGCTTTAGGCCATAAAGAGATTTAACTAATCTACAAACTTTCTTTTCTTGGCCTTTAGCAATGAAACCTTCAGGTTGCTCCATGTAGATTTTTTCCCTCCAGGTCCCCATTTAGAAATATTGTCTTTATATCCATTTGATGGATTAGCATATTATGAATGGATGTTAAGGCTATAAGGGCCCTAATAGAGGTGATCCTAGCTACAGGTGAGTAGGTATCAAAATAATCTAATCCATTTTTTTGGATAAAATATTTGGCTACTAATCTAGCCTTGTATTTCTCTATAGTACTATCGGCTCTAATTTTCTTTTTTAATATCCACTTACAACCTATGGGTTTACTACCTAAAGGTAGGTCTTCTAGAAACCAAGTATTGTTCTCCATGATGGAGTTATACTCACTGTTAATGGTTTCTTTCCAGAAAGGGGCATCAGGAGAAGATATTTCTTCTTCATTAGTTGAGGGATCACCCTCTATCAAAAAAGTAAAGAAACCTTCTCTTAAGTTCTTTTTAATTATTTCTATTTTAATCCTTCTAGGTTCTATATAATTTGTTCGGGTTGTGAACTAGATATTTGAACATGAGAGCTAGTGGACGGAGCAAGAGAGGAGTTGAAGGGAGAGAAAGAAATTCTATCTTTGAAAGGATATATATTCTCAAAGTAAACTGTATCTCTTGCTTCTATAATAGTATTGTTAGAGATTTCATTTACTTCTGAGTGAGTAACAAAAAATCTATTGGCATATATTGCTATCTAGGGCATATCCTATGAATACAACATCTACAGTCTTAGGTCCAATCTTTCTCTTTTTAGGTTCAGGAATTCCTACTTTAGCCAGACATCCCCAGATAATGGATCCTAGGAGCTCTACCTTTCCATAATTCATAGGGAGTCTTATCATTAGACTTACTAGGAATCCTATTAAGGATGTAACAGGCAGATAATAATGCTTCTCCCTACAAATTATCGGGAGCACCTGAGCTGAGGAGCATGGCATTCACCATGTCTAATAGAGTATGATTCTTCCTTTCAGCAACTCCGTTAGACTGTGGTGAATATGAAACAGTTACCTCATGGATTATTCTGTATTCTTCACAGAAATTGGTCATATCATTTGATGTATACTCTCCACCACGATCTGATCTAAGAATCTTAATATTTCTCTTTAACTGGTTCTCAGCTTCAGATTTATAGACCTTAAATCTGTCTAGAACTTCATCTTTGGTTTTGAGAAGATATGTATAACAATATTTTGAATGATCATCTATAAAGGTAACAAAATATTTTCTACCGTCTCGGGTCAAAACCCTATTTGAGTCACACACATCACTATGAACTAGCTCTAGAAGGTCAGAGTTTCTTTATACAGATTTGAAAGGTAGCCTAGTGTGTTTGGCTTGAACACATATCTCACACTTGTGTTTATCATCTATTAGACTCATAGGAATAAGGTCTAAGTTCATCATCCTTCTTAAGGAACCTAGATTCACATGACCTAATCTACAGTGCCACACATTTGAAGATTCTACATTGAAAACAACAAAGGAAGGATCTAAAATTTATTCACGGTACTCAAAATAAAAAGATCATCTCTTACAAATCCCTTTCCAATAAAAGAGACATTCTTAGAAAATACTACTTTATTTGCCTCCATAATAATCTTGTACCCTGAAGCTACAAGAAGAGACCCACTAACTAAATTTCTTTTGATAGACGGCACATGCAACACATCATGAAGAGTCAGAATTTTTCCTGATGTCATATTTAGATATATTCTTCCTCTTTCTATAATCTGTGCCACTGAGCCATCTCCTAGAGTTACACCTCCTCCACCTGATTTCGGATAGTTTAAAAATAAGAGCGATCAAAGAAAACATGAACATTAGCTCCAGAATCCAACCACCAATCGTCAGAATGGTAGGAAATGTTGACTAAGGGTTGATAGCTTACAGACCTGAAGGAACTAGAAGAGCCGTTGAGAAGCATGTTTGCTTCTAGTTTGGCTGGATGTTTTCCTTTGTAAGAAGTCTGGACAACTTTCATCTTCCTATGGAAACAGTCGGTGGCTATATAGTTTATTTTACCACACACAAAACAAAATCTTTTCTGATCCTGAGTCTGACCGAAGTTTCTTGGTTTATGGTGATGATGGTTTTGGTGGTGAAGCTGAAGGTTCTGCTTTTGCTTGAAGATGTTCCTTTTGGGTTTGTGATAATGATGAGACTTGGGTTTGCCTTAAAATTTTACTAGGTTTACCCTAGCTTTAGACTCAGACTTAGGGTTAGACCTTAGCCTAATTTGTTCTTCTGTTCTAATTTTCTTTAGGACTTGAGCAAAGGTAAGGTCACCTTGAGTATGAATAAGGTCGTTCTTGACATCAGACCAAGAAGGAGGAAGCTTGTCTATTAAGCAGGCTATTTTATACTCAGTAGAGAAGAAAGTGTCTTTGGCTTGAATATGCCTAAGATATTCTTGGAATTCATGTATTTGGTCATTCATAGGTTTATTATCTACCATAAAGTATCTGTTGAATAAGAAAAAATTGAATCTTTCAATTCCAGCATCATCACAGCTATATTCATCTTCCAGGGCATCCTAAAGTTCTTTAGCACTTTTGTATTGAAAGAATATGTTATATAGTGATTCAGACAAAGCGTTTAGAATTCTATGGAAGCAATGATAGTCTATTTCCTTAGGGGTCTTGGGTTTAGTGGAGCTAGAGGACTTGGATACACCTATGTCAGACTCAGTGTCATCAGAGTCATTTGTAATTGGTGTGGAACCATCAATGGCTGAGATCAATCCTAAGGTAGTGAGCCAAAATTTTATCTGACTTTGTCATCTCTTAAAGTATGTCCCATTGAACTTTGTAGGTTTAGCAGTAAAAGTCTCATCCTTGCTAGTCATGGTTGCTAATGAGAAAAGTCTGAAACTGAAACATACGTAATTACTCAATAACAATGTCCAATGATCTAGAATAATAGTTCAAGTGATTTTGCTAATCAATCTTAAAATCTTTAGTCTATCAAGTGTAGATTAACTTGGGCTAGCTGTAGGGGCCGGTTCCCAGCTAGCGGTGGTCCGAAGACACTTAAATACCATGTCGCCTAGGGCTATTTACACCCGGTTAACAGAAGGACCCTTTCGGCTTGTTCTCAAATTTATCTCTACTTTTAGAATTCAGACTCAAAGATATTTGCAATTATACTTTAGCTATTTCTTACTAGTAGAAAACTATTTCTATTGTTCTAAGTTGCAGTAGAAATATATCCAACTATTATTTTATAGCAGGTGTGAACTTGTTATATAACAAGTAGACAATTTAATCATAAAATAAACAATTATATATATAACAAAATTGCTTAAAGAAGTATAATATAGCTCAACTAAAGAAGTCTAATATAATTCAATTATGTCTATAAACAAAGTTGCTTAAAGAAATTTAGAACAACAGTGGACAAAATGACTTATGCAACTCAACTAACAAGTTTTGCTAACCTACAAATGTTGCACCAACCCAACAGTGCTTGCCAATATGGTAGTAATTAAATCAAAATTTATACTTGACAATAGTTGCCGAGTTTGTGCTATGAAGTTAGTTGGTTATGTACAACAAACCGTAAGTAAGAATTTTTAAATCGGAAGAGTGAAGTTGTATACAGCTTATACGTTAGAACAGTTCTCAATTTGAACTATAAATTAGAACTCGGATCAACTGTTAGATTGTTGTTAATATATATATATATATATATATATATATATATATATATATATATATATATATATATATATATATATATATAATATTTTTCAGAAATTTGATAAGAGAAGAAAGGAAAAAAAAGTGTTACCGGCCTCTGGGAAAGTCGTGCATGAAGCACTGTCCTAAGAGTTGATCCGAGGTTTATGTGTAGACGTTTCTCGGAAGCTCATAGTGGTAAAATCTCCTAACTACCGGGTTCTCTTTGTTGCACACAACTCGGAGAGAGATACCGAACTTAGCTCTACCCAGAGCAAGGATTTAAAGAACAGAATGTGGTTCGAGAGAAGAATGAGAGAGATATTTCATGTAGGAGAATTTTCTGTAGAAAAGAATTGAGATGAGAACCTCAACAAATATATAGGGAGAGAACCAAGCCTTCATTACAGACAAAAGAATAAATGCTATTAATCCAGACGTTTAATGAGTAATGAAAAAAAATGTGGGAGAGGAGTTGTCACATGTTTAAAAGGTGGGAAATGAACTTGGACATAGGGAGTAATAAATGTCTAACGTTCAAATTTTGAATAAGTCAAATCGGTTCAAAAAATAAATGGGAGCAAAAAAAATTTTGGATCCCAGCCCGAAAAGTAAATTTGATCGGCATTTAGCATCCGCATGTGTGGGCACGTACCGGTACCCATTACTCGCGCTGAACCGAGCCGGCCCGGGCGGCGGCGGCGCACGCGTGTGGCCCAAGGGGTTCCCCACACAACATCTTAAGAGAGTAATGAAGAAGAAATAATATATACATACAAGGGGGATGAGGTCCAACCGATGTGGGACTAAAGTAAAAGGAAAAAGTTGAGCTTTTGCTCATATGTGTATGAAAATATATACACAACCAACATAGTTCAATGACAGTAGCAGCTACTAGCTAGTACTAAGGGCAGGCCCGTTTGGTTCACTACAATATAATGCAATCGTAATGAAATCGACAATTTCATTACGATTATAATTACATTGCAGTAAACCAAACAGACCCTAATCTCAGCCTCATACAGTATTCGTTCCATACCCTGCCCAAGGGCACATCACTCCCATGATGAAGTTGGCCAACCTCCTCCACTACTCCAAGGGCTAGTTTCTACATCACCTTCGTTAACACAACACCGAGTACAACCACGACCGCCTGGTCCGCTCCAAGGGCCCCGAGGGCGTGCGGGGACTCCATGATCTCCGACGGCCTCCATCCAAGACCTGCCTACCTCCTTTCGCTGGTGCCGCCATTGACGTGCATTACATGCGTGGTCTCCGACGGCTGCATGAGCTTCACGCTCGACGACGCAGAGGACCTGGGGATGCATGAACTCCTCTTCCGGTGACCATCGCTGGCGGCTTCATGGCTTATTGCCACTACAAGGATCTTTCTTCCCAAAGGATTTATTACTCCATTCAAAGTGATGAAATTTTTTGGCCCAGTTTTTTAACTTGAACCGGTTCGGACAGTTCACAGGTTAAACCTCAGTTCTGTAAAAATCTGTCGGTTCTTAAAAAAACAACGGTTCAAGTCAGATCAGACCGACTTTTTCATAAAATTAGGTCATATTCGGTCCAACCGTCGGTCCGGTCCGATTCTGACAACATTGACAACATTGGGTGGAATTGCTCTACTCAGTCACCCTGACATTAGTGAATGATCATTTGTCTAGTCATCATTTGTCTGACAGTTTTTTACACTTAATTTTTGTACGTTGGAAATTCATTTCCGATGGTGATAATTTGTCCCTTAAACGACTGCTTAATTGGTCTGTAAATTCACGTTAATTCTAATAAATGACATGTTAACTTTTGGCTTGTGAGCATGTTATTTATACAGTATTTTCTCTTCTGTTTGAGACCAATCCAAACGTGAAAATAATCCACAAAACTCTTTCTCTGTCTCTCTTTTCGTGGACAGCAACCAACCTTTGTTTTTAACATTCTTTCTGGATAAGAGCTAAGTTTGGGTCACTCTCGAAACTGTGTGCAGTAACGAGAAACCGGTAACACGAAAATTTTACCTCTAGAAAAATTCGAAAATGAGTCTGTACATAGACCTCAAATAATCTCTTAAAGCAGTGCTTTGTACACAACTTTTCTAGAGACCGATAACACTAAACTTTATTATTCTTGTTTACATTGTTTACAGAAATCTAAGAAAAATATTCTAACATCAACAGTAATAGTATTCGAAAGCTGCAACGAAGGTGTCCATAAGTCTAGAATAGTATCACAAGCGTGGTGAAGACATTTACAAGTCCACTGGGGTCAAAATGCAGAAAACGTCATTCGGAGTCAAACGTCCACAAGCGGACCCGCAGATAACAGAAAAAGAAACCAAGTTAGCAACTGTGAAAATGATGGAAGTTATATGTACAACAAACTATAAATGATGATATAAACAACCAGAACTTCCAGAAATGGATTCTGAGCTCGGCTCCGTCTTGGACCGTGGGGTCCGCAAAATAACGATTCGACTGAAGGTCACAGAAACTGATGAGAATATCACCATAGGACAATTTTGATGTTACAAATCCAACGATTCAGGTCTCATCACAATCATTGACCGTAAAAGAGTATTCTTGAATCAGTATAATTTTTTTTTTCGCAATTATCGACTAATGCAGATCAAATTCGCCGTGCACAACAATTTCTCATTCCATCAATTCATACACATCAAGGAAGTTCATACCCGCATTTCAATATTCAGGTGCTGCTTTGGCACAATAATGGAGTTGATTTTAACTGCAACAGAGCAGATGCTATTCTGGTTGGTCGGGGGTGTCAAGCTAGGTCTTCTGCAAACTCTGACCGGTCTGTGGTGATCGCTGGGGTCGCAAGTAGTCGGGAGTAAGGTTGGGGTGGCTTGCAGCTCTTCTGGAGTCCGCCTTGGAGTCAGTTTGCGAATGCTGTAACAGTTTGTTGTTGCGCTCTCGCTGCCTGTTGTTGCCTCTGTGGCACTGCAAAATGGCAAGGCAGGTCGCACACAGCCATGTCCCACAGCAGGCGGTGTCGAAAGGTCAATTCTCTGGTGATCAGTGGCATAGGGGTTGTCGAAAGAGTTTTGTTGAATTATAAATATATGATTTGAATTGTTTGTGATTTGAAGAAATAATTTGAATAAGCTAGTTTATTGCCCTCTTAGTGCTCACAAAAGAAAAAGAAAAGAAAAGAAAACACCAAGAATAGTTAGGAAATTCGGAGATATAACATATTTCTTAAAATAAAATATATATCGGGTAATTGTTGCACTAAATAAAAATGGGTATGAGTGAGCCGAAATGCTGTTAGCCCATGACAGAAATGATTACTAATATCCGGGCATTATCTTCAGAAGAAGGGGGGAAAGTCACACCTAGTAGTCCATCTCCCTCCCAATGTTTGTTATACATACATGAGAGACGAAGCAGAAACAAGTTGGAATTAGTACTAGTTCCTCATCTGTGATGGATAATAATGTTACAAAATTGAATGAGATTCCAGTGATTATAAATCACTTGGACTTGCTTCGTCATCTCACGCCTACTACTAATAGGTGCATAGATATGTAAATTTTCCTCCCATTAGATACTTCAAGTCAAGATTAGGATTTGTCATTCACAGCACATCATCAGCTTTCACTTTATACGATTCTCGAATAAAAACTCTACACTACCGGAGACTGAACAACTCCTAGCAGTTATCACAGTCAAGATTAGGATTTGTCATTCACATCACATCATCAGCTTTCACTTTATACGATTCTCCAATAGAAACTCTACACTACCGGAGACTGAACAACTCCTAGCAGTTATCTGCAAGAGTGCGCCGTCGGTTAGAAGGCATTGGACAATTCTAGCAATATTTTTAGTGTCATTAATCCCAAGATGGTGACTTACCAATGGTGCCATTTCTAGTTCCCTAATCATTGTCATCATCCCCGTTGCCTGTTATGCATCAAGTAACCCTTATTAGGTCAAGTTCTAATTCCAACATCGTCATTGGCATTAGAAGATTCTAGAAGAAAAAAATTGACAAACAAGCTTTTCTTACCCTTCTGCTGTAAAAATTAAGGTAAATGTCCTTAAGATTGATCCACTCCATAAAATAAGAGGGAGTCTTTATCTTTGAAACCTTGCATTGCTGGGGGACCTTCGTCTTCAAATCCCAATTACCACTGTCATCAATAAAGCCGAAATGTCTGTTATCATAAATCACTGTCAGGAATAAATAAATAAACACATATTAGTATAACACAGTAACAGTAACTGTCACTCTTTCGGATTCAGTGAAGCAGATAACTTCCTCATTTATCACTCAAAGCCAGCAAAGAAAATTCTTGCAGACCATTGTTTTGTAACTGTTTTCACACAGATAGACTAGCCTACATCAATATGTATGAAGGTCAAATACGAAGTTAGTGCAACCATAGTAATTAGTAAATTGTCCTAGTCAATGGGAATATGAGAATGATAGTTGTATTTACATATTCCTTACAAGTCTGTTAGTTGTTTTGTTTGTTTTGTGTTTATCTATTCCTTAGGAGTGTTAGTTTGTTATGTTTGTTTGTTGTTTGTTTGTATGGGTCTATTTATATCATTGTTAGTCACTGGGGAAGGGAATGAATGGAAATAGTTTTCTTTTATCAACACTACTCTCTAGCCAAGTCCCTCTCCCTCTCCTAATCCTCTCTCCGAACACGACAAAGCTCTTCTTTGACGGCAGCAAAAAACAGTAGTATAGAAGCAGTAGAAAAAAGCAGCATAAGTAGACAGCAGCAAAAAACACAGAAGTAGCCAGCAGCAACATAATTAATCTGGTAATCATTCGACAAATCAAATTCAGATTCCATTTCCAATGAATCTAGTAATTGAAATAGTTGCGCATCTACATCTAATATACTATCAATAGACTGTTGATCCACAACTAAGTTTGAGTGCTTCTACAAACATAAAATTGGAACTTGTAGTTATCGTCCTACATATTAAATAAAGAACTAGCTTGATTTAGGTGGTAACATTTGATTCAATTTTTTTTTACAAATCTAAGATTTGCATAATAGCTCGTGGATTCTTACTTTATATAATCATCTAAATTGAGAACCTAGAAATTAGCTGGTATCCCATGAGATTTGCTTCGATTCAACTTAATTGCTAATTTTAAACCTCGCAACCATTTCGTATCAGATTTACCTTGTATCGATTGATAGTGCACGTCGTAATCGACAATTAAAATCAGATATGGTTGGTCATGACAGATATATAAGGGAAGAAAATCGCAAGAAAAATGGTTTATGTTCCTTTCCTATTATTTATTATCTATATTAAATTATTAATAATATTAATAAGTTCAAGTTATTGGGTCTTGGACAAATTGTGGCCTTAGGTCGCTCGAGATGGCTACTGCACGTCTAAGGCGGCCGATCTTAGGCGCCTAAATACTCATTGTCCATATGTCGAGCATCAAAAAAGCACAGCGACAGCCTAAAGGTGCGAGACGAACACATTTTAAAACACTAGCTAGACACTAGACTTCTTGATCAAGTTAATGAATATGGTATCTAGTCTGAGCTTCAAAATCAAAGTCAAATTCAACTACTACTATCGTTGAATGAAATAGGAACACTCGGAGACGTGCAAAAGTTTCTTATAAGAATACACAAGGAAATTATACAATGGTCAAAACAAACAATGAATATCATCTCCATATAATTTTGCATTTTTCGCAAATATAATTTGAGATGCTGGGTTTGACGCCCTACACATTGGCATGAGTTGAGTGTTTACTTTGGCAACCATAGTGCAGGGCAGAATGTCACGAACTTAGAACTTAGTGTTTTTGTCTACACTTCGCTCCGTGTAGCGCACGAACTTCCTCCTCGAAGATCCGTACAAGCTTTTTCCAAACGCTTAGCTAGATCGTTAAGACGAGAATAAGAAAATGTGGATCAAAAGATAAGGTTTTGGATTTTGAAAACTTTACTATACTAGAGAAAGTTTACAACAAATATGAATGTAATAATTTTGTCAATGACCATGCATACATATGCAACATAGCTATAAAAAACGTAGAACGCATGATGGAAAACTTAATTGATATACCACAATTCTAATTTGTCCTTCGTTATCCGATTTTGACTCGGCCAATCCAGCCGCTAGCCCATCCCGCGCTCACCAACGGGATCGGGGCACTACCCTCTGCCCAAATCCTGGGACTATTCTCTGTGTTACCGAAATTTCCTCGAGCCGTAGCCCGACATACTCACTACCCAATTCCTGGGACTAATCACAAATGGCGATGTACGGTCCCAGATCTCTATACAGAAGTATAATATAATTCAGCATTCTAAAACATTACGTGGTAACATAAATGCGATTATTATCTTTGTTATCTTTTATGAATTCTGGCTAGGTAACTTTAAGCAGTAATTTACACAAACATGAATGTAATCATTTTGTTAAACGTGAAAATAAATGATTGAAGAACCAACACCACTCATTTTAATCTGAATAGACTTCCAAGCATGACCTTATAACCTCCTGAATCGATCCCTCCACATAAGCCCAAGTCGAACAGACTTCTTCGAGCCAACCCAGCCATTAGAATGCACCGTGCGGAGAGGGGCATTACACGATCAGTATCGAAAGCGGTAGATATTGGATTGGGATCGGCCGATAGTACAAACTATGATAATTTCAACTATAACTGTCACAAAAAGTTAAGAACCCAACGTTGATCCTTATGTAAGCAATAGTTATAATAAACGGATTAATCTCTCCTCCAATAGTTCACACAGCCCTTGTCAGTCTATCATACATATCATTAATAAAGTACTAGAAATGTATTTTTTCTTCAAAGCTCACCACATTATCTCCCTAGGACTACGATCATAAGCTTTCTCTAAGTCAATAAAGATCATATGTAAATCTCCATTTTTCTTTATAAATCTTTCCATTAATCTACTTCGTAAATAAATGGCTTCCATAGTAGACCTCACCGGCATAAAACTAAGCTGATTCTCTGAAATTCTAGTATCTTTTCTTTATTTTCGCTCAATCAATCTCTCGTCGTTTCATGTATGACTCATAAGCATAGTTTAAAGTATCGGCCGATACCGATCCGATACGGCCGATACCGATACAGTTTGGCATGTTCCGATCCGATACCGACCGATACCCGATACTGACCGATACCGACATTAGAGGTCTTTTTTTCAGTCAATTCGGCAAAAAAATTTGAATTAAAAAGACCAATTAGAAAGGATGTAAAAGCATAGTAAGGTTGTAAAAACATATAAAAGAGGAAAACTTATCTATCGCATATAAATCAATCAACAAGGATGACTACTATTTCATTCAATATCAAAAATACTAAGAAACAATACTGAAAATACTTTAAATTATGCATAAATGTATAAAATATATTCTTTTAACTGTTAATAATTTATTAATAGTTGTTTGCTTTCCGATACCAAAAAATCCGATACTCCGATCCGAAACCGCCGATACTACCGATACCGCCGATCCCGATACTCATAGGAATGGTCCGATACCGATTCCAATACCGATACTTTGAACCTTGCTCATAAGCTTAATCTCTCGATAGTAATTACAACTTTGTATATGTTTCTTGTTCTTATATATGGGTATTATAATACTCCTCTATTCATTTGACATCTTCTTAGTCCTTAAAATTTTTCTCTTTTTTATTTTCTTTAATGCAGCATTAGCTTCAGAAATTTTAATTTTACGACAATAGCAATATGACTTATCATGAACAACTTTGAGTCAAACTAAACTTTCTAGGTTGCTCTCGTTGAATAGCTTGTTAACTCCTCCATCGCTCCTTAATATTATTTTCTCTTACTAATACATTTTGGTCCTTGCTCTTGATACACTTAATATTTCCTAAGCCTTTGCTCCTCTTTTTCTACTCTTAAACAAGCCTATAAATACCCTTTTCTCTCTCCATAGTTTCTAATCTCTCATATAAATAATCATAAGACCTCATGTTTAGCTTCACTAACTGATTTTTTAGGTTCCTTTTTTTGCTACTCTCTCTCATAGTTTTTCTCGCTTTTACACTTCTTTTTGCTACTTTATAGGCAATTCTTTTTGCCTCAATAACCCTTTGAACTTCTTCATTCTGTCACCAACTTTCTTTCGAGGTCCAAACATTGCATTTTGACACTCAAAGAATCTCTCTTGTTACTTTCTTAATACAAGTTATATTGTACCACATATCATTGGAATCCGACTCTGTCCCATCTTCCTTCCTTTATCGTCTTATCCTTAAAATTTATTAAGTTCTCTACTTTCAAATTCCACTATTTGGTTCTCGTTGTGTTCTCTACCTTAGCTTTTTTTTTTCTCCCACGTCTTAATACTAATATCTAAGACCATCCACCTATGTTGAGTGGTTGGGCTCTCTCTTGGTATAACTTTACAATCTTTACATATAGTATCATTTGGTCGAGGACAAACAATTTTGCAGCCATAGGCTACATACTAATATGTACACAGCAGAGGAACTATAGGTCATAACTTTAAGAAATTAAGGAACTAATTTCTGACGCATTTACTGAACACATGAAGTAGCAACTATTGAAAAGAAAAATAGAGTGCAAGGACAAAATAACATAACTGCCATTTAGAAGCTGCCACCCTCAGCAAATATCAAATACTTGTGTGGAAAAGAAGTCTACAGGTGCGTACGATATATTTGGTCAGAGCAACTATATGCACGTTAACAATCACAGTACGGATCAAATATTCGTCCCAATTCCACGTAACGAACATTTGATGCAAGGGAAGCACCAATATGACCCCAAAGCTTTTGATGACTTATGGGAGTCTAATGTTTAAATGCATTTGTGAAAACGTAGTGTGATTAAAGAAATAGTTGGTACTAAAATCAAAAGTAATTAAATAAATAAAGATGAAAAGGGCGTATAAAAGGTTATTAGATTCATGAAGTTAATCAATATTTTCAGTAATTATTGACTAACCAAGTTACAAAAGCAGCTCGATCAAGTGATCCTCCAAGTTCTTTCTTCCACAAGTGATGATTTTCAACCCATAACTCAAACTCTTCAAGCACGTCTGTGAATGGGATGGATGTATCATGCCACACTCTGCAATCAAAACAGAAAAAAAAAGTAAATTTAATAGAACAAAATAGCTTTTATCCCAAATTGATGGGATCATCAACAAAGTATATCTATTTTATCTGTTTAAAAAATGCAGGCTACACCAGAACCATCATAAAATCAAAATAAAAGGTTACTATTATTTTCTCCCAGAAAATATCATAATTTATATTCATAGGAAAGAAATCAATTAAGGAATCAAGAATTCATCAACACAACAACCAAGGTGAGTGATTGCTAGTTGCAGCAATGTCAAAGCATCAGCATTCATTAAGAAAAATAATCAAGCGAGTGGATCCAAGCTGAATGTCGCCTTTTATGCTTGCGAGAAAATAGTGCAGAAAAACCAGGCATTTTCTTCGATATATGTCGACAAATCATCGAGTTTATCAATGTTACATCACAACAATTGAAGCATATTTAAAGAACACAAGAAAATGGAAGTATAGTTACGCGAGACAACACTTGTAGGGACAGACAAGATGGGTCGATTCACAAATTACTAATATGAGATTTAGCGCAAGTTTCATTAGAAACAGTAATTATTAAAATATACCACAAATAATACTAGCAGATATCAGAGTTGACTATTAAGATGAAAAAGAGTCGTATTGGATTTACCAAAAGTTGAATGGAATTTGATGCGACAGTTGATGATGTTTGAATTGCAAAATGATCAGACAAGAGGTAGTGCAATACGGCAGCAGAGGCTGGTGGCTGGCCAGTCAGATAGTAAGCTATCAGTCAGTTGTCCAATAGAATGTAAGTTCGCAAGGAGCAGAGACGTCAGGTGCAGGGAACCTGGTGGCTGCTGTCATGGTCTCGGAGAAGGTGGTGGGTGCGGTTCTTTAGATCCGAACCCGATGCATACTCCAGTCACGTGGGTTTGGATCCACGAGGGACTTCTGATGTTTAAGAGCTGAAGAAGAGGGAGGGGACATCTGGCCTTCTTCGTCATAGGAGAGGAAGGGCTGATCTCCCTCTGCTTCTGCAACCGGTCAGAGAATGGAACTGGGAGTATTGGGAAGAAGAAACAGAAGAGTGGCCCACCAGTTTTTTATGTGAGATCAGAAAGCAAACATGATTCTTTATAAAGAATAGATGAAAGAAATCTATTTAGCCAGGCAATCATTGTTATTCCAAAATAAATATATTCAAATCTTACTTAATTAGAAGAATATCCAGTACATCTGATTATAGCTACACTACGACATGTTTCTAGATCAAATAAAGCTAAATAGCAACCTTACCAACTTATAACTGATCATATCTAAAAGGTAAAAAGATTACAACCAAATCATAATTTTAACCCAAAAAAAAAGGCCAAGCCACATAAAATAAACCATACATCAAATCAAACCAACTGAACCAAACTAATAAACCACTGTATCATATTGGTCCCAACTGGATGCAAACCCGAACTCGACTCAAGTCACAGATGGAACTCTGTCATATAGAAGTAATGTTTTTAAATTTTAATAAAAGGGCAACATTCTCTTCTCTATGAAGGTAGCTTTAACTCCGTACAATTCTTCCTTGGTATAGTGGATATACCAAGCGGAATAATGAAAGCAAGTACATATGAGAATAATTACATGCTTTCCCTTCATTCGTTAGTAAAAAATAAAAATGGGCTTCCATGAATCTGAATCCAATAACAAATGGATGGAATGGACGATGTTACAGCTCAAAATAACAAGAAAAAAAATCAACAGATTAGAAAGTCAGAAATTGTCATTAAGATGCAAAGGCCAAAGACGTTGAGATTTAATTTGGGTATTGGAATAGTACAAATATTTAACCATCACTACAACTATGGAGTTTTGGTGTAGTGGCAAGGACTTTAACATGGGACTAGAGAAATCCAGGTTCGAATATCTCTAGCGCACACTTTAAGCAAATTTTATATAAAAAATATATATACCATAAAATGGGCCTTTGACCCATGGGAGCATATTAGAATAATATATTCAACCCTCAAGTTATTACAACTCTGGAGGTTTTGGGTTATGGCAAGGACCTTATCAGGGATCATCTAAGTAACCGACTGTCAATGGTATAACATGTAGGGTAAGTAACAATGTCATAAAGGTCAAAGAAAGATGGCAAGCAAGCTAAAAATGGGCATTGAGGATCGCAAAAGGCATGCTGGCGACACGGTATGGTATGGAATCTAAGGGTGGATCTTTACTAAGTTCACCGGCCAAATAATGACAAGTTGATAACTGGTATATGTGCCAACATCCTCAAGGAGAAGGCAAATAATGCTAACTGGAATATGTCCCAACATCCGCAAAGAGAGGGCTAGGAAGCATGGGCACTCTGAAAATCAATGCCGTGTCTGTCTTGCATCATGTCATGTCTTGCATCATGTCAGACACGTATTCAACACGACACACACCCAAAATACACTAAATATGGCAAAATCAATGACGTGTCCATCTTGAAGTATTAGTTTTGGATAGCGTCCATCATGAAGTATTAGAGCCATGCCGTATTAGTGTCCATGCAACATAGGGTAAGGACAGAATGGCAGAGGTATAAACATCTTTAAGAGGGAACAAAACTATATTAACATAAAATTTAAGTCGCCATTATATAGAATTAAAAAAAAAAATTATAAACCAATCATTATGTGGATAGTGGGTATTGAACTCAAGACTTCCTACTTATAACCTCAACAATTTAGCAACTAGGCCACCATTTGGTTGCTGAATTTGAAAACCAAAATGAAATAAACAATAGAACAAACAAAGATACTGTAGAAGGAAACAAAAAACTTAGGGTAAGCCAGTACCCAACCTCGACCTATTGTAGGTCCACCCTGGGCTATGGCAATGTCATTAATTATACAAGGAAACTTGAAGCATTTCAGTAACCATCTACGAGCTACGACGAGATAGAGAAAGGGTATAGATAGCAAAACAACCGCCCCTAGACCCACCCAACAGGAAAAAAGAGAATATTGCTAGCTGAAAGTTAGTCAAGAGGCAAGGGCACTATGCCAATAACGCATTGCTATATAAGTGAAAAAAGAACAACTGAATCCTCTTTCTTATGAAAAGATATGTTAATATAAAAATCTACAAATTAGCCCCATTCAATCAAAATTTAAGAGAATTCGATATTTCAAGGAACACAATATGAGTCACATAATGTACAGTGAGGAACAGTATGTATTTCTAATAGTTCAGCAAAAAAACTACATTCACAGAGTCTTAGTGACATCTGAGAGGATAGTTGGGAATAAGATGATTAGAACATCCTCGGAGTACCTGTCAATTCCCAATTTTCCGTACTTTCCTTCAATATACTCGTTAACTCTTTGCTCACTCATTTCAATAGGCCGTACAAACCTGCAACATAAATGAAGTGTTTGAAGAAGACAATAGCTATGTTTGTGTAGACAAAAAGGTTATTGGCCAAGTCATTGTTGGTTATAGTCTTATAGACCATGTCTAAAATATTTTCATCATTTGGATTAATTGACCAAAGCTGATCTTTCCATAATTTGTATTGCAATTAGTCTATAAATAGGCTATGTATCTCTTATTCTTGATCAATGAAAAAAAAAACTAATTTATTGGTGCCTCTTTTCTTTTGCCTTCTTCTCCAAACTCATATAAACAACATGGTACCATAGCATGGTGTTCAACGTGGAATTCGACAGATACTTATGAAAATGAGTGCAAATACATGGTGATCTAGTTCTATTCATCACCTTCCATTGATTATCAATCAAATAAGATGTTCAATATAAGTTTGATTCTTGTCCGCCTTTCGCAATGGCCTCCGATCGGTTAGGTGGGGGTCTTCAGGTCGATTTCGGTTGTATAACAGACTAAGTTGGTTCGGTTGCCAAAATTGCGCATCTGGTCGGTTAACCGACCTTGCACACCCTTAAACTCTAGTAAATGAGTCGAGTAATAAGAGTATAACTCAAATTAAACTATGGCATCTTCAATTGGGTTACCTTTCCTTTTCCTTATTAAAGTATCTATTTCCTAATTCATTCAGTGACATCTCTGTCAAGTCTTTACAATGTCAGGTTTGTCCATTGTCAAAACAATCACATAGTGTTTTTTCCTTTAACATCGTTCACTCCCTTCTGTTTGTTCTTCTATGGATGGTTTTCTGTACTTCATAATCTGTGTCGATGATTATTCTCGATATATGTGGTTGTATCCTTTAAAGTCAAGGGAAGAAGTCCGAAAAAAATGTCTAAGGTTTTTTGCAAACAAAAATAAAAAAATTGAGGTTTGACAATACAAAAGAGTATTTAGGACGACCTATCAATAATTTTTTTGTGAGGAAAATGGAATTGTTTATCAAAGTTCATGTCCACACACCCAACAAAATGACGGAGCAAAAAAATACACATTCTGGAAGTAGCATGTGGATTGATGGTATCCATAGCCAGCAAATATTTTGGTCATTTGCAGTTCTGACTGCATGCTATATTATCAATTGAATATCGCCGCGGGTCCTCAAACTATCTTCTCTCTTCTCATTATTGTGTCCTTTCTCATTATTGTATCATAATAAATCACCATTCCTAGTACCCCCCATCATGTGTTTGGTTGTCTATGCTTTATTCTAATCATAGTCCTACTCGATATAAATTTCGAGCATTTTGTCGAGTTTGTTTCGGGTATTTTGAATCTCAAAAGGGGTACGTGTGTATTGATCCAATATCAGACAAGCCTTATGTATCCCAAGGTTCGCAGTATGGGTATCGGAGGATAGGCGGTATCGACGGTTTCAGATTGGAGTATCAGATTTTTTGGTGTCGGAAAACAAACAATTATTAATAAATTATTACAATTTTAGAAGATTTTTTATAAATTTAGGCACAATTTTAAGAATTTTCTATATTGTTTCTTAGCAATTTTGGAAATAATTGTAATAGTAGTCACCCTTGCCGATTGGTTTACCTGCAACAAGTTTTCTTCTTTTATATACTTTTACAACCTTACTATACTTACAAACCTTGCAGTTGGTCTTTTTCGTTCAATTTTCTTTGCGAAATTGACTGAAAAAGAGATCCTCGATGTCAGTATTTGTCAATATCGGTATCGGTTGGTATTGGATCAAGAACCGTATTGGTATTAGCCGTATTGGATCGGTATAAGCCGATACTGCAAGCTATGATTGTATCCATGTATGTTAGTTTCTTTGAGACATCTAGCTTCTTTGCTCGTCCTGGTACTGCACTTTCGGGGGAGCAAAATTGAGCGAAGTGAAGTCCCAAAGGAGATACTTTGGTGCTATCCCAATCTCAATCCGATCTTACCAATTTCACTCATGGATAAAAAATAATGAGATTGAGATTGAATATATCCCATCGAATGTGTTAATAGTCTATTATTAGTCCTACTAATACGAGAGATGTCGCCAGTTTCATAAGGTCTATACAGGTGCAAGAAAGAGTAATGCTTCCTCTAGTTCATGGTCATTACCCTAGTTGGAGGAATCAATTCCAGATCTAGATGCAGATAGTCCTCCACCAATTGATCTTTCTATGGCACTATGTAAAGGTCACCATAAGATAGTTACTCCATATCCATTATCTAATTATGTTGCACACTGAGAATTGGCTCTTCAGATTGTGTGTTTTTATCTTCTATCTTGTCTAGTGTCTACTTTTATTTATCAAATTTCTTTGAAGCTGTTGCTGATGAACATTGATGAAAGAAGAAATGAGTGCATTGAAAGAAGAAGAAAAATGGAACTTAGAAACTTGTGCATTTGCCAAAAAGGAAACAGAACACTTGTGTGCAAATGGTTTTACACAATCAAACAAGGGTCAATTGAAAGGTACAAATCCAAGCCATATTGGTGGCGAACGGGTTCACTCAAAGAGAGGCCATTGAATATCAAGAACTCCAGTTGCCAAGATGATTAACATTCGGATGTTGTGGTCAATTGCAACAAAAGATAATTGAGATTTTCACAACTTGATGTAAAGAATGTTTTATGAATGGCAACTTGCAAGAAGAAGTATATATGCCAATTCTTCCCCAGATTTACTTCAGGACAGACGAAGAAAAAAGTATACAGATTAAAGAAGTCACTATATTGCTTAAAGCAAGGGCCAAGTTTTTTAAGGTGGTCTGAGGCGGCAAAGCCTTGAAAGGCCTACGCGGGGCAAGGCGGGCCTCAATACTAAAATTTTGGCGTTTGCAGTAGTTAGGCTAATACACACATGTAATTACTAACACTTCTGATGCCCCAAGTCATCAGCAGCGCTCACTCTATGACTAGGAAATAAATGTGACTCGCATTTAGCACAAACCAAACTTGTTAAGCTGGTAAGGACCGAAAGGCCGGGGGCTCAATACTAAAAGTGGGAGTTTGTAGTATATAGTAAGTCAAGCCAAGCCTCTTGCTTATGCTTTAACTTCTTGTGGTTTCCTTCTAATTGGAATGATAAATATATAATTATAAAACTAGAAGCATACCATGCAAATTGTATTGTGTATACTAATACACAAGTGGAAGACTTCAACATTAACTACATGAAATTTTCAATCAAGAAACAACCGCAAAGAGTACCACTAACTGGAAATATAGGTAAAAAACAATGGGAGAGCGAAATATAAAGAGAACGAAGTCTTACATGGCAATTGAGCATCATAGTCAGAGATAGGGATAAGACTTAATGTCTTAGGACATATATAAAAGGGAAGCGAATGAAGAGGACAAAGGAAAAAACTCTGTGTATTAGCCTAACTACTGCAAACGCCAAAATTTTAGTATTGAGGCCCGCCTTGCCCCGCGTAGGCCTTTCAAGGCTTTGCCGCCTCAGACCACCTTAAAAAACTTCTGATGCCCCAAGTCATCAGCAGCGCTCACTCTATGACTAGGAAATAAATGTGACTCGCATTTAGCACAAACCAAACTTGTTAAGCTGGTAAGGACCGAAAGGCCGGGGGCTCAATACTAAAAGTGGGAGTTTGTAGTATATAGTAAGTCAAGCCAAGCCTCTTGCTTATGCTTTAACTTCTTGTGGTTTCCTTCTAATTGGAATGATAAATATATAATTATAAAACTAGAAGCATACCATGCAAATTGTATTGTGTATACTAATACACAAGTGGAAGACTTCAACATTAACTACATGAAATTTTCAATCAAGAAACAACCGCAAAGAGTACCACTAACTGGAAATATAGGTAAAAAACAATGGGAGAGCGAAATATAAAGAGAACGAAGTCTTACATGGCAATTGAGCATCATAGTCAGAGATAGGGATAAGACTTAATGTCTTAGGACATATATAAAAGGGAAGCGAATGAAGAGGACAAAGGAAAAAACTATTGTACCTCCTCCTTTGTAGTATGATGTAAATATTTAATAGGGACATTTTTTGTTACCCGCCAATTGCGAATTACTAATTTGCATTCAACCTCCCAATTATTTTTTATTAGTGTTACCCCCCACCCCCCCAATTAGGCATTTTTTTTGGGGGGGGGGGGGTGTGTGGGGGGGGGGGGGGGGGTGGGGGTTAAGAGTAATTAAAAAAAAGGGGTGGGAGGTAATAGCAATTAATTCTATTTAATAATATCCATAGGTTTAAGTTATGGAACCAGGTTAGATTGCATATTCAAAAAATTGGTATGGATCAAGTCAAATTTAAATCAAGGCGAGGTAATAGAGGATCTGAAACGCCAAGGCGGACGCTTAAGGCAGTGAGACGGATGCCTTTTAAAACACTACATGGGCCTTGGTTTAAGAAATTCGAAAAGGTGTGAGGATATGGGTATATACACAAAGTGGAGCAAAACATGTGCAATTTTTTTTAAAAAGATCTAAAGCTTCATTTCTTGCTCATTGTATACGTTGATGACACATCATCATTGGACAAAATTGCCCAAGCAAAGTGACAAGGTTGAAAGATTTTCTAGCCACCCAATTTTAGACCAAGGACATAAGCAAACTCAAATATTTTTTAGGAGTTTAGATTTCACGGTCCAAGATGGGTATTGTAATCACTCGGAAGAAGTACAAATGTACCATATCTGTAGCGCCCCGTTCTCCCGGTGCGGAGAGCGCGGCTAAGAAACACAAACGATATCGTTCGATCGGGATAGATTGAATTAAGAACTCGTCCTCGTTATGGATTTGTTTCTTCGGAATCGATTCCCATATTCAGTGGACCGTGCCCCAAGGATCGGCTTAGCGGCAGAGTCAGGAGGGACCTCTCCGCTGCTATCTTTTATTGCCTCGGTTTTCGATGTCGCTTGTTGCTTTCGTGCTTTGAGTTGGTTTTGGGATTGCTTGTTTTCTTTGAACGGTTTCGATGGTTTTCGTTCATTGACTTGCACTTCTATTCCGAGATTGGAAAGAGAGGAAGAAGTATTAATCGAGCTATTCGTGTGCAGGTGAACGAGCAGTAGGCGGCTTGCGAGCGGAGTCGTGAAGCGCCTCTTTCCTTCTTCTTTCCAAAATCTAAGTGAGTGGCTACCAACCCGATTAGCTAGCCTTGCTTCCAAGCTTCACTCCCTTGCCCCGATCAAACGATACCAAGTAATAATAAAAGAAACCAAGATAAAAGAGAATAGACTTGGTTAATATGCTTGTCAATCAAACCTGAAAACTGTTGCCTTATTGTATGCTTGTTCGTGCAAATGTTCTATAAAACGTGCTAAGTATAGAACACATCTTGTATATGCATAATTGTTCAGGGAGGCTATGCTAAATAAATCATACAATACTGCTTGTCGTGTACTCGTGTTCTAGCAATCGTGTTGCCTCAAATGCATGACTTGTTAACTTGTTCATCGTGTTCGATCATGGACAACTTGTGCACAAGGTATTAGTTCTGCGGACGGTCGCTGGGGCACTGGCACCGATCCGATCCGGGCGGAACTCGTGTGTAGTCTTCGTGTTCGGGACCGGATAGCTTGCAGCGCAATCGTGTTCTCTCGTAGCATGCTATCCTTGTCCCCGGCTACGTCCACTATGGCAACCATGCCAGTGATCATCGTGTACATTTAAACCTGTTGCATACTAACTTGTGTCTTCGTGGCAGGGAAGGCATGGTAAGTATTGTGCAGGTAATTCAGACGGGCAGGTAAAATCCACCGAACGGTGGCACGTTCATTTCAGTAAAATTCTATATGTTGCTTACTTGTAAATGAACTAAGGCAAGATAGAAACCCACAAAATATGCATGCTTCACTAAACAACGTGTTGATTGGTATAGTTCGGCTAGCTCGCCTTCACCAGCATGTTTCGATATGCTGACCCTCGTTGAAACAGGTTCTCCGCACCAAGGCGAACCGAGCGAGGAGCCGAAGTCGTCTTCCCGATCCAGTCCAACTGTCGGCGCATCTTCACCGCGCCCCTTGAAGCATTTTGAAGCCAGAAGCTGCAACTCTTCATACACAAATGTAGCTCCGTGGCAAAGCCGTCCTCCAGCCTGGAGGTCTTTATCATTTTGAGTTTATAAAGGGATGTAGTGTACAGGACTGCTATCTCATTTTGAGTCATCTCTTTTGTAAGCCATTCGGCATATTAGCTGACTCGTTCAGGAGTTTGTAATAGATGTTCATTATCAATAAAGAGAACTTTTCCATGTTTCAAATCTGTGTTTCAATTTATCTGCGTACTCTGAATATGTGCTTGCTATGCAAATCATTAAAGCCTTGTGCGGGCGCAACTCCAGGCCCGCACGGCGGTCACGATTCGGGGGACGCCTCAAACGATTCTACGGAATCGGGTCGTGACATAGTGGTATCAGAGCACAGATTCAAAGTTCCTTAGACTTCGTACTGGAAAAGTTCCTTTAACGATCAAATTCCTGTGCGAACTCTTGAACTCGCTAGGCCAAAATGAGATACGTTCATGCAATAAGTCCATAATACATTATGATCCTAATATAATTTACCTTCTTTTGAAGGAGTGGCTCCAGCGCAATCTGCAGCGCAAACACCGGACGAAATGCAAGGCCAAGGAAGTAGTTCGGGTACTTCGGGAAGTTCAGAGAGCCAGCGAGCCGTGCCAAGCATCGATCCCGTCCAACGAATGTTGCAGATGTTGGAGGCAAACCAACAAAGGGACGAGGCTCGCTACGAACGGGCCGAGAAGCGAGCGGAAGAGAGTCAGCTCAAGTTTCAAGACAATATAGAAGCACGATTCTCAGTCCAGCAAAAGCAGGTAGATACCCTGCAGCAGATCGTTCAGACTTTGGCTGCCAACCATTCCGCCGCAACGGCAACGATTCCGGTGGAACAGTCCGTGCTTGAAGTAGAGAAGCCACAAATTCCAAGAGCGAGGGACGTGACTGCCTTCGACTTTGGCCACTTCAAGAAAGTCTGCAACACCCCATTCAACGGGACTGAGGACCCAGTCGTAGCTCTAGATTGGTTGGCCGAACTTGAAGATCACTTCGCTCTGCTAGAGGTCCCCGAAGATAAGCGCGTCTCCTGCGCGCAACTACAGCTCCGTCTCAACGCGCACGATTGGTGGGACGTGCATCGACGATCTCTCCAATTTGATCACGGAGAGGAGGCGATCTCGTGGACGACTTTTTGTGCCGCGTTCGAAGAGGAGTTTGTACCCCCTCCAGTACAACGTCAAATGGAAAACGAGTTCGTGCAGCTGCGGCAAGGCAGCATGACAGTTAAAGAGTACTCCGCCGAATTCAACCGACTCTCCAAATTCGCTAGGGCCTATTTACCTGATGCACCGAGTCGAGCAAGAAGGTTTGAAGGTGGACTACGCTCTGCCATCCATTCGCACGTATCCGTTCATCAGTATCGTACAATGCGTGAAGTAATGAACCACGCCCTATCGCTTGAACCACTCTATCCTCACGTTCCTGCCGGCGCTGTGCATACCTACACAATCACAAACGCCAAAGCAACGAGAGAGGAAACAACGCTGCAAAGCGTCGGAACGACGGTAGTCAACAAATAAAGCATTGGAACATTACGTGTCGGTTCTGTAAAAAGACTGGACACGATAAGAAGGACTGCCGCTTGAGACTTGGATTATGCCTCGCTTGTGGACGATCAGGCCATGCTATTAATTCCTGCCCGAACCTTCCTGATCGCCGTCCTGAACGCAATAATCCCTAACGGTAGGTCCTATTCTTAAGTTTCGGGACGAAACTTCCAATTAGTTGGGTAGGATGTAGCGTCCCGTTCTCCCGGTGCGGAGAGCGCGGCTAAGAAACACAAACGGTATCGTTCGATCGGGATAGATTGAATTAAGAACTCGTCCTCGTTATGGATTTGTTTCTTCGGAATCGATTCCCATATTCAGTGGATCGTGCCCCAAGGATCGGCTTAGCGGCAGAGTCAGGAGGGACCTCTCCGCTGCTATCTTTTATTGCCTCGGTTTTCGATGTCGCTTGTTGCTTTCGTGCTTTGAGTTGGTTTTGGGATTGCTTGTTTTCTTTGAACGGTTTCGATGGTTTTCTTTGTTTTCGTTCATTGACTTGCACTTCTATTCCGAGATTGGAAAGAGAGGAAGAAGTATTAATCGAGCTGTTCGTGTGCAGGTGAACGAGCAGTAGGCGGCTTGCGAGCGGAGTCGTGAAGCGCCTCTTTCCTTCTTCTTTCCAAAATCTAAGTGAGTGGCTACCAACCCGATTAGCTAGCCTTGCTTCCAAGCTTCACTCCCTTGCCCCGATCAAACGATACCAAGTAATAATAAAAGAAACCAAGATAAAAGAGAATAGACTTGGTTAATATGCTTGTCAATCAAACCTGAAAACTGTTGCCTTATTGTATGCTTGTTCGTGCAAATGTTCTATAAAACGTGCTAAGTATAGAACACATCTTGTATATGCATAATTGTTCAGGGAGGCTATGCTAAATAAATCATACAATACTGCTTGTCGTGTACTCGTGTTCTAGCAATCGTGTTGCCTCAAATGCATGACTTGTTAACTTGTTCATCGTGTTCGATCATGGACAACTTGTGCACAAGGTATTAGTTCTGCGGACAGTCGCTGGGGCACTGGCACCGATCCGATCCGGGCGGAACTCGTATGTAGTCTTCGTGTTCGGGACCGGATAGCTTGCAGCGCAATCGTGTTCTCTCGTAGCATGCTATCCTTGTCCCCGGCTACGTCCACTATGGCAACCATGCCAGTGATCATCGTGTACATTTAAACCTGTTGCATACTAACTTGTGTCTTCGTGGCAGGGAAGGCATGGTAAGTATTGTGCAGGTAATTCAGACGGGCAGATAAAATCCACCGAACGGTGGCACGTTCATTTCAGTAAAATTCTATATGCTGCTTACTTGTAAATGAACTAAGGCAAGATAGAAACCCACAAAATATGCATGCTTCACTAAACAACGTGTTGATTGGTATAGTTCGGCTAGCTCGCCTTCACCAGCATGTTTCGATATGCTGATCCTCGTTGAAACAGGTTCTCCGCACCAAGGCGAACCGAGCGAGGAGCCGAAGTCGTCTTCCCGATCCAGTCCAGCTGTCGGCGCATCTTCACCGCGCCCCTTGAAGCATTTTGAAGCCAGAAGCTGCAACTCTTCATACACAAATGCAGCTCCGTGGCAAAGCCGTCCTTCAGCCTGGTGGTCTTTATCATTTTGAGTTTATAAAGGGATGTAGTGTACAGGACTGCTATCTCATTTTGAGTCATCTCTTTTGTAAGCCGTTCGGCATATTAGCTGACTCGTTCAGGAGTTTGTAATAGATGTTCATTATCAATAAAGAGAACTTTTCCATGTTTCAAATCTGTGTTTCAATTTATCTGCGTACTCTGAATATGTGCTTGCTATGCAAATCATTAAAGCCTTGTGCGAGCGCAACTCCAGGCCCGCACGGCGGTCACGATTCGGGGGACGCCTCAAACGATTCTACGGAATCGGGTCGTGACAATATCTTCGGACGAGTACGAGAGTGACAAGATGTAAACCAATTAATACTCCTTTGGATCTAAATACGAAACTAACAGCCGATGGTGGAAAGTTGCTAATTGACAACGTAAAAGATATCAAAGATTGGTTGGGAAGTTGATATATTTATCAAAGACTCAAATTCGTAACATTTTCAATTAGTCTCGTGAGCCAATCAAGTTGTGAAAAGTGTTAAGACGCTAGTCGAGCGGGTACCCGCCGCCTAACGCCTAGTCCGCCGTCTAAATCTAGGCAGTTCAAAAAAAAAAAATTGCAGAAAAGTCCATAAAATCCCAAAACATGCATATACGAAATTCAGAGGGACTAGGCAGACGCCTAAGTGGGCATCGGACGAGCACCAGGGGCCTAGTGCCTACACGACCTCCTTTTAGAATAGTGGAGCCAATATATGCATACACCATGGGTACCACACATGAAGGCAGTTATGAGAATAATATGGTACCTGAAAGGGTGTCCGTGAATGGGTTTATTATTATCCAATCTTGGTAACATGAAATTGGTATGGTTCGCAGATGCAGACTGGGTTAGTTGTCAGGATAATAGGTGATCTACTTCAGGATACTGCGTTATTCTCATAGGTAACTTAGTGTCATAGAAAAGCAAGAAGCAATATGTGGTAGTCAGATCAAGTGCATAAGCCGAGTACCGATGTATAGCAAATGTTGTCTCCAACTTATGTTGATTCAGATCCTATTTACGGAGATTGGAGTTGTATCAGAGACTCCGATGGAATTGTATTGTGACAACAAGGACGTCATTACTTTTGCAAGTGATCCAGTACAACATGATCGTACTCATCACATATGATAGATACTTTATTAGAGAGAGAGAGAGAGAGAGAGAGAGAGAGAGAGTTGTGTCTCACTTACGTTACTAGAAACGCAGCTTGCAGGTGTGCAAACCAAATGACTATTCAAGGCTGAAGTTTGTTATCCAAGATTCCAATTTGAGTATGATTTTGGTATTTATGCTCCACTTGAGGACTCTTATTTTTAATCGATGAAAAAACCCCTAATCTATTGGTGCCTCTTTTCTATTGTTCTTCTAATGCTCCGATAAACATGAGTTTGCATAACAATGTTAATGAAATATGTGAAAAGTAACAAAAGCTACTTAAAAAAACGTACGCTTATGGGTTGCAACCAAGGATCAAAAAAGTTAAAAATTGGTTGATACTAGTATGTACAGTTTAACTTCCAATACTTACTAACAGTTAAATCAAATAAATCAACATTCAATCCTTTAACTTTTAGTCCAACAACAAACTGAATATATCAAACAGCAACTCAGTGCTCGAGTCTAAGAGTACATAGCAATAACGGTAAGAATATCCAACTCCTACTCCCTAAGTTAAGCAAGCTAAAGGAAGGCTAAGCTCAAAGATCCATCTCTCAATCTAATGGATAAGAATGGCAACACACATCATATTGATAAGTGTTTAACATTTTTATAAAGTAGACAAGATAAAAATATTGAGGAGAGAATTGAACCTGTGAAAAGCATCAACAAACTCCATTGTCTTGGTGTCAATCATGACAACTGGAAATTCGAGGATCTCAACTTTCCCCTCCAAATCAAGGACCAAAACATAGTCAAATTTTCGATGCTTCAACTTATTGAGTTTAGAGGCCTCCACTTGGAGGTCCGTTTTGTAATTGTGGTTGAACTTGTCTAGGTGCAAAGCATCATCCATCTAAAGATATTGAAGACAAAAAAAAGGTAGGTAGGTTGGTAAATTGTTATAGATAGGAAAGCATCAGTGTAGTGCAGGAGATAGTTAGAAGGAACAAATAATAATATCTCAAGGAAAAAGGAAGGGCATCAAAATCCCATCAATCATATTATTAACACGTTTATATATACTATATCTGGTGATGCCCGTATACTTTCAAAGTAAAACTGCCAACTTTCTGTCTATTCTTCTGATGGAAAGCCACCAATTTTCCTATTTTTTGGTTATTCATCTATGGTATGTCATAATATGTAATCTTTGTATTGTACAGGTAACATCTATAAAAATATGGATAAGAGTGCTCTCACACTTTTGTGATAGAAGATTCACCTCAGCTCTACTTAAAAAGTAAGTTGATTTTTCTGATTCATTTACCTTGTTAGTTTGAGTATAATACCAATACCCATGTGGGATTGGGTCCCCTAATCCTGAATGCCAATGCATATTTGCTTAGTGAACCTCCTACATACATACATAGTAATAAAAGCGGAATTTATTCTATAAATGTTGTTAACTGATTACATATTGGCAGAAAAGAACCCTCCTCTGAAGGAGAGCGCATTAGTCAAGGCACTACAAAAGTTACTCGGGACTGCCCTAGTTTTTTTTATTTACAAGCTTGCCACTAAAAATTTTTACTAAGGGAATGCCCACTACCCCTCCTCCCTCCTCTGACTTCCTATCGAAACCCTAACCGTGACGTTTCTGGTGTTGGAGCCTCACCCATGGCGTCGTCGGCAAGGTTGACGGTCCCATCTACCCCCGCTCAACTTCGACCCTCATCCACCCAAGAGCCACGGGTCTGCGACGTCGTCCCCAGCGTCCTCCTCCATGGACGACTTCTTTGGCAACATCTCCACCGCCGACCCCGACGGCCTCTTCGCCAAGGCCGATGTCGGCTCCGACGTCGGGATCACGCTGGAGTACCTCAGCAAGGACGAGAACAGGGTCCCGGGGGGTTCTCAGAGGATCTGTGCTACCAATATACTGGACTGTCCAAAAATTTGACAGTCCAACATAAATCCTGGATCCAATTAGGACTGTAGAAATTTTCTATACTTTTGTATGTTGTGAGGACTGTACAGTACCAAAGTTTAGTGGGCAGCCTCTTAGTAAATTTTTGAGAAATTTTGACTTATCTCCCACTTTTATTTACCATATTTAAGGGTGTACTCCACAGTTTTTCCATAATGTACAAGACCACCCACTTTTGACGGAATCCGTCTGGAATTGCGGTCAACAGCTTTGACCAAAATGTCCCTCCCATTGTCTTCTTCCTCGTTCCTCTCACCCCTCCCCTTCTCCCCCACCCCCTGCGGGCAGGCTGCCGCTGCAACTCTCTCCCCCACCCACCCTCCCCACCACCGCCACCGTCCCCCTCCCCGCCATCGCCATCGTCCCCCTTCCCTGCCCCTGGCCCCCCTAGCCAACATCCGCAGCAGCAGCAGCCGTCGCCGCCGTTGCTTACCGCTGCACCTCGCCGCCGCGCTGCTCGCCGCGGCTGCTATTGCTCTATGTTACCCGGACTCTCCACTTTAAGGAGAAGTACCCGTGTCGACCCGATAGGACATGGGTATGGATATGGGATCCGTATCCGATCCTCCATGATGACAATCAGATCCTTCATGGTGACAATTAGGAGACTAGTAGTGAAGTTGAAAGTTTATTTTAATATGGTAGTAAAGTAGATAGTTTATTTTAATATAGTAGACTGGTAGTAAAGTAGTAGGAAAGCTGAAGGGACGGTCCCTTAGAGACTTATTCAACTAGTTCAATAAAGTTTACTACTAGTTTATAATTACATGTCGTCTTTTTATGAAATCTAGTCATATTTCCGTAACTGTATCCAAATTTTGGATCATTTTTAGCCGAGTCCATATGTCCTTCAATTATGAGTTTGAAGGACCCGACTCTTGGATATGTACCCGTACCCGACATCCGTACCCGAATCTAGGTAACATAGCTATTGCTGCTACTGTAGAGAGCGGAGAAGGGGGCAGTGGCGGGGGAGCGGGGGAGACCGGTGGCAAGGAGGGCGGCGGTGGCGGGATAGGGGGAGCGATGGCGGGGAGGGGGAGCGGCGACAGCCTGCCTGCGGGGGGAGGGGGGAGGGGGGAAGAGGAAAGAGGAAGAAGACAATGGAAGGGACATTTTTGTCAAAAAAAATTTGGTCAAAGCAGTTGACCGTCAATTCCAGACAAATTCCATCAAAAGTTGGAGGGTCTTATACATTATGGAAAAACGGTAGAATGCCCCCTTAAATATGGTAAATAAAGTGGAGATAATTCAAAAATTTCAAAAAAAAAATTTAGGAGCAAACTTGTAAATAAAAAAATGGGCAGCCCCAAGTAACTTCTCTAGTGCCTTGAGTAATGCTCGAAGGAAAAAAAAAGACAGAGAGAAACCGGGGGAGGATAGGAATCGTCCACTTCTCTTCCTCCAACTTCCATTGACATACGAGGAGTATTACAAGGACGATAAGAAGAAGAAGTTCTTAGCTAGATCGTTAAGACGAGAATAAGAAAATGTGGATCAAAAGATAAGGTTTTGGATGTTGAAAACTTTACTATACTAGAGAAAGTTTACAACAAATATGAATGTAATAATTTTGTCAATGACCATGCATACATATGCAACATAGCTATAAAAAACGTAGAACGCATGATGGAAAACTTAATTGATATACCACAGTTCTAATTTGTCCTTCGTTATCCGATTTTGACTCGGCCAATCCAGCCGCTAGCCCATCCCGCGCTCAGCAACGGGATCGGGGCACTACCCTCTGCCCAAATCCTGGGACTATTCTCTGTGTTACCAAAATTTCCTCGAGCCGTAGCCCGACATACTCACTACCCAATTCCTGGGACTAATCACAAATGGCGATGTACGGTCCCAGATCTCTATACAGAAGTATAATATAATTCAGCATTCTAAAACATTACGTGGTAACATAAATGCGATTATTATCTTTGTTATCTTTTGTGAATTCTGGCTAGGTAACTTTAAGCAGTAATTTACACAAACATGAATGTAATCATTTTGTTAAACGTGAAAATAAAGGATTGAAGAACCAACACCACTCACTTTAATCTGAATAGACTTCCAAGCATGACCTTATAACCTCCTGAATCGATCCCTCCACATAAGCCCAAGTCGAACAGACTTCTTCGAGCCAACCCAACCATCAGAATGCACCGTGCGGAGCGGGGCATTACACGATCAGTATCGAAAGCGGTAGATATTGGATCGGGATCGGCCGATAGTACAAACTATGATTATTTCAACTATAACTGTCACAAAAAGGTAAGAACCCAACGTTGATCCTTATGTAAGCAATAGTTATAATAAACGGATTAATCTCTCCTCCAATAGTTCACACAGCCCTTGTCAGTCTATCATACATATCATTAATAAAGTACTAGAAACGTATTTCTTCTTCAAAGCTCACCACATTATCTCCCTAGGACTACGATCATAAGCTTTCTCTAAGTCAATAAAAATTATATGTAAATCTCCATTTTTCTTTATAAATCTTTCCATTAATCTACTTCGTAAATAAATGGCTTCCATAGTAGACCTCACCGGCATAAAACTAAGCTGATTCTCTGAAATTCTAGTATCTTTTCTTTATTTTCGCTCAATCAATCTCTCGTCGTTTCATGTATGACTCATAAGCTTAATCTCTCGATAGTAATTACAACTTTGTATATGTTTCTTGTTCTTATATATGGGTATTATAATACTCCACTATTCATTTGACATCTTCTTAGTCCTTAAAATTTTGTTCAATAATTTAGTAAGTCGCATCAATCCTCTCTCCTTAAATATTTTCAAACCTCAATAGGAATATCATTAGGTCCTATCTCTTTTTTATTTTTTATTTTCTTTAATGCAGCATTAGCTTCAGAAATTTTAATTTTACGACAATAGCAATATGACTTATCATGAACAACTTTGAGTCAAACTAAACTTTCTAGGTTGCTCTCGTTGAATAGCTTGTTAACTCCTCCATCGCTCCTTAATAGATCTATGCTTGCACGTCCAACAGGAGTCCTCAGAATACACAATAAACAATTATTGGACTCCAAAATAAGAAATTGACAAACACATAAATTAAAGAATGAGATAGAAGGTTATATCGTGTGGTTCCCGCAAGTAGTGTAGGAACCTGACACCAAACCAAGACACGCAAATCGATACGTGCACATGAATCGAGACATACATGAAAATCGAGATGCGTACGAAAATTCAAGACGACACGAATATCGAGATGGTAGACGTTGCATGTCAAGACGTACAAGAATTTCAAGAAAACACGAATTTCAGCAAGGATGCATGAATCGACGCGGCACACAAACCAAGACAAGCACACAACTCGAGGTGACACGAGAAACAAAACGATATGCAAATCGATGAAGCATACAAAAATCGGTATGTGTACGAAAATCGATACGACGCGGAATACAAGGTAGGCACAAAGACTGACACAAAATTTGGGACGGTAAGCATATCGAGATGGCATAGTGCCCCCAAGCATCACGGGGGTCAAGGTGTCATGCTATCCGAGGTGATACGTAGATCAAGGTTGCACAGAAAATGGTAATGACACACATCGAGCTGTACGAGAATCGAGACGGCTCGCAGCCCAAGCAGTATAGGGTCCAAGAGGTCCCGTTGCTTGAGGCGTTGCACAGAGCTCGAGTGCTTGCTTCCTGAGGCGGCACGGAGAACGAGACTATTTGATAATAAACGAAAGAAATTGAAACTAGGTTTATACGAAACCCTTTCTTTGTTCACAAACAAGAAAAAGAAGTACAATTAATCCTATACGAGGATGTTAAGTACAAAAATTTGATTCTAGAAAAATATTGCTATAGGAGTCTGATCTGCGGCCGATCACTTTGTCCCTTGGACCACACGATGACGAAGAAGTGCTGTAGAAGACGAAGAAGAAGCTTCAAAGACTGCAGAAAAGGTTTAACTCTCGTTGCGAAAGCTTTCTATATGTGCTCTCTTGACCTTGACCTCTGTCTGTAGCTCCTCAATTCTCTCCACCGTGGACCTCGATTCCACCTCTATTCTCGACCCTGGACCTCCGTGGTCGGAGATCTCTATTTATAGGGTTTGATCACAGTCGGCATAGAAACCGCTTTTGACGTGGCATCTGGTTTCATCTTATCCTGAGCGTAAAAGCTCATCTCTGCCTGTGTAAAATAGGCAGCGTATTCCTTGAATGCGTAAACGGCGTCTTATGTCAAGGATTATGTCACTAGACAACAGTCTGGGGCTCTGTGCAGAATTATCATTACAGCCGTCCTCTCGATCGTTGTGCAGTACTTTTTGTCAGGAGTCTGGTTCACTGCTTCGTCTGACAGGTTCATTCGAGGAATACGAAAAGTTCCTCGTACAACTTCCCGCTGCATTAAAAGCAGACAGGTTTTTACGCCGAAGTGGCGATGTAACAACCTTTTTACGCCAAAGTAGTCTGGAAATACTGCTTTACGTGGATTGTTCTGGAGCTCTGTTTTACGCTGAACAGCGTTGAAGCTCTGTTGTACGCCAATAGCTCTAAAGTCATGTTTTATGCCCCCCAGTACTGGAGCTATGTTTTACGCTGGATTCCTGCATGTTGGGTTTTACGCGTATGATTCCCCAACGTATTTTTCGTGCTTCTACAGAGACTCGCTCCTCCGAGCGCACACTGTCTGAGAACAATGCCGAGTTTGAGACTAGCTTGTTGCTCGAGCATCGCGGGCCCAAAGGCGTCCCGCTTCTCGAGGCGACGTCTTCGAGGCGGAAGATGTTCGGTGGACGAGGAAGACATGCATCAACTTAATACCCTAAAAAACTTCAACTTAATACCCTCAACAATTCTATTTTTCAACTTGATATCCTAACTTCGATATGCATCAACTTGATACTCTAAAAATGACGAAACTACCCTCCTTTTCCACCCAAACCCCCCCCACCCGGTTGCACCACCTTCGCTAACGGAGCCAACCCCACCCAGACCCTACCCCGACACCCTGCTCGCCCCTACCCACCGAAGTTGCCCCAACCCTCGCTCCCTCCAGCGGCTCCATCCCCGAAGCCGCCCCTGCCCCCCTCCTTTAGTCATTTTTTTAGGGTATTAAGTTGATGCATATCAAAGTTTAGAGTATCAAGTTAAAAAACTGGAATAGTTGAGGGTATCAAGTTGAAATTAAGCCTAAGAAAATAATAATGAAACTGATGAAGGAAGCCACATCTATGTCTGACCCAAGTTAGACATAACTGACATAAATATATCTAATGCTTTAATAAGACAAAAATTGAAACGAAAAAACAAAATGGCAAGAATCTGACAATTGCTCAAAATGCATAGATCAAATGGCGCAAATGCCACGACCCGACCCGCTTTGCTCAGCGAGAAGACTCGTTTGAGGAAAAGGATTTTCAGACTTGGCCCTTCAGGAGTTCCGACTTAGATTTTCAAAGGCTCGCTCGGAGTATCGCTCGACCAAGGCGAAACATCGCTAAGGTGGGTGACTTCGATGAACTTGTCTTTGCTTAGCCAGCACACTTAAAATGTGGACGATACATGCTAGTCGCTAGATGAATCACCCCTGCATGCTAATAAAGAATACAACGCACTTAGCTAAGAGAATATTCCCAACTTGTGTTATTCAATACTTATTTAACGTCCCGCAACCGCACGGTGCGTTACGTTGAGTCAGATTGAATAAAACAAATGCTGGTTACATTTGATTTGTTGGATTTTGGAAAGAAGTATTGATTGAATTGGTTTCATGTGCAGATGGCTAGCGGAGTTCGATGAGAAACAAGTGTTCGTTCAGAGCAGTACTGAGATAGCTGGGTTGGAGCGATAATGCCGTCTTCCTTAGTCCGATCGGTCGGATGATTTAGAGAGCACGGCCTGCTCGCACGGTCATACCAGTTGAGTAGATCGCGCTTGCATCGGACCACGGGTTCAAGGGATTGGCCGTATCGGCAAGACAGGATGCTTAACGGGATCAAACATTGTGAGTGGGCTCTTTCTCTTCTCCTCTACTCCTTCATGCCTAATAATATGGAAAATACGTAAAGGCTTGAACACTTGGGCTGAAACTTGGGAATCACTACACTGAGGCGTGATTCAAGCCACAATCCTTCATGCCTAATAATATGAAAAAAACGTAAAGGCTTGAACACTTGGGCTGAAACTTGGGAATCACTACACTGAGGTGTGCATAAAGTGTACGTCTTTTGCTTGGATAGGATTGTGGCTTGAATTGATTTGCGCGTGTGGATAGTTGGAGCTAGAGTTTGATTATTACATTTGAGGCAGCCGGTTGAATAATTGGGATTATGCTTGAATATGTTGGAATGATACATTGAGGCGTTGGGAATATCGAGAATTCGGGCGAGCGAGCGTGCATCCATGCACGAGTATCACTTGGTCGCTTTGTCTTGCAAAGCGAGCAGTTGTGGTTCGAAACCGAATAACTGCATCGGCGAGGGCATTGTGCCACGGTTGGGGCATTGTGCCATGGGTTTGTCTCGAGTTGGGGTGTTGCACCCAATTTGAAACACTGTGTTGAGAAGAGGCATTGTGCCTATGGGCATAACTTGATATTTTGGTGCTTTGGGCTATATGTTGAGGTTTGGTTTTGGAATCCTTGATTGGATATGTTGGTTGCATGTTTTGGTTGGATATTCGGTTGAACGAGTCTAGGATCGCTTGGTGGGGCGAGAATGTTCGATCCTCTCGTCATACCTACTTGTGTCTGCATGTCACGGACAACTTGTGCACAAGTTTTGGCATTTCCTCGAAACGGCATTTCCGGGGCACTGGAACCGTTTCGATCCGGAGGAAAATATTTGATTCGTGCTAGTCACGATGCATTACGGGACCTCCAGCGGGGCTTGCTTCCCGGGCTGATAGGGCGCGCCGTAATGCTTGGAATATGTCCTGTATGGCTTAGCCAGTGACTTCATATAGATAAGTGTTGGCTTGCTTTTCTTTTGTCGGTTTGGCTTCGTGTAGGCGCGGCCACCTTGCCTCGGCAAGAGTGTGCACTCGAGATTGGAATATAAACTTTGGTTGAGAAACGATATTGAGGCTTGGTTGATGGTTCGATGTTATCGTGCAAACGATGGCTTGAGTAGGACGGGTTGCATGCTAGAATCCTTCGAGTTGGTTATATATTGCTTGTCGTTTGGTTTGAGTTGAATGCTTGCATGCGTAAAATGCTTTACAGCTTTCCTTAACATGTCATTCATATGCCATGAAATGAATCTAGGATTCAACTAGAAAGATCACCATATACTGTTTGCATTCACTATTTACTTAGTGTCGGCTTAGTCGAGTGGGTTATCCCGCTCACCAGTACGGTTGTGTACTGACCCACGTTTGTGGGCAATATTTTAGGTACGCAGGCGTAGTGGCGCTGTTTGGATATACGAGACATGATGTATGAACTGTAAGTACCCTTGTGGGCTAGAGAAAAGAGCAAGAGTATTTCATCGCCTTCGTGGCATTGCCTTCGTGGCATTTCATGTGGACCCTATCGAGAGCTTCGCTGCGTATACTCTGATGTGTGCTTGGTACACAATACTTGACTTTCGTTGCAACTTGGTTGTTTCAATGATAACTTTGGTGTTTAACAACATCGCCTTGTACGAGCGCAACTCCAGGCTCGTACGGCATCACGTCCCGATGAGAACGATTGTCCTGCGGGAGAGCTACAACGTGGTGATTCACGTTCAGCGGGGACTATTGAGCTTGCGGGAGATTGGGGCGTGACGAATTGGTATCAGAGTGCCTGGTTCATTTTCTCAGACTTGGTCCTTCGTTTCATCACAAACTCTAAATAGCTTCTGCGTGTCGTCTAGCTCTTGACTCTACTCAGTGCTGCATTGGATGTTTCATGCAATAAGTCTATATATTGCTGGTTGTGGCTGCATGTTGTTCTTGGTTGCGTTGCTTTTGTTGGTTTTCGTTAGATCGCTTAGCCTCGTTAGGCGTTGTTGCATTCGTGCAGCAAGTTGTTGGGCGTTGTTGCATTTGTGCAACAAGTTGAGAGGTGTGTCGTTGGGTTGGCTTGGCTTGTCGTTCAGGGAGTTTCTGATTGCATCAGTGGATCAGTTGGTTGGCATTCGAGATTGGTTATGCGGCATGTTGTGAGTAGAAGCATTGGATTTTAGAATGGATCGTTGCACGAGTTGCTCGTGTGGCGCATTAGTTGAGCATGTTTAAGTTTGGCTTGGGAATATCAGGATAAGTTTGCACGAGTTGCTCGTACAACAAATGTGTGGAACATTTGGGTATTGGGTTGGACTACTTGGAAGAGAGCTCGATGCACGGGATTGCTCGTGTTGCGAAAGTATCAGACGGTTTGAGAATAGTTGGAAGTATTGAGAACGGGAAATAGCACGAGTTGCATCGCGAGATTGATAGAAATAGTTGGATAATTCAGACATTGCCTGAGTTTTGTGTCAGACTTAAGTTGTGAAAGGCAGGATCACCCACGAGGGATGGTTTGAACGGATTTTGGATAAGTGCAAAGGAATCGTAATGCGAGTAGCGACTTGATTCGGAGTGGTATATGGGATTACCACATAGTGAGCAAGGCATTGAAAGTATCTTGGCTAGACATCAATGGGAATTGCCTGAGCAGACTCGGGTAACGGGAATAAAAGTTGGTTGGTGCACGTCGGTTGAGTTGGGAAGAATGAAAATGGAGCAAGCGACTATTGAGTTGAGCAATCGAGAACGGACTTGTGCAGATGGAAGAGATCGGAACGAACATATGGGAGACGCTTGAGCTAAGCGATGGGTTAATTGAAGGATAGTGAGCACGGACTACGATTGTGGGCAACACATTTGAGCTGTTGGTTGAGTAATGAAACACGATCTTGGTTTGGAGGGGCAATGCGATGGATTTGAACGAACTTGAAGGATTTTGGATATTGCTGCTCGAGAAGTCGACTCAAGTTTAGCGGAAGTAGAATTTTGGGCAAGATGGTGCAACAATGGTAGACGGATTCTCCGGAAGACGTGAACGGATTGTGACAACTAAAGGCAAAGATTGTGGCGAACAGTCTTTTGAAGATAGCTAAACGTCGGAGCAACAATTGAGCGAATCACTGTGCTGCTCGAGCAAGTTGGACGTGCATTGTGGAACGCGGCAAACGGATAAGAATTTGAGCAAGTCTTGAGTTTCGAGAATCATTGCAAGTGGTAGTGCAAGAAGACGAACATGGCTGTGCGGAAAAAAAAATTTGATGGATTCAGGGCAAAACGACGGATTGATGGAAGACGGTTTCAACGAGCGCAGTTCTCGAACTGTGGCTTGGATAGATAGCAAGACTCTAGGTGATTAAGCGGCCTTGGTTGACAGATCATCAAAGGTAGTGCATAAAATGCTCGGATTCGAAAGTTCGTTCGGATGGAATGGTTCGGATTTGCAGATGAGATATAGCATGGTTCTTAGTAACTGTCCATCGTGATGACTTACAATTATCGAGCGTAGCTTCGGGACAGCGGATCCTAGCGACTTGACCGCCGATTAGAGATGAATATTGTAGACCCATAGAACGATCCTTGTGGCGGCGCATTTGGGAGTGCGTCGAGGGCAGATGTGAGTAGTGTGTGTTGCAGATTTGGCTTATTGACTGAGTGCTGGATTTGAGAGACCCTTGGGATAGCCTTCAGCTGAAGAAGCAGCCAGAAGACCGAAGCGATGGTGGGATTGGCCTAAGTCAACTGATGAGATTCAGAGTCGCAGATTTTTGTAGATGGCATCGCCTCTAACTCATCGTGCCCTGGAAGGGAATAGCATTCATATGAATTGACGACTGTGAAACTAGCTCGTGAAGTTAAAGCAGCGGCTCGTTCAGATCAAATCTTTGCGAATACTGGAAGGGACAAATGTGCCTCAGATTTACAAGATGTATTGGAACTTAGTCTGGGAAGCGTGCTCGTTCAGAAGGCAAAGGTGATATCCTGTGCTTCGAGGCAGTGGAAGGAGCGAAGAACTATTCCATGCGCAACCTAGAAATTGTGGCGAGTGTGTCCACGTTGAAAACGTGGCGACACTATCCCTTTGGCGTGGCGGCGAGATCTTCGTGGATCACACGAACCTCAATATAGATGTTCACCCAGTGAGGTATTGAGATGGCATGAAGAGGTGTTGGACTGAGCTGATCTAAGCAAAGTTTGATATTTGGGTAAGTCGCCTAATTGGGTAGTATCAGTTAAGATGATCGTTTGGTGCACGAGATAATATTTGGAGATGTTGCTAGTGCGAATTCAGAAATAGTTGGATGGATTGAGTTGGAACACGAACTAATTGAGTCGGTGGGAAATAATCATATTTGAGACTAGTGCTCAATCGAATATGTTGGAATGAAAATCATGATTTGGTTCAATTGGGAGTAAAGCAAATGGATGCCTCGAACATAAAGATACCCTTGTAACTTGTTCAAATTTTGCTATCGCAAGGCTCGGCTGAAATGCATGTATTTTAGGGACGCCTTAAATATGTGTACGATCCAAAACTAAGCGATACGAAGAATTCGTATTGAGCTGCAAGGAGGATGTGGGAATTCGGAAATTTGTACGAGCGTTCAGCAGAACGAGATGCGGAGTCAGAATCGTCAGTATGAGAGTTGCATAGAGCAGAGTTATGTATTGGACAAGCGGCATGTGATAGGAATGAGTACCAGCACGGTTCGTGGACGAACCTGATTCTAAGTGGTATATTATGTAACGCCCCGCAACCGCACGGTGCGTTACGCTGAGTCGGATTGAATAAAACAAATGCTGGTTACATTTGATTTGTTGGATTTTGGAAAGAAGTATTGATTGAGTTGGTTTCATGTGCAAATGGCTAGCAGAGTTCGATGAGAAACAGGTGTTCGTTCAGAGCCGTACTGAGATAGCTGGGTTGGAGCGATAATGTCGTCTTCCTTAGTCCGATCGGTCGGATGATTTAGAGAGCACGGCCTGCTCGCACGGTCATACCACTTGAGTAGATCGCGCTTGCATCGGACCACGGGTTCAAGGGATTGGCCGTATCGGCAGGACAGGATGCTTAACGGGATCAAACATTGTGAGTGGGCTCTTTCCCTTCTCCTCTACTGCTTCATGCCTAATAATATGGAAAACACGTAAAGGCTTGAACACTTGGGCTGAAACTTGGGAATCACTACACTGAGGCGTGCATAGAGTGTACGTCGTTTGCTTGGATAGGATTGTGGCTTGAATTGATTTGCGCGTATGGATAGTTGGAGCTAGAGTTGGATTATTACATTTGAGGCAGCCGGTTGAATAATTGGGATTATGCTTGAATATGTTGGAATGATACATTGAGGCGTTGGGAATATCGGGAATTCGGACGAACGAGCGTGCATCCGTGCACGAGTATCACTTGGTCGCTTTGTCTTGCAAAGCGAGCAGTTGTGGTTCGAAATCGAACAACTGCATCGGCGAGGGCATTGTGCCACGGTTGGGGCATTGTGCCATGGGTTTGTCTCGAGTTGGGGTGTTGCACCCAATTTGAAACACTGTGTTGAGAAGAGGCATTGTGCCTATGGGCATAACTTGATATTTTGGTGCTTTGGACTATATGTTGAGGTTTGGTTTTGGAATCCTTGGTTGGATATGTTGGTTGGATATTCGGTTGAACGAGTCTAGGATCGCTTGGTGGGGCGAGAATGTTCGATCCTCTCGTCATACCTACTTGTGTCTGCATGTCATGGACAACTTGTGCACAAGTTTTGGCATTTCCTCGAAACGGCATTTCCGGGGCACTGGAACCGTTTCGATCCGGAGGGAAATATTTGATTCGTGCTAGTCACGATGCATTGCGGGACCTCCAGCGGGGCTTACTTCTTGGGCTGATAGGGCGCGCCGTAATGCTTGGAATATGTCCTGTATGGCTTAGCCAGTGACTTCATATAGATAAGTGTTGGCTTGCTTTTCTTTTGTCGGTTTGGCTTCGTGTAGGCACGGCCACCTTGCCTCGGCAAGAGTGTGCACTCGAGATTGAAATATAAACTTTGGTTGAGAAAGGATATTGAGGCTTGGTTGATGGTTCGATGTTATCGTGCAAACGATGGCTTGAGTAGGACGGGTTGCATGCTAGAATCCTTCGAGTTGGTTATATATTACTTGTCGTTTGGTTTGAGTTGAATGCTTGCATGCGTAAACTGCTTTACAGCTTTCCTTAACATGACATTCATATGCCATGAAATGAATCTAGGATTCAACTAGAAAGATCACCATATACTGTTTGCATTCACTATTTACTTAATGTCGGCTTAGTCGAGTGGGTTATCCCGCTCACCAGTACGGTTGTGTACTGACCCACGTTTGTGGGCAATATTTCAGGTATGCAGGCGTAGTGGCACTGCTTGGATATACGAGACATGATGTATGAACTGTAAGTACCTTTGTGGGCTAGAGAAAAGAGCAAGAGTATTTCATCGCCTTCGTGGCATTTCATGTGGACCCTATCGAGAGCTTCGCTGCGTATACTCTGATGTGTGCTTGGTACACAATACTTGACTTTCGTTACAACTTGGTTGTTTCAATGATAACTTTGGTGTTTAACAACATCGCCTTGTACGAGCGCAACTCCAGGCTCGTACGGCATCACGTCCCGATGAGAACGATTGTCCTGCGGGAGAGCTGCAACGTGGTGATTCACGTTCAGCGGGGACTATTGAGCTTGTGGGAGATTGGTGCGTGACAAAAGCTGCACCTTTTACGCGGCGATTATAATAACTGCTACCCTCGTATGAATGATCTCCTGAATCTGCGTGTGACGCGTGTCCCATTATGAGGTAACGCGTATAATCGCTCATCGAAGATCACGGCATGCAAGCCACGTAGATAACTGCCCCTCGCGTAGAAAAGGTTGGCATAAAAGCCAAATAACTGTCACGTTGGCGTAAAAGCCAAATAGTTATCTTGTTGGCGTAGAAGCCAAGTAGGTGTCTTGTTGGCATAGAAGCCAAGTAGCTGTCTGGTTGGCGTAGAAGCCAAATTCTGCGTAAAGCTTGATGCCGCATGGATAGGTAACCAGCGTAAAGATAGCCAATTATCCTTCTTTGACTGAGGTCTTGAGCGTATTCTGGACCAAATAGCCTTATCACGCATCTTTGCAAATATAGCCTGAGTTGGCGTATTTCGAGGAGATAGCATACGGCGTACTCCTACAGTTAAAAATAGCCAGGTTGGCGTATTTCGAGAAGATAGCACATGACGTACTCTATAGCCGAAAATAGCCTGTTTTGGCGTAATATGCAGGGATGGTGGTGTGAGCGTATTAGCCTTAATTATAGCTCTCCCAGTCATTAAGAGTAGAACCAAATCTCGTGCATTAAATGCAGAGATCTGCCCCATCTCGCGCATTAACTACAAAGACTTGCCTCGAGTTTTGTACGAAAACAGCTTTTGACGTGGCATCTGGTTTCGTCTTATCCTGAGCGTAAAAGCTCATCTCTGCCTGTGTAAAATAGGCAGCGTATTCCTTGAATGCGTAAACGACGTCTTATGTCAAGGATTATGTCACTAGACGACAGTCTGGGGCTCTGTGCAGAATCATCATTACAGCCGTCCTCTCGATCGTCGTGCAGTACTTTTTGTCAGGAGTCAGGTTCACTGCTTCATCTGACAGGTTCATTCGAGGAATACGAAGAGTTCCTCGTACAACTTCCCGCTGCATTAAAAGCAGACAAGTTTTTACGCCGAAGTGGCGATATAACAACCTTTTTACGCCAAAGCAGTCTGGAAATACTGCTTTACGCGGGTTGTTCTGGAGCTCTGTTTTACGCTGAACAGCATTGAAGCTCTGTTGTACGCCAATAGCTCTAAAGTCATGTTTTACGCCACCCAGTGCTGGAGCTTTGTTTTATGCTGGCTTCCTGCATGTTGGGTTTTACGCGTATGATTCCCCAGCGTATTTTTTATGCTTCTACAGAGACTCGCTCCTCCGAGCGCACACTGTCAGAGAAAAATGCCGAGTTCGAGACTTGCTTGTTGCTCGAGCATCGCGGGCCCAAAGGCGTCCCGCTTCTCGAGGCGACGTCTTCGAGGCGGAAGATGTTCGGTGGACGAAAAAGACATGCATCAACTTAATACCCTAAAAAACTTCAACTTAATACCCTCAACAATTCTATTTTTCAACTTGATATCCTAACTTCGATATGCATCAACTTGATATCCTAAAAATGACGAAACTACCCTCCTTTTCCACCCAAACCCCCCCACCCGGCTGCACCACCTTCGCTAACGGAGCCAACCCCACCCAGACCCTACCCCGACCCCCTGCTCGCCCCTACCCACCGAAGTTGCCCCAACCCTCGCCCCCTCCAGCGGCTCCATCCCCGAAGCCGCCCCTGCCCCCCTCCTTTAGTCATTTTTTTAGGGTATTAAGTTGATGCATATCAAAGTTTAGAGTATCAAGTTAAAAAACTGGAATAGTTGAGGGTAGCAAGTTGAAATTAAGCCTAAGAGAATAATAATGAAACTGATGAAGGAAGCCACATCTATGTCTGACCCAAGTTAGACATAACTGACATAAATATATCTGATGCTTTAATAAGACCAAAATTGAAATGAAAAAACAAAATGGCAAGAATCTGACAATTGCTTAAAATGCATAGATCAAATGGCGCAAATGCCACGACCAGACCCGCTTTGCTCAGCGAGAAGACTCGTTTGAGGAAAATGATTTCCAGACTTGGCCCTTCAGGAGTTCCGACTTAGATTTTCAAAGGCTCGCTCGGAGTATCGCTCGACCAAGGCGAAACATCGCTAAGGTGGGTGACTTCGATGAACTTGTCATTGCTTAGCCAGCACACTTAAAATGTGGACGATACATGCTAGTCGCTAGGTGAATCACCCCTGCATGCTAATAAAGAATACAACGCACCTAGCTAAGAGAATAATCCCAACTTGTGTTATTCAATACTTCTGCTATTGACGAATCTGTGAACTTGTCACCAATCGCCTGTTCGTTTCTTATTCCGCTGCACTCGGAATATCTGTGCGACTTTGTGGCTTAGACATTTTACCGCCTGTTCAGATCATGGCCTTGCACGGGCGCGACTTATGCTCGTGCGACATCACGCCCAGATGGGAAAGATCGTCCCGCGGGAGCGTTGGCGCGGTGATTCGCGCCTAGCGGGGACGGCCGATTACCTACGGGAGATCGGGACATGACATACTATGAATTATGATTATGTCAAATAAATATCATAGAAGAAAGATTTACAAATGTTTGTAAATACTACATCAGCCAACCTGCGATCTTGCTATGTGGAGACCCTGCCCTAGTTGTGCAAGCTTCATTCTACTTGTTTGTAGTTGTTATACATAAGCATTTGGTGTAATGACTAGATGGTCATTGGCTACTGCATATGATGAAACACTTAAAAGACGTGTCAGGATCAAGAACTATATGGTAAATAGATAAATAAGGAGAGAAAGATTTAGATTGTACCATTGATGTGAACTTTATTTTCTCAATTAAAGCTTGAATTCCTCTATCAGCCTTCTATTTGTCTTCTTTTATTTCATTCTCAAATCCCTGACCTCTAAGATGCAAAACACAACCACATACTTGTTTTCTAAAAAATATACAAAACAAATCATGATTCACCGAACAAATCACATCGAAAGAAGGGAGGAGTTAGGTAGTGACTATCCTCTCGAGAGCAATTAAATTCACGACTGAAACATTAACAGAATCAACTTTACAAACAGAAAATAATTATGTTTACATGCAAATATCAATGAAATAAGCAGTAAAATATCAATGAAATAAGTAGTAAGAATGATAAACATATGAAAAAGAAGTAAAATAAATGCAAGAAGCGCCTAGGCGTGAAGCCGTCACCGAGCAAGGAGTACTTACCTTGAGGGCTCGGCTAGATAAGCAAGTCTTCAGCGATCTGGATCCAAGCATACACATCCATCGGGGGTCCTGAGAATACACAATAAACAATTATTAGAATCCAAAATAAGAAATTGCACAAACACAAGAATTAAAGAATGAGAGAGAAGGATATATCTTGCTTCAGCAATCCAGATCCAGGCTTGCATGTCCATAGGAGGTTCTTAAAATACACAACAAACGATCATTAGAATCTGAAATAAGAAATTGCACAAACACAAGAATTAAAGAATGAGATAAAAGGTTATATCGTGTAGGTCCCGCAAGTATTGCAAGGATCTGACACGAAACCAAGACACGCAACTCGATACGTACACGTAAATCGAGACGTGCACATAAATCGAGATGCGTACAAAAATTCAAGACGATACAAATATCGAAATGGTAGACGTTGCATACGAATCGAGACGTACACGAATTTCACGAAAACACATTGCAACAAGGACACGTGAATCGACGCGTCACACAAACCAAGGCATGCACACAACTCAAGGTGACATAAAAAACAAGACGATACGCAAATCGACGCAACACACAAAAATCGGTATGTGTACACAAATTGATGCCGTACGGATTACGAGGTAGTCACAAAGATCGACACAAAAATTGAGACATCGCGCAGATCGAGATGTCTCAAGGTGTTGCATACGAATCGAGACGTTGCATACGAATCGAGACGTACACGAATTTCACGAAAACACATTGCAACAAGGACAAGTGAATCGACGCGTCACACAAACCAAGGCATGCACACAACTCAAGGTGACATAAGAAACAAGATGATATGCAAATCGACGCAACACACAAAAATCGGTATGTGTACACAAATTGATGTCGTACGGATAGGCACAAAGATTGACACAAAAATTGAGACATCGCGTAGATCGAGATAACAAAGTGCCCCAGACATCACGGGGGTCAAGGTGTCCTGCTGTCCGAGGCGATACGTAGATCGAGGTGGCACAAAAAATGGTGATGGCACACATCGAGGAGCACGAGAATCGAGATTTCTCGTAGCCCAAGCAGTACGGGGTCCAAGGGTTCTCGATGCTCGAGGCATTGCACAGAGCTCGAGGGCTCACTTCCCGAGGCGACACGGAGCACGTGACTCCCTCCTCCGAGCGTGCACTGTTTGAGAACAATGCCGGGCTCGAGACTAGCTTGCTGCTCAAGCATCGCGGGCCCATGGACGTCTCGCTTCTCGAGACGACGTCTTCGAGGCGAACGACGCTCGGTGGTCGAGGAAGACATGCATTAACTTAATACCCTCAACTATTCCATTATCAACTTGATATCCTAAACTTTGATATGTATCAACTTAATACTCTAAAAAATGACGAAACTACCCACATTTCCTACCCAACCCCCCACCCGGCTGCACCACCCTCGCCCCTTCCAACGGCTCCATCCCCTCAGCGGCCCCTGCCCACCCACTTTTCGTTATTTTTTCAGGGTATTAAGTTGATGTATATCAAAATTTAGGATATTAAGTTGAAAAACTGGAATAGTTGAGGGCATAAGGTTGAAATTAAGCCTAAGAAAATAATAATAAAACTAATGAATGAAACCACGTCTATGTCTGACCCAAGTTAGACATAACTGACATAAATATATTTGACGCTTTAATAAGCCCAAAAGATAACCACATACTTGTTTTCTAAAAAATATGCAGAACAAATCGCATCAAAAGAAGGGAGGAGTTAGGTAGTGAATAATCTCTCGAGAACAATTAAATTCACTGCTGAAACGTTAACAGAATAATTATTACAAGCAGAAAAGGATTTATGTTCACAGGCAAATATCAATGAAATAAGCAGTAAAATATCAATGAAATAAGCAGTAAGAATTATTCACCAGAACAAATCACATCGAAAGAAGAGGCTTCTCCAGTCTGTCTTTTTCTTAGAGAATTTTGGAGCCATAGATTGAGAGAGAAGAGAGAAATATACCTCAAAGAAATGAGAGAAATTGGTGGAGAACCTTGAGAAATCCCTAGGGGACTTTTGGAGAGAGAGATCAAGAGTTAGGGTTAGGGTTTTGACATGGAAGAGGGGTTTTCGGTTTGGAAGATGGTAGGATGAAGGAGAAGGTTTATAAAAATCCAAATTCCCGAGAGCTGTTGCTGCTGTCTGGAACACCTAGGCACTCTACCCGAGTTATGTTCCCTTTGATAAATGCTTCTGATTTGACAATAAAGAATAGGTATGGTTCATAAATACATGGTCTAATGCATTAAGAATTTAAAAACATGTTAAGGGCAGTAAAGATATGCCATTAATTAATAATAATTTATACGAAAATAAGTAATCAGGGATACGAATCAACAGTGTCAATAACAATATCATAAAGGAAAAAAAATTCTAATCAAATCAGGGATACAAAATTATAAAGAGCATTGAATTCCTGCCAGAGTGTAAAACCAGATCATTCAAATCAAATAGATGGTAAATCCATAATCATTTGCGGAATGAATGATGATATTTGTATTTCAGAAACGTTTGTAAATAACTCTTTGTACATCGTTGCTTGGTGAGGTCTTTAAATATCATTGATTAGCAGTAAGGGCCGATTCCTAGCTAGCGGTGGTCCGAAGATGCTTAAATAACGTATCGCTTAAGGTTGTTTACACCTTCGTTAACAGAAGGACCCTTTCAGCTATTATCCAACGATAGTTTTAACCTTTAGAGCATAACTTCAAAGAGTCATTGACAAATGTTTCTTCATACAAAGTCAAGAATAAAATACTTTAGCATGGGAATTATGCAAATATATTATGATAGTTAATTGCTCAACCAAAGAATCTGAATAAGTGTAAATTGAGACATAATTGTAGCATGTTACCAAATGACTTTATTAGTCATTTAATTATATTGGTGCAATTGCCAAGAAGATGTCCCTTGTAGCTTTTTGCAATCACCAACTTACTCTTTTATATTACGTCTCGCCGCAAAGTGTTCCACCTATATGAGTAGATAAAGACTTTGGTATCCAGGATTTGGAAACACAATGATTAGTTTTGGAAACCCAAATAAACATATTCATATTCACCATTTTTCGAGCTTTACACAAGTGAGAGGTGTGCCCTTTCAAACCACAGTAGTGACATGTAATAGAACTGTTTGAGCTTGAAACTGGTGCGTGAATATTATGTGTGACATGAATATTTCACCGTGGTCTAGTGTAGATAAAAGCGTGATTTTGTGATTTACTAATCATCTTGTTACTTTGTGAGTAACTTGTGTTGGTGACCTTTTGTTTTGTCACTTGTACGTGTTTAGTGCTAGATTGAGTTATAGGTTGCATGATCTGTTTACCCAATCTGATCTCTAACTTTTTAGAGCTTGCAAGTAATTCATTATATTTAGCAGTAAGAGCATCAATTTTAAGTGAGGCATTAGAGTACTTCTCCTTCTCCTGTTTTAAGTCCTCCTTAAGTTTAGCATTTTCTTGATTACTTTCATCAAAGCAGTCAAGTGCTTCTTGTAAGCTAAGCTTAAGTTTGGAGATTTCAATAGAGTCATCAGAATAGGAGTTGTCTCTAGCTTCCTTAAGTAAACAAATGAGTTGTTCATTCTTAAGTTGATAAGATTTGATATCATTTCAAACTTGCTTATAATTATTCCTAAGCTTCTTGAAATATTCAAATAAATCAATAAAAACATCAGATAATTCATCATAGGAAAATTCTTTTACCAATGAATCATCATTTACCTCGCTTACATTAAGCACAAGTCTGTCGTATGTCGAGAGTTTTCGTCATTCTCGCACTGAATTCTTGCATTTGTTACTAGACCTTCAGTTTGGCATAAGCTTGCAGTATCTTCTTCCCTTGAGTTATTGTCATTGTTGTTACATGGAATGTCTGCATCTTTCTCCGTACTTGCTAATTGCTCATTAGGACACAAACTTGCAGTGTCTTCTTCATCTTCTTCATTGCTTTCATAAGTTGCTTCCAGCATTTTCCATATCTCATGTGATGTTTTGCATTTGGAAATGCGTTTGAATTCATCCTTGCCTAGAGCACGGTAGAGCATGTACATTGCCTTTGCATCATCGCTTACTGCTTTCTTTTCATCTTCGGTATATTCATCATCTGCTTTGTCAACTCTTTTGTAACCATTAGTAAAATATGTCCATAGATCAAACCCAAAAGATTTTAAGAATGCACTCATATGTGCTTTCCAGAAGAAATAGTTAGTGATATCAAATAGGGGTGGCCTACCAGGGAGTTGACTTTCACCATTGATGGGAAAGAGTGATTGTGTTGTTACCATGTGTTTTACTCTTTAGATGTTAATCCAATATCAAGAGAACTCGCTCTGATACCAATTGAAGGATCGTGTAAGACAACTCTAGAGGGGGGTGAATAGAGTTAGTGTATGCAGCGGAACAAAATCACCGGTTAAAAATTATATGACATGCAAATGGTGATTAACTACTAGCAGCTAAGTAAATCAGTTATGTAAGTTACTACTACTATAAATATGTATAAGTATAGGAGAGCAAGACAGGAATGCAAGCAGTTGAGTTAAGAAGAGAGCAAACGCAAACACGAAAATTTCATCCTGGTTTCCCTCTGAGAGGACTAGTCCAGACCCGAGAACTCTTGCTCGGAGTTGTATCCACTATAATCACCAATAGCGAATCACAAGCTTTGATCCGAAGGCTTGCCACTTCTTTACAACGACGAGATTTGATCCGAAGTCTCACTACTTCCCTCACGTGCGTTTGATAAAAAGAGCACGCGGACTTCAAACAGAAGAGAGGCTTGATGAACCAAGCTTTTACAACTCAAATAACTTCTAACCGAGATCGCACTTGGCACTTAGAAAGCTGAGGAGTTGATCTTGGGGATAGGAAAGTTTAGGCTCAAGATATTGCTCACAATAGGATAAAAAGATGTAGAGTTGGATGAGATTGGATGATTTGAAATATGGGAATTTTAATCCTATTTATAGGGTTTTAGCAAATAGAATTCGGCCAGAGTTCGGGTAGGTTTTAATTCAAATTTTCGAACGTTGGGCCAGAAAATCAAGGTGTAATAACTGGGTTGATTTCATACTATATAGGTTAGGTGACCGAGTTCGGCACGAATTCGGTCCGAGTTCGGTTGCCTATTCTAGTAAGGATTGCGTTTGAATTTGGACTGATTTGGTGGATAGGTTCGATGGTTTTATTTGAGTTGACTAGGCAACCTTCCTGAGGTAGGTATCTGTGGGTGGATAGGTACTTCAAATTGCCAATGCAACTCGACTTACATCAGTCCTAGACTCAATAAATAAAAGATCATATTTGCTGAAAATATAGAAAGAAATTAGACAAAAAAGATCCAGAGACTGGTGCAGATGTCTGTCTTTAGCAGTGATGGAATTTGACCTCAGTCACTTTACATCGCATATAGTATCTGCTTTTTTGTATTTAGTTCTCATGTTTGTCGATTATCAGAATCAGGTTGACCGTGACATTTTTGTATCAACAGTTGCATGTCAATCGAGACGTACACGAATTTCAAGAAAACACAAATTTCAACAAGGACGCGTGAATCGACGCTGCACACAAACCAAGGCATTCACACAACTCGAGGTGACACGAGAAACAAGACGATACGCAAATTGAAGCAACATACAAAAATCGATATATGTGTACGCAAATCGATGCGACACAGATTACGAGGTAGGCACAAAGACCGACACGAAAATCGAGACGATGCATAGATCGAGATGGCACAGTACCCCAGGCATCACGGGAGTTAAGGTGTCCTGCTGCCCAAGGCGATACATAGATAGAGGTGGCACAGAAAAAGGTGATGGCACACATCAGAGTGCACGAGAATCGAGACGGCTCGCAGCCCAAGTAGTACGGGGTAGACATGCATCAACTTAATATCGCATCAACTTAATACCCTAAAAAATTATGAAACTACCTTCCTTTCCTACCGCCTCGATCCACATGGAAACCTAGGATGAGAATGGCACTTGAATTCTCGATCCGCCGTCACCAAGAAGTGAACCGTCGCCTCGGACTCCGCGTCATGAGATAGCCCAAAATTCTAAGAAATCTCCCCAATGATCGAATCGAATCCTACATTAAATAGAGATGTGACAGCCTAGAAACACTTAGCCATACTTCTTATTCAAAGTATTCCAAACTTATCAGTTTAAAAACTTTGAAGGAGGTCTTGTAGAAGCATAAAAATTACGCGTCCAGGCGTCCAAACAAACCATGCGCCCCCTAAGCAGGCTCAGCAGAAATCAGGCTACAGAGGCACCCTGCGGCCCAACAAGGCGACGTTCATGCTTCCCAGTCAGCCGAAGCAGCCTTGGCCGTAGATGGACCTGACACAGCGTCTCGTCAACAGGATCGTCTCTGACGCAGAATCCTGACGAAAAGGATTTTCTGATTGCCTCAAAAGACGCGAACATACTAAACGACAGAAGTCTCACGTCAGCCCAGAACTTCTCTTGAAAGGTGTGCAGCGCCACGTGTACAGCCCAACAAAGATCCATGCGTCTTTGGTCCCATGTGTCCCAGACTCCGTGCGTTCCATGCGTCTCTGGCCTCGTGCGTCCCAGACTCCATGTGCCTCATGCGTCTCTAGCCACATGCGTCTCAGACTCTATGAAGACCAAGTCTTGCCGTTACACCTGAAGTAGCTCTCTCCAACCAAGTGCGGGCCACGTGTCAAAATTGACCAAGTCACGTCTGCAAAGGACGAGAACCGCCTAGACCTTCAGTAACGGAAAATCCCAACAAGCGCCCACGTGGCAGCTTAGCCTGCTCACGGTTACAGCTGCACCATGTTAGAAAGGTACACGTGGCATCCTCTAGCATCCACGCGGCCTAACATATGCGCCCAAGGATGACTATATATACTAGGGTGACATGCCCAAGACACACACAAACAGACAGAGAAACAAACAGAGAACAACAGAGGAGAGGAGAGGAGAGAGAACAGACGGGAGCTTTTTCACCCTGCGTCGGATCGTCAACGGAGTAAAGGAGCTGCCATAGAGCTCTTTGTCCATCGCCGTACCCCAGAATAAAAAAATTGTACTTAGATTGTCTGTCTAGGACCTCTTTGTACTTTTTTCTGTTTATTATTGAAGCAATCAATTTTAATGGCAAACACATACAATAATAAGTTACTGCTAAAGTTTTCTCGTGGAACATATACAAATGGAAACAAGTTTCGGAACTAAAAGCATTTCACAGTTATATTATCTGATATAAAGATAAAACTTCAAATTTATTAAATTAACTACTATTAAGCAGCATCTTTTTCACCTATATGAAATTTAGATGAGCGTCAATGAAAGAATAATCTTCCCTCTACAACAATCTTTCCTTCAAATAGTCGTTTCCTTAACCAATATGACGTGTCGGATGGATTTCTTAACCAATATGGTAGAGTTCCATGAATGCTTTACTCAAGGCAGTTAATATATTATTGGACTAGCTTCACAGGGAAAAAGAATGGAGGGGGGGGGGGGGGGGGGGGGAGGGGGGAATCATATTAACTTTGTGCGTACCTCAATGACTTGAATACCTTCAGCATTTGTGCGTACCTCAATTTCTTTGGCATCTGCCACATCACATGTAGAAATCAACTATTGAAGCCAATTCAAAGCTTGACCAACAAAGCAATACTTACCAAGCACTATAATTTACAAACAAATTGTTACTACTTACGTGCAATTTTACATTAAGTAGCTTCCATTACACATACTCTGTTCATGGTTTGAATTCCTGATTAAGAGACCACCAAATTAACCAATTAAGCGAGCGAACGACTAGTTTGCCAGTAAATCCTTTTATTAGAACACTACTTTTACATGATAGAGACTAAGCACCATGTGGACCTATTTCAAAGGCTATTTCGAAGTTCTAACTCCACCAGAATAGGAGTTGTCTCCTCATACATTAACTATAGATAGCAAGAAAACTAGAAAGAATCCAGACTATCAAACTCCACCAGTGTAGAGACAATTCTTTTTTGATCAGTAAAAATACTAAAATGTAAACACCAGTCTTCCACTGAAAGCTTCCAAACAAAAAGAATTAAAAGAGCCAAACTGGCAGAACTGCATAACACTGAATTTGTTTTGCCAATGTCCAAGAAATAAGCATCAATAGAATTTCGGAGCGTTCTACTTCTGTTGCTCCACATTCTTGAGTCTTAAATCATCACATATGAAGACTTCTAGTTAACAACTCTTTATCACTCTAGAAAGTTCACAAGTCATCTTGAAGGTAGATCTATATAGGTAACCTTATACAAGTTATCTAGCAAAGAGTGTTGATTCCATGCCACGTCAATAGAAAAGGATTTTGTATATCTCAGAAGAAAACTGTTACTTTCTCCGTACATAGCAGGCAAAGAAAAATGTCAACTCGGCAAAGAAACATTTCTCCATAGTTCTTTATATTTTATTCCAAAAAAATTATAAGTGTGTCAAATTAGAACATATGTTAGTTTAGGTAATTAAATATTAGTTTCTTTGTTTTAGACACACATGTTTAAATGGGTTTACGAAAGATTTGTTTGCACATGTCCAACCCACAAAACATGGTGTTTAAAATGTGTTGGTATATTAGAATGTATTAGGGGGTTTTATGTAAGATGGAGGGTTGTAAGGCTATATATATATATATATATATATATATATATATATATATATATATATATATATAGCCAAGAGATTATTAATAAAAAATAGAACTCTATAATATTCTACATGGTATCAAAGCACAAACCCTAGCCGCCACAAACCCTAGCCGCCGCTACCGCTGACGCGCCGCCACCACCGCCGCACTGCTCACCCACCACCACCGTCGCCGCCGCCACCACCACACTTCCGCCACCACCACGAAATCGCGACTCCTGCGGAGCCCGCAGGAGCCTTCTGTTGCGGTTCCCGGCGTCTCCCGCGGGTCGTTCCGGACGTTGACATCGAAGGCCTAGATCCGATGAAGGAGAGGCATGATCGGGTCTATGAAATGACGAAGAGGACGAACGTGAATCGTGAGACGGGTATGAGGTGATCGGAGAAGAGGAGGATCGATGGAGGAGATCATCAAGAAGTTGGACCCTGCGGAGGTCGCAACGTTTATGAAGCTGATGAAACTATCGGCTGGTGAGAGCGCGACACGAACACCGGCGAAGTTGGAGCTTCCTTCCATCGATCTGAAGCTTGATGGACCGGCCACCTACCTGAGTTGGTCATGACGGGTGAAGAGAACCCTCGCAAGAAAGAACCTGGAGGGTTTCTTGTCAGGAGAGAAGACGGAGCCGGATGAGGGCTCGGCAGGACGCGACGAGTAGAAGTCCACTCATATGGTGATATACATTTGGCTCCTCAATTCTTTAGTCCAGTCGATCGCCGCCACAGTGGATGGCCTTGAGAAGATAAAGGACGTGTGGGAGAAGTTGAGGAGGACCTACGATGGTGTGGGGAATAACTTGAGGGTTTTTCAGATCAAGGGAAAGATCGACGACACCGTACAGGAAGAGAAGACGGTGCATGAGTATGCCCCGGAGTTGGAGCGTCTGTGGTTGGATTACGATCACTCCTCAGATCGGGCGAGCTGCGAGGACCCGAAATGTAAAGAGAGGCAGGTATGTATGAAGGAGAGGAAGATGAAGTTTCTTAAGGGGCTGGCCGCAGTGTTTGCATAGAGGACAACACTACTTCTAGCCCAACCGAAGATCCCTACACTTGAGGAGGCTATCTCGGCAATGATCTAGGAGGAGACTCGCATCAAGCTACAGGCAGGGACACGTGGTCCTCCTGAAGTGAAGTCAGCATTGGCGGTTGCCAATTCAGGCGGCACAGGACCTAAGGGAGACCCCCGACAGTGCTACAACTGCGGAGAGGTGGGCCATCTGAGGTATGCTTGCACCAAACCACCCAAGAAGGAAGATTCAGGTGGTGGACGCTGGTAGCAGAAGGCGAAGAGGGAACTGATGGTGTCTATACTAAGGAGGATCAGGCACAGTTGGACATGCTGGAGGTACTCAGGAGAAAGCAGAGAGCGTCAAACGATGGAGACAGGAGTAAGACTGAGGCGGCATCCACCTCAGTCTTCACCAGAGGCAATGTTGTAATGTATGCCCATCCATCGGTAGGTACTGACGACTCACTCGCCCTTGCATCTATGTCTTCCCTTAGATCGTCGGACTGGATTGTCGATTCGGGTGCGTCTCGACACGTGACAGGGAATACTATAGTGAGTTCTCCTCCTACACTCACCTAGCATCGGCGGACATCATTCAAACAGCCGATGGTACTTTCCAGCCAGTGGTCGGTAAGGGTACTGTCGTTTGTACAGATTCAGTAAAATTATCCAATGTTTTGCATGCTTCTTCTTTTCAGTTAGTCTTTTGTCCATTAGTTCTATAAGCCTCCAACTAAAATGCATTGTCTCTTTTGATATTCCTAAGGTGATCTTCCAGGAGAAGGAGACGGGACGAAGACTTGGGACTGGCACTTGGCATGATGGACTGTGGTACCTGTATCGAAAAGGACTAGATTCGGCATTGGTGTCTGTGGCAGAGAGGGCAGGAATAGGAGGACCGAAGATGAGTGTCGAGGATACACCGATACTCCACCACAGGCGATTAGGGCACTCCTCTTTTGATATTTTGAGTAGGTTGTATCCATCTATTTATGAGAAAGCAAATAAGGAGAAACTAGTATATGATGCATGTGATTTAGGCAAACTTACTAGGAGCTCATATGTTAGTGCGGGCCACAGGAGCTCTTCTGTTTTCGATATTATACATTCTGATGTTTGGGGGCCGTGCGCCACAACTACTATGAATGGTTAAAAGTAATTCGTTTCTTTTATTGATTGTTCCTCTCGTGTCACCTGGTTGTATTTGATGAAGAATAAGGGTGATGTCTTTGCCTGTTTCCGGGACTTTCATAAACATGTCTAGACTCAGTACAGAGCAGTGGTGAAGGTACTGAGAGGTCTGACAATGGGACAGAGTATACCAACAAAGCACTTGAGGAATACCTGTCAGCCCAAGGGATACAGCATCAGACCACCTGTGCATACACACCAGCACAAAATAGAGTGGCAGAAAGGAAGAACACACCTTCTGGAGGTGGCAAGGAGCATGATGATCGCCATGAATGTCCCATAAAGTCTGTGGGGGCATGCAGTGTTGACAGCAGCTCAAATGATCAACATGATGCCCTCAAAAGTACTAGGATGGAACTCTCCATATGAGATATTGCAAGAAAATAATAGTGTTATACTCCCACTGAAGGTGTTTAGCTGCGTATGTTTTGTGAAGGACAATAGACCGTCTGTTGGGAAACTTGACCCTACAATAGTCAAGTTTGTCTTCGTGGGCTATTCGGCGACTCAGAAGGGGTACGTTTACTGGAGCCCAGTAGAGAAGAAGAGGTTTATGAGCATTGATGTTCACTTCAGGGAGCTTGAGCAGGAGATTGCCTGACTAAAAGGGAAGCTTGGCAAGGAGTTCGAGGTGAAGGACCTTGGCCTTCTTCGGTACTTCCTTGGGATTGAGATTGCTCGAGAAGCAGAGGGGATTGTTCTTTCTCAGAGAAAGTATGCGTTGGACCTTCTCACAGAGACAGGGATGTTGGGATGCAAACCTGCAGCGATGCCGATCAATCAGAGGTTCAAGCTGGGTGCTGAGGCTGAAGAACCAGTTGACCGGGACAGATATCAGAGACTGGTGGGCAAGTTGATCTATTTGAGCCACACACGTCCTGATATCTGCTTTGCAGTGAGTATGGTGAGTCGCTACATACATGACCCAAGGAAGGGTCATAAGGATGCAGTGTACAAAAGTGTGCTTTGCAATCTGGTGGGGGGGGGGGGCTGTTTGGGTAGCTCATAATATTTTTGGAGCTTTAAATTACTTATTGGGTCATGAAGATGTCCATTCCCATTCTCTATTAAATTGGAACAAGTGCCACCGAATTTTGCACTGAATTGCTTACTAAAATAGGCGAATATTGTGGTGATACATCTAAAATGCATAATATTTACAACCCATTAAGAAGTTGGATAGCTTGCTTAATTTGACAAATACATAGAACCGGAGCCAAGAATATTCAACATGTTAAAGGAGCTAAAATGTCAAACACAAATACCAAGCATCCAACTGAAACTCCGCATTCTTGGTTGCAGGTGCGGACCCACCCTAAGCCGAGGGGTGGGGCCGCCCCATCTTGAGTTTTCAGTTTTATGCTATATAGTCTTTTTTGTCCTATTATTTACTTAAATGTTCTCTTTAGCCTCATTATGCGTTATTTAATTATTTTTTAACCTTTTCTTTATAGATTCTATACAATATCCCCTTAAATTTCTAACTTGGAGGTATTTTTGGCCCCACACCCCCCTTCCGCCATCCCAAAAAAATCAATTTCAGGCAGCAGCATTAACTTGCCCAAAAAAATGAAGATGTTTCTATATTTTTTACATATGCATTGAATGATGTGAAGGCAAAGAATGTTATAAAGCTCGATAAATTAATCATAATGTTGTAAGTTTGTGAACAATCGTGTAAATCTACAATTTAGAGACTTCATCCAGTAATTTGCAATGGCAGTTGTTCACACATACAGATGCAAACGTTCACACACACATATGTTGCTGTTGGTAAAATAATAGCTTACCTAAATAGCCTCATTCAAATGATCATCAAGAAGATAAAAGGCTAGTGATTCCAATAGTGAGTGTCTACTTATGCCAAAGGATGCAGCAAAGTCGTCAACAATGTGTTTCCATTCCTGATGTGGTCTAGTCCAATGTCGGTCAGAAAGATAATACAGAAACTGCAAAGCATGTTAAGGGAAAGAGAAAGAACCATTATAATTGGCCATAACAGAACTGTATAACTTTTATGTAGAGGATACTATTGCCCGTTTTGCAACCACCGTGTCAGAAATTCCACACAGGAATAGAACATCAGCAGCAGCCCGCACAGTTTCAAAGGGATAAGAAGCTAGCCTCTCGTTCCTATTGGCCTCATCTTGGACCTAAACGATAATGGTGATTTTCTATCCCGCAAGCAAGTTATGTCAACTTCCCTTTCCTCACCATAACCTAGTTCTATACCAGGTTTGGACAAAGCTTCCTCGATGAAAAGCAGGGAGCCATGTGATCGAGCAGACTCAGTTGAACCATCTGAAACATCAGGTCATGCTCGCTTTATTGCAGCTGTCTTCTTTTCAAGGACATGAGAAGTCCACGAGATATAATTGAGATAGCGAGACTGAACTTTCTCTAAAAACTGATGTCGAGCACACCAGATAATAACTTCCAAATGCTGAATGGACACAAAATAATCTCAATGACACTAAATATATGTAGATATGCTAGTAAAACTCTAGTTATAAGGTAATTCAACATTTTAAGCTGGTTGCACATGTTTAAAACTAGAGGCACTGGAGACAGGATCCCCTAAAGGACAGTAAATAGAGAGAGAAAAAACAATGATGATGATGATGAAATTTATGACCATAGGGGACATAATAATCAAAGTATATGCTTATCTAACATTGACCCGAAACACCACAAAACCATTAAAAATGGAAGTAGAAGATATATTTGTCGTACTGATGTCCAAAGATAAATTACAGAATAATCGAAGCATCAGCAAAGTATATGTACGGGAACAGGTCCAGAAGTCGATATTGACCCTATCGTACTCCAGTCAGGTGAAAAAAGTTGCTAGTCTGGTGCATAAGCATTATAATACATCTAGTCAAGTTGACTAAGACTGGTTGGCAATCAGAATCCAGAAGCGATCTAATCTCCAAAGGGAAAACATTTATTACTTTCCAACCAGTTTGAAACCAATCATCATACTAGATGAAAGAGCTCAACAAGGTTCAGAAATGGTAGGAGAATTAGCTTAGGGATTGTGGTGATATATACTCTTTTACGGGCAAATCTCAGTAGCAGATAGAGATAAGAGAGCATTATTTCCCTTGGAGTTGATAGCTACCATGTTCAAAAAGAAGGAATTTTTTTAGTTTCCATCCGGTCTTCAGTATGCTCTTTCTCTTCTTCAACCTAAAATTAGACCTCCACTGGTCTCAACCATTTACGGCATTTTACTAGGTTTGACATGTCTAGCACTTTGATTCCTGATTGGTCTCAATTGTTATGAATTACCATTGGGTCAGTATTGGATGTGCTACAGCTAAAATTTCTCCATTTGTTTCTGGCATTATACTTAAGCTTCTAGAAATTATTTTATAATTACTGGAATTCAATTTCCATTCTAGAAAACTATTTCCAGTGCTAGAAAACGTAATTTTTTTCTGCTGGAATTAAATTATAGTGATGAAAATGCATCTATGGTGCTAAATAAGAAAATGTTAGGAACTATTATCTAACTAAGGTTCTAATTTTGGAAATTTCATGGAATTTGACCATTTAAAGTTAATCACATCCATTGCACACACACACACACACACCCAGACACACACCAAATTTCTTGTTCCAACCCACCTTCAATAGCTCGATTTCATTAATTGAGGAATCTAGGAATACTAAATTATCATATTGTATTGTAACATTTACTCATCTTGTAAACTTTAAGCAACGTGTCAATCCATACTTCAAATTGAAAGCTATCACAAGTCTTCCTAAGAAATTAACAAACACCTACTTCAGGCATACGTCTCATGCAGTTACGGGGCAATAGAACTAATTTTAGTGATTCTCCAAGGATTTTAACCTGTAATTTTTCAATACCCCAGAGGTTCTGTCAATTTACAAGTAATTAATTAATTTAGTAAAACAATTACTTTAGTATAATATCAAGGCATGTAAAAGGAAATTTCAAATTTTGTTTTTACAATGAAGGATCATATTGAATTAATTTGCAGCAATAGGATAAAAAAAGAGAAAATGTTCAAAAATGCTTCCATGATTCAAAACATAATACACTAGCAAATACAATAAAGGCATAGAAAACCATGCATAGCATTCCAGAAGCTAGAAGAACCATCCATTTTTCATGGGTACGCCTAGACAGGAAAAAAAGAAAACTTATTAATTCTTAACTTATTATTACTACTAGTGTTACTTTTATGCTTATTGCTTAATGCTTACTATCCTTACTTGATGTTGAATATTGGTTATTTCATATTTGTTGCTTCATATATTACTTTTATGATTATTTCATAAAACTTATTGCTTATTAGTTATATTACATATTTATTGTATACATAATTGCAGAACTTTTTGATTCAAGAGCAGCATGATCCTGGACGGGCGCCTAGGCGAGGCGGTGGCTTGTTGCCTCGCCTCTATGCCACTGAACTAGACCTTTGTTATGAACTAGACCTTCGTTAAGAGAGAATATGGCCTACATGACAAAATCTGATACATTAACCCTCAAATAGTAACAATTTAAAGTTGATAACTGTATTTATGAATGTACATAACAAAAATCTTAGATTAACTTAGCTCCTAACACCCACACATGCTAGAGAACCATAATCAGTAAGATTAATATTGTTACTTTTTGCCAAGAAAAGAAGATGTTGACCATTGCTCCATTCTCAGAAACATGCCAAAAGTTGTAGTTTGAAGCATTCAGTATTTTTGCATGCACATTTATAAAAGATATAGCAAATTGAAAACTAATCTCATCACAGAAGCATCAGTAACCACCAAGTACAGGGAAGTCTATCCAATTGCCTACAAAAATTTTCTAGGAAACTTGTAGAGGAGATTGTTCTTAAATTCTTGAAATTGTAAAATTGACTGTGAACCTGAAGTCCCTCTCACTTGTTGCCAAAATCTCAGACAAGGAGACTATGCACAAAGAAGGGTTTGGTTGTGAGTTAAAAGACTAGTAGACAGTTAATAGAACCTCCAGTAAGGTAGTTTCTACCTTTATTAGTATTTTAGAATATAACATTTCTCTACTTTCATCTAGTACAACATCAATACCAAACATCCATTTAAGCTCATCCTAACATGCAGTAATTTCATCCATAAAGGTAATGACTTACTCATGATCCTTAATTTTAATCAACGATGATGGAAAATGGTGTGGTACCTTCCCCAGTGGTCTGCAATAGTAACTCAATCAAACATATCCTTTATATATAGTTCCTGAGTCATCTCCAATAGTAACAACCAAACATATCCTTTATATATAGTCTCAATTAGCTACTTTGAGAGTTGTTTCTTCTCCAAATCCTCCAGACTATTTCCCTAGTTCTTATCACAATATTTTACTTAAGTCAATGAAATCATATGTAGATCCCTTTTCTCTCTAAATATTTCCAACAATGATGGATGGGACAAAAGGAACCTGAAAGTAATTATAGGTAATGTAAGGTATGTACTTGAAGATGTTTTCTCATGCCCATTAATATGGAATTAACTATAATTTGTTTTGAGTGAGAGCAGTATGGATTCTCTTTGGTCAGGCATTACCATAGGTATACAAGAATCTAGAAATACAATAACAGATAATTACAACAATGCCATGGAATCTATGTTAGGGTTGTGCAGAATTAGTTAAGTACTAACATGAGGATCAAGCCCATAATCAAAGAAAGTTCCTAGTTTAACAAAGTATGCTTAGAGGGCAGGAAAGATCAGAAAAATAATTTGACTCGAATTATGGCAATAGCTAAAATCTCACAGAAGAAATACCTTAAACCTGACTTCTCTTTGGTCAGGCATTACCATAGGTATACAAGAATCTAGAAATACAATAACAGTTAATTACAACAATGCCATGGAATCTATGTTAGGGTTGTGCAGAATTAGTTAAGTACTAACATGAGGATCAAGCCCATACTCAAAGAAAGTTCCTAGTTTAACAAAGTATGCTTAGAGGACAGGAAAGATCAGAAAAATAATTTGACTCGAATTATGGCAATAGCTAAAATCTCACAGAAGAAACACCTTAAACCTGACTTCCAAAGGATTATTCATTAAAACTCAACGACTCACTTTCCAGAAATAAGGATTCATCATGTAAGAGTCTAAGAACACGGTTTAAGAGCACATACCTTGTCTTTATGATTATGACGCCACAGGATGAGAGTCGGTCCAAAAAAAAAAATACAAGTATGCTTTCCACATTTAGCAGTTGAATTCCTATGACCTCTGTGTCAAGAGAATATCTGATAGGTATAACTGGCACTTCATTGATTGAGTCATAATTGGGTGGCTCAATTTGTGTATGATGATCGATATTCCATGATAAAACCTAGAAAAACAAACAAACTGATTCTATAATGATAATCAACAGATAAATTTTAGGAACTAACATCGACATTATGCATCATCTAGTACCTGATCTGGGGAAAGAAGTAACTTATTCCCACCATCATAATAGAGTTCTTGTGTTTCAGGAATGTTGCATCGTAGAGGTGGATGTTGAATATAAACGTGAGATAATTTACCTGAACTACGTAAAATTGTCCTTGGTTGATCTCTAGATAAGTTTTCGAGCATTGCTTTGTCTTCTTGTCTTTCAGCTTATTTCGCTCATGAAGCTTGGCAATGCTATTATATACTTCTTATGTTGTTAGAAAAAGAATAATATGCAACCAATAGCAGGAGTGAAAAGAGTTGAAATGTGATAGAATATTTTGCTTTGCTTTATTGATGTGAGGAGCTACATATTTATAGGAGGGGCCAACCCCTCTCTCTTCAATTCTATCCGATGTGGGACTAAAGTCCCGTTCATACTCTCAACACTCCCCCTCGAGATGGGGGATAGATATCAATCATCCTCATCTTGTTACATTTAGAAAGACTCGATGAATTAAGACCCTTAGTCAGACAATATGCAACTTGTTCTTCTGAGCGAACATGATCGAGCTTTAATATCCATTTTTCTAACTTCTCTTTAATGAAGAACCGATCGATCTCGATGTGCTTAGTTCTGTCATGCTGAACTGGATCATTAGCTATGATTATTGCAGCTTGACTATCACTCAGAAGATGCAACGGTGTTCCCTGGTCCAGTTTCAACTCTATCAACAGTGCTCTTACCCACAGCAACTCTGACACTCCTAGAGCCATAGCTCTATATTCTGCTTCAGCAGTCGACCGTGCCACCACCGACTGTTTCTTACTTCTCCATGAGATTATGTTACCTCCCACAAAGACACAGTACCCTGAGGTAGAGACCTTTTGTCGTCCATGTAGCTTGTCCAATCTGCATCGAATACCCCTCAACACCCAGGTGTCCATTTTTCTTGAACCATAGTCCTCTTCCAGGAGTCCCCTTCGGATATCTCAAGATATGAAAAACTGCGTTCATGTGGCCCTTCCTTGGATCATGCATGTAGTGACTCACTACACTCACAGCAAATGAGATATCAGGGCGAGTGTGGCCTAGATAAATTAATTTTCCTACAAGTCTCTGATATCTCTCACGATCAACCGACTCTCCTGCCTCTGCCCCCCAAATTATCTCTCTGATCAATTGGAGTGACTGTCGATCGACATCCCAACATCCCAGTCTCTATGAGCAGATCTAGTATATACTTCCTTTGAGAGAGGACGATCCCCATCTCTTCCTCGAGCCACCTCGATCCCGAGAAAATACCTCATCATTCCCAAATCCTGCACTTCAAACTCCTTGGCGAGTTTTGATTTCAGCTGGGTGATCTCCTCCTCATTATCACCTGTGATCACTATATCATCCACATACACTGCAAGTATGGTGATGTAGCCTCTTGCATGCTGGAAGAAGACCGTGTGATCTGCATTGGTCTGGCGGTACCCCATGCCTGTGACAGCCTTCCTCAAACGGCATGTGATAGGAATGAGTACCAGCACGGTTCGTGGACGAACCTGATTCTAAGTGGTATATTATGTAACGTCCCGCAACCGCTCGGAGCGTTACGCTGAGTCGGATTGAATGAACAAATGCTGGTTCCATTTGATTTATTAGATTTTGGGAAGAAGTATTGATTGAGTTGTTTCATGTGCAGATGGCTAGCGGGTTCGATGGAAATCAGGTGTTCGTTCAGAGCAGTACTGAGATAGCTGAGTTGGAATGATAATGCCATCTTCCTTAGTCCGATCGGTCGAATGATTTGTAGAGCACGGCCTGCTCGCACGGTCATACCAGTTGAGTAGATCGCGCTTGCATCGGACCACGGGTTCAAGGGATTGGCCGTATCGGCAGGACAGGATGCTTAACGGAGTCAAACATTGTGAGTGGGCTCTTTCCCTTCTCCTCTATTCCTTCATGCCTAATAATATGGAAAACACGTAAAAGGCTTGAACACTTGGGCTGAAACTCCGGATTCACTACACTGAGGCATGCATAGAGTGTACGTCGTTGGCTTGGTAGGATTGTGGCTTGATTTGGTTTACGCGTTGGATAGTTGGAGCTAGAGTTGGATTATTGCATTTGAGGCAGTTGGTTGGATAATTGGGATTATGCTTGGACAGTTGGATTGATGCTTTGGGAATATCGGGAATTCGGGCGAGCGAGCGTGCATCCGTGCACGGGTATCACTTGGTCGCTTTGTCTTGCAAAGCGAGCAGTTGTGGTTCGAAACCGAACAACTGCATCGGCGCGGGCATTGTGCCTCTTTTGGGGCATTGTGCCATGGGATAGTTTGAGAAGGGTGTTGCACCATTAGAAATACTGTGTTGAGAAGAGGCATTGTGCCTATGGAAATACTTGGGATTTGGTGCCTTGGGCTATATGTTGGAAGAATGGTTATGGATGTGTTGGTTGGATTATTGGTGGAACGAGTCTAGGATCGCTTGGTGGGGCGAGAATGTTCGATCCTCTCGTCATACCTACTTGGTGTCTGCATGTCACGGACAACCTGTATTGCACAGGGTTTGGTCTCCTCGAACGAGTACTCCGGGGCACCGGGACCGTTCGGCCATGGAGGAGACAATTAGGTAACGCGTCTTGGGCGCGGTGCCAGCGGTTGGAATCGATCCAGGTGGGTTAGCTACTTAGCGCTGTTTCGAGGAGAACCGCATTTGATCAGTCCGATCAAAGTCCTTTATGGCTTGGCCAGTGACTTCATATAGTATAGTGTTGGCTTGCTTTTCTTTTGTTAGTTTGGCTTTCGTGTAGGCGCGGCCACCTTGCCTCGGCAAGAGTGTGCACTGTGAGATTTGGATTGTAAATGTTGGTTGAGGATGGATATTGAGGCTTGGTTGATGGTTCGATATGTTATCGTGTTGCTTGGACTTGAGCAGGACGGTTGCATGCTAGAATCCTTCGGGTTGCTTATATATTTGCTTGTCGATTGGTCTGAGTTGAGTGCTTGCATGCTTAAACTGCTTTACAGCTTTCCTTAACATGTCATCCATATGCCATGAAATGAATCTAGGATTCAACTAGAAAGATCACCATATAACTGTTTGCATTCACTATTTTACTTAGTGTCGGCTTAGGCGAGTGGGTTACCCCGCTCACCAGTACGGTTGTGTACTGACCCACGTTTGTGGGCAATATTTCAGGTACGCAGGCGTAGTGGCGCTGCTTGGATATACGAGGCATGATGTATGAACTGTAAGTACCTTTGTGGGCTAGAGAAAAGAGCAAGAGTATTTCATCGCCTTCGTGGCATCGCCTTCGTGGCCTTGTCTTCGATGAGGCATTTCATTTGACCCTATCGTGAGCTTCGCTGCGTATTACTCTGATTGTGTGCTTGGTACACAATACTTGACTTCCGCTGCAACTTGGTTGTTTCAATGATAACATTTGGTGTTTGACAACATCGCCTTGTACGAGCGCAACTCCAGGCTCGTACGGCATCACGTCCCGATGAGAACGATGGTCCTGCGGGAGAGCTGTAAACGTGGTGATTCACGTTCAGTGGGGACTATCGAGCTTGCGGGAGATTGGGGCGTGACACCCCAAGTTCTTCCAACATTGCAGCTCTCCACCTTGGATCTTCCTTTGCCTCCTGCCAACACTTGGGCAAAGAGGTAATGTCTAACGATGCAATGAATGCTCGATAAGTAGGGGATATATTAGAGTAGGATAAGAAATTTGCAATGTCATGTTTATAACTATAACGATTAGGAGCTTTTCCCGCATTACTGCGAGAAGATCTCCTTAAGAGAATATGAGGAATATGAGGTAGTGGTGGAGAGATCATACCATCCGAATCAGAAATATCCGCATCTGAATCAGAGGGATCCGGTGCAGGAGAAACATCTTCAAGAGTTGGGGCAGGGTTAGGCGAGGGACTTGGCACAATAAGTGAGGGACACGACACAGTATTGAACTGCTGCTTTCTCCTTCTGTAGACATGGAGCTTTGTAGTCTGTTTTTTCCCTGCACAGCATCACTTTCTTCCTCCTGATTGTCACAACTTTCTCCTTCCTCATTCTCATCACTTTCCTCACCCTCGATATCTCCCCCTTGTTCCCTTGTACCAGCTTCCATCATTGGGCATGGAACTGACCCGACAATCATGCTTGGGCCCATCTCCCCCTCACTCCTAACACCTCATGTGTTAGGTGTGTCACCAAATGCAGACCCTTCACCTGAACCATTGTGGTAGTATGGTTCCATCTCTCTGAATGTAACGTCCATGCTCACAAAGAACCTCCACTCCACCGGACTCCAACAAGAGTATCCCTTCTGAGTCCCTGAGTAGCCAACAAAGATGCACTTCAATGCTCGAGGGTCCAACTTTTCTATCGCGGGTCTGTTATCTTCCACAAAGCATACACATCCAAATACCTTTGGGGGAACAATGTACTTATTTTCTCATATAAGCATCTCAAATGGTATCTTCCATCCCAACACCTGAGAGGGCATCATGTTGATGAGATATGCAGCCGTCAACACAGCATGCCCCCACAAGTGTTTAGGAACATTCATGGCAAACATCATTGGTCCGTGCTACTTCCAACAGGTGCTTGTTCTTCCGTTCTGCCACGTCATTTGTGCTGGTGTATAAGCACACGAAGTCTGATATTGCATCCCATGGGTTGATAAGTACTCTTCAATACTCTTGTTTGTGTATTATGTCCTATTGTCAGATCTAAAAATCTTCACTTTAGCATTATATTGAGTCGTAACTCTGCAATAAAAATCTTGAAAGCATGCAAAGACGTCACTCTTACTCTTCATTAGGTATACCCAGGTGACACGAGTATAACAGTCAATAAAGGTGACAAACCATTTAAACCATTAACACCAGTTGTAGGACAAGTACCATAGCCCCTTATGCCAAGTGCCAGTTCCCAGCCGTCTCCATGTTCCCTTCTCCTGAAAAGTCACCTTAGGAATGTCGAAGGAAATAATACAATTAAGTTGAAGAACAATGGCATTAATGGACAAAAGATTAACAAAAAAAGATGGAGCATGCAAGACATCAGTAAGGGTTATGAAAGGGGTGCATTCAACCGTGCATTTACCCAGAATGGATCTGGCAGTACCATCAGCAGTCTGAATGCTTTCAGGCGTTGTCAGGTAAGTGCATTCTTGGAACTCACCATGGGAACCCGTGACATGGCGAGATGCCCCCGAGTCAATTATCCAACCTGGCTGGTGGATAGATACAAGGGCATGAGCAGGTATACATGTGCTTGTTTGGGCATAGTAGGTGATGTTACCCCCGGAGGTGGTTGGAGTCGATGCCCCAGGGGTAGTGGCTTGACTGTCGCCGGATCCAAGCCTCATGCTCCTTCACATCTCTAGCATTTTCCTCTCATTAAGGGTTATTTCGGGTGACTGGTTTTCACTTCCCTCTTCTGCCAGATTTGCCTTGTGCCATGCAGAATGATTACTTCTGCCACCAGTATAGCCTCCTCTGCGACCCCTACGCCCTCCACAGCGGCGTCCGTGGCTGCTGGACTGGCCTCTCAGGGATTTCGTACAGAATCTGATGAAGTGCCCAGGGTCTCCACAGTTGTAGCACCCTCCCCCTACGGAAGAATTTGGATTATTCATCTTGGGTGCGCATGGAGAAATGCGCCTTGCCTAGTGAGCTACGAGGCACAACTGTTGCGCCTTTCTGCAAGGTGCGCTTTAGGCTCGTCCGAGGCGCGCCTTTGACTACCATGCTACCCCCACCTCCGCTCGTCCCTACCCCCGCAGCCGACCCCAACTGGCACCCCCTCCAGCGGCTTCATCCCCTCAGCAGCCCTGCCCACCACCCCCCTTTTGTTATTTTTTCAGGGTATTAAGTTGATACATATCAAAGTTTATGGTATCAAGCTAAAAAACTGGAATAGTTGAGGGTATCAAGTTGAAATTAAGCCTAAGAAAACAATAATGAAACTGATGAAGGATGCCACGTCTATGTTTGACCCAAGTTACACATAATTGGCATAAATATATCTGACGCTTTAATAAGCCCAAAATAAGAACAAAATCGAAATGAAAAAGCAAAATAGCAAGAATATGCTCGTTGCTGAAAATGCATAGATAAGATTGTGAATTATGATCATGTCAAATAAATATCATATAAAAAAGATTTACAAATGTTTGTAAATACTACATCAACCAACATGCGATCTTGCTATGTGGAGACCCTGCTCTACTTGTGCAAGCTTCATTCTACTTGTTTGTAGTTGTTGTACATAAGTCTATGGTACAATAATTGGATGGTAATTGCCTATTGCATATAATCAAACACTTAAAAGACATGTCAGGATCAAGACTATATGGTAAATACATAAATAAAGAGAAAAAGATTTAGATTGTACCCTAGATTTGATCTTTATTTGACTCTAATCCTCTACATAAATTACAAGTAAAAGAACAAAGTTGGAAAAAATGTCTACAGAGCCAAATGCTGGAGTTTTATCATAAAACTGGGACTATCAAAGAAAGCTGCACATAATACTAGAAAGAACAACATTTGTGGTCTAATAAGATTGAAGTTATCTGTAACATTCTTAAATTTAAATTCTACTTTAAGATAAAGAGGCTTTGAGACATTTTGCCCTAAAGGAAAGGGAATAAAAGAAATTTTCATTTACTAAACAACATGTGTTTAAGAAATAAGTTAATGTAGGTGGCAGACAATAACATACTGTAGAAGCTTGGAAAGTACGCGTCCAGGCGTCCAAACAAACCATGCGCCCCCTAAGCAGGCTCAACAGAAATCAGGCTGCAGAGGCACCCTACGGCCCAACAAGGCGACGACCATGCGTCACAATCAGCCGAAGCAGCCTTGGCCGCAGATGGACCTAACACGACGTCCCGTCAACATGATCGTCTCTGACACAGAATCCTGACAAAGAATTTTTTGATTGCCTAAAAAGACGCGAATATACTAAACGACATAAGTCTCACGTCAGCACAGAACTACACTCTCGACGGGTGTGCAGCGTCATGTGTACAGTCCAACAAAGACCCCATGCGTCTCTGGCCCTATGCATCCCAGACTCCAGGTGTTCCATGCATCTCTGGCCCCATGCGTCCCAGACTACACGCGTTCCATGCGTCTCTGGCCCCATGCGTCCCAGACTACACGCGTTCCATGCGTCTCTGGCCACATGCGTCTCAGACTCTATGAAGACCAAGTCTTGCCGTAAGAACTGAAGTAGCTCTCTCCAACCAAGTGCAGGCCACGTGTCAAAATTGACCAATTTACGCCTACAAAGGACGAGAACCGACCAGATCTTCAGCAACAGAAAATTCCAACAAGCGCCCACGTGGCAGCTTGGCATGCTCACGGTTACGTGGCATCCTCTAGCATCCACGCGGCCTAACATATGCGCGCCCAAGGATGAATATATATACTAGGGTGACATGCCCAAGACACACAAAGGGACACAAACAGACAGAGAGAAACAAACAAAGAACAGCAGAGGAGAGGAGAGAGAACAGACGGGAGCTTCTTCACCCTACGTCAGATCGTCAACGGAGTAAAGGAGCCGCCATAGCGGTCTTTGTCCAACGCCGCACCCTAGAATCAAAAATTTGTACTTAGATTGCTTGTCTAGGACCTCTTTGTACTTTCTACTGTTTGTTATTGAAGCAATCAATTTTAAAGGCGAATAAGGTGGCGACTCTGTTGGGGACTTCTTTCTCCTCAGATGAGAAAGTTGTGGCGCAATCTGACGCAGCCAAGCTCGGGTCAACTCAAAAAATGCTGGTGGTCCGCTTCGACCAGCAGGCTTTTGAGGACATGCTCTTCGGGGACAGCGCGAGTCCTTCCCCCAGGCTAGCAAAGCCTAAGAAGACCCGCAAGACATGGGTTGCAAAGGCCATTGTGCCTCATCCAACTGCAGAGCAAGCGCTCCCCGTCTCTCTCTCTCTCTCTCTGCCGCAAGGACCGCACACTATGCGTCCACTGCTTATGCGGTAGCCTCTTCTAACCAGAAGGGTACTCACCACTTGAAGACCCGACGTGGGTAGCAAAGGCCACTGCGCCTCACTCAACTGCGGAGCATGCACTCCCTGTCTCTCCCTCTGATACTGAAGACGCGCCATGCGTCCGCTCAGGCAGTCCCCGCTCATGCGACCTCCTTGCCTGAAAAGGAGAATGCTCAACACCCGAACTCTGACAGAGGCAAACAATACGATACCAAGAGTTTGGGAGTTGATGCGCAGCCCATGCGGCTACAACGGAGGATGCGGGGAAGAAAGCAACATGGCCGGATGAGATTCTGTCAAAGACAAACCCTACGCCCCAACAAGGCGACATCCATGCGTCCCAATCAGCCAAAGCAGCCTTGGCCGCAGATGGACCTAATACGGCGTCCCCTCAACAGTATCGTCTCTGACACAGAATCCTGACAAAGGATTTTCTGATTGCCTCAAAAGACGCGAACATACTAAACGATAGAAGTCTCACGTCAGCACAGAACGTCACTCTCGACGGGTATGTAGTGCCACGTATACAGCCTAACAAAGACCCTATGCGTCTCTGGCCCCATGCGTCCCAGACTCCAGACGTTCCATGCGTCTCTGGCTCCATGCGTCCCAGACTACATGCGTTCCATGCGTCTCTGGCCACATGCGCCTCAGACTCTATGAAGACCAAGTCTTATCGTTAGAACTGAAGTAGCTCTCTCCAACCAAGTGCGGGCCACGTGTCAAAATTGACCAAGTCACGCCCGAAAAGGACGAGAACCGCCTAGATCTTCAGCAACAAAAAATTGCAACAAGCGCCCACGTGGCAGCTTGGCCTGCTCACGGTTACAGCTGCACCCTGTTAGGAAGGTATACGTGGCATCCTCTAGCATCCACGCGGCCTAACATATGCATGTCCAAGGATGAATACGATGCCAAGAGTTTGGGAGTTGATGCGCAGCCCATGCGGCTACAACAGAGGATACGGAAAAGAAAGCAGTATGCAACTTCCAACTCAGCCGTATGCGTCTCTGACACTCCCATAAGCTTTGTCTTTGACAGAATCTCATCCGACCATGCTTCCATGCGCCGCTTTGAGAAAAATCAGAACTTGGACTCTTCGTATTATGCGCCTGCATATGCTAAGTCGAGGAAGTCTGGGACAGTGCGAGCTCGTCCGGCTCAAGCAACTGTCCATTTAGCTTACCGCCAGCGGGCATCGCTTACTATGCGTGCCCCTGATGGAAAGTCATACAAAACCGGCCCAAGCGTCCAGCCCTCAGCGACAAATGGACAGGGTCCGTCTCAAAAGTCTTTCACTGATGATCAGGGAAAAGTACTTGCACGAACCCTAGATCAGGGAACAAAATCGACACCCTCGCACCTGCACACTTGGTCTACTCGTGCTCACAAAAAAGATGCAAAGGTGGATCAACCCTCGTTTGACTTACGTAATGTGATTAGTCACAAACGCAACACGAGGGAGACAACTACGGCGCGTGAAGTGTCCTTCCTAGGACACCACTGTGCCAAAATTATCATCAATTGTTGCAACAAAGTGACAGTACCCACAAACAGGCAGTCGGCATTCCAACGACTGCACCCGAAGGCACCTACCCGGCAACAACCCGGAGATCAGGTGCAAACACCAGAGCCCTTCGCCTCATGTTACTCCGCTTGGAAAGATCCTTCCACCGCGGGAGGAAAGAAGTCAAGCACCTCCAATCCGTCACTCTCAACCAGCGCATTGAGAAGACTACCAGGAGGACTAGCAGCGGGACCTGCGAAAGGTGTTTTTCAAGGAACCCGCTCGAAGAAAAAGCTATCAGCCGCTAGTAGTATTCTCTCTGAATCGAGGAGGAGGCAACGCTACTTGATGGCTACTCCCGACAAGAATCTGAGACGGAAAGACGGTCGAGTGTTACGTTGATGACATCGCCGTCAAGAGTCGCTCCAAAGATGATCACCTCAGGGACTTGAAGACTATGTTCGACCTCATGTGTACGCACCAACTCAAGATGAACCCTACCAAATTTTTCTTAGGAGTCTCCAACGGCAAATTCCTGGGTTTCATCCTAACGTCGAAGGGTATCCACGTAGACCCCTTGAAATGAACCCACCGAAGAACCTCAGAGAACTTCGTGGCCTTCAAGGAAGACTGGCCTATATCAGGAGGTTCATATCAAACCACTCTGGACATTGTCGACCGTTCACTCAGCTTATGAAGAATGGAGTCTCCTTTGTCTGGAACAAAGAATACCTGCCCGTCTTCGACGACATCAAGGAATACCTATCAAACCCTCTAGTGCTGGTAGCCCCGGTCGTGGGGAAGCCTTTCCTGCTCTATGAGCATGCGAAAGACCACTCCCTCGGTGCTCTATTAGCCCAGAATAGTGATGCAGGCCACGAGCAGGCCATCTATTATCTTAGCCGGATGATGGTTGGCGCGGAGCATAGGTACACCCCCGTTGAGAAGGAATGTCTTGTTCTTGTATTCGCAATCCAGAAGACTCGATATTACGTGACTGGACAAACCAATCATGTAATCTCGCGAGTCAATTCTCTCAGAGTCCTCATGACCAAACAAGGGGCGCTCAGTTCCCGCTTGGCTACCTGGATAATACTACTATCTCTATATGACATGGTATTTGTTCCACAGAAAGTCGTCAAGGGTCAAGCACTGGCCGACTTCCTGGCAGCCCACTCGGTGCCAGAAACTTCGAAACTCTATGAGGAGATCCCCGACGAAGTTGCAGTCTCACAACACCGTGACGAACGCAGAAGCCGTTTGGCAAATATTCTTCGACTGTGCTTCGAGACCAGGGCCCAAAGGCGGCATCGACGCTGGAGTCGGAATATTGTTGACCTCTCCATATGATCTGGTTATCAACCGCGCCTACTCCCTCACTAAGCCATGCTCCAACAATGTAGCAGAGTACAACGCTCTCATCATTGGACTCCAACTCGCTAAACAAGTCGGAGTTGACCACCTGGAAGCCTACGGCGATTCCAAACTGATAATCAACCAAGTTCGAGCCAAGTACGAAGTCCGGAACGAGGACCTGTCTCCTTACCACCAAGCTGCGCTTGGCATCATCTCGACCTCTGCTACAAAATGTCGAGGCGGACGCCCTAGCCGGACTCGCAACCCCTCTCGTTGTTTCAGTCAATACCATGAACTGATCACCGTGAACTGATCACCGTGATCGGTCAGGAGCTGGTCTGCCCGAAAAACCTGTGCCGGAGCTACTTAGTAGAGACGAGTACCGACTCACAAGACTGGAGACTTCCATTCATCGATTACGCAGTCTACGAAATTCTCTCCGAGAACCTAAAGGAAGTCACTTCCAACAGAAGACGTTCCCTCCGGTTCTATTACGATACAGCTACCAAAATGTTGTATCGCCGCTCCTATGACGGCATTCTGCTGTGATACCTATCGAACGCAAAAGCGAAGCAGGTTCTCCGCGAGGCTCACGACGGGGTTTGCGGTGCCCATCAGCCAGGGCCCAACCTACAGGACCGCCTCCGTAGAATGGGTTACTATTGGCAACAATGGTAGCAGATGCCGACTACGGAAAAAAGTGCCAAGCGTGCTAAATCCATGCAGACTTCATCCACCAACCCTCAGAGTTCCTGCATCCGAACGTTGCGTCCTGGCCGTTCGAAGCCTGGGGTATGGACATCATTGGACCGATTAGTCCACCTTTATCCAAGGGGCATCGGTTCATCCTTGCCATCACCGACTACTTCTCCAAGTGGGCGAAAGCAGTACCACTCGCGGAAGTCAAGATTTCCAACGTGATCAACTTTGTCAAGTATCACGTCATATACTGCTTCGGCTTGCCACAAAGGATCATCCATGACAATGGTCCACAGTTCGCAAGTCATGCATTCTACCAGTTCTGCGACAAAAAACGGATTCAGAATGTAGCGTCGACTTATAACCCAACGGCAAATGGTCTGGCAGAAGCCTTCAGAAAGGCCATCATAAAGCTTCTTAAGAAGTTCGTGTCTTCCAATAAATGCGACCGGAACGAGAAGCTGGATAAATGCCTCTGGGCCTACAGAACAACGGTCCGGACAGCTACTGGCAATACACCTTTCTCTCTGGTGTACGAAAGCGAAACGGTCCTCCCGCTCGAGATCCAAATCCTTTCACTCTGAGTGGCTCTCTCCAACCAATTAACCGTCAACGATAATCACCGTCGATGGCTACAAGATTAGAAGCACTTGACGAGAAACGTCTCTTAGTTCAACAGCGCATTGAGCTATATCAAGCGCGTCTCTTGGGACCTTCAACAAACGGGTGAGGAAAGATGACCTACCAAGTGGGTGATCTCCTCCTAACCATAAGGAGGCCGATGGTTATGACCCATAAAACGGCCGACAAATTCCAACCCAAATGGGAAGGACCGTTCATCGTAGAATAAATATTCTCCAACGGCGCCTACCGGCTTGCAAAATCCAACGACAAATTGCTCATGATGCCTATCAACGACAAGTTCCTGAAAAAGTACTCGTCTAAACTTGACTTATACTCCCCTTATCACCAGCTGGGCAATCAAGATGTACATCTCTACACTCTTGGTTCTTCATCCCCAGCAAGTGCTTATGTACAATATTTTTCCCTTCTCTACAAATTCCTGTAAAAGTCATCTTCTGTATCCAGGAGCCTTGGATACGCAACGGATGATGGATCCTCAGAGTCTTCCCAGCGGAGCAGTCCTCAAGTCCACTAGCACACTCTCGCAGTGACCACTCAAAAAACAATCTCGTTAGACGCTAGCCATGTTCATATTACCTCTGGGCTATCGTCCTACCAATCTCCCAAGCAGAGCAATCCTGAGGTCTATCCATACTCCCGGATAGACCACACTCAGCAAATCACTCCTCAGCGAGTTGCATGGACATCGGTTCACGTCCATATTACCTCTGAAAAGATTGTGCACGGATAACCTCCCGCCCTTGACGGACCTCGCGAACGTCACCCTCCAGGATCTTAAGGTTGGCATAGAGTTGTGCAATCTACGCCTGGATCTCAACAATAGTGTGAGAGAAACCATCTTCTCGGACGAAACTAGCCGTCTCATCTGCGTCCAACGCAATACGTTGGAGTTCCAGTTTTCGGAGTTCCTGCACGAGATCCACCTTGGTTTGCCCATAGGCAGCCTTCACTTGTTTTACGGAGTCGCCGTGGCCACAGTCGTAGCAACGTCAGCTTGTCGCACTCGCTGTAACTCGTCCAAGCGTTGTTCCACTTCAATTAATTTCTGAAACAGCAGGTCAGCCGAATGGCTTCGGCTCCCTTGACGCTCTCTACGGAAGTTGCGGTGATAACTATTTCGAAAGTTATCCTTCAGGCAATTCGGCAGTTGAAGTAGCCTGTGACACAGAGGGGACACCACTCGAGAAGTCGGATGGTGGAACCATGAGTGTCGGACGACGAACTTCTTTCGCAGCAGCCAAGCTCTGTCCGGCCGAAATTAGTGTATGGATGCCAGAAAAAATGGCAAGCTTGGCCACACTGGCAAGGCCAGAAACGGACCCCGCTGAATGGTCGTTATCCCCAACAACTGAGGAAATCGCAACTTTAGGTCGTCCAACGTCACCCCGCGGAGGAGATAACGCAGTCGCCACACCAGGTAGACTCGCAGAGGTAGAGGCTTCCCCTACACTAACCGCAACAAAAGGTTCCGTCGGATGTTCTCCACCCCTGATAGGGAGAGGGAAAGTGGACTTCCTTCGAACCAGCCCCCCATCTTTGTCTTCTTCCGCATCTTCCTCAGAGACCACTTCACCATCCTCAGAGGAGTTGAGTCTGCAAGGCCAAAATCACCTGTGACCGACCGCACCAACAAAATAAAAAACTGAAGATGGATCTCATCCTACGAGAAAAGGCGGAACATACCCGAAACAAATAACGGAATTTGTTGAGCCACCTCGACAACGGCCGGGTTATTCATCGAGATATGGGGAGTAGCCGGTTCCACCAGCCCCCCCTCGGGGATATGCCCGCCTAAATTCTCAGGGGCAGGCTCCTCAGTCGCGACCTCAGGATCAGGAGACATCGACTCTTCGTCCCATTCTGCATAAGAGACCCTAGTAGTCGTAGACCGCCGAGGGTGATCCCGTCTCCCATGTGGCTGCAAAGTTTCAAACAGACCAGAAGAAAGATATTTATATAGAGGAGTCGCAAGAATCAAATTAAGAGGTCCTACGGACACCGCTATCGCATCTAAAGTGGGGTCCGGTTCAAAAGCCACAAGCGCACTGGGTCCTACCTCCGCTCTTACATACCCCGCGGGAGGATCAGATCCTTCTATAAGCCCTGCCTCCGGAGCCTTCTCAACCCGCGCCCGTTTAGAATGACTCGGGTGGCGAGCCACAGTCGTCTTGCGCTTAGAAGCAAGAGGGCCATCAGAAGGAGTCCCCTCGTCAGTCGGCGGGTCTGAATCAACAAGCAAAGGTCGGGCCACGCCCTGGCCCTTTTTGGACGTTTGTCGACCTTTCGAAGACGGAGGCGCAAAAACAGTGCCCGCCAGGTAGCTCGTCCCGGGATCATAATCAGACGGGAGAGCGTTGACTGTGCAGTAGAGACTCCCTGCAGCAAACAACATGGGCGGCACGATGCCGACCGCCGGCAATCCAAACTCAACTTGGGTTCTGACGGCTGCATAATAGCTCCAAGCAGGAGCACCATCGAGAAGATTGCCACAATACCCGAGGAAAGCACTAGGAGTATCCAACAGAAGTTGGCAGTACTAAACTGACGAACAAACCGACTGGATAGATAGGGCTCCAAGTAGACGTCAGTCCGATTTTGATACACCAAACTAACGAACAAACCGACTGAATAGATAGCGAGGAGCCAGCGGTAAAGTTTCGCCGACAACGGACGATCAGCAGCCCTATTGTCTTGGTGAATAGCACTCATTTTCCCCTCAGTGAATTCGGGGATGGTGCTAAAGAACGTCCAACCGTTCAAATAAGCAAGCTCCCTCCTACAAGAGGGCGCATTCTCGCACTTCCATTTCATCCCCCGGTAGCGACAGATAACTGCGTCTCCTCCAACATTCATTCCTGGGTGTCGGGACGCATTAAGGACCGATGGTGCAATAAAAGTCAACCCATCAAGTAGTGATAGGGTAAATCCACTCTATTGAACACTCCTACCCCTTTGTGGTGCTTCACCTTGGAGGCAAAGTGTCGAAGACGCAGACCATCGCAGGTAGCAGCGCAAGAGGATGGCCAAAAGCCAGTCGCATGGGCGGGAGAATGAGATTATGACTGATTCTCTCAATCGAGCATATTCCACCCGAGAACACGCAGCTGCGTAGCCAGATCATCATGTATCCCGCTAGTTGTGCCTTCTCAGATATCTCGTAGGTATCCATGAAGAAATAGCTCAACTCCTCGCTCTCGGCAAACGGATCGCGAGCGATAGACGCCTCGCGATACTTCTGGATCAAAGTCGCGACAGGCTCTTGGGATTGCGGCCCACAGAGAAACTTCGTCCGACTCGGGCTCCTCAGGAAAAAGATAGTGCGTCCATACAGTAATGTGGGGGATGTCCCCTTCGGACGGCTTCTCCTCATACGTTCTCTAGCAGATACTATGATGGCACAATAGCTTCGCGTACACTGCTACGAGCTCCGGATCCTCATTTTCGAGGTCCTCTAGTTTGCTGTTACTCGGGACATATTCCTCATAAGGTACATCGTCCCAGGAGAGCTTCGACACCGAATGCATCTCATGCAAAGCAAGCCCCATCTCACCACAGGCGTGAAGAAAGTCCCCGTATGGCAGTTATACATCTCCGCTCTTACATACCCCGCGGGAGGATCAGATCCTTCTATAAGCCCTGCCTCCGGAGCCTTCTCAACCCGCGCCCGTTTAGAATGACTCGGGTGGCGAGCCACAGTCGTCTTGCGCTTAGAAGCAAGAGGGCCATCAGAAGGAGTCCCCTCGTCAGTCGGCGGGTCTGAATCAACAAGCAAAGGTCGGGCCACGCCCTGGCCCTTTTTGGACGTTCGTCGACCTTTCGAAGACGGAGGCGCAAAAACAGTGCCCGCCAGGTAGCTCGTCCCGGGATCATAATCAGACGGGAGAGCGTTGATTGTGCAGTAGAGACTCCCTGCAGCAAACAACATGGGCGGCACGATGCCGACCGCCGGCAATCCAAACTCAACTTGGGTTCTGACGGCTGCATAATAGCTCCAAGCAGGAGCACCATCGAGAAGATTGCCACAATACCCGAGGAAAGCACTAGGAGTATCCAACAGAAGTTGGCAGTACTAAACTGACGAACAAACCGACTGGATAGATAGGGCTCCAAGTAGACGTCAGTCCGATTTTGATACACCAAACTAACGAACAAACCGACTGAATAGATAGCGAGGAGCCAGCGGTAAAGTTTCGCCGACAACGGACGATCAGCAGCCCTATTGTCTTGGTGAATAGCACTCATTTTTCCCTCAGTGAATTCGGGGATGGTGCTAAAGAACGTCCAACCGTTCAAATAAGCAAGCTCCCTCCTACAAGAGGGCGCATCCTCGCACTTCCATTTCATCCCCCGGTAGCGACAGATAACTGCGTCTCCTCCAACATTCATTCCTGGGTGTCGGGACGCATTAAGGACCGATGGTACAATAAAAGTCAACCCATCAAGTAGTGATAGGGTAAATCCACTCTATTGAACACTCCTACCCCTTTGTGGTGCTTCACCTTGGAGGCAAAGTGTCGAAGACGCAGACCATCGCAGGTAGCAGCGCAAGAGGATGGCCAAAAGCCAGTCGCATGGGCGGGAGAATGAGATTATGACTGATTCTCTCAATCGAGCATATTCCACCCGAGAACACGCAGCTGCGTAGCCAGATCATCATGTATCCCGCTAGTTGTGCCTTCTCAGATATCTCGTAGGTATCCATGAAGAAATAGCTCAACTCCTCGCTCTCGGCAAACGGATCGCGAGCGATAGACGCCTCGCGATACTTCTGGATCAAAGTCGCGACAGGCTCTTGGGATTGCGGCCCACAGAGAAACTTCGTCCGACTCGGGCTCCTCAGGAAAAAGATAGTGCGTCCATACAGTAATGTGGGGGATGTCCCCTTCGGACGGCTTCTCCTCATACGTTCTCTAGCAGATACTATGATGGCACAATAGCTTCGCGTACACTGCTACGAGCTCCGGATCCTCATTTTCGAGGTCCTCTAGTTTGCTGTTACTCGGGACATATTCCTCATAAGGTACATCGTCCCAGGAGAGCTTCGACACCGAATGCATCTCATGCAAAGCAAGCCCCATCTCACCACAGGCGTGAAGAAAGTCCCCGTATGGCAGTTATACATCTCCATAAGGCGATGAAGAGGCAACGGCTCATCTCTAAGCCATAGCAGGTACCCTGCACCGCATAAAAGATATTGGTGTCCCGTAGTTCCCGCTCATAGCGCCTCAACACCCATCGGATCAACTGACACCACGAGGGACTGAAATGGGCCCAGCCAAGAGTCCTTAATTGACCAGAAGGATAACTCCCTTTCTTGGCCACTTGGTAGAAGAACGTGCCTGCAGCGTAAGTGTCAAGGTTTAGCCCTAAGTCGCTCCTGACAACCCGGTGCCAACCTGAGAGAAGAGTACGAAGACTCCTTATGGCAAGAGAAAGTCCCATTGATCAGATTCGATTCGTGCCAGATGTTACCAAGGAGGGGGCCCCGTGGCTCTGGAGTCGGGTTCCAGTTCATCTCTCTCCGGCTTATTACTACGCGAAAGTCCGACAGAGGCATATGGCTCTCGAAAGCGGGTAACGACATCTTTGCCCCGCAATGGGTGAAAGTCCAGTTCTCCTTGGACTTCCCCAAGACCGAAGCAGAGGTAGTCATCGCATCCCCAAAAAGAAAGAAGGGTTTCTTGAAAGAGTGATCCTGCCCAACAGCACTTTTCCCTGCGTTCATCTGTCTTTGAAGGTAAAAATCGCTCTGGCCGACAACCAGCTCTTGCCTCTCGGACGAGAAACCCCAATCCAGTTGGACTTGCACAGAGGAAGTCAAACCCGTAAAGTTCATGCTCAATGGGACCCGCTCAGGGTTAAGAATCAACTCACTAGGAGTAGCGGGCAAGCTCACTGCAAAGAACATAAAAGCACAAATTAGCACGTGTGCCAAAGTAACGCAAAAAAAGCCATTCATGTCACCCACACAAGGCACAGACTAGATCTACACAAAGCAGAGTTACCACCCATACGACAAATATGGGCTGCGCATCGCAGAACCGCGCATCCATGCAACAGGTCGTGTCAGAGGTCTGCGCACTCAGGCGACGAGACCCGGGAGAAGGTTGTGCATGTCTCTTCATCCATGCGACGAAACATATAAAGCAATGTCTCAGGGTTTTCATTTGTTGTCGTCCCATGAGGGAACCCTACCTTTGACGGGCTTTTGCACGTCAGAAGGAATCTTTAGGGAGCCGTCCCCGACGGCCGGAATCTTCCCTCTTCCAGTGCCCTTCTTGTGGACCGAAGCCTCAGTAGCTAGGCCCTTGGCAGCCGTGGAAGGAGGAGCTCGAGAAGGCATGGCAGTCGTCGACGAAGATCACAAAAGAAATCACAACGAGGAAGAAATAGCAAAGAGTCACTCTTTCCCGACTTTCCCTCTTTTATAGCCCAAACCGCCTCGATCCACATGGAAACCTAGGATGAGAATGACACTTGAATTCTCGATCCGCCGTCACCAAGAAGTGAACCGTCGCCTCGGACTCCGCGTCATGAGATAGCCCAAAATTCCAAGAAATCTCCCCGATGATCGAATCGAATCCTACATTAAATGGAGATGTGACAGCCTAGAAACATTTATCCATACTTCTTATTCAAAGTATTCCAAACTTATCAGTTTAAAAACTTTGAAGGTCTTATAGAAGCATAAACATTACGCGTCCAGGCGTCCAAACAAACCATGCGCCCCCTAAGCAGGCTCAGCAGAAATCAGGCTGCAGAGGCACCATGCGGCCCAACAAGGCGACGTTCATGCTTCCCAATCAGCCGAAGCAGCCTTGGCTGCAGATGGACCTGATACGGCGTCCCGTCAATAGGATCGTCTCTGACACAGAATCCTGACAAAGAGGATTTTCCAATTGCCTCAAAAGACGCGAACATACTAAACAACAGAAGTCTCACGTCAGCCCAGAACTTCACTCTGGAAAGGTGTGCAGCGCCACGTGTACAGCCCAACAAAGATCCATGCGTCTCTGGTCCTATGTGTCCCAGACTCCATGCGTTCCATGCGTCTCTGGCCTCATGTGTCCCAGACTCCATGCGCCTCAGGCGTCTCTAGCCACATGCGTCTCAGACTCTATGAAGACCAAGTCTTGCTGTTACACCTGAAGTAGCTCTCTCCAACCAAGTGCGGGCCAGGTGTCAAAATTGACCAAGTCATGTCCGCAAAGGACGAGAACCGCCCAGACCTTCAGTAACGAAAAATTCCAACAAGCGCCCACGTGGCAGCTTAGCCTGCTCACGGTTACAGCTGCACCATGTTAGGAAGGTACACGTAGCATCCTCTAGCATCCGCGCGGCCTAACATATGCGCGCCCAAGGATTATATATACTAGGGTGACATGCCCAAGACACACACAAAAGGACACACAAACAGACAGAGAAACAAACAGAGAACAGCAGAGGAGAGGAGAGGAGAGGAGAGGAGAGGAGAGAGAACAGACGGGAGCTTTTTCACCCTGCGTCGGATCGTTAACGGAGTAAAGGAGCAGCCATAGCGCTCTTTGTCCATCGCCATACCCCAGAATAAAAAAATTGTACTTAGATTGTCAGTCTAGGACCTCTTTGTACTTTTTTTTGTTTGTTATTGAAGCAATCAATTTTAATGGCAAACACATACAATAATAAGTTACTGCTAAAGTTTTCTCGTGGAACATATACAAATGGAAACAAGTTTCGGAACTACAAGCATTTCACAGTTATATTATCTGATATAAAGATAAACTTCAAATTTATTAAATTAACTACTATTAAGCAGCATTTTTTTCACCTATATGAAATTCAGATGAGCGTCAACGAAAGAATGATCTTCCCTCTACAACAATCTTTCCTTCAAATAGTCGTTTCCTTGACCAATATGATGGGTCGGATGGATTACTTAACCAATATGGTAGAGTTCCATGAATGCTTCAAATAGTCGTTTCCTTGACCATCAACTATTGAAGCCAATTCAAAGCTTGACCAACAAAGCAATACTTACCAAGCACTATAATTTACAAACAAATTGTTACTACTTACGTGCAATGTTACATTAAGTAGCTTCCATTACACATACTCTGTTCATGGATGATTACCATTTGAGCATAATCATGCAACCACTTTGAATTCCTGATTAAGAGACCACCAAATTAACCAATTAAGCGAGCGAACGACTAGTTTGCCAGTAAATCCTTTTATTAGAACACTACTTTTACATGATAGAGAATAAGCACCATGTGGACCTATTTCAAAGGCTAGTAACTGAGCAATCAGTTAGTATCTTAACCAATGACTGAATGGAACCCACCACATTCCAAACCAAAATGACTTTCATAGATTAAGCACCATGTGGACCTATTTCAAAGGCTATTTCGAAGTTCTAACTAGCTAATTTGTACTATCACGAAGTACTTTCTTACTTGTGCTTCTTGTTCCCTGCAAACCATTATCTATTCGTGACATCCATAAGGCAAGGTGGTACTCCTGGGTTCTGCTTTTGCACACCTGTGCCAACTTGTCATTACATCAGGTATTGATAAATGGGTTATTTATGGTTGACACCACCCTTGCCCAAATAACATCGCATTGGGGAGTATCAATGAAATAAAGTCATTTCAGAGGGCACCCTAAAAGTTATGCTGTAAGGATTATTTCGTAAAGATACACCAACTTTTTGCCGGCTGCGGTCTACCCCACAAAACCTGCCTCTTTTATCCACGCCGAAGGAAAATATGAGATTGAGCACAACGCAAGAAAAGTTGGTCCTTACTTCCAAGGATGTAACTAAAAGATGGAACTCTTCACTTAGGATATATGTTCTCTTTTTCATCTATAGCACTTTATTATAGCAGTATGCAATCCTTTTAGCTTTGAGAAGCAAATTTTTACCTCTTCGAGAACAGATATCGGTGCTGGTGAGTAATCAAGATGGCGTCCACCATGGTTGGATACAATTATTCCAGATACTCCTGCTTCCACTGCCTTTCGAGCTGCTCATGGTTGTCATCATCATACAAGACAAGGTGAAATCTTGACTCAGGAAACAACTGAAACATGTAGTAATACGGCCAAACAAAAGAGGAAGGATCTAAATGAAATGACGTAAATGAGGGGAAATAGTTCCAGACTCTGCTGCAACTCCTTTGATCAGGATTGCCAAATGTGTAATAGTCTTCAGCCATCCTAGATCCTGAGAAAGTTCAAATTATTACTACCATACGTTCATAGGATAACGTGAGTAAAATATTTTCATAGGAGAGAGATACATAAAAAAAAGTAAGGTGTATTAGATTTTGTAACCAGATTAAGACTTACAAAGAAATCCTAATGACTTGTAGGATTTCAAATCCTAAGGTATTCCCCACCTTAAGAACCAAGTATTATTCTGGAGAAAAAGAACTACCAAGCCTTGCCCCCAGCTATTTTTTATGCCATAAAAACTATTTTCCTATATGGTGCTGGATTATGGTTGGCTTTATGAATCATTTATTGACCCCTGCTTGTAGTCAGGATGGTGTTAATACTTCCACTGAGCTTTTTCAGTTCTTCTATTTACATTTCCATTTGTATCTTTTTAAGCCTCAAAACTTCCTTCAATGCCTTATGTTAGAAGATCAAATCAGAATGGATGGGTCATTTAGAATTGTTGTATATGTCATATGATGTATACGTTACAAGCAAAAAGATATAAAGTGAGCATCCCACCATACACCTAGCATGGTAGTTAAGTGCATTTGTCTTTCTTACAAGGTGAGTGCTCCGACATTCAAAATCTAAATTTCATTATTTATCAGATATGAAAGTAAATAAGTACATCTCCTCATACATTAACTATAGATAGCAAGAAAACTAGAAAGAATCCAGACTATCAAACTCCACCAGTGTAGAGACAATTCTTTTTTGATCAGTAAAAATACTAAAATGTAAACACCAGTCTTCCACTGAAAGCTTCCAAACAAAAGAATTATAAGAACCAAACTGGCAGAACTGCATAACACTGAATTTGTTTTGCCAATGTCCAAGAAATAAGCATCAAAAGAATTTTGGAGCGTTCTATTTCTGTTGCTCCACATTCTTGAGTCTTAAATCATCACATATGAAGACTTCTAGTTAACAACTCTTTATCACTCTAGAAAGTTCACAAGTCATCTTGAAGGTAGATCTTTATAGGTAACCTTATACAAGTTATCTAGCAAAGAGTGTTGATTCCATGCCACGTCAATAGAAAAAGGATTTTGTATATCTCAGAAGAAAACTGTTAGTTTCTCCGTACATAGCAGGCAAAGAAAAATGTTAACTCGGCAAAGAAACATTTCTCCATAGTTCTTTATATTTTATTCCAAAAATATTATAAGTGTGTCAAATTAGAACATATGTTAGTTTAGGTAATTAAATATTAGTTTCTTTGTTTTAGACACATATGTTTAAATGGGTTTAAGAAAGATTTGTTTGCACAGGTCCAACCCACAAAACATGGTGTTTAAATTTTGTTGGTATATTAGAATGTATTAGGGAGTTTATGTAAGATGGAGGGTTGTAAGTATATATATATATATATATATATATATATATATATATATATATATATATATAGCCAAGAGTTTATTAATAAAAAATAGAACTCCCTAATATTCTACATGGTATCAAAGCACAAACCCTAGTCGCCGCCACCACTGACTCACCGCCGCCACCGCCGCACCGCTCACACACCACCACCGTCGTCGCCGCCACCACCACACTTCCGCCACCACCGCGAAGTCGCGACTCCTGCGGAGCCCGCAGGAGCCTTCTGTCGCGGTTCCCGGCGTCTCCCGCGGGTCATTCCGGACGTTGACATCGAAGGCCTAGATCCGATGAAGGAGAGGCATGATCGGGTCTAGGAAATGACGAAGAGGACGAACGTGAATCGTGGGACGGGTATGAGGTGATCGGAGAAGAGGAGGATCGATGGAGGAGATCATCAAGAAGTTGGACCCTGCGGAGGTCGCAATGTTTATGAAGCTGATGAAACTATCGGCAGGTGAGAGCGCGACACGAACACCGGCGAAGTTGGAGCTTCCCTCTATCGATCTGAAGCTTGATGGACCGACCACCTACCTGAGTTGGTCACGACGGGTGAGGAGAACCCTCGCAAGAAAGAACCTGGAGGATTTCTTATCAGGAGAGAAGACGGAGCCGGATGAGGGCTCGGCAGGACGCGACGAGTAGAAGTCCACTTATATGGTGATATACATTTAGCTCATCAATTCTTTAGTCCAATCGATCGCCGCCACAGTAGATGGCCTTGAGATGATAAAGGACGTGTGGGAGAAGTTGAGGAGGACCTACGATGGAATGGAGAATAGCTTGAGGGTTTTTCAGAGGACAACACTACTTCTAGCCCAACCGAAGATCCCTACACTTGAGGAGGCTATCTCGGTAATGATCCAGGAGGAGACTCGCATCAAGCTACAGGCAGAGACAGGTTGTCCTCCTGAAGTGAAGTCAGCATTGGCGGTTGCCAATACAGGCGGCACAGGACCTAAGGGTGACTCCCGACAGTGCTACAACTGCGGGTTGGTGGGCCATCTGAGGTATGCTTGCACCAAACAACCCAAGGAGGGAGATTCAGGTGGTGGACGTGGACAGTTTGGAGGACGTGACCGTGGTCGTGGGGGTCGACGGGGTGGTCGAGGAGGTTATCTGGCGAACCTGCTGGTAGTACAAGGCGAAGAGGGAACTGATGGTGCCTATAGTGAGGAGGATCAGGCACTGCTGGGCATGTTGGAGGTACTCGGGAGAAAGCAGAGAGCGTCAAGCGACGGAGACAGGAGTGGGACTGAGGCGGTGTCCACCTCAGTCTTCACCAGAAGCAATGCTGTAATATATGCCCATCCATCGGAAGGTACTGACGACTCACTCGCCCTTACATCTATGTCTTCCCTTAGATCGTCGGACTGGATTGTCGATTCAGGTGCGTCTCGACACGTGACAGGGAATACTATAGTGAGTTCTCTTCCTACACTCACCTAGCATCGGCGGACAACATTCAAACAGCCGATGGAACTTTCCAGCCAGTGATCAGTAAGGGTACTGTCGATTGTACAGGTTCAGTAAAATTATTCAATGTTTTGCATGCTTCTTCTTTTCCAGTTAGTCTTTTGTCCATTAGTTCTATAATCCTCCAACTAAAATGAATTGTCTCTTTTGATATTCCTAAGGTGATCTTCCAGGAGAAGGAGACGGGACGAAGACTTGGGACTGGCACTTGGCATAATGGACTGTGGTACCTGGATCGGAAAGGACTAGATTCGGCATTGGTGTCTGTGGCAGAGAGGGCAGGAATGGGAGGACCGAAGAAGAGTGTCGAGGATACACCGATACTCCACCACAGGCGATTGGGGCACTCCTCTTTTGATATTTTGAGTAGGTTGTATACATCTATTTATGAGAAAGCAAATAAGGAGAAACTAGTATGTGATGCATGTGATTTAGGCAAACTTACTAGGAGCTCATATGCTAGTACGGGCCATAGGAGCACTTCTGTTTTTGATATTATATATTCTGATGTTTGGGGGCCGTGCGCCACAACTACTATGAATGGTTAAAAGTATTTCGTTTCTTTTATTGATTGTTCCTCTCGTGTCACCTGGTTGTATTTGATGAAGAATATGGGTGATGTCTTTGATGTTTTCGGGACTTTCATAAACATGTCTAGACTTAGTACAGAGCAGTGGTGAAGGTACTGAGAGGTTTGACAATGGGACAGAGTATACCAACAAAGCACTTGAGGAATACCTGTCAGCCCAAGGGATACAGCATCAGACCACATGTGCATACGCACCAGCACAAAATAGAGTGGCAGAAAGGAAGAACATACACCTTCTGGAGGGGGCAAGGAGCATGATGATCGCCATGAATGTCCTACCGAGTCTGTGGGGGCATGCAGTGTTGACAGCAGCTCAAATGATCAACAGGATGCCCTCAAAAGTACTGGGATGGAACTCTCCATGTGAGATATTGCAAAAAAATAATAGTGGAATACTCCCGCTGAAGGTGTTTGGCTGTGTATGTTTTGTGAAGGACAATAAACCGTCTGTTGGGAAACTTGACCCTACAGCAGTCAAGTGTGTCTTCGTGGGCTATTCGGCGACTCAGAAGGGGTACGTTTACTGGAGCCCAGTAGAGAAGAAGAGGTTTGTGAGCATGGATGTTCACTTCAGGGAGCTTGAGCCATACTACCGTCAGGAAGGAACCTCATCCATAGGCAACTCACCTGACACTGAGAGTATGAGACGAGAGATGGAGATTGGTGAGAGTTTGGTGACCGATTTAGGAGTATGGCATGGAGAAACGATTGAGGAGGAGAGTGAAGAGGAACATGGGAGGAGATGAGGTGTTAGGCCCACAACTCAGGGGAAGTTACATACCTACAGCAGGAAAGGGAAGCAAACTGCAGGACCAGTACCTATAGTGCCAGTGCCAAGTCTCTTACCTGCGTCCGTCTCGACTCCTGAGACACCTACACCACCACCACCAGATTTTTCTTCAGGTAATATCATTCTTCCGATCCCTCCCACACCATTATCAGTACGGAGGACCACTCGGAGCAATGCAGGAAATCCTCCTGATAGATATGGTTGGGACCTTACTCAGTTGTTTCATGTGAACATCTCTTCTTCTCATGGAGCATTCATTACATCTTTGGATAGTATTACTGTACCTAACAATTGGCAGGTTGCCAAGAACGATCCAAAGTGGAAAGCGGCGATGCACGAGGAGTTAGGGTCTCTTGAGAAGAACCGCACTTGGGAACTGGTAAAACTGCCAGAGGGGAAGAGGGCAGTCGGATGCAAGTGAGTCTTTACTGTGAAGCAGAACTCAGATGGACAGGTTGAGCGCTACAACGCTCGACTGGTGGCAAGAGGATACAGTCAGGCATATGGCAATGACTACGATGAGACTTTTGCACCAGTGGCGAAGATAAGAACCGTCAGGACCCTGATTCCTTTGGCAGTAAATGGTGGATGGAAGCTACACCAACTGGATGTGAAGAATGTGTTTCTTCATGGGAATCTAGTGGAGGTGTACATGGAGATACCACCAGGATTCTGCACTGATAAGACAGTGGACAAGGTCTGCAGGTTGAAGAAGTCCCTCTATAGACTGAAGCAGTCCCCTCAAGCGTGGTTTGACAGATTCAGGTGGGCGATGATATGGATGGGATATCGACAGATCAACGCTGATCACACTGTATTTTTCCATCAGAGTGGAGGCCATATCACCATGTGTCACGCCCCAATCTCCCGCAAGCTCGATAGTCCCCGCTGAACGTGAATCACCACGTTGCAGCTCTCCCGCAGGACAATCGTTCTCATCGGAACGTGATGCCGTACGAGCCTGGAGTTGCGCTCGTACAAGGCGATGTTGCCAAACACCAAATGTTATCATCGAAACAACCAAGTTGCAGCAGAAGTCAAGTATTGTGTACCAAGCACACATCAGAGTAATACGCAGCGAAGCTCACGATAGGGTCCAAATGAAATGCCTCATCGAAGGCAATGCCACAAAGGCGATGCCACGAAGGCGATGCCACGAAGGCGATGAAATACTCTTGCTCTTTTCTCTAGCCCACAAAGGTACTTACAGTTCATACATCATGTCTCGTATATCCAAGCAGTGCCACTACGCCTGCGTACCTGAAATAATGTCCACAAACGTGGGTCAGTACACAACCGTACTGGTGAGCGGGGTAACCCACTCGCCTAAGCCGACACTAAGTAAAATAGTGAATGCACCCAGTTAAATGGTGATCTTTCTAGTTGAATCCTAGATTCATTTCATGGCATAGGGATGACATGTTAAGGAAAGCTGTAAATCAGTTTAAGCATGCAAGCATTCAATCTCAAACCAAACGACAAGCAATATATAACCAACTCGAAGGAAACTAGCATGCAAACCGTCTTGCTCAAGTCCAAGCAACACGATAACATGTCGAACCATCAACCAAGCCTCAATATTCATCCTCAACCAACATTTACAATCCAAATCTCACAGTGCACACTCTTGCCGAGACAAGGTGGTCGCGCCTACACGAAAGCCAAACCAACAAAAGAAAAGCAAGCCAACACTAGTCTATATGAAGTCACTGGCCAAGCTATAAAGGACTTTTGATCGGACTGATCAAATGCGGTTCTATTCGAAACAGCGCTAAGTAGCTAACCCACCTGGATCGCATCCAACCGCTGGCACCACGCCCAAGACGCGTTACCCAAATTGTCTCCTCCATGGCCGAACGGTCCCGGTGCCCCGGAGCACCCGTTCGAGGAGACCAAACCCTGTGCAATACAGGTTGTCCGTGACTATGCAGACACCAAGTAGGTATGACGAGAGGATCGAACATTCTCGCCCCACCAAGCGATCCTAGACTCGTTCAACCGAATATCCAACTAAAACATCCAACCAAAGAATCCATAACCATTCTTCCAATAGCCCAAGGCACCAAATCCCAAGTATTTCCATAGGCACAATGCCTCTTCTCAACACAGTGTTTCCAATGGTGCAACACCCATGCTCAAAGCTAACCCATGGCACAATGCCGTTCCAGTGACACAATGCCCCATTCGTGGCACAATGCCCCATCAAGCGGCACAACACCCTCGCCGATGCAGTTGTTCGGTTTCGAACCACAACTGCTCGCTTTGCAAGACAAAGCGACCAAGTAATACTCGTGCACGGATGCACGCTCGCTCGCCCGAATTCCCGATATTCCAACGCCTCAATGAATCATTCCAACTGTCCAAGCATAATCTCCAATCATCCAACCAACTGCCTCAAATGTATAATCCAACTCTAGCTCCAACTATCTAACGCATAAATCAAATCAAGCCACAATCCTACCAAGCCAATGGCGCACACTCTATGCACGCCTCAGTGTAGTGATTCTCAATGTTTCAGTCCAAGTGTTCAAGCCTTTTACGTGTTTTCCATATTATTAGGCATGAAGGAGTAGAGGAGAAGGGAAAGAGCCCACTCACAATATTTGATCCCGTTAAGCATCATGTCCTGCCGATACGGCCAATCCCTTGAACCCGTGGTCCGATGCAAGCACGATCTACTCAACTGGTATGACCGTGCGAGCAAGCCGTGCTCTACAAATCATCCGACCGATCGGACTAAGGAAGATGGCATTATCATTCCAACTCAGCTATCTCAGTACTGCTCTGAACGAACACCTGATTTCCATCGAACCCGCTAGCCATCTGCACATGAAACAACTCAATCAATACTTCTTCCCAAAATCCAACAAATCAAATGTAACCAGCATTTGTTTCATTCAATCCGACTCAGCGTAACGCACCGAGCGGTTGCGGGCGTTACACCATGCTTCAGTGTATGTGGACGATATGATTATCACAGGAGAAGATGAGCAGGAGATTGCCTGACTAAAAGGAAGCTTGGCAAGGAGTTCGAGGTGAAGGACCTTGGCCTTCTTCGGTACTTCCTTGGGATTGAGATTGCTCGAGAAGCAGAGGGGATTGTTCTTTCTCAGAGAAAGTATGCGTTGGACCTTCTCACAGAGACAGGGATGTTGGGATGCAAATCTGCAGCGATGCCGATCAATCAGAGGTTCAAGCTGGGTGCTGAGGCTGGAGAACCAGTTGACCTGGGCAGATATCAGAGACTAGTGGGCAAGTTGATCTATTTGAGCCACACACGTCCCGATATCTGCTTTGCGGTGAGTGTGGTGAGCCGCTACATGCATGACCCAAGGAAGGGTCATAAGGACGCAGTGTACCAGATTCTGAGATACTTGAAGGATGCCCCCGGAAAGGGGCTGATATTCAGGAAGAATGATCATGTGAGCATCGAGGGCTACTGTGACTCTGACTAGGCTAGTTGTGCTGATAACAGAGGTCTACCTCGAGCTATTGAATATTTGTAGGAGGCAACTTGGGCACTTGGAGGAGTAAGAAGCAGTCAGTGGTGGTCAGATCGACAACTGAAGCGGAGAACAGAGCTATGGCCTTGGGAGTTGCAGAGCTACTATGGCTGAAGAGTATACTGGTGGAGCTAAAGCTGGACCAAGGAGCCGAGATGAAGTTGTGGTGTGACAACCAGTCAGCCATCAGTATCGCCAACAATCCAGTGCAGCATGACAGGACCAAACATATCGAGATCGATAGGTTCTTCATCAAGGAGAAGTTGGACAGTGGACTACTGGAGCTAGGCCACGTTCCAACCAAGGATCAGGTAGCAGACAGTCTGACCAAGGGACTTAGCTCTGTAGATATGATTAGAGGATGTGACAAGATTGGCTTAGTGAATATATTTCGTCCAACTTGAGGAGGAGTGTTGTTATATTATAATGTATTAGGAGATTTTATGTAAGATGGAGGGATGTATGGCTATATATATATATATATATATATAGTCAAGAGATTATTAATAAAAAATAGAACTCCAAAATATTCTACAAAATTCAAGTATCCCTTGAATTGGAAATTGATGCACCCATATCAAGATTAAAGTTGTACAAAAGTGTGCTTTGCAATCTGGTGGGGGGGGGGGCGGGCTTTTTGGGTAGCTCATAATATTTTTGGAGCTTTAAATTACTCATTGGGTCATGAAGATGTCCATTCTCATTCTCTATTAAATTGGAACAAGTGCCACCGAATTTTGCACTGAATTGCTTACTACAACCAGAGTACTAGCACACTTCATTATTCCTTTTAAGTTACTTCTGAACCTGAACTAAAAGCAAAAGTAGCATTTTACTCATGACTTTTTCGACTATTACCGAATCAACAGAGTAGCTTGTCTTCTATGCACGAATTATTAGCATATATTTTGAAAAAATAGGCGAATATTGTGGTGATACGTCTAAAATGCATAATATTTACAACCCATTAAGAAGTTGGATAGCTTGCTTAATTTGACAAATACATAGAACCGGAGCCATGAATATTCAACATGTTAAAGGAGCTAAAATGTCAAACACAAATACCAAGCATCCAACTGAAACTCCGCATTCTTGGTTGCAGGTGCGGACCCACCCTAAGCCGAGGGGTGCAGCCGCCCCATCTTTGAGTTTTCAGTTTTATGCTATATAGTCTTTTTTGTCCTATTATTTACTTAAATGTTCTCTTTAGCCTCATTATGCATTATTTATGGTTATTTTTTAACCTTTTCTTTATAGATTCTATACAATATCCCCTTAAATTTCTAACTTTGAGGTATTTTTGGCCCCACACCCCCTTCCCCCATCCCAAAAAAATCAATTTCAGGGGGAAGGGCAAATGACCGGGCTGATATCTCTCACCACGCCGCAAGGGGAGGTCATGTGGGTTCACCCCGATCTTGCTCCAGAATTGATGCAGCAGACAACACCGTCTGCCACCAAGACTAAGGGCAAGAAATCCAAACCGTGCTATACGGTTTCCCTCTCAACAGAGGAAGCTATAGCAGGAACAACAAGGTCAGGCCTAGCATACCAACGAGAGTACGACATCCCTGACGATGGTGCACTTCCAACAGTTGCACCTGCAACCTCAAATTCGGGTCCATTCCAGCTTCAAGCAACGGACAAGTCTACGCGAAAAGACACTCGCTTTGACAAGTTGTTGCGCCAAGATTCAGCTCAGGGGCTAGAAAGTCCTACAACTTCGACATCTTGACCCAGCTCGCCAACGCTGGAGGCAAAGTTGTCTTTATTCGAGCTTCTTCGACTCTCCAAAGACACTCGGGCTGCTCTTAGCGAGGCATTACAAAATGCCGACTCCTACCTGGCACAGGTCAAGCCGCCAGCTGAAGATCCAGCTGCTTGCCCCCACTGCAATAATATCATGGAGGCAATGTCCAACATCACATTCTCGCAACAGGACATGTTGCTAAAGAATAACCGGCATGATCGTCCCATGTATTACACAGGGTACATTGGTGCCATTAAGGTGGACCGGATGCACATCAACCTAGGTTCATCAATCAGCATCATCCCGCGGAGTCTGCTTCAGACCCTGAGCATTCTGATGCATCGCCTGACAGCCACCAATACTGCCATCACGGGCTTCAACGCAGGAAGGCAAGATTCGCCTGAAAATCCATATCGACGACTGGAAAACAGAGGTCACCTACTACGTCATTGACGTAGATATATCCTACAATGTCTTACTCGGACGTCCATGGATACATGAACATATGATCGTACCGTCGACTCTACACCAGTGCCTGAAGTACGTCAACAAACACGGCACTGTCAAAACGAAGTTTGCTGATGTCGATCCGTTCAAAGGGATCGAAGCCTATTACGTTAACTCGATCATTTACAAACAGGCCTACTAAGATGAAGGTAGCAATGACACCGATGATAAGACAAAGGCTGGGACAACACCAGAAGAGCCCTTAAGAGTCCGTCTAAAGGCACTCGCTCCCGACACAACCCCTCCTCTCGTCGTAAAACTACGCAGGAAGGCACCCGAATCTCAAGTCGTCCGCCTTCGTAGGACGGATCGAACGCCGAAGGGAGATACGACACTATCTACCATGTCCGAACCTTTGGTCGTTCGCCTTCGCAGGCCGAGTCAACCTCTGAAGGATGCTTCACTGCCTCCTACTACGTCTGAACCTCTGGTAGTAAAGCTGTGCTGAAAACCTACAAAGCCGTAGCTCGCACAGGAGGTAGATCTCGGAAAAGACGTGCTGGAGGAGTACGTAGTTGCTCATGCTAACGTCCCTTCTCACGACGATGTAATTCCAGATGACGAGATACCTCATTTCATCAATAAAGGCCTATCTTTGAACTACTTCGAAGTTGCACACATAAGCACAATGTACTCCATGGAGCACGGTCTATGCCTACGCCTGCGGATGCAGGTGAGTACTACCGATGCTGCAAACCGGATCCTCCCCAGCCAAGGTTCCTACTTCACGGTTCCAGCAAAGAGAAGGGAAGACAAACTCATCATCTTCGGCAGGGTTGAATGCCCCCGCTCCTTCATCCCGGAGGAACAAGAGCCAGAACCCAATACCGGTAAAATAAACTCTACCGGGTCAGTGGTCAAGCCAAACACCTCATCCAGAAGATGGGGTATGATCTTAAAAGCACCCGAGGTCTGAATTACAACAAAGGTCGGCGACTGCCTTTGCGCCTTTCAGCTCCGGCAGGTAAACCCGAGGATTACTACCAGAAGACCAAGCGTGGCTTAGGGTACATTACTTCTCCTACTACCCCCGAGGGCTCAGATGAAAAAGATGAGTTACTCTCACTCTTCAGAGTCTTCCTTTTGGGACTCCGACGTCAGTATCGGAGAGATGCTAAAGCACACATTGGCTGCCAACATAGTGTCAGCCGACCCTGACGAAGACGACGAAGATCCACCGGAACTCTTTGAAGTAGAACCATGAACCCAACGCCTAGACGCACAATGGGAGATGCGGTTCGAAGAACGAAAACCTCATACCAAGGACGAAGTCGTACTAAGTCAAGCTGGGTGACGAATCCTCCCAGAAACCCATCTTCATCAGCAAGAGTCTGACTGATGAGGATCGGGAATCCCTACTACAACTAGTAAGGGAATACATCGATGTCTTTGCCTGGAGCTACGAAGACATGCCGGGACAACCCACAAATCACAGTCCACAAGCTCAACATCTCGTCGAATGCTAAGCTTGTCAAGCAGCAGCAACGGCGGTTCCGGCCGGATATTATGAATGCCATCGAAACTGAAGTCAACAAACTCGTCAAAAAGAACGGGAAGATCCGAATCTGCATTGACTTCCGTGATCTAAACGCAGCCTGCCCTAAGGACGAATTTTTTCTTCCGATCACAGACATAATGATCGACAACACCTGTGGTTTCGATCGCATGTCCTTCATGGACGGATTCTCAGGCTATAATCAAATCAAGATGTCTCATGATGATCAGAAGCATACATCGTTCCGAACGCTGATAGGAGTATACTGCTACACAGTCATGTCCTTCGGTCTGAAGAACACGGGTGCTACATACCAGCAAGCTATGAGCACCATCTTCCGTGAGCATCTACGCAAGACGGTCGAGTGTTACGTTGATGACATCGCCGTCAAGAGTCGCTCCGAAGATGATCACCTCAGGGACTTGAAGACTGTGTTCGACCTCGTGTGTACGCACCAACTCAAGATGAACCCTACCAAATCTTTCTTAGGAGTCTCCAGCGGCAAATTCCTGGGTTTCATCCTAACGTCGAAGGGTATCCACGTAGACCCCGACAAGACTAAAGCAATCCTTGAAATGTACCCAACGAAGAACCTCAGAGAACTTCGTGGCCTTTCAAGGAAGACTGGCCTATATCAGGAGGTTCATATCAAACCACTCTGGACGTTGTCGGTCGTTCACTCAGCTTATGAAGAATGGAGTCTCCTTTGTCTGGAACGAAGAATACCAGTGCGTCTTCGACAACATCAAGGAATACCTATCAAACCCTCTAGTGCTGGTAGCCCCAGTCGTGGGGAAGCCTTTCCTGTGCTATGTGCATGCGATAGACCACTCCCTCGGTGCTCTATTAGCCCAGAATAATGATGCAGGCCACGAGCAGGCCATCTATTATCTTAGCCGGATGATAGTTGGAGCGGAGCATAGGTACACCCCCGTTGAGAAGGAATGTCTTGCTCTTGTATTCGCTATCCAGAAGACTCGGTATTACGTGGCTGGACAAACCATTCATGTAATCTCGCGAGTCAATTCTCTCAAAGTCCTCATGACCAAACAAGAGGCGCTCAGTTCCCGCTTGGCTACCTGGACAATACTACTCTCTCCATACGACATGGTATTTGTTCCACATAAAGTCGTCAAGGGTCAAGCACTGGCCGACTTCCTGGCAGCCCACTCGGTGCCAGAAACTTCGAAACTCTATGAGGAGATCCCCGACGAACTTGCAGACTCCCAATACCGTGAAGAACGCAGAAGTCGTTTGGCAAATGTTCTTCGACGGTGCTTCGAGAACAGGACCCAAAGGCGGCATCGACGCTGGAGTCAGAATATTGTTGACCTCTCCATATGATCCGGTTATCAACCGCGCCTACTCCCTCACTAAGCCATGCTCCAACAATGTAGCAGAGTACAACGCTCTCATCATTGGACTCCGACTCGCTAAACAAGTCGGAGTTGACCACCTGGAAGCCTACGGCGATTCCAAACTGATAATCAACCAAGTTCGAGCCAAGTACGAAGTCCGGAACGAGGACCTGTTTCCTTACCACCAAGCTGCGCTTGGCATCATCTCGACCTCTGCTACAAAATGTCGAGGCGGACGCCCTAGCCGGACTCGCAACCCCTCTCGCTGTTTCAGTCAATACCATGAACTGATCACCGTGAACTGATCACCGTGATCGGTCAGGAGCTGGTCTGCCCGAAAAACCTGTGCCGGAGCTACTCAGTAGAGACGAGTACCAACCCACAAGACTGGAGACTTCCATTTATCGATTACGCAGTCTACGAAATTCTCTCCGAGAACCTAAAGGAAGTCACTTCCAACAGAAGACGTTCCCTCCGGTTCTATTACGATACAACTACCAAAATGTTGTATCGCCGCTCCTATGACGGCATTCTGCTGTGATACCTATCGAACGCAAAAGCGAAGCAGGTTCTCCGCGAGGCTCACAACGGGGTTTGCGGTGCCCATCAGCCAGGGCCCAACCTACAGGACCGCCTCCGTAGAATGGGTTACTATTGGCCAACAATGGTAGCAGATGCCGACTACGCAAAAAAGTGCCAAGCGTGCTAAATCCATGCAAACTTCATCCACCAACCCTCGGAGTTCCTGCATCCGACCGTTGCGTCCTGGTCGTTCGAAGCCTGGGGTATGGACATCATTGGACCGATTAGTCCACCTTCATCCAAGGGGCATCGGTTCATCCGTATCATCACCGACTACTTCTCCAAGTGGGCGAAAGCAGTACCACTCGCGGAAGTCAAGATGTCCAACGTGATCAGCTTTGTCAAGTATCACGTCATATACTGCTTCGGCTTGCTACGAAGGATCATCAATGACAATGGTCCACAGTTCGCAAGTCATGCATTCTACCAGTTCTGCGACAAAAAACGGATTCAGAATGTAGCGTCGACTTATAACCCAGCGGCAAATGGTCTGGCAGAAGCCTTCAGAAAGACCATCATAAAGCTTCTCAAGAAATGCGTGCCTTCCAATAAATGCGACTGGAACGAGAAGCTGGATAAATGCCTCTAGGCCTACCGAACAACGGTCCGGACAGCTACTGGCAATACACCTCTCTCTGGTGTACGGAAGCGAAACAGTCCTCCCGCTCGAGATCCAAATCCCTTCACTCCGAGTGGCTCTCTCCAACCAATTAACCGTCGACGACAATCACCGTCGACGGCTACAAGAGTTAGAAGCACTCGATGAGAAACGTCTCTTAGTTCAACAGCGCATTGAGCTATACCAAGCCTCTTGGGAGCCTTCAACAAACGGGTGAGGAAAGATGACCTATCAAGTGGGTGATCTCCTCCTAACCATAAGGAGGCCGATGGTTATGACCCACAAAACGGCCGGCAAATTCCAACCCAAATGGGAAGGCCCGTTCGTCGTAGAATAAATATTCTCCAACGGCGCCTACCGGCTCGCAAAATCCAACGGCAACTTGCTCATGATGCCTATCAACGGCAAGTTCTTGAAAAAGTACTACGTCTAAATTTGACTTGTACTCCCCTTATCACCAGCTGGGCAATCAAGATGTACATCTCTACACTCTTGGTTCTTCATCCCCAGCAAGTGCTTATGTACAATATTTTTCCCTTCTCTACAAATTCCTGTAAAAGTCATCTTCTGTATCCAGGAGTCCTGGATACGCAACGGATAATGGATCCTCATAGTCTCCCCAGCGGAGCAGTCCTCAGGTCCACTAGCACACTCCCGCAGTGACCACTCAAAAACCAATCTCGTTAGACGCTAGCCATGTTCATATTACCTCTGAGCTATCGTCCCACCAATCTCCCCAGCAGAGCAATCCTCAGGTCTATCCATACTCCCGGATAGACCACACTCAACAAATCACTCATCAGCGAGTTGCTCGGACATCGGTTCACGTCAATATTACCTCTGAACTATCGTCCTAACATTTCTCCCCGGCTGAGTTTGTCATGTCCATATTACCGCTGAGCAAACCTCCCGGGTCTTGGCTATCGATTATTACGTCCATATTACCTCTGATATCGGTTGTCATCCCCACTTATCATCCGTACTTGCCAAGGTACGCCAGCGGTGTTAAGTCCACAAAATCTGCCACGTCCATATTACCTCTAGCAGGGCTTGTCTTAAACCCATTACTTACACTCAAATGCGTAAAAAGTAATAGGTCCACAAAACATATCACATCTATATTACCTCTGATAGGAATTGTTTTCGAACTTATTACTTGCACTCTAGTGCACAAGGAGTAGTAAGTCCACCAAAGGTCCCCCAGTTGGATGTCCTCAACGGAAGCAAACATCCACGTCCATATTACCTCTGGCTCGCTTACTTTTCCTTGAAAATGTCGGGATCGTACCTAACCTCTAGGTATGACTACCGATTAGCTCACGTCTACGTCACCCCTGAGCTTTCGTCCTCACGTCCTCCCCCGAGAAGTTTGTCATATCCATGTGACCTCTGAGCAAACCTCCCTACGACTATCATCAATATAGTCATCTCAACTTCGCACCTGTACTTAAATTTAAGTACACGCACGGTGTTAAGTCCACAAAACTTGCCACGTCCATATCACCTCTGGCAAGGCCCGCTTCGAACTTATTAATTGCACACTCGTGCGCAAGAAGTAATTAGTCCCCCAAAGATCCCCCAGTGGGATATCCTTGGCAACTACGGTGTTGTACTACGTCCACATCATCTCTAGTGCAATACCAAAAGTTTATACGAATAATTCCAATAAAATGAGAAAATTTTCTTTTTTTAATTATTATTTTCCCCTAAATAGGAAACTAAAAGCAAATGACATTTGAGGACTTACCAAAGCCTCGATCAAAATAAAAAGGAAGAGAACCATCGATACTACTGATTGGTGCACAACTCTCTAAGCGTTCTCGGAGACTGGCCACTCTGGCATCAATCCAACTCCTGACTCGGCGCTCGGCTTCTTGAGTACGGCAGCAGGACTATCAAGGTGAGCTTAAGACTGGTGCTTCTCCTCCAGTCTCTTCAAAGTTCCTTCAATGGCGGAAGAAGACTGGGCTACAGTGAGAGATTGTGCGCGGATAACCTCCCGCTCCTGACGGACCTCGCGAACGTTACCCTCCAGGATCTTAAGGTTGGCATGGAGTTGTGCAATTTGCGCCTGGATCTCAACAATAGTGTGAGAGAAACCATCTTCCCAGACGAAACTAGCCGTCTCATCTGCGTCCAACGCAATACGTTGGAGTTCCAGTTTCCGGAGTTCCTGCTCGAGATCTACCTTGGTTTGCCCATAGGCAGCCTTCACTTGTTTTACGGAGTCTCCGTGGCCACAGTTGTAGCGACGTCAGCTTGTCACACCCGCTGCAACTCATCCAAGCGTTGTTCCACTTCAATTAATTTCTGAAACAGCAGGTCAGCCGAATGGCTTCAGCTCCCTGACGCTCTCTACGGAAGTTGTGGTGATGACTACTTCGAAAGTTATCCTTCAGGCAATTCGGCAGTTGAAGTAGCCTGTAAAACAGAGGGGACACCACTCGACAAGTCGGATGGTGGAACCATGAGTGTCGGACGACGAACTGCTTTCGCAGCAGCCAAGCTCTGTCCCGCCGAAATTAGTGTCTGGATGCCAGGAAAACTGGCAAGCTTGGCCTTCACACTGGCAAGGCAAGAAACGGACCCCGCTGGAGGGTCGTTGTCCCCAACAACTGAGGAAGTCGCAACTTCAGGTCGTCCAACATCACCCCGCGGAGGAGATAAAGCAGTTGCCACACCAGGTAGACTCGCAGAGGTAGAGGCTTCCCCTACACTAACCGCAACAAAAGGTTCCGTCGGATATTCTCCACCCCTGATAGGGAGAGGGAAAGTGGACTTCCTTCGAACCAGCCCCCCATCTTTGTCTTCTTCCGCATCTTCCTCAGAGACCACATTCACCATCCTCAGAGGAGTTGAGTCTGCAAGGCCAAAATCACCTGTGATCGACCGCACCAACAAAATAAAAAACTGAAGACGAAAAATCTCATCCTACGAGAAAAGGCGGAACAACATACACGTAACAAATGACGGAATTTGTTGAGCCACCTCGACAATGGCCGGGTTATTCATCGAGATATGGAGAGTAGCCGGTTCCACCAGCTCCCCCTCGGGGATATGCCCGCCTAAATTCTCAGGGGCAGGCTCCTCAGTCGCGACCTCAGGATCAGGAGACATCGACTCTTCGTCCCATTCTGCGTAAGAGACCCTAGCGGTCGTAGACCGCCGAGGGTGATCTCATCTCCCATTTGGCTGCAAAGTTTCATACAGACCAGAAGAAAGATATTTATATAGAGTCGTCGCAAGAATCAAATTAAGAGGTCCTACGGACACCGCTATCGCATCTAAAGTGGGGTCTGGTTCAAAAGCCACAAACGCATTGGGTCCTACCTCCTCTCTTACATCCCCCGCGGGAGGATCGGATCCTTCTATAAGCCCCGCCTCCGGAGCCTTCTCGACTCGCGCTCGCAACCCGATTCCGTAGAATCGTTTGAGGCGTCCCCCGAATCGTGACCGCCGTGCGGGCCTGGGGTTGCGCCCGCACAAGGCTTTAATGATTTGCATAGCAAGCACATATTCAGAGTACGCAGATAAATTGAAACACAGATTTGAAACATAGAAAAGTTCTCTTTATTGATAATGAACATCTATTACAAACTCTTGAACGAGTTAGCTAATATGCCGAACTGCTTACAAAAGAGATGACTCAAAATGAGATAGCAGTCATGTACATTACATCCCTTTATAAACTCAAAACGATAAGGACCTCCAGGCTGGAGGATAGCTTTGCCACGGAGCTGCATTTGTGTATGAAGAGTTGCAGCTTCGGACTTCAAAAGGCTTCGAGACGCGGTGAAGATGCGCTAACAGCTGGACTGGATCGGGAAGACGACTTCGGCTCCTCGCTCGGTTCGCCTTAGTGCGGAGAACCTGTTTCAACGAGGGTCAGCATATCGAAAAATGCTGGTGAAGGCGAGCTAGCCTGACTATACCAATCAACACGTTGTTTAGTGAAGCATGCATATTTTGTGGGTTTCTATCTTGCCTTAGTTCATTTACAAGTAAGCAGCATATAGAATTTACTGAAATGAACGTGCCACCGTTCGGTGGATTTTACCTGACCGTCTGAATTACCTGCACAATACTTACCATGCCTTCCCTGCCACGAAGACACAAGTTAGTTTGCAACAGGTTTAAATATACAAGATGATCACTGGCTTGGTTGCCATAATGGACGATAGTCTTTGACGAGAATGGCGTGCAACGAAAGTACAAGGGGCGTTGCAAGCCATTCCGCCAAGAACAAGAGACTAAACAATAGGTCTCGCCCGGACCGGATCGATGCCAGTGCCCCAGCATCGTCCGCAAGACCGTTACCCTGTGCACTGGTTGTCCATGATCGAACAATATACAAGTAACAAGTTTGTATTTGAGGCAACAAGAGTACAAGACAAGCAAGTACAAGACAAGCAATTCATGATCCATTCCCAAACGAACAAGCATGCAGTTAAGTATCCGTTCATGAAATTATTGACAAGCATATGAACCAAGTCTATTCTCTTTTATCTTGGTTTCTTTTATTATCACTTGGTATCGTTTGATCGGGGCAAAGGAGATTGCAGATTATTAGATGTGAAGCTTGGAAGCAGAGCTAGCTAATCGGGTTGGTAGCCACTCACTTAGATAGTTGGAAGGAGAAGGAAAAAGGCGCTTCACGACTCCGCTCGCAAGCAGCCTACTGCTCGTTCACCTGCACACGAACAGCTCGATTAATACTTCTTCCTCTCTTTCCAATCTCGGAATAGAAGTGCAAGTCAATGAACGAAAACAATGAAAACCATCGAAACCGTTCAAGGAAAACAAGCAAATCCCAAAACCAACTCAAAGCACGAAAGCAACAAGCGACATCGAAAACCGAGGCAATAAAAGATAGCAGCGGAGAGGTCCCTCCTGACTCTGCCGCTAAGCCGATCCTTGGGGCGCGGTCCACTGAATATGGGAACCGATTCCGAAGAAACAAATCCATAACGAGGACGAGTTCTTAATTCAATCTATCCCGATCGAACGATACCGTCTTGTGTTTCTTAGCCGCGATCTCCGCACCGGGAGAACGGGGCGCTACATCCTACCCAACTAATTGGAAGTTTCGTCCCGAAACTTAAGAATAGGACCTACTGTTAGGGATTATTCTGTTGCGGGCGACGGTTAAGGCGGCTCAGTGGACAGTCACGAACGGTATGGTTTGCTTCACCGCAAACTAAACATAACCCAAGTTTCAGGCGGTACTTATCTATTGCGTGCCCCGGCCGTCTGCAGAAGTGACATACTTTATCTAACTTTTCTCCATGCTTGCCACCGTTGTTTGGACGCTTTGTAGCGTTGTTTCCTCTGTCGTTGATTTGGCGTTTGTGATTGTAGGTATGCACAGCGCCGGCAGGAACGTGAGGATAGAGTGGTTCGAGCGATAGGGCGTGATTCATTACTTCACGCATTGTACGATACTGATGAACGGATACGTGCGAATGGATGGCAGGGCGTAGTCCACCTTCAAACCTTCTTGCTCGACTCGCTACATCAGGTAAATAGGCCCTAGCGAATTTGGAGAGTCGGTTGAATTCGGCGGAGTACTCTTTAACTGTCATACTGCTCTGCCTCAGTTGCACGAAATCATTCTCCATTTGACGTTGTACTGGAGGGGGTACAAACTCCTCTTCGAACGCAGCACGAAAAGTCGTCCACGAGATCGCCTCCTCTCCGTGATCAAATTGGAGAGATCGTCAATGCACGTCCCACCAATCGTGCGCGTTGAGGCGGAGCTGTAGTTGCACGCAGGCGACGCGCTTCTCTTCGGGGACCTCTAGCAGAGCGAAGTGATCTTCAAGTTCGGCCTACCAATCTAGAGCTACGACTGGGTCCTTAGTCCCGTTGAATGGGGTGTTGCAGACTTTCTTGAAGTGGCCAAAGTCGAAGGCAGTCACGTCCCTCGTCCTTGGAATTTGCGGCGTCTCTACTTCAAGCACGGGCTGTTCCACCGGAGTCGTTGCTGTTGCGGCGGAATGGTTGGCAGCCAAAGTCTGAACGATCTGCTGCAGGGTATCTACCTGCTTCTGTTGGACTGAGAATCGTGCTTCTATATTGTCTTGAAACTTGAGCTGACTCTCTTCCGCCCGCTTCTCGGCCCGTTCATAGCGAGCCTCGTCCCTTTGTTGGTTTGCCTCCAACATCTGCAACATTCGTTGGACGGGATCGATGCTTGGCACGGCTCGCTGGCTCTCTGAACTTCCCGAAGTACCCGAACTACTTCCTTGGCCTTGCGTTTCGTCCGGGGCTTGCACTGCAGATTGCGCTGGAGCCATTCCTTCAAAAGAAGGTAAATTACATTAGAATCATAATGTATTATGGACTTATTGCATGAACGTATCTCATTTTGGCCTAGCGAGTTCAAGAGTTCGCACAGGAATTTGATCGTTAAAGGAACTTTTCCAGCACGAAGTCTAAGGAACTTTAAATCTGTGCTCTGATACCACTATGTCACGACCCGATTCCGTAGATCGTTTGAGGCGTCCCCCGAATCGTGACCGCAAAGAGCGTTCCATACAATAAGTCCATAGATATTCTCAAAGTGCAAAATGTTTCCTGAACTTGAATTGCTTGATTGTTTCGATTGAGTACGGCGAGGGACGGCACTATCGCTACTCGGAATATCGAGAAGTTTATCCTTGAAGTTTCGAGGACGAAACTTTTTGTTGGTTGGTAAGTATGTAACGCTCCGCTCCGCGCCGGCGTTATGTATCAAGGTGAGTGGGCAGAACTTCGTTCTCTGATTCTTGCACGCCTTAATAATAACCTGAGTTTTTGCTTGCAATATTTTCTTAAGAGAATGATAGAACCATGGCCTTGCACGGGCGTGGATCACGCTCGTGCGACATCACGCCCGGATGGGTTAAGCGATCGTTCCGCGGGAGCGCTGGCGAGGGTGATTCCCGCCTAGCGGGAACGGCCGATTTGCCTGCGGGAGATCGGGGCGTGACATGTTTCGGGTGGCGAGCCACGGTCGTCTTGCACTTAGAAGCAGGAGGGCCATCAGAAGGAGTCCCCTCTGTCAGTCGGTGGGTCTGAATCAACAAGCAAAGGTCGGGCCACGCCCTGGCCCTTTTTGGACGTTAGTCGACCTTTCGAAGACGGAGGCGCAAAAACAGTGCCCGCCAGGTAGCACGTCCCGGGGTCATAATCAGACGGGAGAGCGTTGACTGTGCAGTAGAGACTCCCTGCAGCAAACAACATGGGCGGCACGATGCCGGCCGCCGGCAATCCAAACTCAGCTTGGGTTCCGACGGCGGCATAATAGCTTCAAGCAGGAGCACCATCGAGAAGATTGCCGTAATACCCGAGGAAAGTACTAGGAGTATCCAACAGAAGTTGGCAGTACCCAAACTGACGAACAAACCGACTGGATAGATAGGGCTCCAAGTAGACGTCAGCCCGATTTTGATACACCAAACTGACGAACAAACCGACTGGATAGATAGCGAGGAGCCAGCGGTAAAGTTTCGCCGACAGCGGACGATCAGCAGCCCTATTGTCTCGGTGAATAGCACTCATTTTCCCCTCAGTGAATTCGGGGATGGTGCTAAAGAACGTCCAAACTTCAGATAAGCAAGCTCCCTCCTATAAGAGGGCGCATCCTCGCACTTCCATTTCATCCCCCAGTAGCGACAGATAACAGCGTCTCCTCCAACATTCCTACCTGGGTGTCGGGACACATTAAGGACCGATGGTGCAATAAAAGTCAACCCATCAAGTAGTGATAGGGTAAATCCACTCTATTGAACACTCCTACCCCTTTGTGGTGCTTCACCTTAGAGGCAAAGTGTCGAAGACGTAGACCATCGCAGGTAGCAGCGCAAGAGGATGGCCAAAATCCAATCGCATGGCCGGGAGAATGAGATTATGACTGATTCTCTCAATCGAGCCTAATCCACCCGCGAAAACGCAGCTGCGTAGCCAGATCATCAGGTATACCGCTAGTTGTGCCTTCTCAGATATCTCGTAGGTATCCATGAAGAAATAGCTCAACTCCTCGCTCTCGGAAAACGGATCGTGAGCGATAGACACCTCGCGATACTTCTGGATCAAAGTCGCGACAGGCTCTTGGGATTGCGGCCCACGGACAAACTTCGTCCGACTCAGGCTCCTCGGGAAAAAGATAGTGCGTCCATACAGTAATGTGGGGGATGTCCCCTTCGGACGGCTTCTCCTCCTTATACGTTCTCTGGCAGATACTATAATGGCACAATAGCTCCGCGTACACTGCTACGAGCTCCGGATCCTCCTTTTCGAGGTCCCCTAGTTTGCTGTTACTCGGGGCATATTCCTCGTAAGGTACATCGCCCCAGGAGAGCTTCGACACCGAATGCATCTCATGCAAAGCAAGCCCCATCTCACCACAGACGTGAAGTCCCCGTATGGCAGTTATACATCTCCATCAAGGCGATGAAGAGGCAATGGTTCGTCTCTAGGCCATAGCAGGTACCCCGAACCGCATAAAAGATATTGGCGTCCCGTAGTTCCCGCTCATAGCGTCTCAGCACCCATCGGGTCAACCGACACCACGAGGGACTAAAATGGGCCCAGCCAAGAGTCCTTAATTGACCAGAAGGATAACTCCCTTTCTTGGCCACTTGGTAGAAGAACGTGTCCGCAGCGTAAGCATCAAGGTTTGGCCCTAAGTCGCTCCTGACAACCTGGTGCCAACCTGAGAGAAGAGTGTGAAGACGACTCCTTATGGCAAAAGAAAGTCCCCTTGCTCAGATTCGATTCGTGCCAGATGTTACCAAGGAGGGGGCCCCGTGGCTCTGGAGTCGGGTTCCAGTTCATCTCTCTCCGGCTCATTACTACACGGAAGTCCGACAGAGGCATATGGCTCTCGAAAGCGGGCAGCGACATCTTTGCCCCGCAATGGGTGAAAGTCCAGTTCTCCTTGGACTTCCCCAAGTCCGAAGCAAAGGTAGTCATCGCATCCCCGAAGAGAAAGAAGGGTTTCTTGAAAGAGTGATCCTGCCCAGCAGCACTTTTCCTTGCGTTCATCAGTCTTTGAAGGTAAAAATCGCTCTGGTCGACAATCAGCTCTTGCCTCTCGGACGAGAAACCCCTATCCAATTGGACTTACACAGAGGCAGTCAAACTCGTAAAGTTCATGCTCAATGGGACCCGCTCAGGGTTAAGAATCAACTCACTAGAAGGAGTAGCGGGCAAGCTCACTGCAAAGAACATAAAAGAAGCGCAAATTAGCACGTGTGCCAAAGTAACGCAACAAAAAGCCATATGTGTCACCCACACAAGGCGCAGACTAGATCTGCACAAAGCAGAGTTACCACCCATGCGACAGACACGGGCTGCGCATTGCAGAACCGCGCATCCATGCAACAGGTCGTGTCAGAGGTCTGTGCACTCAGACGACGAGACCCGGGAAAAGGCCGTACATGTCTCTTCATCCATGCGACGAAATATATAAAGTAATGTCTCAGGGTTTTCATTTGCCGTCGTCCCATAAGGGAACCCTACCTTTGACGGGCTTTTGCACGTCAGAAGGAATCTTTAGGGAGCCGCCCCCGGCGGCGAGAATCTTCCCTCTTCCAGTGCCCTTCTTCTTGTGGACCGAAGCCTCAATAGCTAGGCCCTTGGCAGCCGTGGAAGGAGAAGCTCGAGAAGCCATGGCAGTCGTCGACGAAGATCACAAGAGAAATCACAACTAGGAGGAAGAAATAGCAAAGAGTCTCTTTCCCGACTTTCCCTCTTTTATAGCCCAAACCGCCTCGATCCACATGGAAACCTAGGATGAGAATGGCACTTGAATTCTCGATCCGCCGTCACCAAGAAGTGAACCGTCGCCTCGGACTCCGCGTCATGAGATAGCCCAAAATTCTAAGAAATCTCCCCAATGATCGAATCGAATCCTATATTAAATGGAGATGTGACAGCCTAGAAACACTTATCCATACTTTTTATTCAAACTATTCCAAACTTATCAATTTAAAAACTTTGAAGGAGGTCTTGTAGAAGCATAAAAATTACGCGTCCAGGCGTCCAAACAAACCATGCATCCCCTAAGCAGGCTCAGCAGAAATCAGGCTACAGAGGCACCCTGCAGCCCAACAAGGCGACGTGCATGCTTCCCAGTCAGCCGAAGCAGCTTTGGCCGCAGATGGACCTGACACAGCGTCTTGTCAACAGGATCGTCTCTGACACAGAATCCTGACGAAAAGGATTTTCTAATTGCCTCAAAAGACGCGAACATACTAAACGACAGAAGTCTCACGTCAGCCCAGAACTTCACTCTCGAAAGGTGTGCAGCGACACGTGTACAGCCCAACAAAGATCCATGCGTCTTTGGTCCCATGTGTCCCAGACTCCGTGCGTTCCATGCGTCTCTGGCCTCGTGCGTCCCAGACTCCATGTGCCTCATGCGTCTCTAGCCACATGCGTCTCAGACTCTATGAAGACCAAGTCTTGCCGTTACACCTGAAGTAGCTCTCTCCAACCAAGTGCGGACCACGTGTCAAAATTGACCAAGTCACGTCCGCAAAGGACGAGAACCGCCTAGACCTTCAGTAACGGAAAATCCCAACAAGCGCCCACGTGGCAGCTTAGCCTGCTCACGGTTACAGCTGCATCATGTTAGAAAGGTACACGTGGCATCCTCTAGCATCCATGCGGCCTAACATATGCGCCCAAGGATGACTATATATACTAGGGTGACATGCCCAAGACACACACAAAGGGACACACACAAACAGACAGAGAAACAAACAGAGAACAACAGAGGAGAGGAGAGGAGAGAGAACAGACGGGAGCTTTTTCACCCTGCGTCGGATCGTCAACAGAGTAAAGGAGCTGCCATAGAGCTCTGTCCATCGCCGTACCCCAGAATAAAAAATTTGTACTTAGATTGTCTGTCTAGGACCTCTTTGTACTTTTTTCTGTTTGTTATTGAAGCAATCAATTTTAATGGCAAACACATCCAACTGAAACTCCGCATTCTTGGTTGCAGGTGCGGACCCACCCTAAGCCGAGGGGTGCGGCCGCCCCATCTTGAGTTTTCAGTTTTATGCTATATAGTCTTTTTTGTCCTATTATTTACTTAAATGTTCTCTTTAGCCTCATTATGCGTTATTTATGGTTATTTTTTAACCTTTTCTTTATAGATTCTATACAATATCCCCTTAAATTTCTAACTTTGAGGTATTTTTGGCCCCACACCCCCTTCCCCCATCCCAAAAAAATCAATTTCAGGCAGCAGCATTAACTTGCCCAAAAAAATGAAGATGTTTCTATATTTTTTACATATGCATTGAATGATGTGAAGGCAAAGAATGTTATAAAGCTCGATAAATTAATCATAATGTTGTAAGTTTGTGAACAATCGTGTAAATCTACAATTTAGAGACTTCATCCAGTAATTTGCAATGGCAGTTGTTCACACATACAGATGCAAACGTTCACACACACATATGTTGCTGTTGGTAAAATAATAGCTTACCTAAATAGCCTCATTCAAATGATCATCAAGAAGATAAAAGGCTAGTGATTCCAATAGTGAGTGTCTACTTATGCCAAAGGATGCAGCAAAGTCGTCAACAATGTGTTTCCATTCCTGATGTGGTCTAGTCCAATGTCGGTCAGAAAGATAATACAGAAACTGCAAAGCATGTTAAGGGAAAGAGAAAGAACCATTATAATTGGCCATAACAGAACTGTATAACTTTTATGTAGAGGATACTATTGCCCGTTTTGCAACCACCGTGTCAGAAATTCCACACAGGAATAGAACATCAGCAGCAGCCCGCACAGTTTCAAAGGGATAAGAAGCTAGCCTCTCGTTCCTATTGGCCTCATCTTGGACCTAAACGATAATGGTGATTTTCTATCCCGCAAGCAAGTTATGTCAACTTCCCTTTCCTCACCATAACCTAGTTCTATACCAGGTTTGGACAAAGCTTCCTCGATGAAAAGCAGGGAGCCATGTGATCGAGCAGACTCAGTTGAACCATCTGAAACGTCAGGTCATGCTCGCTTTATTGCAGCTGTCTTCTTTTCAAGGACATGAGAAGTCCACGAGATATAATTGAGATAGCGAGACTGAACTTTCTCTAAAAACTGATGTCGAGCACACCAGATAATAACTTCCAAATGCTGAATGGACACAAAATAATCTCAATGACACTAAATATATGTAGATATGCTAGTAAAACTCTAGTTATAAGGTAATTCAACATTTAAAGCTGGGTGCACATGTTTAAAACTAGAGGCACTGGAGGCAGGATCCCCTAAAGGACAGTAAATAGAGAGAGAAAAAACAATGATGATGATGATGAAATTTATGACCATAGGGGACATAATAATCAAAGTATATGCTTATCTAACATTGACCCGAAACACCACAAAACCATTAAAAATGGAAGTAGAAGATATATTTGTCGTACTGATGTCCAAAGATAAATTACAGAATAATCGAAGCATCAGCAAAGTATATGTACTGGAACAGGTCCAGAAGTCGATATTGACCCTATCGTACTCCAGTCACAGGTGAAAAAAAGTTGCTAGTCTGGTGCATAAGCATTGTAATACATCTAGTCAAGTTGACTAAGACTGGTTGGCAATCAGAATCCAGAAGCGATCTAATCTCCAAAGGGAAAACATTTATTACTTTCCAACCAGTTTGAAACCAATCATCATACTAGATGAAAGAGCTCAACAAGGTTCAGAAATGGTAGGAGAATTAGCTTAGGGATTGTGGTGATATATACTCTTTTACGGGCAAATCTCAGTAGCAGATAGAGATAAGAGAGCATTATTTCCCTTGGAGTTGATAGCTACCATGTTCAAAAAGAAGGAATTTTTTTAGTTTCCATCCGGTCTTCAGTATGCTCTTTCTCTTCTTCAACCTAAAATTAGACCTCCACTGGTCTCAACCATTTACGGCATTTTACTAGGTTTGACATGTCTAGCACTTTGATTCCTGATTGGTCTCAATTGTTATGAATTACCATTGGGTCAGTATTGGATGTGCAACAGCTAAAATTTCTCCATTTGTTTCTGGCATTATACTTAAGCTTCTAGAAATTATTTTATAATTACTGGAATTCAATTTCCATTCTAGAAAACTGTTTCCAGTGCTAGAAAACGTAATTTTTTTCTGCTGGAATTAAATTATAGTGATGAAAGTGCATCTATGGTGCTAAATAAGAAAATGTTAGGAACTATTATCTAACTAAGGTTCTAATTTTGGAAATTTCATGGAATTTGACCATTTAAAGTTAATCACATCCATTGCACACACACACACACCCAGACACACACACCAAATTTCTTGTTCCAACCCACCTTCAATAGCTCGATTTCATTAATTGAGGAATCTAGGAATACTAAATTATCATATTGTATTGTAACATTTACTCATCTTGTAAACTTTAAGCAACGTGCCAATCCATACTTCAAATTGAAAGCTATCACAAGTCTTCCTAAGAAATTAACAAACACCTACTTCAGGCATACGTCCCATGCAGTTACGGGGCAATAGAACTAATTTTAGTGATTCTCCAAGGATTTTAACCTGTAATTTTTCAATACCCCAGAGGTTCTGTCAATTTACAAGTAATTAATTAATTTAGTAAAAAAATTACTTTAGTATAATATCAAGGCATATAAAAGGAAATTTCAAATTTTGTTTTTACAATAAAGGATCATATTGAATTAATATGCAGCAATAGGATAAAAAAAGAGAAAATTTTCAAAAATGCTTCCATGATTCAAAACATAATACACTAGCAAATACAATAAAGACATAGAAAACCGTGCATAGCATTCCAGAAGCTAGAAGAACCATCCATTTTTCATGGGTATATATATATATATATATATATATATATATATATATATATATATATATATATATACCAACTCACGTTTAACTTCTTAACTTATATCAAGCGAAGGGTATCTATGTTGTCATAGGTGACGCCTAGGCGTGCAGGTTGGAGAGGACTCATCTCGACCTGAAAAAAAATTCCCTGGGTAAGGGAATGCTAGTGTAGGCACGCCTAGGCGTCCGGCTAGGGTCGCCCAGACAGGAAAAAAAGAGAACTTATTAATTCTTAACTTATTATTACTACTAGTGTTACTTTTATGCTTATTGCTTAATGCTTACTATCCTTACTTGATGTTGAATATTGGTTATTTCATATTTGTTGCTTCATATATTACTTTTATGATTATTTCATAAAACTTATTGCTTATTAGTTATATTACATATTTATTGTATACATAATTGCAGAACTTTTTGATTCAAGAGCAGCATGATCCTGGACGGGCGCCTAGGCGAGGCGGTGGCTTGTTGCCTCGCCTCTATGCCACTGAACTAGACCTTTGTTATGAACTAGACCTTCGTTAAGAGAGAATATGGCCTACATGACAAAATCTGATACATTAACCCTCAAATAGTAACAATTTAAAGTTGATAACTGTATTTATGAATGTACATAACAAAAATCTTAGATTAACTTAGCTCCTAACACCCACACATGCTAGAGAACCATAATCAGTAAGATTAATATTGTTACTTTTTGCCAAGAAAAGAAGATGTTGACCATTGCTCCATTCTCAGAAACATGTCAAAAGTTGTAGTTTGAAGCATTCAGTATTTTTGCATGCACATTTATAAAAGATATAGCAAATTGAAAACTAATCTCATCACAGAAGCATCAGTAACCACCAAGTACAGGGAAGTCTATCCAATTGCCTACAAAAATTTTCTAGGAAACTTGTAGAGGAGATTGTTCTTAAATTCTTGAAATTGTAAAATTGACTGTGAACCTGAAGTCCCTCTCACTTGTTGCCAAAATCTAAGACAAGGAGACTATGCACAAAGAAGGGTTTGCTTGTGAGTTAAAAGACTAGTAGACAGTTAATAGAACCTCCAGTAAGGTAGTTTCTACCTTTATTTGTATTTTAGAATATAACATTTCTCTACTTTCATCTAGTACAACATCAATACCAAACATCCATTTAAGCTCATCCTAACATGCAGTAATTTCATCCATAAAGGTAATGACTTACTCATGATCCTTAATTTTAATCAACGATGATGGAAAATGGTGTGGTACCTTCCCCAGTGGTCTGCAGTAGTAACTCAATCAAACATATCCTTTATATATAGTTCCTGAGTCATCTCCAATAGTAACAACCAAACATATCCTTTATATATAGTCTCAATTAGCTACTTTGAGAGTTGTTTCTTCTCCAAATCCTCCAGACTATTTCCCTAGTTCTTATCACAATATTTTACTTAAGTCAATGAAATCATATGTAGATCCCTTTTCTCTCTAAATATTTCCAACAATGATGGATGGGACAAAAGGAACCTGAAAGTAATTATAGGTAATGTAAGGTATGTACTTGAAGATGTTTTCTCATGCCCATTAATATGGAATTAACTATAATTTGTTTTGAGTGAGAGCAGTATGGATTCTCTTTGGTCAGGCATTACCATAGGTATACAAGAATCTAGAAATACAATAACAGATAATTACAACAATGCCATGGAATCTATGTTAGGGTTGTGCAGAATTAGTTAAGTACTAACATGAGGATCAAGCCCATAATGAAAGAAAGTTCCTAGTTTAACAAAGTATGCTTAGAGGGCAGGAAAGATCAGAAAAATAATTTGACTCGAATTATGGCAATAGCTAAAATCTCACAGAAGAAATACCTTAAACCTGACTTCTCTTTGGTCAGGCATTACCATAGGTATACAAGAATCTAGAAATACAATAACAGTTAATTACAACAATGCCATGGAATCTATGTTAGGGTTGTGCAGAATTAGTTAAGTACTAACATGAGGATCAAGCCCATACTCAAAGAAAGTTCCTAGTTTAACAAAGTATGCTTAGAGGACAGGAAAGATCAGAAAAATAATTTGACTCGAATTATGACAATAGCTAAAATCTCACAGAAGAAACACCTTAAACCTGACTTCCAAAGGATTATTCATTAAAACTCAACGACTCACTTTCCAGAAATAAGGATTCATTATGTAAGAGTCTAAGAACACGGTTTAAGAGCACATACCTTGTCTTTATGATTATGACGCCGCAGGATGAGAGTCGGTCCAAAAAAAAAATACAAGTATGCTTTCCACATTTAGCAGTTGAATTCCTATGACCTCTGTGTCAAGAGAATATCTGATAGGTATAACTGGCACTTCAACATGATAAAACCTAGAAAAACAAACAAACTGATTCTATAATGATAATCAACAGATAAATTATAGGAACTAACATCGACATTATGCATCATCTAGTACCTGATCTGGGGAAAGAAGTAACTTATTCCCACCATCATAATAGAGTTCTTGTGTTTCAGGAATGTTGCATCGTAGAGGTGGATGTTGAATATAAACGTGAGATAATTTACCTGAACTACGTAAAATTGTCCTTGGTTGATCTCTAGATAAGTTTTCGAGCATTGCTTTGTCTTCTTGTCTTTCAGCTTATTTCGCTCATGAAGCTTGGCAATGCTATTATATACTTCTTATGTTGTTAGAAAAAGAATAATATGCAACCAATAGCAGGAGTGAAAAGAGTTGAAATGTGGTAGAATATTTTGCTTGGCTTTATTGATGTGAGGAGCTACATATTTATAGGAGGGGCCAACCCCTCTCTCTTCAATTCTATCCGATGTGGGACTAAAGTCCCGTTCATACTCTCAACACTCCCCCTCGAGATGGGGGATAGATATCAATCATCCTCATCTTGTTACATTTAGAAAGACTCGATGAATTAAGACCTTTAGTCAGACAATATGCAACTTGTTCTTCTGAGCGAACATGATCGAGCTCTAATATCAATTTTTCTAACTTCTCTTTAATGAAGAACCGATCGATCTCGATGTGCTTAGTTCTGTCATGCTGAACTGGATCGTTAGCTATGATTATTGCAGCTTGACTATCACTCAGAAGATGCAACGGTGTTCCCTAGTCCAGTTTCAACTCTATCAGCAGTGCTCTTACCCACAGCAACTCTGACACTCCTAGAGCCATAGCTCTATATTCTGCTTCAGCAGTCGACCGTGCCACCACCGACTGTTTCTTACTTCTCCATGAGATTATGTTACCTCCCACAAAGACACAGTACCCTGAGGTAGAGACCTTTTGTCGTCCATGTAGCTTGTCCAATCTGCATCGAATACCCCTCAACACCCAGGTGTCCATTTTTCTTGAACCATAGTCCTCTTCCAGGAGTCCCCTTCGGATATCTCAAGATATGAAAAACTGCGTTCATGTGGCCCTTCCTTGGATCATGCATGTAGTGACTCACTACACTCACAGCAAATGAGATATCAGGGCGAGTGTGGCCTAGATAAATCAATTTTCCTACAAGTCTCTGATATCTCTCACGATCAACCGGCTCTCCTGCCTCTGCCCCCCAACTTATCTCTCTGATCAATTGGAGTGACTGTCGATCGACATCCCAACATCCCAGTTTCTATGAGCAGATCTAGTATATACTTCCTTTGAGAGAGGACGATCCCCATCTCTTCCTCGAGCCACCTCGATCCCGAGAAAATACCTCATCATTCCCAAATCCTGCACTTCAAACTCCTTGGCGAGTTTTGATTTCAGCTGGGTGATCTCCTCCTCATTATCACCTGTGATCACTATATCATCCACATACACTGCAAGTATGGTTGTCACGCCCCGATCTCCCGCAGGCAAATTGGCCGTTCCCGCTAGGCGGGAATCACCCTCGCCAGCGCTCCCGCGGAACGATCGCTTAACCCATCCGGGCGTGATGCCGCACGAGCGTGATCCACGCCCGTGCAAGGCCATGGTTCATTGGCTGGCGGCAAGAGTTCTAAGCCACAAAGTCGCACAGATTGTCCGAGTGCAGCGGAGTCATGAACGCATAGCGATTCGGTAACAGGTTCACTGAGTCGACAATATAGCGGAAGCATTGAAACACAAGTTGAAGTAAAGCAAGCTCTTTTATTGATATAAACTTGTGTTACAGGCGGCGTATAGCCGAGATTACAAGTCGCTCAAGCCTCTCTCTCTCTGAAACAGTAAAAGCGTGCCAAGTGGCTACAACTGTGGAATGAATGTACAGGCGATGGTCAGGAGATGTTCACAACATTATGTCTTGTATATGTGCTTCAGTCCCGGACGCACCATTGCAAGGCTTCAGAGGAAACTCCTGGCCTTAGCACGCACGAAGGAGGCGTCCGCACCGAACGAGGTTCTTCCGCACCCTGCACACAAACTGGTGGATTATCAGTACATTGAATGCACTGGTGGGGAAGCTACTCGCCCGCTCGACAAATCCAAACACGTAATACAGGTTCCGTGCACAACTATTAAGTTGTCTTTCTAGTTGCCTTAGGATCAGTTTCATGCAAAGATTGAATAGACTAACGTGTCGGGCAGTGCGCCGTGCGATGTTTGAGGAAACACGGCGAGACTTACCAACTTACCATTTGTCCTTCCCTGTCCAAGGCAAACATTGTTAATTCAAGCACGGGCAAGCATAAACATTCAGGAGGCATAGCATATGCAAACACGAGGGTTCTTATAACATGATCGTTCAGGTGTTAAGTTATTCATTGATGCTATGCAATGACTCGCACGCGGATAGCCGCTAAGCGAGGATGACTTGTTTATCTTCCATTTTACAAGCAAGCATGCAGCAGGTCTAAACACACATGAAAATCACACGATGCATTGCAAGCCATATTCACACGATAAACACACGAAGCATTGCAAGCATATACACACGATGATCACTGGCTTGATGCCATAATGGACTAGTCAAGAACAAGGATAGCATGCAACGAGAAAACACGAGGAGCTCATAAAACACGATGCGTTGCAAGTTATCCCGTCCGAACAGGATTGACTATAAACACGAAGTCTGCCCGGATCGGATCGGTGCCAGTGCCCTAGCACCGTCCGCAGAACTTATATCCTTGTGCACAACTTGTCCATGATCGAACACGATTATTAATTTACACACGAGCACACGACAAGCAGTAATGCATGATTCATTTAGCTATTGGATATGCACAGTCTCCTGGGCTGCTGTAAGCCCGCACAGGAGGGAGACTTGCAGGGAGATCCGAATACCTGAATGAGTCTTGCCACTGGAGTATGATTCGTTTTCTTGACATGATGCAGTCCCCTGGATCGGGAACTGCCTTGGTGACCTAGCGGTCCCGAATACTTGCAGGGTCGTTCAGGCACGGAACGACTACTTAGTAGTCTTCCGGGGTTTGGATGAAAACACGGTAACATTCAAGCAGACGAGCATGCGTTTCTAAGGGAACATAAGTAGGCACGTTGCTCGGACCCGAAGGTAAGCCGAGAAGTGAAACCGTTAAGGGACTTAGCATGCGAGGGTCTGAATAAAAGCAGTATTTCATTTCCATGTTCTAACAAGCAATACAAGTTGGGATTATTCCCTTAGCTAGGTGCGTTGGATTTATTAGCATGCAGGGGGTGAATCACCTAGCGACTAGCATGTATCAATCCAGATTTTATGTGTGCTGGCTAAGCAAAGACAAGTTCACCGTAGCCACTCACCTTAGCGATGATTCGCCTCGGTAGAGCGATACGTCAAGCGAGCCTCTGAAAGTCCAAGCCGGATTCCTGTAGGGACAAGTCTGGATATCCTTTGCTTCTTGATCGAGGCAAAGCGGGTCGGGACAGCTGCACTATTGCCGTTTGAGACGGCAGTCCGCTTGAGCGGAACGGGGTGTTACATCCTACCCAACTTAGAAAAAGTCTCGTCCTCGAGACTTACTAAGGACAAGCAGTGATCTAGGGTTTGAGGCAATCCTAGACAAGTCGTTGTACTTGTTCATTTGGATCTTCACTTGCACAAGCTTCAAAATCAGCATATCGCTTAGACTGGATCGTGCGCACTTTCGAAATGCATTTCTAGCGTGAACACGTCAACCAGCTTAGTGATAGCGAAGTCTCAGCACTCGAGTTCACCTTTTCTTAAGTCTTGGATGGTGCACTAGTTCAAGGCGTCCCTTGAATAGATGCATTCAACCAAACTTAGAGTTAGTGAAAATCGGACAAGCTACTAGCGATACTCTCAAGGGTTCGCACAGGTTGGCACAAAGGCCACTCGCAGCATACAACCAGACAAGCAAGCATATCATTCAAAACGCATTTTGAAAGTATTTAGACTTATTGTTGGAACATCCCATCGAGGCATTGAGAGAGAGCGTACACATAACCTACGAACGAGCTTTCGAAACAGAGATATCGAATCGAAGTCCAAAGGCGTAGAAGCCAGGCTCTGATACCAACATGTCACGCCCCGATCTCCCGCAGGCAAATCGGCCGTTCCCGCTAGGCGGGAATCACCCTCGCCAGCGCTCCCGCGGAACGATCGCTTAACCCATCCGGGCGTGATGTCGCACGAGCGTGATCCACGCCCGTGCAAGGCCATGGTTCATTGGCTGGCGGCAAGAGTTCTAAGCCACAAAGTCGCATAGATTGTCCGAGTGCAGCGGAGTCATGAACGCATAGCAATTCGGTAACAGGTTCACTGAGTCGACAATATAGCGGAAGCATTGAAACACAAGTTGAAGTAAAGCAAGCTATTTTATTGATATAAACTTGTGTTACAGGCGGCGTATAGCCGAGATTACAAGTCGCTCAAGCCTCTCTGAAACAGTAAAAGCGTGCCAAGTGGCTACAACTGTGGAATGAATGTACAGGCGATGGTCAGGCGATGTTCACAACATTATGTCTTGTATATGTGCTTCAGTCCCGGACGCACCGTTGCAAGGCTTCAGAGGAAACTCCTGGCCTTAGCACGCACGAAGGAGGCGTCTGCACCGAAAGAGGTTCTCCCGCACCCTGCACACAAACTGGTGGATTATCAGTACATTGAATGCACTGGTGGGGCAGCTACTCGCCCGCTCGACAAATCCAAACACGTAATACAGGTTCCGTGCACAACTATTAAGTTGTCTTTCTAGTTGCCTTAGGATCAATTTCATGCAAAGATTGAATAGACTAACGTGTCGGACAGTGCGCCGTGCGATGTTTGAGGAAACACGGCGAGACTTACCAACTTACCATTTGTCCTTCCCTGTCCAAGGCAAACATTGTTAATTCAAGCACGGGCAAGCATAAACATTCAGGAGGCATAGCATATGCAAACACGAGGGTTCTTATAACATGATCGTTCAGGTGTTAAGTTATTCATTGATGCTATGCAATGACTCGCACGCGGATAGCCGCTAAGCGAGGATGACTTGTTTATCTTCCATTTTACAAGCAAGCATGCAGCAGGTTTAAACACACATGAAAATCACACGATGCATTGCAAGCCATATCCACACGATAAACACACGAGGCATTGCAAGCATATACACACGATGATCACTGGCTTGATGCCATAATGGACTAGTCAAGAACAAGGATAGCATGCAACGAGAAAATACGAGGAGCTCATAAAACACGATGCGTTGCAAGTTATCCCGTCCGAACACGATTGACTATAAACACGAAGTCTGCCCGGATCGGATCGGTGCCAGTGCCCCAGCACCGTCCGCAGAACTTATATCCTTGTGCACAAGTTGTCCATGATCGAACACGATTATTAATTTACACACGAGCACACGACAAGCAGTAATGCATGATTCATTTAGCTATTGGATATGCACAGTCTCCTGGGCTGCTGTAAGCCCGCACAGGAGGGAGACTTGCAGGGAGATCTGAATACCTGAATGAGTCTTGCCACTGGAGTATGATTCGTTTTCTTGACATGATGCAGTCCCCTGGATCGGGAACTGCCTTGGTGACCTAGCGGTCCCGAATACTTGCAGGGTCGTTCAGGCACGGAACGACTACTTAGTAGTCTTCCGGGGTTTGGATGAAAACACGGTAACATTCAAGCAGACGAGCATGCGTTTCTAAGGGAACATAAGTAGGCACGTTGCTCGGACCCGAAGGTAAGCCGAGAAGTGAAACCGTTAAGGGACTTAGCATGCGAGGGTCTGAATAAAAGCAGTATTTCATTTCCATGTTCTAACAAGCAATACAAGTTGGGATTATTCCCTTAGCTAGGTGCGTTGGATTTATTAGCATGCAGGGGGTGAATCGCCTAGCGACTAGCATGTATCAATCCAGATTTTATGTGTGCTGGCTAAGCAAAGACAAGTTCACCGTAGCCACCCACCTTAGCGATGATTCGCCTCGGTAGAGCGATACGTCAAGCGAGCCTCTGAAAGCCCAAGCCGGATTCCTGTAGGGACAAGTCGGGATATCCTTTGCTTCTTGATCGAGGCAAAGCGGGTCGGGACAGCTGCACTATTGCCGTTTGAGACGGCAGTCCGCTTGAGCGGAACGGGGTATTACAATGGTGATGTAGCCTCTTGCATGCTACAAGAAGACCGTGTGATCTGCATTGGTCTGGCGGTACCCCATGCCTGTGACAGCCTTCCTCAATCTATCAAACCAGGCTCGAGGAGATTGTTTGAGTCCATACAGTGATTTCTTCAGCTTACACACCTTTTACGTCGTTCGTGCAAAACCCCGGGAGGGTCTCCATGTATACTTCTTCTTGTAAATCTCCACGAAGAAAGGCGTTCACATCCAATTGATACAACTGCCACCCATGGTTTGCTGCAAGAGAGACCAGGGTTCTCACAGTGCTCATCTTGGCTACTGGAGCAAACGTCTCATCATAGTGATGCCATAGGATTGAGTGTATCCCTTTACAACCAACATTGCCTTATACCGCTCTACTATACCTTCTGGTGTCTTCTTTACTGTGAAGACCCATTTGCATCCCACTGCTTTCTTCCCTTTAGGCAACGGAACAAGCTCACATGTCCCATTTCTTTCGAGTGCCCCAAGTTCTTCCAACATTGCAGCTCTCCACCTTGGATCTTCCTTTGCCTCCTGCCAACACTTGGGCAAAGAGGTGATGTCTAGCGATGCAATGAATGCTCGATAAGTAGGGGATATATTAGAGTAGGATAAGAAATTTGCAATGTCATGTTTATAACCATAACGATTAGGAGCTTTTCCCGCATTACTGCGAGAAGATCTCCTTAAGAGAATATGAGGAATATGAGGTAGTGGTGGAGAGATCATACCATCCGAATTAGAAATATCCGCATCTGAATCAGAGGGATCCGGTGCAGGAGAAACATCTTCAAGAGTTGGGGCAGGGTTAGGCGAGGGACTTGGCACAATAAGTGAGGGACACGACACAGTATTGGACTGCTGCTTTCTCCTTCTGTAGACATGGAGCTTTGTAGTCTGTTTTTTTCCCTGCACAGCATCACTTTCTTCCTCCTGATTGTCACCACTTTCTCCTTCCTCATTCTCATCACTTTCCTCACCCTCGATATCTCCCCCTTGTTCCCTTGTACCAGCTTCCATCATTGGGCATGGAACTGACCCGACAATCATGCTTGGGCCGATCTCCCCCTCACTCCTAACACCTCATGTGTTAGGTGTGTCACCAAATGCAGACCCTTCACCTGAACCATTGTGGTAGTATGGTTCCATCTCTCTGAATGTAACGTCCATGCTCACAAAGAACCTCCACTCCACCGGACTCCAACAAGAGTATCCCTTCTGAGTCCCTGAGTAGCCAACAAAGATGCACTTCAATGCTCGAGGGTCCAACTTTTCCATCGCAGGTCTGTTATCTTCCACAAAGCATACACATCCAAATACCTTTGGGGGAACAATGTACTTATTTTCTCATATAAGCATCTCAAATGGTATCTTCCATCCCAACACCTGAGAGGGCATCATGTTGATGAGATATGCAGCCGTCAACACAGCATGCCCCCACAAGTGTTTAGGAACATTCATGGCAAACATCATTGGTCCGTGCTACTTCCAACAGGTGCTTGTTCTTCCGTTCTGCCACGTCATTTGTGCTGGTGTATAAGCACACGAAGTCTAATGTTGCATCCCATGGGTTGATAAGTACTCTTCAATACTCTTATTTGTGTATTATGTCCTATTGTCAGATCTAAAAAATTTCACTTTAGCATTATATTGAGTCGTAACTCTGCAATAAAAATCTTGAAAGCATGCAAAGACGTCACTCTTACTCTTCATTAGGTATACCCAGGTGACACGAGTATAACAGTCAATAAAGGTGACAAACCATTTAAACCATTAACACCAGTTGTAGGACAAGGTCCCCACACATCTGAGTATATCATATCAAAAGCAGCTAAACTTATATTTCTAGAACTCACATAAGAGCTTCTGGTATGTTTTCCAAGCTCACAAGCATCACAAACCAACTTTTATTTATTAGCCTTTTGATACATAGATGGGTACATCTAATTCAGTAGACTGAATAAAGAGTGTCCCATACGCTGATATTGAAGTAATAATTCTGCTTCTACAGTTCTTCGTGGCTCCTCCGGTTGTGCTTCCTCCACCAGTGACGCTAGTGCTGCGTCCAGTCCACCCATGTCCAAGTACCATAGCCCCTTATGCCAAGTGCCAGTTCCCAGCCGTCTCCATGTTCCCTTCTCCTGAAAAGTCACCTTAGGAATGTCGAAGGAAACAATACAATTAAGTTGAAGAACAATGGCATTAATGGACAAAAGATTAACAAAAAAAGATGGAGCATGCAAGACATCAGTAAGGGTCATAGAAGGGGTGCATTCAACCGTGCATTTATCCAGAATGGATCTGGCAGTACCATCAGCAGTCTGAATGCTTTCAGGCGTTGTCAGGTAAGTGCATTCTTGGAACTCACCATGGGAACCCGTGACATGGCGAGATGCCCCAGAGTCAATTATCCAACCTGGCTGGTGGATAGATGCAAGGGCATGAGCAGGTATACATGTGCTTGTTTGGGCATAGTAGGTGATGTTACCCCCGGAGGTGGTTGGAGTCGATGCCCCAGGGGTAGTGGCTTGACTGTCGCCGGATCCAAGCATCATGCTCCTTCACATCTCTAGCATTTCCCTCGCATTAAGGGTTATTCCGGGTGACTGGTTTTCACTTCCCTCTTCTGCCAGATTTGCCTTGTGCCCTGCAGAATGATTACTTCTGCCACCAGTATAGCCTCCTCTGCGACCCCTACGCCCTCCACAGCGGCGTCTGTGGCTGCTGACTGGCCTCTCAGGAATTTCGTACAGAATCTGATGAAGTGCCCAGGGTCTCCACAGTTGTAGCACCCTCCCCCTACGGAAGAATTTGGATTAAAAATCGCTAGGGCTGATTTTTCTCACGGAGAGTTAGTGGTGCTAGACATCAGCTTCAATCGTCTCTTCTTGTGCCATAGCAGCTATGGCCTCCTCCAGTGATGGCAACCTGGGTTGTACAAGTAGGACATTCCTCCTCTGCTCAAATGTTATGTTGAGCCCCTTTAGGAACTCATCATCCTCTGTCGCGAAACATACTCCATGAACTTCTTATAATATTTCGCAAATGTCGGTTCCACTTGCTCATCCTCCACGCCAATAGGATCATAGTGGTGGAGATCTGACCAATACTTCTTCAGCAGAGCCGCGTACTCAGAGATGACGTGATCTTCTTGGACCACCTTATCAAGTTTATCTTGTAGTTGGAAGACCCTCATAGGATTGCCCGACCATAAGTACATGTCTTTTAGCGTCCTCCAAATGTCATCAGCACCCTCCATCGCTTCCACATTGCCCGACACTTGGTCGGTCAATGAAGCTGTCAACCATCCAGCTACCACATTGTTGACGATTTCCCACATAACAAACTCCCGTGAGGAGTGATCTTCAGGTGCCTTGGTTTGTCCATTCACATAGCCCACCAAGCCTCTTCCCTTCAGAGTTCGCATCACCTGACGCGGCCACTTCAAGTAGTTGGAAGTGCCCTCCAACTTTATCTTCAGTTTTTTCAACTTTCCCATCTTGTACAGTGAAGGATCCATATCAGCGTGTGCAGTACGGGAGCTAGTCTCGGTCAACCTCTTGGAGAAGAGATCGTCTACCAAAGTCTTCATCTCTTGGGCCGTCAGCTTGCCATAGATCGTCTCCATTTTCTTCTCCTTGTTCTCTGTCATCAGTGAGGCGGCGGCAGATCTAGGTCGTCTCTACCTCTCTCTTCGTCTACTGATCTTCCTTCAGCGGCAGCGGTGTCCCTAAGGGCCGTTACTCATGTCCCGTGCTAGGCTTCGACCCGAGGCCGCATGACCTCACGATATGACAGTTGTAGTCAAGATCAGGGGTCACACAAATGTTCCCTCACTGATATACCTCGATCCAACTAGCAACTATATAATTAATATCCCGATTACAACTGACTTGTACAAAGCAATAATCAGAAAACCAATCCCGATTCTGAGTGTCATAATTTCGGACAGACGTGTATGATTATCAGATTGTATCTTAAATTGGTTCTTAAAGTATCATCTCAATACTTATCCACTCATGTTATTGTAAGATTTTGTCCCATCATTCTTTAGCTTAGAAGTAGAGATACCTTCAGTTTCTTTAGTCCAGTTCCTTATAGAGCTCCATTCCATTAGGGTTCCTTGATAGTGTAAAAGTTTGGTGACTTACAATTTGGGTCTCTGTCTTGAATATCAGTATTGAATGTTAAAAGTGTAGCTTGAGAGTCTGTAAGTGGTTCTTGGTTGGGCATGTGAATAATAGGCATAAATCTAGAGATAACCAATAGCGTAGTACCTCGTAGCAATAAATCTATGATAAATGTCAGTGGTAGTTCAAGAATTAGTATCAGTGTCAGCATGTATGTTCTGGATAGTCATGAATTCATGTAGTTGGGTGATTCAAGTAAACAATTAAGTATCACGGGATTTGTGTTGGATATCAATGGAGCATGACACTCTATTGGGTAATTGATGCTTCCGCGTACCATAGTAGAGTGGTACCAATAGGTATAGAGAGAGAGTGAGGGAATAAGAATGTATTGTGCTAAAGTAGTAAGACTTGTGTTACAAGTAAAAGAAGAGCATTGATGTGAGTAGATAGGAGTGTACCAGTATATGACTAGTGATGGGTATATCACCTGATATGGAGGCTAGTGATGTGTTGGAAACAATAGGTGGAAGAAGTGTCTAGAAATTGTGTGCGCAATGCACAGTGGATGATGAGTGTCAGTGTGGAAGTTCATGAGTATCAGAAAGTGGAAGTCTTCCAATGGTGTCATGGGTTGAGAAATATCAAGATTGGTCATAGGAGATATGTAGTGTATCGCCGATTAGTGTATCAGTCTGTAGAAGGTTTAAGGGGAGATACATATACATCAATAGAGATATGGAACCATATGCCTGTCTTTGAGAGTGAAGTGAAACATGTGTATTATAGAAGTTAATAACTAGTGCATTGGATGCAAGTGATCATGAGCTCTAGTGAGTGTGATGAGATGATCAAATGATGAAGTTAGTGTCCAGAAATGGTAGTAGTGTCGTGATGAGCTGTTGTGAATATTAAGGAGTTAGTGCCATAGAACATTAAGTACAAATGTGGTGTATAATTAGGAAACTAGTGTTTCTGTACCTGAAATGCCTAGAGAGAGTAGCAGTATTCAGAGTATAACCAGGATTAGTTAAGTGAGGTGCTAGTATCAGTAAATATATTGTGTGATAATATTATATTGGTCTATTAGTTAATATGAATATAGGAGCAATTGGAAGTAAGAGTACAAGTGTTCCAGGCAGTGAGTAAGAAGGGTACCCTATATAGAAGTCAATTTAGTAGGCATAGTATCTTGCTAGTGTTTTGGAGTATAGAAGTAGTATGTATCAGGAAATAGTATGATGGATATAAGAATATCAGTGAGATGTCTTGATGTCATAATAACTAGGAGGTATTGTGTATGTATTGTGATACTAAATATAGATGAGAACCTTAGAGTAATTAATAGGTGTTAGAGTATGAGTTTACACCAAGTATCAAAATAGGAAGAGTACCCTAGTGGCAAGATTCAGAGTACCTCAAATATTATGGAGGTTTAAATACAAGCATTTTTAGTGAATGGTGTACTAAGTACAGAGAAGAGACATGAGTAACCTAGTATGAGAGTATCATCTAAGCGCCAAATAAGAGCTAGTGCCTTGTGTAGTTAGTGTCAAGACTTGGGTAGGCATCCTTTTGAGAGTATCCTAGATCGGTAAGGGTGTGTCAATAAGGTACACAAGTATTCATTTGCAAGAAGGATGGTTAAGCAGTATAGGTGATTGCAAGAACCGAGACAGATAAGGGAAGATAGTATCCTAGAGGTGTAGTATAGCATTCTGGATAGAGTGTGCCAGTGATAAAAGTATGCCCATGCTTAGAACCATAGTATACCAGTAGTATTAGACGTAGTAACCCATGTTGTTAAATAGTTTACCTACAGTATAGTTAGCAAGAGACCCCGATTGAGATTGCAATTCATGATAGTTAGAGATTATATCCATGAATGGTTGTTTCTTCAGTATAATTGCAGGATTGTGTTATAGGATAAGACTGTCTTGGATTATGATCGTTGGAGGTTTGACCATAGTAAAATTTGTATGAATAGGTTATGACTGGCCAAGAGAGAGGGGTGAGGGTTTTTATTTCGAGGACGAAATTCTGCTAGGGGGGTAGACTTGTCACTACCGCTTTTCCGGAGAGGGGTATTTTTGTATTTTTCTATTATTGGTAATATTGTAATATCGGTATTTCAAAATTATGTATTTATGGTGCATGTTATACTAATTTACTGTATTATTTATTTATTGTTAGTATGTTACATTAAATTTTGGACTTGTGTTAGTGGACCAAAGTAGTTTAGAATTGACTCTTGGACCAACATTTATTTTAGTTAGACTTGAGCCCAACCACAAGCCCAATTCATTAAGTTAACATAGTAATTAGTCAAACCATTAGGAGAAGAACCTTCCTTCCTTAATTACTTTCTTCATGACAAGCCCATAGGGGTGTTTTAGACTTTTCATACTTTCTTGCATCCCAAGCAAAGGGCCGGCCTCCTATAGGAGGGGGTTCTCTCTCTCTCTCCACTTTATTTCATTTCAATTCTAGATTCCCAATTTAGTTTATCCCCAAATTGACTCATCCCTCCACCAAATTCAACCCAAATCACACCCATACTCTCATTTCCATCAATTAAAGAGCATTGGAGTTTGGATTTGCAAGGAGCACTTGGTGAAGAAGTTTGTGGCAAGGAGATCATGTCCGGATCGTGTCCATTGTGCATTTCATTGAAAATCCATCTCCCAATAGGTATAGATTTGAATTTCTTTCTAATTTGAGTTCCAAATCATACATTTGACCCTTAGGAACCTCCTCATGGCATAGGGCTACCTATAGGACTAGGCCTAATTGATGTGTTTTGACACTTCCGCGTAGGTTTTTGTGTGTATTTTGGAAAAATTACGGGATTGACACATCAAGTGTGTGTTCATGAGACTAATTTAGTTTAATTGGACTTAGATCGGAGTTGGATACTAGATACGTGTCCATAATTGGACACGAGTAGGCCGTATCGCGATACGGTGTGATACTTTGTGATACGAGGCTCAATTTTGGGTGTTCTGTACAATTACTCCTAAATTCTCATTGTAACAAGTTACTTTAATAATATTATGATGTATTTGATATGTAGGAATATTTATTGTGGAGAGAATTGGGGATTTTGGCTCTTATTTGGGATAGGTGTCATGAGTATCCTAGGTATGCCTCCAAGGTGTTCGATGAATTGACTACTAGTGAGTGTATACACCAATATAGATCTATTTATATATATATATATGAACCATGAATATGTGTGCCTTTATATATATATATATATATATATATATATATATAAGGTGGAAGTGTATCAGGTGTATACAGTGAGATGTATATATATATATATATATATATATATATATATATATATATATACCCATGATACACCCATGTGTGTTTATATATGAGGTTGTGGTTGTGTGTTGTGAGAGCAAGGGGGTGCAGAAGTGTTGTACACCTGAGTGCAGTTGGGTGACTGTGGCAGTGAGTGCCTGTGTGTGTGGCCTGTGTGTGTGTGTTGAACTTGGACTGTGGGTGCAAGTGACTAGAGTGAGATGTGCACAGTGGGGAGAGGTCTTGGTATGTCTCAGTTGCTTATATACAACAGTTGTTGAGAGGAGAGGGGGAAGGCTGACTGCACAGCAGTATGTGCTGACATGTAACTGCAACTGCAGCAGCAGGAGAGTTGAGGGGTGTCGAGTTAGCCTTGCAGCAACAGCAGTACATGGAAGAAGGGCCTGATATGAAGTGAGGTCGGGTTGGTTAGTAATGTCAGTAGCACTGTTAGTATTGGATCTGTTAGCAGTATCAGTTAATAGTTGTTGTTGTTGACTAATAGTTGCTAGTTTAATAGGATTAGTTAGTTGTCTATTAATTGGTTATGTTAGTTATGTGTTAGCATTATGTATGTTAGAGTTAGATGTGAAGTTAGAGATACATGTTAGTAGTTATGAGCTTGTTGACAGTTAGTGTAAGAGGGGTTAGATATTGATGGTTAGTTGATTTCTAACACCAATTAGATAGTAACAGTTAGTTAGTACTAGATGTTAGTTGACAGTTGATTGATATATATAGTATACTTGTTAATTAGTTATGGTAAGAATTAGTATATTTTAGCATGTATTAGTTAGTTGGTATATCAAATATTAGATGTTAGTAATGTATTAGTGTTATGATAGTTAGTTATGAGTTGAAATTAATATAGAGAGATGTTAGTAGACTGTTATTTGAGTATAAGAGTTAGCTTTTAACAGTTAGATGGGTTAGTGGTTAGTTAGATGTTTTAGTATGTTAGTTTACATATTAGATGATGAACAGTTAGATGTTTTACTGTGTTAGTTTATGATATATTAAAGTTAGACGGATATGCTAGTTAGTTATTGTTGGTTAATATCTTTTAGTAGACATGTAAGTTAGGTAGTTGGAATGATGTTAATTGTTAGTATATAGTTAGATATAACTGTTAGTTATAGATAACAGTTAGTTCATGTATATATAAGTTAATATACCTATAGATGTTAGTTAGATACTTGTGTACGTTAGTGAGGAGTTAATGTAAATAGAGGTTAGCTAGTACGAGTTGGATATATCTATATGGGTATATATATATTAGATCAGCTAGTTACTCAAATATTAGCCAAAGTCTAGTATTACCTTGTGGTGTACAAGGTAATGTTAAGGTAATTGGTTTATACTCAGTATTAGGGATTGGTGTCGAGATGGGTTTAGGTAGCGCGATACCAGTTGGCTCAAAGCGAAGGTATCCACCTAGTGTTAGTTAGTATTGAGATATGGTATATATTATACTTATATATTTTATATATAACATATAGTATATTGTTAGTGCGTATCTTATGATACGGAATAGTATTTATACCCTAGTATCCTAATATAGCTAGTATAGTATTTATACCCTAGTTCGCTCTTTTTTTTATACCCTAGTATCTCAAATATTATACCCTAGTATTTATACCCTAGTATCCTAATATAGCTAGTATAGTATTTATACCCTAGTATTTATACCCTAGTATCTCAAATTTTTTATACCCTAGTATCCTAATATAGCTAGTATAGTATTTATACCCTAGTATTTATACCCTAGTATCTCAAATATTAGACTTGAGGTGACTATTGTAGAGATTAGTTAATGTTCCTTTTTCATATCTTGTCTAGTTTCCTTCTTGCAGAATGTTATTGATTATCCTTCTTGTTCGCTCTTTTTTTTTATCATTGTGATTGAGTACATGGTAGTACTTGTTGTACTAGTATGATAGATAGATAGATAGATAGATATTGATAACCTAGACAGCGTTATACTGCCGATGTTGCGTCGTAGGATGGACGTACCCACGTTCTCGTGCCCCTACATAGGGTGCAGGTCGTGACAAGACCTCACTAGTTTTCTTAGCAAAAAAAGTCTCTCCACTCTAATTATCAGAAGGGAACAAAGGCTAAGAGGTGCGGATGCCGCCTGTTTAGCATATTATATAGCACAAGAAAACTAAATAAGAACTATGAAAATGTTAAAATTCATGACATGGCAAATCAGCACACCTTTAATGGCTACAAGGAAGCACGGAGGATCCTAAATTCCAAAAAGAAGAAGAAAACATTAAGGTCTACTCAGCTACTATGCGCGATATCTCACAATGGAGTTTTGTGGTTTGGGAATAAGACCCCAATAGTTTTAGAAGTCCACAACTCGAAAAGCTCAAAAAGTAGAGTTTCACATACATATCTAGAATCAAACGAGAACTTCCAATACCTATTCTAAATATTCAATTGGTTACCGAAATTGTTGGAAGTTGGAACTACTAAGATCAACCGATTCAAAACCACCAAAATCCTCCGAAATCGACAAAATTAAGAAGGATATGGAACTGATTCAACAAACGATACTGCAAACCATGTATTCAGTTACCAACTATAAGAACTAATTTACGCGTTGAAACTACAAATATATCTAGCCTTACAAATGTAAACAAGATATGAACTGAACTCATAGTCTTATAAGAAAGATCACCAAATATCCTAAAATATTGGCATCAATCACAAGCTAGGTTGCATATACACGAAACGACACGGCACCTCTTTAAGAGGGCGTCCCCTAATGTATTCCGGAGTAAAAGCCAGACTCTGATACCCAACTCCCACCCAAATAAACAAACTTTTGGTGTTTGCACTGAGAGATGAAGGATACACAAATCATATTTTCATTTGACAATTACTACGCAATATAACCAAAAGACATGAGTTTTAAACATAACACTGAAGCACTAAAATCAGAAAGTGAGCCTTGTTCGTAAGTTCCTCACTGAATTTTGAGCGTGACTTCACTTAGGTTGGGTTTGGGATCTGATCCTGCAAACATCAAAACATGTAGCGATCCTTACCTAATGATACATATATACTACATAACATCAAGCAATTCGAAACCCTGAAAAGACTAAATAGGCAAGCCTGATTAAATTGCTGGTGATCAACGACCAAACTAAGAACTTACATTAAGCTAGTTCATGTATACATTCTGATTATTAAGTTCCCGTGTGGTTCCCAGTTCTTATCAGAAAATCAAAACTCAAGTTTAATATAGAACCAAATTTCTATATTAATTTCTAAAGAAATCAAACAATTTATTCTTTGTTGGTAATGATTCATATTCCTGTCTACTTGGATTGTATTAGAATATATCTTTGAGAAAACTAGGAGACATCAGAAGAGATATAATAGCAGTTGCATAGAGTACCTGCTCTCTTTAATTTATCCGCTTTCCCTTCTGACCAAATTATCTGCACCCACATAACTCTTTAGTAAAGAACAGAGAGTTTGGTATAGAAATCCAAAAGACTAACGGATTGGAGAGAGAATAAGATGGTAACCAACCATTACACAGTCAGAAAGCAGACCTCAAGAGACATTCTAACTAGAGGCATACAAGATGGATATATCAAAAGAAACTGAGACGAGATAAATCTGTCTTGAAAAATATATCAAGACACATTCTAACTAGAGGCATACAAAATGGATATGATGACTGTTGCGAAAAAATATGACAAGAAAGAGTATACAAGATACCAGAGATGCAGATCTTCATGAGTCATAAATTTAAAAGATTTCTCGACAAACACTGTCTTGACAAGATAAGAGGACAAAAAAAAACAAGAACTCGACAACAAGTCACCTGCACGATCCTGTCAATCAGTGATATCATAAGCATGATCAGGCAAAAATTATGCAAAAAATGTTAACCGTCAAATGCGAAGGGAACCTGTGTGCAGAAAAAGGCATTCAAAGTTGTAACTATTTATATCTTATTTGTATCTAGGGCCCAGAATCACCTCTATACACATCGACATTGCACAATGAAATTTCAAACTGAGTTGCTCCAAAATTGGAGGATAAAGTGGACAAAGAGGAAAACAAAACAAATGCTTACGGACAATCTAAGAGTAGTGGCACCATAAATACAACACGAGTCCTGAAGGGAACAGAGAAAGCATAGAGAATGTATTTTGATGAAAACAAACACAAATTATTTTTAAAGCATTCGACAGTGACAATAAAGGAATCGTAATTAGCTCTCTTAGGATGTGCATTATTGCATCTATGGATGAAGCTTAATATTTCAGTTTAAAGATGAAAGAAAGAGGCAAAACCTAGTGCTTCAATGGCCCAGTAGCACTACTATTAACCTTAACATTTTTCAGTGGGCCGACCTTCTCAATTTCTATTTTTCAGTCACTTGTTACTGCTCTTTGGAACAAAGCAAAACTAACTCAAACTTAGGAATTCACCCTAATAATGTTCCCGCCACTCATTCAACTTTACAATTCACTGATCATTCAACTATACATTTCCAGCTCATGAGCGGTTGTTGACGTGTTTCAAATATGAAGAGGAAACAGAGTGTCCTCTGACACGATGTCGAACACACACACAATTCTCTGTGTCGTGTATCACAGAGTCGACAACACTAAGTTTCACACACACACGTGTCTCTCTGACACAGACACAGTTAATCTAGTTGATCATACACATAAGTGTCAGCAACATAACTCTGACTCGACACATACTGAAATTACCCGTTTTCGTCCATTGGAAAAGTCAAGACTGCAGTACGAGCCGTGTCCAGAGCACAGTTCACGGCCTCCTCATGCCCCTGTACTGATGTTCGTTCAATTCGAACTATGAGACATATTATCGAACATATGGTGTTCACAAATAGAGAAGAAGTTTCAGAGATTCTTCTTGATCTCTGATGATAAAAACTTCAAAGAAAAGAGATCAGAGACTCCAAAGAAGATGTATAGATGACTTACCGAGTTCTGAAGGCTCGTCATCGATGATCGGAGGACCTTCCTTCGAACTCGTCGTCGATCCAGGACACAATCACAGAGATCAGAACAATTATTGAGAAGAAAAAAAACATCAACTATTGAGAAAATCAACTGAGAAAGAGAACGGGAGGATGTCGTGAAGATTCTTCACGACATCCTCCCGCTCTCTTTCTCAGACTGAAGATCGCCACCGCGAGTGAACCTGGCATGGACGCAGTCATCGCTTCTTCTTCTTCTTGACCTCCTCCACCACCACCGCATTTTTCTTCTGCCATCAATTCTATCGATAAAGATCATGTTCATGAAGAGAGTTCTCCTCTTTCTCTCTTCCCCGCTACCTCCTCCCTTTCTCTCCCTTTCTGTACGGCTATTTATAGGAGAATGGACTTCTAACGTCCGGAAATCTTCTGATTGATTGACGACGATTTTGGTTGACTAAATATTTGACTAAAAAATTAGGAGATCTATGAAAATTTTGAATTTTGCCAATCATCTTCATCATCATCATCATCATCATCATCCTCCTCCTCCTCCTCCTCCTCCTCCTCCTCTCTCTCTCTCTCTCTCTCTCTCTCTATATATATATATATATATATATATATATATATATATATATATATATTGATTTGGTTTACTAATATGGAAATCTTTTGATTGACATTTGACTAAAAAAATAAGGAGATCCATGAAAATTTAAAATTTTGCCAATCAATTCTAATAAGTAGGGTCTTTGAAAAGATCTTAAAGATTTAATTGATAAAAATATTTGGGTTGGAGCATAGCCCATAGGTTTTATATATAATTCTTACCGAATAAGAATAGAATTAAATTTTGTGAGATGTACATTTATTATTATTATTATTATTATTATTATTTTGTGAGATGCATATTTTTATTATTTTTATTATTATTATTATTATTATTATTATTATTATTATTATTATTATGACAAATAATATGGCACTAGAGAAGATGTTAAAAATACTACAATTTTTATAATTTTGTAAAAATTTGACAGTCTTGAAGACCGAAATACTATTAAAATTATCGTGGTACTGGATATGCAAAGGACTGTCAAAAATTTGGCACTTCTAGGACTACCAAAATTGTGATGTCAATTAACATAAAATGTAATGACTTTAGCATTTACCAAATTTTGGAGGGAATAACAATTGTTGTGTTCTCACAAATGCTTAGGGTTTGCTTGATTGCAAACCAGTTAATGGGTTTCTTGGATGCTTGAAATAGAGTCATGAAGTGAGGATTCTTGCATGTGCCTCCTCCAAGGCTCCACTTCCGTTGTTTCGATGTCTACGAAAATGTCGACTGAATTTGGAGCTAGCACTTTCTATCCGGTGCTTTTGCCTCACTTCTTTGTCATGTCGTATTTTTAATATTGTTATGTATTATTTTTTTAATAAACTAAATAATTAGTAATAGTCCATAAACAGTAATTTAGCTAGATATTAATTTCTAATAAGCTACATATACTCAAAAATATATAGATTGTGCCGTTAGACACATATACCACCATATCCGTGTTTTTAATATTTTTTGTCAATATTGTTATGTATTAAATTCTGATAAACTAAAGAAGTGTAGTAAAAGTGGGTAAATATGCAATGATTTTTGCACTGCTATTATTTTTTAGGTTACCAATAAGTGAAACTTGAAACACACTTTTAGATGTGACATTTAGTGGATCTTGTCCCTTCAAAATTTGGATCTTATATCGTCATTCTCAAGCTTGAAGTGGGATGCAAGTTCGGTTGTAATAAATTTGTTGTTTGAATGGCACAAAGTGACATTTTGTTGGCACTTTGTTCTTTGTACATACGCATCCAGCGCATAAAGGGCTTCATGGGTTCGTGGGACTGCAGTTCCGCGAGGCTTTCTGTACTTCGGCAGCGTTTTGTTGAAACTGGGGTTGTTCAATTTTGTAACTATCTTATCTATAGGGAGTAATGATGTCACGCCCCAATCCCAAAATATCGAGGGACAGGACACGTGGCAATGGCCAGCAGCACGCACCGATGGATAACCCAATTTAATGGAACCATCAGGGCGTACTTAAGCTGTAAGTAAGGTCTACTACACAAGTCACACTAATCTCATCCATAAAGATAAAGAAATAAACTGCATACTGAATGGAAATAAGTAGCAACAACAAATCACAGCAAGTCAGTCGGAGCAACAATCCGACTTAAGTCTGAAATAACTGGCTCTATAGGCCAGGAACAAAAGATATAAACATGAAATAAATAAATGAGTACTGGGACAGGCACTCAGGAGAAGTCCTCGGCAGTCACCTCGTCTTCAGTGTTCGGTTCAGCTCCAGCAATAGCTTCAGCTCCGGTCCCGTATATCTCGGGATACTGCTCCTCAGCTAAACCTGGGGACATAATCCATTCCAGGTCCTCAGTGGACATAGCAAGGCACAAGATAAAACAAGCCAACTGAATAAGCAGTGCAATAAATAAATGAACAGCAGGGTAAACTAAGTAACCATCTATGTGATATGCAAATGAGAGCAATACTAGTACTCAGGCTGAGACCGCTACAAGCTCTGTGTCGGGGAACCGGTAGCAGTAATAACACGTAAAGGGTCTAGCTCTGCTGGAGAGTCTACAACCTCACAATAATAGTAGATATATATATAGAACAGCCTGTAGCCTGTGTGTCTCTCCCCACCCAATGTAATCACGCAAGCCATGACCATAACGTCTCATGTCCATGTCAGCGGGATTATAACTAATGCAACAAGTCATACTGTCTATAATAAATGTCTCTATCAAGTCCTGTATCCTATACAGAATCACCACGAATATCTCAGGAGGATTCTGTCCATGATAGTGTCAAGTGTCCTGGGTTGTAGGGTACTTGATAGGTCAAGTACAAAGTAAGGGAATCGTAAATCCATCTCTAAATGACGAATCCAACACCGCGTACGGTGTCGGTATCCGACTATGATCGGACACTAGGTACGTCATACGTTCCCTAGGTTAAGCAGTTTAAATCAGTTTATATAAATTTACACAAGACATCCAACAAAGTATTATTACAGGAAATATGAAAATAAAGACTGCAAGTTTGGCAAGGTGCACTTGCCTGATGTTTGAATTCCACTTAGGTCCTGGTTTCGAGAATTTCCAGAGATGTCTCCGAAAGCTGAAATAAATAGTACCATCACGCTCAGAAGGTGTCAAACAGCTAGGATCGCCTGTCCTTGGGTCCAATTTGGAGACAAGGGCAAAAACGGCAATTTCGGCCCAAAACGGGGTCCACCGGTGGGCCCGCTTTGCACCAAAAAACGTGTCAGGGTCAACGGTCTCCAAATTTACCAAACTTAGTGTCAACAGGTCAGGAACGCTGATACGAACCCAACGGAACTTTCTGATTTGAATTCCGATGAGCCGATCACGAAATTGCCCGTTGAGCGGGGCCTGTGGGGCCCACGACACGCAATTTCGTCAACGTTCTCAGAATCGGACCAAACTTGAGCCACAGGACCAGCGTATCGCTACGAGTCCGATGGCGCAAGTTTTGTCTCGATCTGACGTGTGTGCACGAAGTTAGGGTGAATTACAGAAAAGGCGGATACGGGGAGATGTCCGCGGATACGCGTTGATTCCGGTGTGCACGTACACCCGAATCAGCTTCCGCAAAATCTCACACGTCCGTATCGACGAGGTGCACGTATCTGTGAAGACCGCACGCGACCAAGTCATCCCGTTTGGCGGGGCGCACTCAGTTCCGGGGTGAAACAGGGTCTGGTTTTTTCCTGTTTTTGGATCGCGGTGTGCGATCACCACAGGATGCGATGCCCCGAGCGGTTTGTCCGGGAACCGAGAGGGTCATACAGGCTTCGCGTAGAAATTTACGGAATATAATTCCGAGCTACGAGAAGGAAATTAGGAGTACCTGAACAGGGCCTTTGGACACCGAGATTCCCTGTGTCCGACACATGTCCGACACACGTGTCCGACCTAGGGTTAGGGTCTGGTGGAGCCGCGGCTGCCGGAGGCTGGCCGGAGGGGGCTGGGGGCGGTGCTGTCTAGGGCGGCGGCGCACCGGAGTGGCGGGGATCGGCGGCGCCGGGCTCGGCGGCTCCGAACGGCCGGGCGGCGTCGAGGTATGTTGCGGGGAGGAGTGAGGAAGAGAAGGGGTTCTGGAGAGCGGCTGGCCGCGGCGGAGGGCGGCTGGGTGCTGGAGGGTGGTGGTCGGCGGGCTCCGGGCGGCGCTGGAGGGTGGTTGTCGACGAGCTCCGGACGGCTAGGGTTTCGGCGAGAGGGTAGGGGATGAGGCGGAGGAGGAGAACGGGGAGAGGGGTTTAAATAAGGGCTTGGGGGGGAGGAGTTCGTGGCCGGGGGAGTCGGCCGAGCGGAGGACGTGGCCTCCCCTGGCGGAGGCGGCCAAAATTCGGCGACGGAGCGGGGGACGCGGGCTCGCACAGGCGACGTGGGGGAGGGGAGAGATGCGGGTCGGGTCGGGCGCGGATCCGGACTGGGCGGACCCGCCCGACCCGCTAGGGGTGTGAGGGCTGGGCTGGGTTCTTAACGGGCTCGGCCCACTGGGCCGGGCCGGGCCCAAACTAAAAACAAAAATAAAAATAATAATAATAGTAATTATAAAACAGTAATTAATTAATTAATTATAAAAATAGTTTTTAGGCTTTTAAAGATAGGTTTGAGGCCCAATAAAATTTCAGAAAATTACCCTAAGTCCGGTTTTCTATTTTACACCATAAAATCATATTTTTATTTCATTTTAATGTTATTTATTGGTAATTAAAAATTACAAACTCTCTATAGGGCCTATGTAAATTCCTAAAAATTGCATATTAATTCCAAAAATTGATTTAAAAAAATCTAAAAATTTTGGGGTGTTTACAATCTACCCCCCTTAAGAGGATTGCGTCCTCGCAATCGAAGGGTAAACTATAAAGGCAAGATTTACAGAATTAAAGAATGCTTAGGTTCTACCTGATTCTGCAAATAGGTGTGGATAACGCTGCCGCATAACATCTTCTCGCTCCCAGGTCGATTCGCTAGGAGAGTGCTGCTTCCAAGCTACTCGAACCAGCCTGATTGTCTGCCCTCGCAGTGTCTTCTCGCTGGTGTCGAGTATACCCACTGGCTGTTCTTCGTATCTCAGGCTAGGTCCCACCGAAATCTCAGAATGATCAACTATATGGCTTGGGTCCGTCACTACCTCCTCAGTTGTGAGACGTGGAATACGTCATGCACTCCCTCTAAGGACGGAGGTAATGCAAGACGGTAAGCCACCTCACCAATGCGTTCCAAGATATCAAATGGCCCAATGTACCTTGGGCTCAACTTGCCTCTGCTGCCAAATCTGATAGTACCTCTAGTAGGCGAGATCCTCAAAAATACATGCTCTCCTTCCTTGAACTCCAGGGGTCATCGGTGTGCATCGGCCCAGTGCTTCTGTCTATCCTGGGCTGCACGGAGATGGTTCTGAATCTGTTTTACTTTCTCTACTATCTCTGTTACCAACTCTGGACCCAGTATTTGACGTTCGCCAACGTCGCTCCAGCATACAGGCGATCTGCACTTCCTTCCGTACAACGCCTCGAAAGGTGCCATCTGAATGCTTGCCTGATAGCTGTTGTTGTAGGAGAACTCCACTAAGTGCAGATGATCTTCCCAAGATCCTCCAAAGTCCAGTATACAAGATCGCAGCATGTCTTCTAGGATCTGAATTGTGCGCTCTGACTGTCCGTCTGTCTGAGGGTGATAGGCAGTACTGAATTTGAGCCTGGTGCCGAGACTCTCTTGCATGCTTCGCCAGAAGTGAGATATAAATCTTGAGTCTCGATCTGATACAATACTAACCGGCACTCCATGTAATTTTACGATCTGTCGCATATACATGTCGGCTAGTACTTCCGTGGATTGTCCGACTCTGAACGGCAAGAAGTGAGCCGACTTAGTGAGCCAATCCACGATGACCCATACTGCATCCTTTCCACTAGGGCTTCTTGGAAATCCAGTGACGAAGTCCATGGTAATATGCTCCCACTTCCATTCAGGGATGGGAAGTGGCTGCAACATACCTGCAGTCCTTTGGTGCTCGGCCTTCACCTGCTGGCAGACTAAGCATTTTGCCACAAAGCGGGCAATCTCCCTTTTTATTCCATGCCACCAGTAATATTGTCTTAGGTCCCGGTACATCTTGGTTCCTCCTGGATGAACCGAGTATATGGAGCTATGGGCTTCTGTCATCAATTCCTGCCTTAATTCTCCATTTGGAACACATAGGCGATTTCCGCACCTTAATGTTCCGTCCTCGTGGATGCGAAGTCCCGTCTGCAGGCCTGCTTCTGTTCTTTCTCTCAGCCTTCGGAATCTGGCATCATTAGGCAAAGCTTCCTTGATTCTCTCTACCAGTGATGACTTCAATTCGAGGTTAGCCAGCAAACCATTTTGTCCAGGTAGAACAACCTCTATCTGAAGATCTTGCAAGTCTTGTAATAGCTGGGGCTGCTCCGTCAAGAAATAAGTCGAGGGTTTTCTGCTGAGGGCGTCGGCTACAATATTTGCTTTTCCCGGGTGGTACTGCAGATCTATGTCAAAGTCCACCATCAACTCAAGCCAACGCCTTTGCCTCATGTTGAGCTCCTTCTGTGTATAAACATACTTCAAGCTCTTATGATCAGTGAATATCTCGACCTTCTCTCCATACAGATAATGTCTCCAGATCTTCAATGCAAAAATTACTGCAGCTAGCTCCAGGTCGTATGTTGGGTAGTTCTTCTCGTGGACCTTCAGCTGCCTCGATGCATAAGCGATAACCTTGCCATGTTGCATCAAGACACAACCTAGTCCACTACCGGACGCATCACTGTATACAACAAAACCTCCTGACCCTGAGGGAAGAGTCAAGACTGGTGCTGTTGTTAGACGCCTCTTCAATTCTTCGAAGGCATTCTGGCATTCTTTCATCCATATGAACTCCTGATCCTTCCGTGTCAGCTTAGTCATCGGCTCTGCGATCCTTGAAAAATTTTCTACGAACCGCCGGTAATACCCAGCAAGTCCAAGAAAACTTCTCACTTCTGCAACAGAGGTAGGGGTAGGCCAGGTCTCTATAGCAGTGACCTTTTCTGGGTCCACAGACAGTCCTTCACCCGAGATAATATGCCCTAAGAATGGCACCTTGTCCATACAGAACTCACATTTGCTGAGTTTGGCATATAGCTTCTCCCTTTTCAAGGTTTCTAGCACAATCCGGAGGTGTTCCTCGTGCTCTTCGTGGTTCTTGGAGTAGACTAGGATATCATCAATGAACACCACCACGAACTTATCCAAGTACTGATGGAAGAACCCGTTCATTAAACGCATAAATACGGCAGGTGCGTTGGTTAAACCAAACGGCATAACTAGGAACTCATAATGCCCATACTTAGTTCTGAAGGCCGTCTTTGGGATATCTTCCTTCTTTACCCTAATCTGGTGATAACCGGATCTAAGGTCAATCTTTGATAATACCTTAGCACCACTCAATTGGTCAAACAAATCATCAATGTGTGGTAATGGGTACCGGTTCTTAATAGTTACAGCATTAAGGGCTCTGTAATCAATGCACAGCCGTACAGATCCGTCCTTCTTGGGTACAAAAAGTATAGGTGCTCCCCAAGGTGAAACACTGGGCCGGATAAATCCTTTCTCCAGAAGGTCGTCAACTTGTGTTTTCAGCTCCACTAACTCCTTAGGTGCTAGCCGATATACCGATGAAGTAATAGGTTCGGCTCCTGGAGTTAGGTCTATTGTGAATTCTATCTCCCGATCAGGTGGTAAACCTGGAAGATCGTCGGGAAACACATCCACAAATTCCGTTATGACTCTTGGGTAACTTGAATCTTCTTCTACAGTCAATACCCTAAGAGTTGGCTGGACCCCTTGTTCTACAGCTCCTCGTAGAAATTCAAACTCAGGAAGGCTAGGGGGTCTAAATATCACTTTTCCAAGCCGGCAATCCAGTGTCGCATGGTACTGACTTAACCAGTCCATACCAAGTACAATATCGTAATCAGGCATAGAAAAGATCAAAAATTGGGCTCGCATCTCTCGGCCACAGACTACTACCGAACATGATCTACAAGTATCACTAACCGGAATAATTCTACCTCCCGTTAGAATTCTCTTCATCTTCGAGAGAGGTGCGGTAGCTATTCTATGGGTGGCTACGAAGCTAGCAGCAATAAATGAATGCGAAGCTCCAGAATCAAACAATGCTACAGCAGGAATTGAAGCTACTAATATGGTACCTGCTATCACTTCGCCTGCAGTAGCTTCCTCAGTGACTGCTAGTGCATATGCCTGACCTCGTCCCTTAGCGGGACCCCTTTGCTGACGAGCTTGTTGGAACAATGCTGCCTGAGGTGGTAGAGGTGGCCTGGCTCCTCCAGGCCCTGTCTGAGTTGCTCCCCCAGCTGGAAGAGCTGCAGGTGGAGCTGGTCGATTCGAAACTCCCTCTCGACGTTCCGAACAGTCCTGTGAGAAGTGTTGTCCAGATCCGCAAACCAGGCAGAGTCCCAGCTTGCGTCGACATTCCTTTTCAATATGTCCTACCTTGTTGCAGTAATGGCAAGTAGGCAAGTTCTTAGTTGCTGCTCTTGGAGGCGGGCTCTTCTGGGGCCGTTTAGCAGATTCCCCTGGTGATGACTTGGACGGTGCTGAGGAGAAGGGACGTTTCAGGCTTGATTCCCTCCGAGTAACGCGCTCCAGCCGACGTGCTGCAGCTAGGACGTCGGTGTAAGAGGTGGGCGCGACCGATCCGATTAACTTCTGAAGCTCGAACCTGAGCCCATCAAAGAACTTTTCCGCCTTCTCCTCTTCGGTAGGAATTAGTGAAGGGGCGAAGCGGCTCAGGCGAATGAATTCGACGTTATATTCCTCCACCGTTATGTTGCCCTGGATCAGGCGGTTGAATCTGTCTCGGAGTTCTGACCGAGCCACAGCAGGGATGTACATTTCCTGGAAGAGTCTGGAGAACTCCTCCCAGGTAACCTAATCATGTCCGAGCCTTCTTTCTTCGGACAACCACCAATGATGTGCGTTGTCCGTCAGTTGCATCCTGACGGCAGTCATCCATTTGTCCCTTGGTAGTTCGGCGGCCTCCAACTGATGCTGTGTGTTTGTAAGCCATTCATGCACTTCAGTTGGTCCTTCCTTGCCCGAGAAGGTACGGGGCTTGAGTTGGCGGAAATCTGTAATAGAGCCCGTCGCTGGCCGCCTATTTGGTGGGTTTGCATGTTCCAATGCTGCAACTAGGCTGTTCCTTAGGTTCTCGGCCTCTCGGCGTTGGGTCTCCTGTTGAATCTGTTGTTGTGCCTGCATCATGGCGTAGAACATCTGGAACATTTGCTGGCCGTCCATTGCCTGTCCTGGGGGAAAGACAGGCATCGCAGGGGGAAACTGGGGAGGAGGCGGGATGTCATCACGCCTGAACCTGGAACTTGGCTGGCCAGTTTGATTGCTCTGAGAGGATTGTCCTCTGGTATCTGGCGTCGTTCCAGCTTCGCAGGTAAACCCTGCTTCAGTCGGTGTACCCAAGGGGGTCTCGTAACCACTTCTGGGATCCATAACTCTGCACCAAAAGGAAACAATGAGAACGCACAGAGGAATCAAAACATGATGCAATTCAAGCAATTAAATTGAATTCGACATAGAGTTCAAAAACGATTCAATCAATGGATGAGATCCTATAAATTATTCTATCTTATTGCAGGCCTGTTCGGTCCCTAAGTTGAAACCGAACAATTTAGTTAAGACATGCATGGGCCACCACAAAAACTATGTCACGCCCCAGTCCCAAAATGTCGAGGGACTGGACACGTGGCAATGGCCAGCAGCATGCACCGATGGATAACCCAATTTAATGGAACCATCAGGGCGTACTTAAGCTGTAAGTAAGGTCTATTACACAAGTCACACTAATCTCATCCATAAAGATAAAGAAATAAACTGCATACTGAATGGAAATAAGTAGCAACAACAAATCACAGCAAGTCAGTCGGAGCAACAATCCGACTTAAGTCTGAAATAACTGGCTCTATAGGCCAGGAACAAAAGATATAAACATGAAATAAATAAATGAGTACTGGGACAGGCACTCAGGAGAAGTCCTCGGCAGTCACCTCGTCTTCAGTGTTCGGTTCAGCTCCAGCAATAGCTTCAGCTCCGGTCCCGTATATCTCGGGATACTGCTCCTCAGCTAAACCTGGGGACATAATCCATTCCAGGTCCTCAGTGGACATAGCAAGGCACAAGATAAAACAAGCCAACTGAATAAGCAGTGCAATAAATAAATGAACAGCAGGGTAAACTAAGTAACCATCTATGTGATATGCAAATGAGAGCAACACTAGTACTCAGGCTGAGACCGCTACAAGCTCTGTGTCGGGGAGCCGGTAGCAGTAATAACACGTAAAGGGTCTAGCTCTGCTGGAGAGTCTACAACCTCACAATAATAGTAGATATATATATAGAATAGCCTGTAGCCTGTGTGTCTCTCCCCACCCAATGTAATCACGCAAGCCATGACCATAACGTCTCATGTCCATGTCAGCGGGATTATAACTAATGCAACAAGTCATACTGTCTATAATAAATATCTCTATCAAGTCCTGTATCCTATACAGAATCACCACGAATATCTCAGGAGGATTCTGTCCATGATAGTGTCAAGTGTCCTGGGTTGTAGGGTACTTGATAGGTCAAGTACAAAGTAAGGGAATCGTAAATCCATCTCTAAATGACGAACCCAACACCGTGTACGGTCTCGGTACCCGACTATGATCGGACACTAGGTACGTCATACGTTCACTAGGTTAAGCAGTTTAAATCAGTTTATATGAATTTACACAAGACATCCAACAAAGTATTATTACAGGAAATATGAAAATAAAGACTGCAAGTTTGGCAAGGTGCACTTGCCTGATGTTTGAATTCCACTTAGGTCCTAGTTTCGGGAATTTTTAGAGATGTCTCCGAAAGCTGAAATAAACAGTACCATCACGCTCAGAAGGTGTCAAACAGCTAGGATCGCCTGTCCTTGGGTCCAATTTGGAGACAAGGACAAAAACGGCAATTTCGGCCCAAAACGGGGTCCACCGGTAGGCCCGCTTTGCACCGAAAAATGTGTCAGGGTCAACGGTCTCCAAATTCACCAAACTTAGTGTCAACAGGTCAGGAACGCTGATACGAACACAATAGAACTTTCAGATTTGAATTCCGATGAGCCGATCACGAAATCGCCCGTTGAGCGGGGCCTGTGGGGCCCACGACACGCAATTTTGTCAACGTTCTCAGAATCGGACCAAACTTGACCCACAGGACCAGCGTATCGCTACGAGTCCGATGGCACAAGTTTCGTCTCGATCTGACGTGTGTACACGAAGTTAGAGTGAATTGCAGAAAAGGCGGATACGGGGAGATGTCCGCGGATACGCGTTGATTTCGGTGTGCACGCACACCCGAATCAGCTTCCGCGAAATCCCACACGTTCGTATCGACGAGGCGCACGTATCTGTGAAGACCGCACGCGACCAAGTCGTCCCGTTTGGCGGGGCGCACTCAGTTCCGGGGTGAAACAGGGTCTGGTTTTTTCCTGTTTTTGGATCGCGGTGTGCGATCACCACAGGACGCGATGCCCCGAGCGGTTTGTCCGGGCACCGAGAGGGTCATACAGGCTTCGCGTAAAAATTTACGAAATCGAATTCCGAGCTACGAGGAGAAAATTAGGAGTACCTGAACAGGGCCTTTGGACACCGAGATTCCCTGTGTCCGACACGTGTCCGACCTAGGGTTAGGGTCTGGTGGAGCCGCGGCGGCCGGAGGCTGGCCGGAGGGGGCTGGGGGCAGTGCTGGCTAGGGCGGCGGTGCACCGGAGTGGCGGGGGTCGGCGGCGCCGGGCTCGGCGGCTCCGAACGGCCGGGCGGCGTCGGGGTATGTTGCGGGGAGGAGTGAGGAGGAGAAGGGGTTCTGGAGAGCGGCTGGCCGCGGCGGAGGGCGGCTGGGTGCTGGAGGGTGGTGGTCGGCGGGCTCCGGGCGGCGCTGGAGGGTGGTGGTCGGCGAGCTCCGGACGGCTAGGGTTCCGGCGAGAGGGTAGGGGATGAGGCGGAGGAGGAGAACGGGGAGAGGGGTTTAAATAAGGGCTGGGGGAGAGGAGTTCGTGGCCGGGGGAGTCGGCCGAGCGGAGGACGTGGCCTCCCCCGGCGGAGGCGGCGCAAAATTCGGCGACGGAGCGGGGGACGCGGGCTCGCACAGGCGACGTGGGGGAGGGGAGAGATGCGGGTCGGGTCGGGCGCGGATCCGGACTGGGCGGACCCGCCCGACCCGCTAGGGGTGTGAGGGCTGGGCTGGGTTCTTAACGGGCTCGGCCCACTGGGCCGGGCCGGGCCCAAACTAAAAACAAAAAAAATAATAATAATAATAGTAATTATAAAACAGTAATTAATTAATTAATTATAAAAATAGTTTTTAGGCTTTTAAAGATAGGTCTGAGGCCCAATAAAATTCCAGAAAATTATCCTAAGTCCGGTTTTCTATTTTACACCATAAAATCATGTTTTCATTTCATTTTAATGTTATTTATTGGTAATTAAAAATTACAAAAATTGATTTAAAAAAATCTAAAAATTTTGGGGTGTTTACAAATGATAGGGAGTATTGTTGGTAACCACCCCCACTTAATATGAAGTTACTCTCTATTCTTCCACACGCGTTGTTAGTGGACGGTTACCGCATGTAAAGAATTGTTCCCTTATATATATTATGTTCTAGCACTTAGTCCTTATACGAGAGAACATAGTTGAATCCCCTACAATAATAGCAACAATCGAGTACATTATTTTTCCAAGTATCTTCTGTTACAACACATATTAGTGCTCTGTCAAACGATGTGTGGTGACATTTAAGCGTTTCAGAAGTTCTTTCGAATTTGTTGGTTCTTGGGAGCTGATCAATGGAGACAGTTGCATCTCGCTTTGATCAACAATGGTTCTGACTACCCCAGCAGTCATTTCTACATTTCTCAAGATCATTGCTCTATCTTTAACAATTTTCTTGTGTGTCTTGCAGTTTCAACAACTATATTATTTAGCGAATCATTATGCTTGCAGCTTGATTTCATCTAACTAGCAATTTTAATTGCTTTAACTCTCTCCTAGCAAGCTTGGCTAGGAGTTTAGTCATGAAAAACTTCTATAGATATTTTGAATTTTTGCAACAATACCAAATGCAAAAAATTGTTCAGGTTCTGTTATTAACATTCAAACATGATTTTTCTCTAATTAAGAGAGATTTATGGTTTATTTATAAGGAAAGAATGGTTTCAAGATTAAAAATAACTCGATAGTAACCACAAAATCTATTTTGCTTGCAACTAAGAAAGTGATATTGTAAATAAAACTATTATTGATGACTAAGGATATGCTTGTTAATGGTATTTTTACCTATTTGGGGAGGTTTTTGATCGACCGTTAATAAAGCGTTTTAAAAAAATCATGTTCCCCACCCCGCACCCCCACCCACACCCCCGCCCAAAAAAAATCTGGTTGACAAAGACTAATTTGGTCCATAGATCTTGAGTAAAATTTTGAGATTTGGCAATAAATTCTAATTAGCAAGATCCATGAAAAGATTTAATTAGATGAAAATATTTTGGGCTGGTGTTTAGTAAGCTCAACATGTCCCACCTTTTAAAATATCGCAGTACTGGATATCCAAAAATTTGACACTCTTAGGACTACCAAAATTATGATGTCCATTAACATAAAATGTAGTGCCTTAGCATTTACCAATTTTTTGAGGGGATAAAAATTGTCTGAAAGATATGTGTTCTCACAAATCCTTAGGGTTTGTTTGGTTGCAAACAAGTGAACAGGTTTGTAGAAGCCTGAAAAATCTCTATCATTCGTCAAAGTGATTCAGTCCCATGCGTCAAAGTGATCCTCAGCCATGCGCCAAAGTGATCCGGAGTAATGCGCCACCAACAGCTTAAGAAGTGTTCACATGTGCCCGCAGTGCCATCGCCACTAGTATCTTAGTGTTCCCATGTGCCAAGCAGCGCCATGCGCCACTCTTGCCCTAGTAATTTCCATGCGTCGGGCGGACGTACTCCCAAGATGCAATCAAAGTCGACAATGACACGTGTCACAAGTGTTATGGGCATCAGCAACCCCAAATCTCGAGCCCACGTAGCAATTGACTACTCATAAGTCCAATTTGAACACAGGGACAAATTTGACAGTTTTTTGTCAAAACATAGTCCGCATATAGCCCACTTCGAACTGAAAAACATATCGGAGACAAAGTTCTCCAAATTTGTCAAACTTAGTGTTTACGAGTCTAGAACGATGATACGAACCCAACGGAAGGTCCAGAACTGGATTCTGATAAGTCGATCACGAAATCGCCCGTCATGTGGAACCATGGAGCCAACGAAACATTCTTTTACCATATTCAGAAAAATAGCACACATAGTACGCTGGAGGTTCTTGGTCTAACGGGTGGCACTTTTGGTTGGCCATGCGCACTTATTCCAAATTCATGAGAGTTGTTTGGGATCGCTATGTACCATAGTCGCGGCATTCACAACCTCTCATATAGGTAATTTCTTAAGGGTTGGTGATAGGTGTCAACCCCGCATATCAGCTTGGACCTATTAAGAGTTTTCAAACTCACCCTAACCATATCACTCAAGAACATTGTCACCATAGGGATGGGGAATCATTGTACGCATGTACAGCCACTTGGGCATTATTGTAATGAGATTTTAATCTCGGGTCAGTGTTCCATAAAAGTCACCTAAGTCCAGCTTGTTCCTACCCATTGAACCGGCTTCTTGGGATCTCCAGTCAGACTCGATTGGGTTGCCACTGCTGGTGACTTTACTTATGGGCTTAACCCCATCCCCCTCGATGATTCTAGGATCAAAGTCCTAGACAGACCCTTCGTCAAGTAGTCTACAAGGTTCTTTTCTAACTTTATATAGTCAAGAACCACATATTTGCCCAATAGGCTCTTTATAGACTTGAAGCGCAGCTGCAGGTGCCTGTTCATCTTAGCATTCATAGAATCATGCTTTAGTAGTTCATAACAGATTTATTATCACAGTTTATAGAAATTGCAGGAACAGGACTAATAGAAACAGGTATATGCATAATAAGGTTTCTTAGCCATTCGACTTCTGTACATGTAGTGTCCAAGGCTATCATTTTCGAGTCAATTGTACTCCTAGCTATGATAGTTTGTTTACATGAGCCCTAGGAGATTACAGCTCCTCCTAGAGTAAAAACATATACAGTAGTAGATTTTACATCATGTGAGTCAGTTACCCAATTTGTATCTGAATAACCTTCTATAATATCAGGGTGTATAGTATAGTGCAGCATATAATCTAAAGTACCCCTAAGATATCTAAATACTCTTTCTAATTCTGTCCAATGTAACTGATTTGGGTTACTAGTATATCTACTTAGTCTCCTAATAGCAAATGCAATATCAGGTCTGGTCATGTTTGATATATACATGAGAGAACCTATCATCTGTGAATACCTGTATTGTTCCATGGGAGAACTCTCATTCTTCTTGAGAACAACACTACTGTCATAAGGAGTAAGGACAGATTTCTTATCAAAATACTCAAATTTTCTTAGCATCTTCTCGATAGAGTATGCTAAGGATATAGTATAGCCCTCCTTGTATTTGGACAGTTGCATGCCTAGAATCAAGTTGGCTTCACCTAGATCTTTCATATCAAACTAACTGGATAAATAGTCATTGGTATTAATTATCAATTCCAGTGATGATCCAAGAATAAGGATGTCATCTACATACAAACATAAGATGACACAACTTTCATCTATAATTTTGGAGTATATACATTTGCCATACTTATTTGGCACGAAACCATATTCTGATATGACTATGTCAAATTTGTTATGCCATTGCTTGGGAACTTGCTTTAGGCCATAAAGAGATTTAACTAATCTGCAAACTTTCTTTTCTTGTCCTTTAGCAATGCCATATTTGTACGTACGATGAGAGAGAGTGAGACCAAACGTGAACATGCCTGGCGAGTCCAACCATGAAATCGGTCAGACCATCGAGACGTCCATGCCATCGGAGCCGGGCCACAATGACGACGACATCAGCCCATGGCCGTCGAGGTTCGTACAGTTAGCAAAGTGGCTACAGAAGCCCATGAACCTAGCCATTTTCTTCTGGTTGATCCCTGTCGTCGGTGGACTGGTCCTGATGGTGCTCCTGGTCGTCGGAGCGGTGGTCGAGGGGAGCGAGCGCAGGAAGAAGTGGATAGAAGCATTGAACCAAATCCTCAAACCGTTGTTCACCAAAGGGTGCTTGTTCACTCACCTGGAGGTGTTTTACCACCTGCCGCATGTAGTCCGGTGGCGTCCCGAGGACCAGGAGAAGGTGAGGAGCGTGTACTGCATTGGCAAGACTGCCGAGCCCCGTGACAAGAAATACCTCTTCGTTGTAGTCTTCCTCATCAGCCTCACCTAGATCGGCCAGTACGTAATGTGCGGCCTCTACTGAGACTACAACCGCCACAACCGCCCGAGCGACATGCTCCATCACAAACTCATCAACTCAGTTGCTCACAAACACGCCACAAAAATTGGTGACTTGTTTCTTAACTCGCCAAGTTGGCATTGCTGTGACCACTTGACGGGCCCAATGGAACTCGTCGACTTTTTAGACTTGCCAAAAAAATGACGAATTGTTCCTTCATATGCGATTTCACCATACAATTTTTTCAAAATTCATCCTCAAGGTGAATTTTTTTGTAAAGTTAATAAACCACCTAGCTACATCTCAACACAAACACAAAAGTACCTTACGTATATATTACAGATATATATTAGTGATTGAGAGAGAGAGAGAGAGAGAGAGAGAGAGAGGATGGACGAGGAGGAGGAGGGGATTTGTAGTTAATATATATATATATATATATATATATATATATATATATATATATATATATATATATATATATATATAATATTTTTCAGAAATTTGATAAGAGAAGAAAAAAAAAAGTGTTAACGGTCTCCGGAAAAGTGGTGCACGAAGCACTGCCCTAAGAGTTGATCCGAGGTCTATGTGCAGACATTTCTCGGAAGCTCCTAGTGATAAAATTTTCTGACTACCGGGTTCTCTTTGTTTCACACAACTCGGAGAGAGACCGAACTTAGCTCTGCCCAGAGCAAGGATTTAGAGAACAGAATGTGATTCGAGAGAAGAATGAGAGAGAGATTTCACGTAGGAGAATTTTTTGTAGAAAAGAATTGAGATGAGAACCTCAACAAATATATAGGGAGAGAACCAAGCCTTCACTACAGACAAAAGAATAAATGCTAGTAATCCAGACGTTTAATGAGTAATAAAAAAAGGAAATTTGTGGGAGAGGAGCTGTCACATGTTTAAAAGGTGGAAAATGAATCTAGACATATGGAGTAATAAACGACCAACATTCAAAATTTGAATGAGTCAAATCGGTTCAAAAAGTAAAGGGGAGCAAAAAAAATTTGGATCCCAACCCGAACCCGAAGAGTAAATTGGATAGACATTCGGCGCCCGCAGGTGTGGGCACGTACCCGCACCCGTTACGCACGCCAAACCGAGCAGAGTCGAGCCGGACCGGATGGCGACGACGGCGAGCGAGTGTGGCCCAAGGGGTTCCCCACACAATATCTTAAGAGAGCAATGAAGAATAAGTAATATATACATACAAAGGGGATGAGGTCCAACCGATGTGGGACTAAAGTAAAAGGAGGAAGTTGAGCTTTTGCTCACATGTGTATGAAAATATATACACAGCCAACAATCCCCCCCACCCCAAAAGGCCAAGTTTCGAAATAGATGTGTCAAAGAAATTAAAAGTGAAGAGTTTTTGGGCAGGTATATACTATGCATAGATGAGATATACTACAGCCTTGAATCTCACTTAGTGACTATCGTCTTTTTCTGAAGAAGTTATTGATGGACTATGCCTTGAATCAGACTTCTTTTACCATATTCAGAAAAATAGCACACATAGTACGCTGGAGGTTCTTGGTCTAACGGGTGGCACTTTTGGTTGGCCATGCGCACTTATTCCAAATTCATGAGAGTTGTTTGGGATCGCTATGTCCCATAGTCGCATCATTCACAACCTCTCATATAGGTAGGTCCTTAAGGGTTGGTGATAGGTGTCAACCCCGCATATCAGTTTGGACCTATTAAGAGTTTTAAAACTCATCCTAACCATATCACTCAAGAACATTGTCACCATAGGGATGGGGAATCATTGTACGCATGCACAGCCACTTGGGCATTATTGTAATGAGATTTTAATCTCGGGTCAGTGTTCCATAAAAGTCACCTAAGTCCAGCTTGTTCCTACCCATTGAACCGGCTTCTTGGGATCTCCAGTCAGACTCGATTGGGTTGCCACTGCTGGTGACTTTACTTATGGGCTTAACCCCATCCCCCTCGATGATTCTAGGATCAAAGTCCAAGACAGACCCTTCGTCAAGTAGTCTGCAAGGTTCTTTTCTAACTTTATATAGTCAAGAACCACATATTTGCCCAATAGGCTCTTTATAGACTTGAAGCGTAGCTGCAGGTGCCTGTTCATCTTAGCATTCATAGAATAATGCTTTAGTAGTTCCATAACAGATTTATTATCACAGTTTATAGAAATTACAGGAACAGGACTAATAGAAACAGGTATATGCATAATAAGGTTTCTTAGCCATTCGACTTCTGTACATGTAGTGTCCAAGGCTATCATTTTTGAGTCAATTGTACTCCTAGCTATGATAATTTATTTACATGAGCCCTAGGAGATTATAGCTCCTCCTAGAGTGAAAATATATCCAGTAGTAGATTTTATATCATGTTAGTCAGTTACCCAATTTGTATCTGAATAACCTTCTATGATATCAGGGTATCTAGTATAGTGCAGCATATAATCTAGAGTACCCCTAAGATATCTAACTACTCTTTCCAATTCTGTCCAATGTAACTGATTTGGGTTACTAGTATATCTACTTAGTCTCCCAATAGCAAATGCAATATCAGGTCTGGTCATGTTTGATATATACATGAGAGAACCTATCATCTATGAATATCTGTGTTGTTCCATGGGAGAACTCTCAGTCTTCTTGAGAACAACACTACTGTCATAAGGAGTAAGGGCAGGTTTCTTATCAAAATACTCAAATTTTCTTAGCATCTTCTCAATAGAGTGTGCTAAGGATAGAGTATAGCCCTCCTTGTATTTGGACAGTTGCATGCCTAGAATCAAGTTGGCTTCACCTAGATCTTTCATATCAAACTGACTGGATAAATAGTCATTGGTATTAATTATCAATTCCAGTGATGATCCAAGAATAAGGATATCATCTACATACAAACATAAGATGACACAACTTTCATCTATAATTTTGGAGTATATACATTTGTCATATTTATTTGGCACGAAACCATATTCTGAGATGACTATGTCAAATTTGTTATGCCATTGCTTGGGAGCTTGCTTTAGGCCATAAAGAGATTTAACTAATCTACAAACTTTCTTTTCTTGGCCTTTAGCAATGAAATCTTCAGGTTGCTCCATGTAGATTTTTTCCCTCCAGGTCCCCATTTAGAAATGTTGTCTTTATATCCATTTGATGGATTAGCATATTATGAATGGATGTTAAGGCTATAAGGGCCCTGATAGAGGTGATCCTAGCTACAGGTGAGTAGGTATCAAAATAATCTAATCCCTTTTCTGGATAAAATATTTGGCTACTAATCTAGTCTTGTATTTCTCTATAGTTCCATCGGCTCTAATTTTCTTTTTTAATATCCACTTACAACCTATGGGTTTACTACCTAAAGGTAGGTCTTCTAGAAACCAAGTATTGTTCTCCATGATGGAGTTATACTCACTGTTAATGGTTTCTTTCCAGAAAGGGGCATCAGGAGAAGATATTTCTTCTTCATTAGTTGAGGGATCACCCTCTATCAAAAAAGTAAAGAAACCTTCTCCTAAGTTCTTTTTAATTATTTCTATTTTACTCCTTCCAGGTTCTATATAATTTGTTCGGGTTGTGAACTAGATATTTGAACATGAGAGCTAGTGGACGGAGCAAGAGAGGAGTTGAAGGGAGAGAAAGAAATTCTATCTTTGAAAGGATATATATTCTCAAAGTAAACTGTATCTCTTGCTTCTATAATAGTATTGTTAGAGATTTTATTTACTTCTGAGTGAGTAACAAAAAATCTATTGGCATATATTGCTATCTAGGGCATATCCTATGAATACAACATCTATCTTCTTAGGTCCAATCTTCCTCTTTTTAGGTTCAAGAATTCCTACTTTAGCCAGACATCCCCAGATAATGGATCCTAGAAGCTCTACCTTTCCATAATTCATAGGGAGTCTTATCATTAGACTTACTAGGAATCCTATTAAGGATGTAACAGGCAGATAATAATGCTTCTCCCTACAAATTATCGGGAGCACCTGAGCTGAGGAGCATGGCATTCACCATATCTAATAGAGTGTGATTCTTCCTTTCAGCAACTCCGTTGGACTGTGGTGAATATGAAACAGTTATCTCATGGATTATTCCGTGTTCTTCACAAAAATTGGTCATATCATTTGATGTATACTCTCCACCACGATCTGATCTAAGAATCTTAATATTTCTCTTTAACTGGTTCTCAGCTTTAGATTTATAGACCTTAAATCTGTCTAGAACTTCATCTTTGGTTTTGAGAAGATATGTATAACAATATTTTGAATGATCATCTATAAAGGTAACAAAGTATTTTCTACCGCCTCGGGTCAAAACCCTATTTGAGTCACACATATCACTATGAACTAGCTCTAGAAGGTCAGAGTTTCTTTATACAGATTTGAAAGGTAGCCTAGTGTGTTTGGCTTGAACACATATCTCACACTTGTGTTTATCATCTATTGGACTCATAGGAATAAGGTCTAAGTTCATCATCCTTCTTAGGGAACCTAGATTCACATAACCTAATCTACGGTGCCACACATTTGAAGATTCTACATTGAAAACAACAAAGGAAGGATCTGAAATTTTATTCACGGTACTCAAAATAAAAAGACCATCTCTTACAAATCCCTTTCCAATAAAAGAGATATTCTTAGAAAATACTACTTTATTTGCCTCCATAACAATCTTGTACCCTGAAGCTACAAGAAGAGACCCACTAACTAAATTTCTTTCGATAGACGGCACATGCAACACATCATGAAGAGTCAGAGTTTTTTCTGATGTCATATTTAGATCTATTCTTCCTCTTTCTATAATCTGTGCCACTGAGCCATCTCCTAGAGTTACACCCCCTCCACCTGATTTCGGATAGTTTAAAAAATAAGAGCGATCAAAGGAAACATGAACATTAGCTCCAGAATCCAACCACCAATCGTCAGAATGGTAGGAAATGTTGACTAAGGGTTGATAGCTTACAGACCTGAAGGAACTAGAAGAGCCGTTGAGAAGCATGTTTGCTTCTAGTTTGGCTGGACGTTTTCCTTTGTAAGAAGTCTGGACAGCTTCCATCTTCCTATGTAAACAGTCGGTGGCTATATAGTTTATTTTACCACACACAAAACAAAATCTTTTCTGATCCTGAGTCTGACCGAAGTTTCTTAGTTTATGGTGATGATGGTTTTGGTGGTGAAGTTGAAGGTTCTGCTTTTGCTTGAAGATGTTCCTTTTGGGTTTGTGATGATGATGAGACTTGGGTTTGCCTTAGAATTTTACTAGGTTTACCCTAGCTTTAGACTCAGACTTAGGGTTAGACCTTAGCCTAATTTGTTCTTCTGTTCTAATTTTCTTTAGGACTTGAGCAAAGGTAAGGTCACCTTGAGTATGAATAAGGTCTTTCTTGACATCAGACCAAGAAGGAGGAAGCTTGTCTATTAAGCAGGCTATTTTATACTCAGTAGAGAAGAAAGTGTCTTTGGCTTGAATATGCCTAAGATATTCTTGGAATTCATGTATTTGGTCATTCATAGGTTTATTATCTACCATAAAGTATCTGTTGAATAAGAAAAAATTGAATCTTTCAATTCCAGCATCATCACAGCTATATTCATCTTCCAGGGCATCCTAAAGTTCTTTAGCACTTTTGTATTGAAAGAATATGTTATATAGTGATTCAGACAAAGCGTTTAGAATTCTATGGAAGCAATGATAGTCTATTTCCTTAGGGGTCTTGGGTTTAGTGGAGCTAGAGGACTTGGATACACCTATGTCAGACTCAGTGTCATCAGAGTCATTTGTAATTGGTGTGGAACCATCAATGGCTGAGATCAATCCTAAGGTAGTGAGCCAAAATTTTATCTGACTTTGCCATCTCTTAAAGTATGTCCTATTGAACTTTGTAGGTTTAGCAGTAAAAGTCTCATCCTTGCTAGTCATGGTTGCTAATGAGAAAAGTCTGAAACTGAAACATACGTAATTACTCAATAACAATGTCCAATGATCTAGAATAATAGTTCAAGTGATTTTACTAATCAATCTTAAAATCTTTAGTCTATCAAGTGTAGATTAACTTGGGTTAGCTGTAGGGGCCGGTTCCCAGCTAGCCGTGGTCCGAAGACACTTAATTACCGTGTCGCCTAGGGCTATTTACACTCGGTTAACAGAAGGACCCTTTCGGCTTGTTCTCAAATTTATCTCTACTTTTAGAATTCAGACTCAAAGATATTTGCAATTATACTTTAGCTATTTCTTACTAGTAGAAAACTATTTCTATTGTTCTAAGTTGCAGTAGAAATATATCCAACTATTATTTTATAGCAGGTGTGAACTTGTTATATAACAAGTAGACAATTTAATCATAAAATAAACAATTATATATATAACAAAATTGCTTAAAGAAGTATAATATAGCTCAACTAAAGAAGTCTAATATAATTCAATTATGTCTATAAACAAAGTTGCTTAAAGAAATTTAGAACAACAGTGGACAAAATGACTTATTCAACTCAACTAACGAGTTTTGCTAACCTACAAATGTTGCACCAACCCAACAGTGCTTGCCAATATGGTAGTAATTAAATCAAAATTTATACTTGACAATAGTTGCCGAGTTTGTGCTATGAAGTTAGTTGGTTATGTACAACAAACCGTAAGTAAGAATTTTTAAATCGGAAGAGTGAAGTTGTATACAGCTTATACGTTAGAACAGTTCTTAATTTGAACTATAAATTAGAACTCGGATCAACTGTTAGATTGTTGTTAATATATATATATATATAATATTTTTCAGAAATTTGATAAGAGAAGAAAGGAAAAAAAAAAGTGTTACCGGCCTCTGGGAAAGTCGTGCATGAAGCACTGTCCTAAGAGTTGATCCTAGGTTTATGTGCAGACGTTTCTCGGAAGCTCATAGTGGTAAAATCTCCTAACTACCGGGTTCTCTTTGTTGCACACAACTCGGAGAGAGATACCGAACTTAGCTCTGCCCAGAGCAAGGATTTAAAGAACAGAATGTGGTTCGAGAGAAGAATGAGAGAGATATTTCACGTAGGAGAATTTTCTGTAGAAAAGAATTGAGATGAGAACCTCAACAAATATATAGGGAGAGAACCAAGCCTTCACTACAGATGTAAACCCCCAGATTTTGCAAGAATTTTAAATTGGGATTTTTCACAATTTTCTGGAATTTTCTGGGAATTTTCTGTAATTAAAATCAGGGTTTCTAATTATTAAATAATTTTTAATTGATAATAAATAATATTAAAATATTACGAAAATAATATTTTTGGGTGTAAAATGGAAAACTGGACTTAGGGCAATTTTTCTGGAATTTATCGGGCCTCGGACCTAATTTAAAACCCCTGAAAACAATTATTTATTTATTTATTTATTTATTTATTTATTTATTATTATTATTATTATTATTATTATTATTATTATTATTATTTCGTTTTCGGCCCGGCCCAACCGAGCCCGGCCCAGCCCTTTGACCCCGGCCCATTGGCTTAACGGGTCGGGTCCGCCCAACCGACCCGACCCGCCGCCCGCATCCGACCCGCTCCCCGGCCCCAGCCCCGCACGACCCGCGCAACCGCCCCCGCGTCCGCCGCCGCCTCCCGCGGCCGCCGCGCCACGCCGGCCACGCTCCCCCGCCCGCTCCGCGCAACCCCGCACCGGCCGCCGCTTCCTCCGCCTCACCCGGCCACCCTCTCTCTATAAAACCCCGACCCCGGCCGCCCTTCGACCCACTCGCCTCGCCGCCCACCGCCGGAGACGCCGTCGTCCACCGCGCCGTGCACCGCCACGCCCAGCCCGCCCTGCTCCTCCCCTCCGGCGCCCCGCTCCGCCGACCACCGTCCGTCGAAGGCAGAAACAGCAGCAGCAGCAGCCGCAGCCGCCACTGCCGGCCGCCCGGAGCCACCGCCGACCGCCAGACGCCGCGCCGTCCCTCGGCGAGCCGTTCCCCGCCCTCGCCGACGTCCCTCCGGCCGCCCTCCGCCGCGTGCCGCCGGAAAACCACCGAAACCCTAACCCTAGCCCTAATTCCCAATTTCCGTGTCCGACACGAGTCGGACACGACTCGACCCTGAATTTTCAGTTCCCCTTCAGGTACGTGTAACTTTCGCCTCGTAGCTCCGTTTTTAATTCCGCAAATTGCGTTGTGAAGCCTGTATGACCCTCTCGGTGTCCGGACAAACTGTTCGGGGCATCGCGTCCTGTGGTGATCGCACACCGCGATCCAAAAACAGGAAAAACCAGACCCTGTTTCACCCCGGAACTGAGTACGCCCCGCCAAACGGGACGACTTGGTCGCGTGCGGTCTTCACAGATACGTACGCATCGTCGATACGGACGTGTGAGTTTTCGTGGAAGCTGATTCGGGTGTGCGTGCACACCGGAATCAACGCGTATCCGCGGACATCGCCCCGTATCCGCCTTTTCGGCATTTCACCCTAACTTCGTGCACACTCGTCAGATCGAGACGAAACTTGCGCCATCGGACTCGTAGCGATACGCTGGTCCTGTGGGTCAAGTTTGGTTCGATTCTGAGAACGTTGACGAAATCGCGTGTCGTGGGCCCCACAGGCCCCGCTCGACGGGCGATTTTGTGTTCGGCTCATCGGAATCCAAATCTGGAAGTTCCGTTGGGTTCGTATCAGCGTTCCTGACCTGTTGACACTAAGTTTGGTGAAATTGGAGACTTTTGACCCGGACACGTTTTTCGGTGCAAAGCGGGCCCAACGGCGGACCCCGTTTTGACCCGAAACTGCTGTTTTTGCCCTTGTCTCCAAATTGGACCCAAGGACAGGCGTTTCTAGCTATTTGATATCTTCTGAGCGTGATGGTAATGTTTATTTCATCATTTGGACTCATCTCTGGATATTTTCCCCCAAGACCTATTAATCGGATCCAAACAAAGGCAAGTACCTGCACTTCAAGTTAATCTTTATGTTGTGATAATTAAATTTCCTGCTCTACTAGTACTCTTGCTGATTACACGTAGTGTTAGAATACTATATTTCATGTCTTGAATATTGGTAGTTCCTGTCTTGTTTTATCATGTTGGGTGGGAGAATACTGAAAGGCATGTAGTTTACCCTGACCCGTGTCGTGAATAATAGCTGTTGGTACACGACTGCCCATCAGCCGGATCTCGATTTTTCGTGAATAATAGCCGTCCATGGCGGCCGGTTTAACTTTATAGACCCCTGCATGCCAACTAGGTATTCTAAAAATACAAGTTCACACACATAGCTTCTTGTCTAGTTATGGCTCTTGTTGATTGTTGTAGTTTCATTCCTGTCTCATTTATTTCCTGCTTTTCTCATATTCCTGTTTACAGCATTAACTATGAGATAATGATGTCCCTCTATGCAATTTTCTCAATATGATATTCAATACTTAATTGTCATAAATATTTAGTTTAATCTTGTTGTGCATTGTGTACTTTGCTCCTTTCCTGACTGGATCCGTTGTTTTAGGCGATGATGAGGACTTTGTCCTACCTATTCTGATCCCTATGACGTAGCAGGTGACACAGTTGAGAGGCCGGTTCCCACTCAGGAGATTATCTCTGAGGAGTAGTAGCCAGTTAGCTAGTTTTCCCTTTTCAGCTCAGTAATCGGGTTTGTCCCCGATTTATCTTCTGTTCATGTATAAACTATGGATCTGTTATCACCATTTATTTTATAAATCAGCATTCCTATTTCCTGTTAATTTTCTTGTCTATTTACTTTATTGTGGATGAGATAGATTTAAATTGCCTGTGAGTAAGACATAGACAGCGTACTACCGCCGACTCTGCGGCGTAGGCTGGACGTGCCCACGCACTTGTGCCCGAATATCCGGGTGCGGATCGTGACAACAGACAAAAGAATAAATGCTATTAATCCAGGCGTTTAATAAGTAATGAAAAAAAAATGTGGGAGAGGAGTTGTCACATGTTTAAAAGGTGGGGAATGAACTTGGACATAGGGAGTAATAAATGTAACGTTCGAATTTTGAATGAGTCAAATCGGTTCAAAAAATAAATGGGAGCAAAAAGATTTTTGGATCCCAGCTCGAAGAGAAAATTTGATCGGCATTTAGCGCCCGCTGGGGTCAAAATGCAGAAAACGTCATTCGGAGTCAAACGTCCACAAGCGGACCCGCAGATAACAGAAAAAGAAACCAAGTTAGCAACTGTGAAAATGATGGAAGTTATATGTACAACAAACTATAAATGATGATATAAACAACCAGAACTTCCAGAAATGGATTCTGAGCTCGGCTCCGTCTTGGACCGTAGGGTCCGCAAAATAACGATTCGACTGAAGGTCACAGAAACTGATGAGAATATCACCATAGGACAATTTTGATGTTACAAATCCAACGGTTCAGGTCTCATCACAATCATTGACCGTAAAAGAGTATTCTTGAATCAGTATAATTTTTTTTTTCGCAATTATCGACTAATACAGATCAAATTCGTCGTGCACAACAATTTCTCATTCCATCAATTCATACACATCAAGGAAGTTCATACCCGCATTTCAATATTCAGGTGCTGCTTTGGCACAATGATGGAGTTGATTTTAACTGCAACAGAGCAGATGCTATTCTGGTTGGTCGGGGGTGTCAAGCTAGGTCTTCTGCAAACTCTGACCGGTCTGTGGTGATCGCTGGGGTCGCAAGTAGTCGGGAGTAAGGTTGGGGTGGCTTGCAGCTCTTCTGGAATCCGCCTTGGAGTCAGTTTGCGAATGCTGTAACAGTTTGTTGTTGCGCTCTCGCTGCCTGTTGTTGCCTCTGTGGCACTGCAAAATGGCAAGGCAGGTCGCACACAGCCATGTCCCACAGCAGGCGGTGTCGAAAGGTCAATTCTCTGGTGATCAGTGGCATAGGGGTTGTCGAAAGAGTTTTGTTGAATTATAAATATATGATTTGAATTGTTTGTGATTTGAAGAAATAATTTGAATAAGCTAGTTTATTGCCCTCTTAGTGCTCACAAAAGAAAAAGAAAAGAAAAGAAAACACCAAGAATAGTTAGGAAATTCGGAAATATAACATATTTCTTAAAATAAAATATATATCGGGTAATTGTTGCACTAAATAAAAATGGGTATGAGTGAGCCGAAATGCTGTTAGCCCATGACAGAAATGATTACTAATATCCGGGCATTATCTTCAGAAGAAGGGGGGAAAGTCACACCTAGTAGTCCATCTCCCTCCCAATGTTTGTCATACATACATGAGAGACGAAGCAGAAACAAGTTGGAATTAGTACTAGTTCCTCATCTGTGATGGATAATAATGTTACAAAATTGAATGAGATTCCAGTGATTATAAATCACTTGGGACTTGCTTCGTCATCTCACGCCTACTACTAATAGGTGCATAGATATGTAAATTTTCCTCCCATTAGATACTTCAAGTCAAGATTAGGATTTGTCATTCACAGCACATCATCAGCTTTCACTTTATACGATTCTCGAATAGAAACTCTACACTACCGGAGACTGAACAACTCCTAGCAGTTATCACAGTCAAGATTAGGCTTTGTCATTCACAGCACATCATCAGCTTTCACTTTATACGATTCTCAAATAGAAACTCTACACTACCGGAGACTGAACAACTCCTAGCAGTTATCTGCAAGAGTGCGCCGTCGGTTAGAAGGCGTTGGACAATTCTAGCAATATTTTTAGTGTCATCAATCCCAAGATGGTGACTTCCCAATGGTGCCATTTCTAGTTCCCTAATCATTGTCATCATCCCCGTTGCCTGTTGTGCATCAAGTAACCCTTATTAGGTCAAGTTATAATTCCAACATCGTCATTGGCATTAGAAGATTCTAGAAGAAAAAAATTGACAAACAAGCTTTTCTTACCCTTCTGTTGTAAAAATTAAGGTAAATGTCCTTAAGATTGATCCACTCCATAAAATAAGAGGGAGTCTTTATCTTTGAAACCTTGCATTGCTGGGGGACCTTCGTCTTCAAATCCCAATTACCACTGTCATCAATAAAGCCGAAATGTCTGTTATCATAAATCACTGTCAGGAATAAATAAATAAACACATATTAGTATAACACAGTAACAGTAACTGTCACTCTTTCGGATTCAGTGAAGCAGATAACTTCCTCATTTATCACTCAAAGCCAGCAAAGAAAATTCTTGCAGACCATTGTTTTGTAACTGTTTTCACACAGATAGACTAGCCTACATCAATATGTATGAAGGTCAAATACGAAGTTAGTGCAACCATAGTAATTAGTAAATTGTCCTAGTCAATGGGAATATGAGAATGATAGTTGTATTTACATATTCCTTACAAGTCTGTTAGTTGTTTTGTTTGTTTTGTGTTTATCTATTCCTTAGGAGTGTTAGTTTGTTATGTTTGTTTGTTGTTTGTTTGTATGGGTCTATTTATATCATTGTTAGTCACTGGGGAAGGGAATGAATGGAAATAGTTTTCTTTTATCAACACTACTCTCTAGCCAAGTCCCTCTCCCTCTCCTAATCCTCTCTCCGAACACGACAAAGCTCTTCTTTGACGGCAGCAAAAAACAGTAGTATAGAAGAAGTAGAAAAAAGCAGCATAAGTAGACAGCAGCAAAAAACACAGAAGTAGCCAGCAGCAACATAATTAATCTGGTAATCATTCGACAAATCAAATTCAGATTCCATTTCCAATGAATCTAGTAATTGAAATAGTTGTGCATCTACATCTAATATACTATCAATAGACTGTTGATCCACAACTAAGTTTGAGTACTTCTACAAACATAAAACTGGAACTTGTAGTTATCGTCCTACATATTAAATAAAGAACTAGCTTGATTTAGGTGGTAACATTTGATTCAATTTTTTTTACAAATCTAAGATTTGCATAATAGCTCGTGGATTCTTACTTTATATAATCATCTAAATTGAGAACCTAGAAATTAGCTGGTATCCCATGAGATTTGCTTCGATTCAACTTAATTGCTAATTTTAAACCTCGCAACCATTTCGTATCAGATTTACCTTGTATCGATTGATAGTGCACGTCGTAGTCGACAATTAAAATCAGATATGGTTGGTCATGACAGATATATAAGGGAAGAAAATCGCAAGAAAAACGGTTTATGTTCCTTTCCTATTATTTATTATCTATATTAAATTATTAATAATATTAATAAGTTCAAGTTATTGGGTCTTGGACAAATTGTGGCCTTAGGTCGCTCGAGATGGCTACTGCACGTCTAAGGCGGCCGATCTTAGGCGCCTAAATACTCATTGTCCATATGACGAGCATCAAAAAAGCACAGCGACAGCCTAAAGGTGCGAGACGAACACATTTTAAAACACTAGCTAGACACTAGACTTCTTGATCAAGTTAATGAATATGGTATCTAGTCTGACTTCAAAATCAAAGTCAAATTCAACTACTACTATCGTTGAATGAAATAGGAACACTCGGAGACATGCAAAAGTTTCTTATAAGAATACACAAGGAAATTATACAATGGTCAAAACAAACAATGAATATCATCTCCATATAATTTTGCATTTTTCGCAAATATAATTTGAGATGCTGGGTTTGACGCCCTACACATTGGCATGAGTTGAGTGTTTACTTTGGCAACCATAGTGCAGGGCAAAATGTCACGAATTTAGAACTTAGTGTTTTTGTCTACACTTCGCTCCGTGTAGTGCACGAACTTCCTCCTCGAAGATCCGTACAAGCTTTTTCCAAACGCTTAGCTAGATCGTTAAGACGAGAATAAGAAAATGTGGATCAAAAGATAAGGTTTTGGATGTTGAAAACTTTACTATACTAGAGAAAGTTTACAACAAATATGAATGTAATAATTTTGTCAATGACCATGCATACATATGCAACATAGCTATAAAAAACGTAGAACGCATGATGGAAAACTTAATTGATATACCACAGTTCTAATTTGTCCTTCGTTATCCGATTTTGACTCGGCCAATCCAGCCGCTAGCCCATCCCGCGCTCAGCAACGGGATCGGGGCACTACCCTCTGCCCAAATCTTGGGACTATTCTCTGTGTTACCGAAATTTCCTCGAGCCGTAGCCCGACATACTCACTACCCAATTCCTGGGACTAATCACAAATGGCGATGTACGGTCCCAGATCTCTATACAGAAGTATAATATAATTCAGCATTCTAAAACATTACGTGGTAACATAAATGCGATTATTATCTTTGTTATCTTTTGTGAATTCTGGCTAGGTAACTTTAAGCAGTAATTTACACAAACATGAATGTAATCATTTTGTTAAACGTGAAAATAAATGATTGAAGAACCAACACCACTCACTTTAATCTGAATAGACTTCCAAGCATGACCTTATAACCTCCTGAATCGATCCCTCCACATAAGCCCAAGTCGAACAGACTTCTTCGAGCCAACCCAGCCATCAGAATGCACCGTGCGGAGCGGGGCATTACGCGATCAGTATCGAAAGCGGTAGATATTGGATCGGGATCGGCCGATAGTACAAACTATGATAATTTCAACTATAACTGTCACAAAAAGGTAAGAACCCAACGTTGATCCTTATGTAAGCAATAGTTATAATAAACGGATTTATCTCTCCTCCAATAGTTCACACAGCCCTTGTCAGTCTATCATACATATCATTAATAAAGTACTAGAAACGTATTTCTTCTTCAAAGCTCACCACATTATCTCCCTAGGACTATGATCATAAGCTTTCTCTAAGTCAATAAAAATCATATGTAAATCTCCATTTTTCTTTATAAATCTTTCCATTAATCTACTTCGTAAATAAATGGCTTCCATAGTAGACCTCACCGGCATAAAACTAAGCTGATTCTCTGAAATTCTAGTATCTTTTCTTTATTTTCGCTCAATCAATCTCTCGTCGTTTCATGTATGACTCATAAGCTTAATCTCTCGATAGTAATTACAACTTTGTATATGTTTCTTGTTCTTATATATGGGTATTATAATACTCCTCTATTCATTTGACATCTTCTTAGTCCTTAAAATTTTGTTCAATAATTTAGTAAGTCGCATCAATCCTCTCCTTAAATATTTTCAAACCTCAATAGGAATATCATTAGGTCCTATCTCTTTTTTATTTTTTATTTTCTTTAATGCAGCATTAGCTTCAGAAATTTTAATTTTAAGACAATAGCAATATGACTTATCATGAACAACTTTGAGTCAAACTAAACTTTCTAGGTTGCTCTCGTTGAATAGCTTGTTAACTCCTCCATCGCTCCTTAATATTATTTTCTCTTACTAATACATTTTGGTTCTCGCTCTTGATACACTTAATATTTCCTAAGCCTTTGCTCCTCTTTTTCTACTCTTAAACAAGCCTATAAATACCCTTTTCTCTCTCCATAGTTTCTAATCTCTCATATAAATAATCATAAGACCTCATGTTTAGCTTCACTAACTGATTTTTTAGGTTCCTTTTTTTGCTACTTTCTCTCTCATAGTTTTTCTCGCTTTTACACTTCTTTTTGCTACTTTATAGGCAATTCTTTTTGCCTCAATAACCCTTTGAACTTCTTCATTCTGTCACCAACTTTCTTTCGAGGTCCAAACATTGCATTTTGACACTCAAAGAATCTCTTGTTACTTTCTTAATACAAGTTATATTGTACCACATATCATTAGAATCCGACTCTGTCCCATCTTCCTTCCTTTATCGTCTTATCCTTAAAATTTATTAAGTTCTCTACTTTCAAATTCCACTATTTGGTTCTCGTTGTGTTCTCTACCTTAGCTTTTTTTCTCCCACGTCTTAATACTAATATCTAAGACCATCCACCTATGTTGAGTGGTTGGGCTCTCTCTTGGTATAACTTTACAATCTTTACATATAGTATCATTTGGTCGAGGACAAACAATTTTGCAGCCATAGGCTACATACTAATATGTACACAGCAGAGGAACTATAGGTCATAACTTTAAGAAATTAAGGAACTAATTTCTGACGCATTTACTGAACACATGAAGTAGCAACTATTGAAAAGAAAAATAGAGTGCAAGGACAAAATAACATAACTGCCATTTAGAAGCTGCCACCCTCAGCAAATATCAAATACTTGTGTGGAAAAGAAGTCTACAGGTGCGTACGATATATTTGGTCAGAGCAACTATATGCACGTTAACAATCACAGTACGGATCAAATATTCGTCCCAATTCCACGTAACGAACATTTGATGCAAGGGAAGCACCAATATGACCCCAAAGCTTTTGATGACTTATGGGAGTCTAATGTTTAAATGCATTTGTGAAAACGTAGTGTGATTAAAGAAATAGTTGGTACTAAAATCAAAAGTAATTAAATAAATAAAGATGAAAAGGGCGTATAAAAGGTTATTAGATTCATGAAGTTAATCAATATTTTCAGTAATTATTGACTAACCAAGTTACAAAAGCAGCCCGATCAAGTGATCCTCCAAGTTCTTTCTTCCACAAGTGATGATTTTCAACCCATAACTCAAACTCTTCAAGCACGTCTGTGAATGGGATGGATGTATCATGCCACACTCTGCAATCAAAACAGAAAAAAAAAGTAAATTTAATAGAACAAAATAGCTTTTATCCCAAATTGATGGGATCAGCAACAAAGTATATCTATTTTATCTGTTTAAAAAATGCAGGTTACACCAGAACCATCATAAAATCAAAATAAAAGGTTACTATTATTTTCTCCCAGAAAATATCATAATTTATATTCATAGGAAAGAAATCAATTAAGGAATCAAGAATTCATCAACACAACAACCAAGGTGAGCGATTGCTAGTTGCAGCAATGTCAAAGCATCAGCATTCATTAAGAAAAATAATCAAGCGAGTGGATCCAAGCTGAATGTCGCCTTTTATGCTTGCGAGAAAATAGTGCAGAAAAACCAGGCATTTTCTTCGATATATGTCGACAAATCATCGAGTTTATCAATGTTACATCACAACAATTGAAGCATATTTAAAGAACACAAGAAAATGGAAGTATAGTTACGCGAGACAACACTTGTAGGGACAGACAAGATGGGTCGATTCACAAATTACTAATATGAGATTTAGCGCAAGTTTCATTAGAAACAGTAATTATTAAAATATACCACAAATAATACTAGCAGATATCAGAGTTGACTATTAAGATGAAAAAGAGTCGTATTGGATTTACCAAAAGTTGAATGGAATTTGATGCGACAGTTGATGATGTTTGAATTGCAAAATGATCAGACAAGAGGTAGTGCAATACGGCAGCAGAGGCTGGTGGCTGGCCAGTCAGATAGTAAGCTATCAGTCAGTTGTCCAATAGAATGTAAGTTCGCGAGGAGCAGAGACGTCAGGTGCAGGGAACCTGGTGGCTGCTGTCATGGTCTCGGAGAAGGTGGTGGGTGCGGTTCTTTAGATCCGAACCCGATGCATACTCCAGTCACGTGGGTTTGGATCCACGAGGGAGTTCTGATGTTTAAGAGCTGAAGAAGAGGGAGGGGACATCTGGCCTTCTTCGTCATAAGGAGAGGAAGGGCTGATCTCCCTCTGCTTCTGCAACCGGTCAGAGAATGGAACTGGGAGTATTGGGAAGAAGAAACAGAAGAGTGGCCCACCAGTTTTTTATGTGAGATCAGAAAGCAAACATGATTCTTTATAAAGAATAGATGAAAGAAATCTATTTAGCCAGGCAATCATTGTTATTCCAAAATAAATATATTCAAATCTTACTTAATTAGAAGAATATCCAGTACATCTGATTATAGCTACACTACGACATGTTTCTAGATCAAATAAAGCTAAATAGCAACCTTACCAACTTATAACTGATCATATCTAAAAGGTAAAAAGATTACAACCAAATCATAATTTTAACCCAAAAAAAAAGGCCAAGCCACATAAAATAAACCATACATCAAATCAAACCAACTGAACCAAACTAATAAACCACTGTATCATATTGGTCCCAACTGGATGCAAACCCGAACTCAACTCAAGTCACAGATGGTACTCTGTCATATAGAAGTAATGTTTTAAAATTTTAATAAAAGGGCAACATTCTCTTCTCTATGAAGGTAGCTTTAACTCCGTACAATTCTTCCTTGGTATAGTGGATATACCAAGCGGAATAATGAAAGCAAGTACATATGAGAATAATTACATGCTTTCCCTTCATTCGTTAGTAAAAAATAAAAATGGGCTTCCATGAATCTGAATCCAATAACAAATGGATGGAATGGACGATGTTACAGCTCAAAATAACAAGAAAAAAAATCAACAGATTAGAAAGTCAGAAATTGTCATTAAGATGCAAAGGCCAAAGATGTTGAGATTTAATTTGGGTATTGGAATAGTACAAATATTTAACCATCACTACAACTATGGAGTTTTGGTGTAGTGGCAAGGACTTTAACATGGGACTAGAGAAATCCAGGTTCGAATATCTCTAGCGCACACTTTAAGCAAATTTTATATAAAAAATATATATACCATAAAATGGGCCTTTGACCCATGGGAGCATATTAGAATAATATATTCAACCCTCAAGTTATTACAACTCTGGAGGTTTTGGGTTATGGCAAGGACCTTATCAGGGATCATCTAAGTAACCGACTGTCAATGGTATAACATGTAGGGTAAGTAACAATGTCATAAAGGTCAAAGAAAGATGGCAAGCAAGCTAAAAATGGGCATTGAGGATCGCAAAAGGCATGCTGGCGACACGGTATGGTATGGAATCTAAGGGTGGATCTTTACTAAGTTCACCGGCCAAATAATGACAAGTTGATAACTGGTATATGTGCCAACATCCTCAAGGAGAAGGCAAATAATGCTAACTGGAATATGTCCCAACATCCGCAAAGAGAGGGCTAGGAAGCATGGGCACTCTGAAAATCAATGCCGTGTCTGTCTTGCATCATGTCATGTCTTGCATCATGTCAGACACGTATTCAACACGACACACACCCAAAATACACTAAACATGGCAAAATCAATGACGTGTCCATCTTGAAGTATTAGTTTTGGATAGCGTCCATCATGAAGTATTAGAGCCATGCTGTATTAGTGTCCATGCAACATAGGGTAAGGACAGAATGGCAGACGTATAAACATCTTTAAGAGGGAATAAAACTATATTAACATAAAATTTAAGTCGCCATTATATAGAGTTAAAAAAAAAAATTATAAACCAATCATTATGTGGATAGTGGGTATTGAACTCAAGACTTCCTACTTATAACCTCAACAATTTAGCAACTAGGCCACCATTTGGTTGCTGAATTTGAAAACCAAAATGAAGTAAACAATAGAACAAACAAAGATACTGTAGAAGGAAACAGAAAACTTAGGGTAAGCCAGTACCCAACCTCGACCTATTGTAGGTCCACCCTGGGCTATGGCAATGTCATTAATTATACAAGGAAACTTGAAGAATTTCAGTAACCATCTACGAGCTACGACGAGATAGAGAAAGGGTATAGATAGCAAAACAACCGCCCCTAGACCCACCCAACAGGAAAAAAGAGAATATTGCTAGCTGAAAGTTAGTCAAGAGGCAAGGGCACTATGCCAATAACGCATTGCTATATAAGTGAAAAAAGAACAACTGAATCCTCTTTCTTATGAAAAGATATGTTAATATAAAAATCTACAAATTAGCCCCATTCAATCAAAATTTAAGAGAATTCGATATTTCAAGGAACACAATATGAGTCACATAATGTACAGTGAAGAACAGTATGTATTTCTAATAGTTCGGCAAAAAAACTACATTCACAGAGTCTTAGTGACATCTGAGAGGATAGTTGGGAATAAGATGATTAGAACATCCTCGGAGTACCTGTCAATTCCCAATTTTCCGTACTTTCCTTCAATATACTCGTTAACTCTTTGCTCACTCATTTCAATAGGCCGTACAAACCTGCAACATAAATCAAGTGTTTGAAGAAGACAATAGCTATGTTTGTGTAGACAAAAAGGTTATTGGCCAAGTCATTGTTGGTTATAGTCTTATAGACCATGTCTAAAATATTTTCATCATTTGGATTAATTGACCAAAGCTGATCTTTCCATAATTTGTATTGCAATTAGTCTATAAATAGGCTATGTATCTCTTATTCTTGATCAATGAAAAAAAAACTAATTTATTGGTGCCTCTTTTCTTTTGCCTTCTTCTCCAAACTCATATAAACAACATGGTACCATAGCATGGTGTTCAACGTGGAATTCGACAGATACTTATGAAAATGAGTGCAAATACATGGTGATCTAGTTCTATTCATCACCTTCCATTGATTATCAATCAAATAAGATGTTCAATATAAGTTTGATTCTTGTCCGCCTTTCGCAATGGCCTCCGATCGGTTAGGTGGGGGTCTTCAGGTTGATTTCGGTTGTATAACAGACTAAGTTGGTTCGGTTGCCAAAATTGCGCATCTGGTCGGTTAACCGACCTTGCACACCCTTAAACTCTAGTAAATGAGTCGAGTAATAAGAGTATAACTCAAATTAAACTATGGCATCTTCAATTGGGTTACCTTTCCTTTTCCTTATTAAAGTATTTATTTCCTAATTCATTCAGTGACATCTCTGTCAAGTCTTTACAATGTCAGGTTTGTCCATTGTCAAAACAATCACATAGTGTTTTTTCCTTTAACATCGTTCACTCCCTTCTGTTTGTTCTTCTATGGATGGTTTTCTGTACTTCATAATCTGTGTCGATGATTATTCTCGATATATGTGGTTGTATCCTTTTAAAGTCAAGGGAAGAAGTCCGAAAAAAATGTCTAAGGTTTTTTGCAAACAAAAATAAAAAAATTGAGGTTTGACAATACAAAAGAGTATTTAGGACGACCTATCAATAATTTTTTTGTGAGGAAAATGGAATTGTTTATCAAAGTTCATGTCCACACACCCAACAAAATGATGGAGCAAAAAAATACACATTCTGGAAGTAGCATGTGGATTGATGGTATCCATAGCCAGCAAATATTTTGGTCATTTGCAGTTCTGACTGCATGCTATATTATCAATTGAATATCGCCGCGGGTCCTCAAACTATCTTCTCTCTTCTCATTATTGTGTCCTTTCTCATTATTGTATCATAATAAATCACCATTCCTAGTACCCCCCATCATGTGTTTGGTTGTCTATGCTTTATTCTAATCATAGTCCTACTCGATATAAATTTCAAGCATTTTGTCGAGTTTGTTTCGGGTATTTTGAATCTCAAAAGGGGTACGTGTGTATTGATCCAATATCAGAAAAGCCTTATGTATCCCAAGGTTCGCAGTATCGGTATCGGAGGATAGGCGGTATCGACGGTTTCAGATTGGAGTATCAGATTTTTGGTGTCGGAAAACAAACAATTATTAATAAATTATTACAATTTTAGAAGATTTTTTATAAATTTAGGCACAATTTTAAGAATTTTCTATATTGTTTCTTAGCAATTTTGGAAATAATTGTAATAGTAGTCACCCTTGCCGATTGGTTTACCTGCAACAAATAAGTTTTCTTCTTTTATATACTTTTACAACCTTACTATACTTACAAACCTTGCAGTTGGTCTTTTTCGTTCAATTTTCTTTGCGAAATTGACTGAAAAAGAGATCCTCGATGTCAGTATTTGTCAATATCGGTATCGGTTGGTATTGGATCAAGAACCGTATTGGTATCAGCCGTATTGGATCGGTATAAGCCGATACTGCAAGCTATGATTGTATCCATGTATGTTAGTTTCTTTGAGACATCTAGTTTCTTTGCTCGTCCTGGTACTGCACTTTCGGGGGAGTAAAATTGAGCGAAGTGAAGTCCCAAAGGAGATACTTTGGTGCTATCCCAATCTCAATCCGATCATACCAATTTCACTCATGGATAAAAAATAATGAGATTGAGATTGAATATATCCCATCGAATGTGTTAATAGTCTATTATTAGTCCTACTAATACGAGAGATGTCGCCAGTTTCATAAGGTCTATACAGGTGCAAGAAAGAGTAATGATTCCTCTAGTTCATGGTCATTACCCTAGTTGGAGGAATCAATTCCAGATCTAGATGCAGATAGTCCTCCACCAATTGATCTTTCTATGGCACTATGTAAAGGTCACCATAAGATAGTTACTCCATATCCATTATCTAATTACGTTGCACACTGAGAATTGGCTCTTCAGATTGTGTGTGTTTATCTTCTATCTTGTCTAGTGTCTACTTTTATTTATCAAATTTCTTTGAAGCTGTTGCTGATGAACATTGATGAAAGAAGAAATGAGTGCATTGAAAGAAGAAGAAAAATGGAACTTAGAAACTTGTGCATTTGCCAAAAAGGAAACAGAACACTTGTGTGCAAATGGTTTTACACAATCAAACAAGGGTCAATTGAAAGGTACAAATCCAAGCCATATTGGTGGCGAACGGGTTCACTCAAAGAGAGGCCATTGAATATCAAGAACTCCAGTTGCCAAGATGATTAACATTCGGATGTTGTGGTCAATTGCAACAAAAGATAATTGAGATTTTCACAACTTGATGTAAAGAATGTTTTATGAATGGCAACTTGCAAGAAGAAGTACATATGCCAATTCTTCGCCAGATTTACTTCAGGACAGACGAAGAAAAAAGTATACAGATTAAAGAAGTCACTATATTGCTTAAAGCAAGGGCCAAGTTTTTTAAGGTGGTCTGAGGCGGCAAAGCCTTGAAAGGCCTACGCGGGGCAAGGCGGGCCTCAATACTAAAATTTTGGCGTTTGCAGTAGTTAGGCTAATACACACATGTAATTACTAACACTTCAAGTCATCAGCAGCGCTCACTCTATGACTAGGAAATAAATGTGACTCGCATTTAGCACAAACCAAACTTGTTAAGCTGGTAAGGACCGAAAGGCCGGGGGCTCAATACTAAAAGTGGGAGTTTGTAGTATATAGTAAGTCAAGCCAAGCCTCTTGCTTATGCTTTAACTTCTTGTGGTTTCCTTCTAATTGGAATGATAAATATATAATTATAAAACTAGAAGCATACCATGCAAATTGTATTGTGTATACTAGTACACAAGTGGAAGACTTCAACATTAACTACATGAAATTTTCAATCAAGAAACAACCGCAAAGAGTACCACTAACTGGAAATATAGGTAAAAAACAATGGGAGAGCGAAATATAAAGAGAACGAAGTCTTACATGGCAATTGAGCATCATAGTCAGAGATAGGGATAAGACTTAATGTCTTAGGACATATATAAAAGGGAAGCGAATGAAGAGGACAAAGGAAAAAACTATTGTACCTCCTCCTTTGTAGTATGATGTAAATATTTAATAGGGACATTTTTTGTTACCCGCCAATTGCGAATTACTAATTTGCATTCAACCTCCCAATTATTTTTTATTAGTGTTACCCCCCACCCCCCCAATTAGGCATTTTTTTTTGGGTGGGGGGGTGGGGGTTAAGAGTAATTAAAAAAAAGGGTGGGGGTAATAGCAATTAATTCTATTTAATAATATCCATAGTTTTAAGTTATGGAACCAGGTTAGATTGCATATTCAAAAAATTGGTATGGATCAAGTCAAATTTAAATCAAGGCGGCGAGGTAATAGAGGATCTGAAACGCCAAGGCGGACGCTTAAGGCAGTGAGACGGATGCCTTTTAAAACACTACATGGGCCTTGGTTTGAGAAATTCGAAAAGGTGTGAGGATATGGGTATATACACAAAGTGGAGCAAAACATGTGCAATTTTTTTAAAAATGATCTAAAGCTTCATTTCTTGCTCATTGTATACGTTGATGACACATCATCATTGGACAAAATTGCCCAAGCAAAGTGACAAGGTTGAAAGATTTTCTAGCCACCCAATTTTAGACCAAGGACATAAAAAAACTCAAATATTATTTAGGAGTTTAGATTTCACGGTCCAAGATGGGTATTGTAATCACTCGGAAGAAGTACAAATGTACCATATCTTCGGACGAGTACGAGAGTGACAAGATGTAAACCAATTAATACTCCTTTGGATCTAAATACGAAACTAACAGCCGATGGTGGAAAGTTGCTAATTGACAACGTAAAAGATATCAAAGATTGGTTGGGAAGTTGATATATTTATCAAAGACTCAAATTCGTAACATTTTCAATTAGTCTCGTGAGCCAATCAAGTTGTGAAAAGTGTTAAGACGCTAGTCGAGCGGGTACCCGCCGCCTAACGCCTAGTCCGCCGTCTAAATCTAGGCAGTTCAAAAAAAAAAAAATTGCAGAAAAGTCCATAAAATCCCAAAACATGCATATACGAAATTCAGAGGGACTAGGCAGACGCCTAAGCGGGCATCGGACGAGCACCAGGGGCCTAGTGCCTACACGACCTCCTTTTAGAATAGTGGAGCCAATATATGCATACACCATGGGTACCACACATGAAGGCAGTTATGAGAATAATATGGTACCTGAAAGGGTGTCCGTGAATGGGTTTATTATTATCCAATCTTGGTAACATGAAATTGGTATGGTTCGCAGATGCAGACTGGGTTAGTTGTCAGGATAATAGGTGATCTACTTCAGGATACTGCGTTATGCTCATAGGTAACTTAGTGTCATAGAAAAGCAAGAAGCAATATGTGGTAGTCAGATCAAGTGCATAAGCCGAGTACCGATGTATAGCAAATGTTGTCTCCAACTTATGTTGATTCAGATCCTATTTACGGAGATTGGAGTTGTATCAGAGACTCCGATGGAATTGTATTGTGACAACAAGGACGTCATTACTTTTGCAAGTGATCCAGTACAAGATGATCGTACTCATCACATATGATAGATACTTTATTAGAGAGAGAGAGAGAGAGAGAGAGAGAGAGAGTTGTGTCTCACTTACGTTACTAGAAACGCAGCTTGCAGGTGTGCAAACCAAATGACTATTCAAGGCTGAAGTTTGTTATCCAAGATTCCAATTTGAGTATGATTTTGGTATTTATGCTCCACTTGAGGACTCTTATTTTTAATCGATGAAAAAAACCCTAATCTATTGTTGCCTCTTTTCTATTGTTCTTCTAATGCTCCGATAAACATGAGTTTGCATAACAATGTTAATGAAGTATGTGAAAAGTAACAAAAGCTACTTAAAAAAACGTACGCTTATGGGTTGCAACCAAGGATCAAAAAAGTTAAAAATTGTTTGATACTAATATGTACAGTTTAACTTCCAATACTTACTAACAGTTAAATAAAAATAAATCAACATTCAATCCTTTAACTTTTAGTCCAACAACAAACTGAATATATCAAACAGCAACTCAGTGCTCGAGTCTAAGAGTACATAGCAATAACGGTAAGAATATCCAACTCCTACTCCCTAAGTTAAGCAAGCTAAAGGAAGGCTAAGCTCAAAGATCCATCTCTCAATCTAATGGATAAGAATGGCAACACACATCATATTGATAAGTGTTTAACATTTTTATAAAGTAGACAAGATAAAAATATTGAGGAGAGAATTGAACCTGTGAAAAGCATCAACAAACTCCATTGTCTTGGTGTCAATCATGACAACTGGAAATTCGAGGATCTCAACTTTCCCCTCCAAATCAAGGACCAAAACATAGTCAAATTTTTGATGCTTCAACTTATTGAGTTTAGAGGCCTCCACTTGGAGGTCCGTTTTGTAATTGTGGTTGAACTTGTCTAGGTGCAAAGCATCATCCATCTAAAGATATTGAAGACAAAAAAAAGGTAGGTAGGTTGGTAAATTGTTATAGATAGGAAAGCATCAGTGTAGTGCAGGAGATAGTTAGAAGGAACAAATAATAATATCTCAAGGAAAAAGGAAGGGCATCAAAATCCCATCAATCATATTATTAACACGTTTATATATACTATATTTGGTGATGCCCGTATACTTTCAAAGTAAAACTGCCAACTTTCTGTCTATTCTTCTGATGGAAAGCCACCAATTTTCCTATTTTTTGGTTATTCATCTATGGTATGTCATAATATGTAATCTTTGTATTGTACAGGTAACATCTATAAAAATATGGATAAGAGTGCTCTCACACTTTTGTGATAGAAGATTCACCTCAGCTCTACTTAAAAAGTAAGTTGATTTTTCTGATTCATTTACCTTGTTAGTTTGAGTATAATACCAATACCCATGTGGGATTGGGTCCCCTAATCCTGAATGCCAATGCATATTTGCTTAGTGAACCTCCTACATACATACATAGTAATAAAAGCGGAATTTATTCTAGAAATGTTGTTAACTGATTACATATTGGCAGAAAAGAACCCTCCTCTGAAGGAGTGCGCATTACTCAAGGCACTACAAAAGTTACTCGGGACTGCCCTAGTTTTTTTTATTTACAAGCTTGCCACTAAAAATTTTTACTAAGGGAATGCCCACTACCCCTCCTCCCTCCTCTGACTTCCTATCGAAACCCTAACCGTGACGTTTCTGGTGTTGGAGCCTCACCCATGGCGTCGTCGGCAAGGTTGACGGTCCCATCTACCCCCGCTCAACTTCGACCCTCATCCACCCAAGAGCCACGGGTCTGCGACGTCGTCCCCAGCGTCCTCCTCCATGGACGACTTCTTCGGCAACATCTCCACCGCCGACCCCGACGGCCTCTTCGCCAAGGCCGATGTCGGCTCCGACGTCGGGATCACGCTGGAGTACCTCAGCAAGGACGAGAACAGGATCCCGGGGGGTTCTCAAAGGATCTGTGCTACCAATATACTGGACTGTCCCAAAATTTGACAGTCCAACATAAATCCTGGATCCAATTAGGACTGTAGAAATTTTCTATACTTTTGTATGTTGTGAGGACTGTACAGTACCATAGTTTAGTGGGCAGCCTCTTAGTCAATTTTTGAGAAATTTTGACTTATCTCCCACTTTTATTTACCATATTTAAGGGTGTACTCCACAGTTTTTCCATAATGTACAAGACCACCCACTTTTGACGGAATCCGTCTGGAATTGACGGTCAACAACTTTGACCAAAATGTCCCTCTCATTGTCTTCTTCCTCGTTCCTCTCACCCCTCCCCTTCTCCCCCACCCCCTGCGGGCAGGCTGCAGCTGCAGCTCTCTCCCCCACCCACCCTCCCCACCACCGCCACCGTCCCCCTCCCCGCCATCGCCATCGTCCCCCTTCCCTGCCCCTGGCCCCCCTAGCCAACATCCGCAGCAGCAGCAGCCGTCGCCGCTGCTTACAGCTGCACCTCGCCGCCGCGCTGCTCGTCGCGGCTGCTATTGCTCTATGTTACCCGGACTCTCCACTTTAAGGAGAAGTACCCGTGTCGACCCGATAGGACATGGGTATGGATATGGGATCCGTATCCGATCCTCCATGATGACAATCAGATCCTTCATGGTGACAATCAGGAGACTAGTAGTGAAGTTGAAAGTTTATTTTAATGTGGTAGTAAAGTAGATAGTGTATTTTAATATAGTAGACTGGTAGTAAAGTAGTAGGAAAGCTGAAGGGACGGTCCCTTAGAGACTTATTCAACTAGTTTAATAAAGTTTACTACTAGTTTATAATTACATGTCGTTTTTTTATGAAATCTAGTCATATTTCCGTAACTGTATCCAAATTTTGGATCATTTTTAGCCGAGTCCATATGTCCTTCAATTATGAGTTTGAAGGACCCGACTTTTGGATATGTTTCCGTACCCGACACCCGTACCCGAATCTAGGTAACATAGCTATTGCTGCTACTGTAGGGAGCGGGGAAGGGGGCAGTGGCGGGGGAGGGAGAGCGGGGGCGACCGGTGGCAAGGAGGGGGGCGGTGGCGGGATAGGGGGAGCGATGGCGGGGAGGGGGAGCGGCGACGGCGACAGCCTGCCTGCGGGGGGAGGGGGGAGGGGGGAAGAGGAAAGAGGAAAAGACAATGGAAGGGACATTTTTGTCAAAAAAAAATTGGTCAAAGCAGTTGACCGTCAATTCCAGACAAATTCCATCAAAAGTTGGAGGGTCTTGTGTAGCGCTCCGTTCACCCGATGCGGGGAGCGCGGCTAAGAAACACAAACGGTATCGTTCGATCGGGATAGATTGAATTAAGAACTCGTCCCCGTTATGGATTTGTTTCTTCGGAATCGATTCCCATATTCAGTGGACTGCGCCCCAAGGATCGGCTCAGCGGCAGAGTCAGGAGGGACCTCTCCGCTGCTATCTTTTATTGCCTCGGTTTTCGATGTCGCTTGTTGCTTTCGTGCTTTGAGTTGGTTTTGGGATTTGCTTGTTTTCCTTGAACGGTTTCGATGGTTTTCATTGTTTTCGTTCATTGACTTGCACTTCTATTCCGAGATTGGAAAGAGAGGAAGAAGTATTAATCGAGCTGTTCGTGTGCAGGTGAACGAGCAGTAGGCGGCTTGCGAGCGGAGTCGTGAAGCGCCTCTTTCCTTCTTCTTTCCAAAATCTAAGTGAGTGGCTACCAACCCGATTAGCTAGCTCTGCTTCCAGCTTCATTCCTTTGCCCCGATCAAACGATACCAAGTAATAATAAAAGAAACCAAGATAAAAGAGAATAGACTTGGTTAATACTGCTTGTCAATCAAACTGTGAACGGTTGCCTACTTGCATGCGTGTTCGCTCGGAAATATTTATCATATGCATAATACAAGTTAGAATGTATGCTCTTCTTTAAATTATGCTATGAACATAACTCATCCTGAATGCAATAATCTGATAGGGAGACTATGCCAAAGTAGCTCTCCTCCTGTTACTGTCCCGTGCCTGTTATTGCCCTGATTTGCCTCTACTGCTAACTTAGTGTATATGTTGATCACGGACAACTTGTGCACAAGGCCCTTAGTTCCTGCGGACGGTCGCTGGGGCACTGGCACCGATCCGATCCGGGCGGGAACTCTCCTGTTTAGTCATCCTGTGCAAGGACGGAATGGCGTGCAGCACTCCCGTGCTCTCGCTGCATACCATCCTCGTCAGCGACTAAAATTGGTCCAATATGGCATCCAGCCAGTGATCCCCTGTATATTTAAACCTGTTGCATACTAACTTGTGTCTCCGTGGCAGGGAAGGCAAGGTAAGTATTGTGCAGGTAATTCAGACGGTCAGGTAAAATCCACCGAACGGTGGCACGTTCATTTCAGTAAATTCAATATGCTGCTTACTTGTAAATGAACTAAGGCAAGATAGAAACCAACCAAATATGCATGCTTCACTAAACAATGTGTTGATTGGTATAGTCAGGCTAGCTCGCCTTCACCAGCATGTTTCGATATGCTGACCCTCGTTGAAACAGGTTCTCCGCACCAAGGCGAACCGAGCGAGGAGCCGAAGTCGTCTTCCCGATCCAGTCCAGCTGTTAGCGCATCTTCACCGCCCCCTGAAGCCTTTTGAAGCCAGAAGCTGCAACTCTTCATACACAAATGCAGCTCCGTGGCAAAGCGATCCTCCAGCCTGGAGGTCTTTATCGTTTTGAGTTTATAAAATGATGTAATGTACAGGACTGCTATCTCATTTTGAGTCAACCCTTTGTAAGCCGTTCGGCATATTAGCTAACTCGTTCAAGAGTTTGTAATAGATGTTCATTATCAATAAAGAGAACTTTTCTATGTTTCAAATCTGTGTTTCAATTTATCTGCGTACTCTGAATATGTGCTTGCCATGCAAATCATTAAAGCCTTGTGCGGGCGCAACCCCAGGCCCGCACGGCGGTCACGACTCGGGGGACGCCTCGGGGCGTGACATAGTGGTATCAGAGCACAGATTCAAAGTTCCTTAGACTTCGTGCTGGAAAAGTTCCTTTAACGATCGAAATTCCTGTGCGAACTCTTGAACTCGCTAGGCCAAAATGAGATAAGTTCATGCAATAAGTCCATAATACATTATGATCCTAATGTAATTTACCTTCTTTTGAAGGAATGGATCCAGCGCAATCTGCAGCGCAACCACCGATCGAAACACAAGAGAGCAGTTCGGGCAATTCGGGAAGCTCTCGAAGCCAAAGAGGCATGTCTCAAGTCGACCCGCTTGAGCGGGTAATGCAAATGTTAGAATCGCAACGACAACGAGACGATGCTCGCCAAGCCAAGCTCGAGAGTAATCTAGAGACCCGATTCTCAGTCCAACAGAAGCAGGTCGATGCCCTGCAACAAATCGTTCAGACTTTGGCTGCCAACCATTCCGCCGCAACAGCAGCGACTCCGGTGGAACAGCCCGTGCTTGAAGTGGAGACGCCTCAAATTCCAAGGCCGAGGGACGTGACTGCCTTCAACTTGGGCCATTTCAAGAAAGTCTGCAACACCCCATTCGACGGGACTGAGGACGCAGTGGTAGCTCTAGATTGGCTAGCCGAGATTGAAGACCACTTCACTCTGCTAGAGGTCCCCGAAGATAAGCGCGTCGCCTGCGCGCAACTGCAGCTCCGCCTCAACGCACACGATTGGTGGGACGTGCATCGACGATCTCTCCAATTTGATCACGGAGAGGAGGCGATCTCGTGGACGACCTTTCGTGCCGCGTTCGAAGAGGAGTTTATACCGCCTCCAGTACAACGTAAAATGGAAAATGACTTCGTGCAGCTGAGGCAAGGCAGGATGACAGTTAAAGAGTACTCCGCCGAATTCAACCGACTCTCCAAATTCGCTAGGGCCTATTTACCTGATGCAGCGAGTCGAGCTAGAAGGTTTGAAGGTGGTCTCCGTCCTGCCATCCATTCGCACGTGGTCAATAATCAGTACGGGACAATGCGTGAAGTCATGAATCACGCCCTATCCCTCGAGCCGCAGTATCCTTACGTTTCCACCGGCGCTGTGCATACCTACAATCACAAACGCCAAGGCAACGAGGGAGGAAACAACGCTGCAAAGCGTCACAATGATGGCGGGAAGCAGAAGACAAATCCCAACCAAACATGTAACTTCTGTAGGAAGCCAGGGCACCTGTTCAAGGATTGTCGAAAGCGACTCGGGAATTGCCTCTGTTGTGGTGATCCAACCCATCGGGTGGATGCTTGTCCTGTCCCGGATCGCCGCCCTCGACATAATGCTCCCTAACGGTAGGCCCTATTCCTAAGTTTCGGGACGAAACTTCCAATTGGTTGGGTAGGATGTAGCGCCCCGTTCACCCGGTGCGGGGAGCGCGGCTAAGAAACACAAACGGTATCGTTCGATCGGGATAGATTGAATTAAGAACTCGTCCCCGTTATGGATTTGTTTCTTCGGAATCGATTCCCATATTCAGTGGACTGCGCCCCAAGGATCGGCTTAGCGGCAGAGTCAGGAGGGACCTCTCCGCTGCTATCTTTTATTGCCTCGGTTTTCGATGTCGCTTGTTGCTTTCGTGCTTTGAGTTGGTTTTGGGATTTGCTTGTTTTCCTTGAACGGTTTCGATGGTTTTCATTGTTTTCGTTCATTGACTTGCACTTCTATTCCGAGATTGGAAAGAGAGGAAGAAGTATTAATCGAGCTGTTCGTGTGCAGGTGAACGAGCAGTAGGCGGCTTGCGAGCGGAGTCGTGAAGCGCCTCTTTCCTTCTTCTTTCCAAAATCTAAGTGAGTGGCTACCAACCCGATTAGCTAGCTCTGCTTCCAGCTTCATTCCTTTGCCCCGATCAAACGATACCAAGTAATAATAAAAGAAACCAAGATAAAAGAGAATAGACTTGGTTAATACTGCTTGTCAATCAAACTGTGAACGGTTGCCTACTTGCATGCGTGTTCGCTCGGAAATATTTATCATATGCATAATACAAGTTAGAATGTATGCTCTTCTTTAAATTATGCTATGAACATAACTCATCCTGAATACAATAATCTGATAGGGAGACTATGCCAAAGTAGCTCTCCTCCTGTTACTGTCCCGTGCCTGTTATTGCCCTGATTTGCCTCTACTGCTAACTTAGTGTATATGTTGATCACGGACAACTTGTGCACAAGGCCCTTAGTTCCTGCGGACGGTCGCTGGGGCACTGGCACCGATCCGATCCGGGCGGGAACTCTCCTGTTTAGTCATCCTGTGCAAGGACGGAATGGCGTGCAGCACTCCCGTGCTCTCGCTGCATACCATCCTCGTCAGCGACTAAAATTGGTCCAATATGGCATCCAGCCAGTGATCCCCTGTATATTTAAACCTGTTGCATACTAACTTGTGTCTCCGTGGCAGGGAAGGCAAGGTAAGTATTGTGCAGGTAATTCAGACGGTCAGGTAAAATCCACCGAACGGTGGCACGTTCATTTCAGTAAATTCAATATGCTGCTTACTTGTAAATGAACTAAGGCAAGATAGAAACCAACCAAATATGCATGCTTCACTAAACAATGTGTTGATTGGTATAGTCAGGCTAGCTCGCCTTCACCAGCATGTTTCGATATGCTGACCCTCGTTGAAACAGGTTCTCCGCACCAAGGCGAACCGAGCGAGGAGCCGAAGTCGTCTTCCCGATCCAGTCCAGCTGTTAGCGCATCTTCACCGCCCCCTGAAGCCTTTTGAAGCCAGAAGCTGCAACTCTTCATACACAAATGCAGCTCCGTGGCAAAGCGATCCTCCAGCCTGGAGGTCTTTATCGTTTTGAGTTTATAAAATGATGTAATGTACAGGACTGCTATCTCATTTTGAGTCAACCCTTTGTAAGCCGTTAGGCATATTAGCTAACTCGTTCAAGAGTTTGTAATAGATGTTCATTATCAATAAAGAGAACTTTTCTATGTTTCAAATCTGTGTTTCAATTTATCTGCGTACTCTGAATATGTGCTTGCTATGCAAATCATTAAAGCCTTGTGCGGGCGCAACCCCAGGCCCGCACGGCGGTCACGACTCGGGGGACGCCTCGGGGCGTGACATCTTGTACATTATGGAAAAACGGTAGAATGCACCCTTAAATATGGTAAATAAAGTGGAGATAATTCAAAATTTCTCAAAAAAAAATTTTAGTAGCAAACTTGTAAATAAAAAAATGGGCAGCCCCAAGTAACTTCTCTAGTGCCTTGAGTAATGCTCGAAGGAAAAAAAAAAGACAGAGAGAAACCGGGGGAGGATAGGAATCGTCCACTTCTCTTCCTCCAACTTCCATTGACATACGAGGAGTATTACAAGGACGATAAGAAGAAGAAGAAGTTGCAGCGGTGGTGGTGGAGATGGAGAGTGAGACAGGAGGAAGAAGAAGAAGAAGAAGAAGAAGAAGAAGAAGAACAACAACGAAAGAGAGGAGAGCAGCAGTGGGTTGGTGCTGAACAGATCCTTAAGGAACAACTATGACCAAGACATCATCATCTCTCACAAAACGATATTTGGATTTTGGGGTGAAAGAAATCAATGAGATAATGATATACGGCGGATCCCAAACACAAAATGTAAAAAAATCCTTCATTTTGATTCTCTGAAGAAGTAAAGGTTATAAGTAGAAAAATTCAAAAGTTTGGTATTTAGTTGAAGTGGAAAAGTATAACTTTTCGTTGAAGTTACATAAATAGTAAATCTTTTTTTTTTTGAAGTATAGAGGTAGTGATCCTCCAACCAAGAAGTAGGAAGGAAGATTTCCTAATTTCGTGTTTCACTTCGGAGTAAAAAAAATCCCGATATCAAAATTCTGATTTCGTGACAAATAAAATTGTAGGATTCAAGTATGAATTTTAAGACACAATGAATCTTCTCGAGCAAATGGTCAAAATTGATCAAAAAGACCTTGTATAATCTGGTTGGATTGACATTGAACTTTAAGGTTCTGGTTATATATTGGGTTAGAAATATACGGGCACTTTGATACCAATGGTATTTTCAACTGAATGGAAAAAAGTAGTATCTACAATAGGAAAACTAGAATGGAGGACCAAGATTAGGTATAGAAAATAAGATTTTTTGTGACTATATATATATATATATATATATATATATATATATATATATAACGTAGGTTACTAAAGGGTTGGATTTTCACTTTGAATTTTAGTCCCACATTGGTTAGAGATTAGTATTACACTTCCATTGGGTTGTATAAATAACGCATTTGCCTCCCACTATGAGATTACACTAATAAGAGATCTCTCATATTTTCCTCTTCCTTCTTCTACGTTTATTCAAACACGTTATCAGCACGAAGCTCTAACGGGAGAAAATAAGCGAGAGCATCTCAGTGAAGCCGCCATTTGCGGATTCTCTACTTCGATAATAGGTATGGTTATTTATTTATTCTGCATATGCATACCCTAGACGCAGCCTGATGTTGATGTTTATACATCTCTTGGCATACCGCTAGGACAAAAAGAATAATTTGTATCCATTCATCTTACTTCTTTTAGTTAACTCTGATAGCACTCCGATGTTAATCGCATAAAGATCTCTCGGAGAGAACGCTGGAGTTATTCTTTCTTTCTTTCTTTTGTATATATGTTAATATATTCATATCAAAACCATCAGAGATCTGATGACCATAAACATAAATTGTTTGGGCTATATATATAACACTACTGGAACATTATTGTTCAAAGTATACCATATGTGGTATTTTGAAAGACTTCTTGAACATAATCATTGTTCGAAGCATATCATGAACATCTAGTGTTTGGTATTTACCTACGACTTCTGGAACATCATTGTTCGAAGCATACCATGAACAAGATTTGTTTGGTATAAATAGACTTCTGAAATATCATTGTTTAAAGCATACACCATGAACATGAATTGTTTGGTGATTTACCAAGTTCTTATGTTAACTTGTTATTATTGATCTTATACAGCAATATGTCGAGCCTCATAAAGCATGATTTCAAGCCTCTAGACTTAAAAGGCCAGAACTTTCTCAACTGGAGATTGGATGCTGAATTGCACCTTCAAGCCAAAAGCTTAGGTGACGCAATTGTGGCTGATAAACCAATATTTGCACAAGATAAAGCGAAGGCTTTCATTTTTCTAAGACATCATATTCATGATGATCTCAAGGCTGAGTACTTAACAGTCAAGGACCCCTTGGTGCTATGGAATTCTCTAGCTGAGAGATATCACCAGAAAATGGCCATACTACCAGGTGCACTCCATGAATGGCTCAATCTACGTTTCCAATATTATAAGACAGTTGCAGCCTATAATTCAGCTATATTCAGGATTACTTCACAATTGAAGTTATGTGGTGAAGAAGTGACAGAGCATTCCATGCTAGAGAAAACATTCACCACATTTCATGCGACTAATATTATCCTACAACAGACGTATAGGAAGAGGAATTCTAAGAAGTATTCCAAACTTATTGTTGTTTTACTCGTAGCCGAGAAAAACAATGAGTTATTAATCAAAAAATACACTAGTAGACCAAATGGGTCTGCACCAATTCCAGATGAAGTGAATGCGATTAGTGCTCGAAAAAAATGTGACCAATGCTAGGGGTCGAGGAAATCACAGAGGTAGAGGGCATGGACGTCGTGGAAGCCAAAGAAATTGCTACAATTCGGGTCCAAGGAACGATACACAGTTCAAAAATAAGGGATTTAACCCTCGAAAAAATTGTAGTGCCTCAAATCCCGATCCGACCGGGATGTGCACTATATAATTGGGCTTGTGGCTAGTCCGTCTGAGTCGTACCTTAGATCTTCGGCATCTTCTTGCCACGGACGAAATGCGATGATCCTTTCCAACTCATGGAAAGGCCTCTATTGAAACGAGTCCAATAGTTTTCGTGTTTGGTTGCTTGGTTTTCTTGATTGCCGCTTTGGGATTTTGATTTGGTGTTGCTTTCGATTTGCTTCGTTTTCGCTGCTGGTTTTATCGTTTGGAGCTTTGATTCTTGGGGAGTTCGGCAAGGAAGGATAGGCAAGAATTCTAATTGGTGCTCGTGCTGTTGCAGGTCCGCGTAACTGACGTTTGATCGTCGCTAGACGGGATTCCTTGTTTCAGCTACCTTTTCCCTTAACCAGTGAGTGGTTTGGACCCTTCTTTCCTACTTCACGCCCACATCTCTAATGTTTCAAACGTTCACTCGATGATGCCCGGTTGGACGCCTAGGAAATCCTTTGCCACAATGCATGCCAGCCACTAAGAAAGGAACATGGGAATTGTAGACTAATTTTACTATATGCTAGTACACCTTATAACTTGAGTTTGTTTATAAAGGAATTGGTTGTTGGTTGCGGCCTAGTGCCTCGGATTGAGTTTGGACCTATGGGATATCCAAAATCGGAACACCGCATTGAAAAAATATGAACTGTTGCATGAGATATATGTTGCTGCTTTACTTCTTTTGTTTATTTCGATGCATTGTATGATATATGAATTGTTCATGCATTTGCATGGTCTAGGACAACTTGTGCACAAGGTTTTGGCATTTCCTCGAAACGGCTTTCCGGGGCACTGGAACCGTATCGATCCGGAGGAAAATATTTGATTCGTGCTAGTCACGATGCATTGCGGGACCTCCAGCAGGGCTTGCTACCCGGGCTGATAGGGCGCGCCGCTAATGCTTGGAATATGTCCCTAAGGTGTCTATCACACCAATGACCGCATAGAATAGAACACATGCTAATTTATTGTCTTGTGCAGATGGTAAGTATACTTGTGTTTCGTTGCAGGGGAGGCGTGCATCGGTTAAGTAAGCAACTGATGTGCTGGTTGGATTCTATGTTATTTTCATTCCTATCAAACATGCAACTGATATGAATTGAATTCACTTGTTTCTTTATAGAAGATCATCTTAATGCATGCTCGCCCCTAATAAGCTAGTGTCGGTTTAGTCGAGTGGGTTCATCCCGCTCACCAGTACAAGTTGAGTGCTGACCCACGTTGTGGGCAACTATTTCAGGCACTCAAACGGTGCAACGCTAGTGGATAGACGAGGAGGCGTTAGGAGCACCTCTATTTTGAAGTATAGTTGGAGTCAGATCATTTTGGAGGCTTGGACTTTCAACCTATACAAGGGCGTAATGTATGAACGACGTGGACTATCTGATGGAGCGCGCCCTGCCTTTTGAGTTATTTTTTGTAATGTAAATCAAGTAGCCGGGAGGCGCATCAATGTAAACTCTATGTAAATTACCCTGAATTATCAATGAAAAAGCATGTTTCTTCCTGCACTTGTGTTCAAATATCTGTGAATGTGTTTTCTAAATTGTGTTCAAAATGGGTTCCTATTGTAACGCCCCGCTCCGCGTCGGCGTTATGTATCAAGGTGAGTGGGCAGAACTTCGTTCTCTGATTCTTGCACGCCTTAATAATAACCTGAGTTTTTGCTTGCAATGTTTTCCTAAGAGAATGATAGAACCTGCCTTGCATGTTAATGAACGAACTCACCTAGCTTGTCTTTGAATCAATGTTTGCTAAACGAGAATCCTGAATCGCTTGCTTAGAGTGCATGAACATGTTCACTATCGTCTATGCTTCGAGAGAACCATACTGTGCCTGAACGTGTTCAAGTGATAAGTCGGATTGCCCCGCAACAACGAGTGTATTCAGATGGTTCGTCTCGTCTGCATACTAGAGTTTATTTGATAGTGTTCCATGCATTCGCACGCGGTCGGACAATGGCTTTTGGTGGAGAGCTGAACTGCATGCGTCATAGCCACCATGGGTCACAGCTGCCATTTGCATCAGAGAAATGAGTCATTGGTATGCTGTTCCACCAGCTGCCGATCCTGAGATACTCGGGGACCGCCCTGCATATAGCTAAGTCATTGTGTTGGCTTGGATAGTGACTGCCCCTAAGAATGTGCATTGTGTGTCTAGCTATGCATCAGACCCTCGAGTCGCACGAGACACGATGCGCACACCCTGGAACATGAACGGTTTGCTTGCTTGCATATTCAATATGAAACTCTGTTTACAAACATGTTTCTAAACAAGTAAATCGACTCTGCTAGAACTGCATGAAACGAACCTAGGTAAAACTAGAAAGATCACTAGTAATGTAATGTTTTATAACATGATTACTTAGTGCCTGTTTGAGTGAATGCTTGTTTCTGTTCAGTTGATTTATCTCACCAGTACTTGTATAAAGTGCTGACCCACCAACAGTTTACTTGCTTGCAGGTACTGGATCGTCCGAGGGAGCGATAGGCGTGCCACAGTCCCCAAGACCCGGAATCATGGTTTCGATTGTTGCCCCGAGAATGTTATCGTATAAGGGGGCATAATGTATGGAACGAACGTGTGCCTTTGCTAAAGGAAACCCAAGTTGCCTCGATTGTCCCGAACACTCAGTTGGCTAAATGCATTGCATTGCAACAAGTCCCTTTCCGCTGCTTACTCGATTGATGCGATGATAGCCAACTCTGAACTTAAACGATTGGCCTTGCACGGGCGCAACCCCAGGCCCGTGCGGCATCACGTCCCCCGAAAGCTCGAACGGGCCATTCGCTTAGCTTCCTTCCTCCCTCGCACCCGCGGAACGGGCGCGGTGATTCGCGTCCGGCGCGCCGAGGCACGGTGATTCGTGCCCGGTTCGTTAATCCCGGCCGCACGGGGCGGGGCAGGGCGGAGCGGCGGCCCGGGCGGGTCCGGGGCGTGACACCTATCACTGCAAGTTCTTGCCTTGTGCGAGCGCAACTCCATGCTCGCACGGCATCACGCCCCAGCGAGGACAAATCGGTTCCGTAAAGGATCCAGCGAGGACGATTGACCCTTTCGGGATCGGGGCGTGACATATTGGTATCAGAGCACGGCTTCACTTCCATGGGATTTTAAAAGAACTATAAAGGAGTTTAATGCGCCTCTCAATTGAGTTGCGTTCGGCGTCCACTGCATGAGATGAGTCGCCTATACAATGAGCCCATAGATATAAAATCTATCGTTTTTGGAGTGTTAACAAGCTACTCTCTTTTGTAGCCATGGCTAAGAAAAACACTGCAACTGCCAGCAGTGCTCAGCCCATTCAGAGCGATCCAGCAAGTTCAGGAGAATCCGGAGCGGGTTCTACCGGTATGGCGGTACGGCTTATGCATCTCATGGAGGTGCAGCAACAACAAGCCGTTACGCAACAGGCGCAGTTTGCTGCTCAACAAAAGCAGATGGATACCATGATGCAACTGATTGCATCCTTGGTACTCAGTAACGGGGGAGCCACAGTAACGCCTGTTACGCCGCCGGCCGTGGCGGTAGAAGATGAGTCAGAAGAGACTCAGCCTCCAACAAGGAACACATGCTGTGCCGCAGAGTTCACTAAAATGCATCCACCAACGTTCAATGGACGAGCAGAATCGGACGTGGTGATGGGGTGGATTGCTAAGCTGGAAGGATTCTTCAACCTGGTTGGCATTAGGGGATCCAAGCGAGTGGCCTGTGCATCGGTTCAGCTGGAACTGCATGCGCATGATTGGTGGGAGGCCACTAAGCAAGGGATTTATGATGCCAATCCCAACTGCAAAATCACTTGAAAAATGTTCAAATCTGCATTCATTGAACAATATATCCCCCGTGCAGTGCGACAACAAAAAGAAGACTTTAGCAATCTAGTACAAGGAAGTTTGTCTGTCGATGATTACGACTCAGTGTTTGCTAAACTGGCTAAGTTTGCTGGGCACTTCCTGCCTAACCAGCAGACGTGGTGCTATCGTTTTCAGAAAAGTTTGAATGATGATTTGCGTAGGGACGTCATCAACCAGAAATGTCAAACCTACAGGGAATGTTATGAAGCTGCCCTGAACAGCGAGCGGATCTTTGGGCGCCATCCCCCAAAGGTCGAGGTGCAAACCCCTCGTACCAACAACAACAAACGTTCTCAGGAAACGGGAGGGTCTGGAGCACAAAAGCGTTCGCACACGTCTGATCACAGGGGTCAATCCCAGGCACCGTACTGCAACAGGTGCGGCAAATCAGGACATCGAGTGAATGAATGTCGGGTTACTGGATGTTTCAAATGTGGTCGTCTGGGCCACAAACAATTTAACTGCCGGGAGGGCAAACCGAATCAGGGCAACGGAAATCAAAACAAGGGGCCTCCAGCAAGTGATGCCAATGTTGTGCCAGTGAACCCACAACGCCAGGGTGCTCAAGGCCGATCTATGCACTGACTCGGGATGAGGCATCTGTATCCGATACTGTTGTGACAGGTACTTTACTTTTCAGAGATTTGCCCGCTAGTCTTATTCGATTCAGGTGCTACGCATAGTTTCATATCTGCTGATTTTACTGTTGAGCATAAATTAGCTTTTACTCCTTTAAATATGAACCTTTGTGTGAGTACCCCTTCGGGAGTCGACATGCCCGCCCATGCGATCTGTAGGGATGGTTATATTTGCATCGGAGGAAGGAAGCTTTCCTTAGATGTCATTGTACTAGACATTAAGGATTATGATATTATTCTCGGTATGGACTGGTTGGGTGCTTGCCATGCAACAATCGAGTGCGCGGAGAAGCGAGTCGTATTCCGTCTACCCGGCGAGACAGACTTCTACTATTCGTGCAGCGCTGCACCGAAGACGGCAATGGTGATATCAGCAATCTCGACTAGCCGTATGTTGCATTCGGGCTGTAAAGGGTATTTAGCTTCTGTTCGAGACACCCGGCAGGAATGTGCAGATGCAGCTCAGGCTGAAGTCATAGCAGATTTCCTCGACGTGTTCCCAGACGAGCTGCCTGGAATGCCTCCTGATCGTGAGATCGAATTCAGCATTGACACTTTTTCGGATTCGCGACCGATATCAAAGGCACCTTATCGAATGGCCCCAGCAGAGCTTAAGGAACTTAAGGTTCAGTTACAAGATCTGTTGGACCGAGGATACATTCGTCCAAGCGTTTCTCCGTGGGGCGCTCCGGTGCTGTTCGTGAAGAAAAAAGATGGATCCATGCGGCTGTGTATTGACTACCGAGAGCTGAATAAGGCGACCGTGCGGAACCAGTACCCATTGCCAAGGATAGATGACTTGTTTGATCAGCTGCAATGTGCAACAGTTTTCTCAAAAGTTGATCTCAGGTCAGGGTATCACCAGTTGAAAATCAAATCAGATGATATTCAAAAATCTGCTTTCAGAACTCGATACGGACACTATGAATTTCTTGTGATGTCGTTCGGCTTGACGAACGCCCCTGCAGCTTTCATGGATCTGATGAACCGCGTGTTTCGACCGTTTGTGGATAGGTTTGTGGTCGTGTTCATAGACGACATACTAATCTATTCCAAGAACGAGGCGGAGCACAAGGAACACCTGAAGACCGTGCTGCAGACATTACGAGAGCATCAGTTGTTCGCTAAGCTCAGCAAGTGTGAGTTCTGGTTGAACAGCGTGGCGTTCCTTGGTCATGTCATCTCGGCCGAAGGCGTCGCCGTAGACCAGAAGAAAATAGAGGCGGTGGTGGACTGGAAGCAACCTACGTCAGCCAGCGAAGTTCGAAGCTTTCTGGGCCTAGCGGGATACTACCGTAGGTTCGTAAAGGATTTATCTAAACTGGCCTCGCCTTTGATTCGCCTTACTCAGAAAGGGATTGTATACAAATGGGGTGATGACTGCGAAGCCAGCTTTCGGGAACTTAAGCGGCGTCGTGTTTCAGCTCCGATTCTTGCACTTCCAGATGGGGTAGAGGAGTTTCAGATATACAGCGACGCTTCAGGACTCGGCTTAGGGTGTGTGCTCATGCAGAGGGACACGGTAAAATCGTACGCCTCCAGGCAACTGAAGCCGCACGAGAAAAACTGCCCGACACATAACTTGGAATTGGCGGCAATTGTGTTTGCACTGAAGTTATGGAGGCATTATCTTTATGGTGTTGCTTGCAAAATCTTTACAGATCACAAGAGCCTCAAGTATCTATTCACCCAGCGGGAATTGAACCTCCGGCAGCGGCGTTGGCTAGAACTGATTAAGGACTACGACCTAACGATCGCGTATACACCGGACAAGGGAAACGTCGTTGCTGATGCTCTGAGTCGAAAGCACGTGGGCTCGTTATCCATAAACAACCGTTTACTTTGAGATCTAGAGGCGATGAACATCGAGTTTCGAGTTCGACATCAAGGAGTGCAGCTGGCACCACTCCATCTTGAACTGAGTTTACGTGATAAAATCAAATCAGCTCAGGAGGGCGATCAGTTCTTAGCGAAGGTACGCGGACTGATCTCGGCGGGGAAGACGTCTGACTTTGTGGCAGACGAAGATGGGGCCTTACAGATGAAAGGAAGGCTATGTGTTCCTAGCGACCCAGAACTCCAAAGGGAAATTATGGCGGAAGCACACTACGCGAAGTATTCTTTACATCTGGGGAGCACTAAGATGGACAAGGACTTAACGCGGGACCTTCTGGTGGCACGGTATGAAACGGGATATGGCGACCTTTGTGTCACAGTGCATGGCCTGTCAACAGGTGAAAGCTGAACATCAGAGGCCCGGCGGGGAGCTGCAGAACCTCGCTATTCCCGAGTGGAAATGGGACATCACTATGGATTTTATTGTGGGATTTCCGAAGACGCCGCGGGGGCATGATGCGATTTGGGTCATAGTTGATCGTTTGACCAAATCAGCCCACTTTCTGCCTATAAAAGTTACTTGGAGCGTCGATCGGTTAGCACAAATTTACATAGACGAGATTGTTCGATTACACGGAGTACCTGCCTCAATCGTCTCTGACCGTGACGGACATTTCTTATCTCGTTTATGGACTAGCCTACAGTCTGCTTTGGGAACCAAGCTACAGTTCAGTACCGCATATCACCCGCAGACTGACGGACAGACAGAAAGGACAAATCAGATACTTGAAGACATGTTACGGCTGTGTGCGATCGATTTAAAGACTAGTTGGGACAAACATCTTCCATGGCAGAGTTTGCGTACAACAACAGCTATCAATCGAGCATCCAGATGGCACCGTACGAAGCACTATATGGGCGCAAGTGTCGATCTCCAATCTGTTGGGACGAAGTCGGCGAGCGGCAGGTACTCGGGCCAGAGATGGTAGAGCAGGCAGTTGAGAAAGTTCGATTGATTCGGGAAAGACTCCGCACAGCGCAGAGCCGACAGAAAAGTTATGCTGACGCCCATCGAAGACCTTTGGAATTCATGGTCGGGGATCATGTCTTCTTGAAAGTGACGCCGATGCATGGGGTGATGTGTTTCGGCGTGAAGGGCAAACTGAGTCTCCGGTTTGTTGGCCCCTTTGAGATACTGGAACGAGTGACAGTTGTGGCGTACCAGATTGCACTACCTCCCGCCTTGGCTGAAGTACATGACATATTCCATGTTTCTCAACTTCGGAAGTATGTGCATGACCCGAGTCATGTGGTTAGTTTTGAACAATTGGAACTGCGCACGGACTTGTCGTACTCAGAAGAACCGGTGCAGATCCTGGATCGTAAGAAAAAAGTACTTCGCAACCGTACGATGTCCTTGGTTCGCGTGCTGTGGCGGAACCATTCAGTTGGGGAATCAACTTGGGAGATGGAATCGGAGATGAAGGAGAAGTATCCTTCGTTGTTCATTCAGTCGGAGGTAGGGCCTTGTTCTTAAGTTTCGGGACGAAACTTTTTCTTAGTGGTATATTATGTAGTGCCTCAAATCCCGATCCGACCGGGATGTGCACTATATAATTGGGCTTGTGGCTAGTCCGTCTGAGTCGTACCTTAGATCTTCGGCATCTTCTTGCCACGGACGAAATGTGATGATCCTTTCCAACTCATGGAAAGGCCTCTATTGAAAGGAGTCTAATAGTTTTCGTGTTTGGTTGCTTGGTTTTCTTGATTGCCGCTTTGGGATTTTGATTTGGTGTTGCTTTCGATTTGCTTGGTTTTCGCTACTGGTTTTATCGTTTGGAGCTTTGATTCTTGGAGAGTTCGGCAAGGAAGGATAGGCAAGAATTCTAATTGGTGCTCGTGCTGTTGTAGGTCCGCGTAACTGACGTTTGATCGTCGCTAGACGGGATTCCTTGTTTCAGCTACCTTTTCCCTTAACCAGTGAGTGGTTTGGACCCTTCTTTCCTACTTCTTCACGCCCACATCTCTAATGTTTCAAACGTTCACTCGATGATGCCCGGTTGGACGCCTAGGAAATCCTTTGCCACAATGCATGCCAGCCACTAAGAAAGGAACATGGGAATTGTAGACTAATTTTACTATATGCTTGCACACCTTATAACTTGAGTTTGTTTATAAAGGAATTGGTTGTTGGTTGCGGCCTAGTGCCTCGGATTGAGTTTGGACCTATGGGATATCCAAAATCGGAACACCGCATTGAAAAAATATGAACTGTTGCATGAGATATATGTTACTGTTTTACTTCTTTTGTTTATTTCGATGCATTGTATGATATATGAATTGTTCATGCATTTGCATGGTCTAGGACAACTTGTGCACAAGGTTCTGGCATTTCCTCGAAACGGCTTTCCGGGGCACTGGAACCGTATCGATCCGGAGGAAAATATTTGATTCGTGCTAGTCACGATGCATTGCGGGACCTCCAGCAGGGCTTGCTACCCGGGCTGATAGGGCGCGCCGCTAATGCTTGGAATATGTCCCTAAGGTGTCTATCACACCAATGACCGCATAGAATAGAACACATGCTAATTTATTGTCTTGTGCAGATGGTAAGTATACTTGTGTTTCGTTGCAGGGGAGGCGTGCATCGGTTAAGTAAGCAACTGATGTGCTGGTTGGATTCTATGTTATTTTCATTCCTATCAAACATGCAACTGATATGAATTGAATTCACTTGTTTCTTTATAGAAGATCATCTTAATGCATGCTCGCCCCTAATAAGCTAGTGTCGATTTAGTCGAGTGGGTTCATCCCGCTCACCAGTACAAGTTGAGTACTGACCCACGTTGTGGGCAACTATTTCAGGCACTCAAACGGTGCAACGCTAGTGGATAGACGAGGAGGCGTTAGGAGCACCTCTATTTTGAAGTATAGTTGGAGTCAGATCATTTTGGAGGCTTGGACTTTCAACCTATATAAGGGCGTAATGTATGAACGACGTGGACTATCTGATGGAGCGCGTCCTGCCTTTTGAGTTATCTTTTGTAATGCAAATCAAGTAGCCGAGAGGCGCATCAATGTAAACTCTATGTAAATTACTCTGAATTATCAATGAAAAATCATGTTTCTTCCTGCATTTGTGTTCAAATATCTGTGAATGTGTTTTCTAAATTGTGTTTCAAAATGGGTTCCTATCACTGCAAGTTCTTGCCTTGTGCGAGCGCAACTACAGGCTCGCACGGCATCACGCCCCAGCGAGGACGAATCGGTTCCGTAAAGGATCCAGCGAGGAAGATTGACCCTTTCGGGATCGGGGCGTGACAAAAACAGTGCCCAAATTTTCAATCCAGCTGCTCCAACTGATATTTGCAAACGTTGTGGAAGAGCTGGTCATTGGATGCGAAACTGTTGCACCTCACAAAAGAAAGTGGACGAGTATGAAGCCTCAAAGGGTGTGGAGACTAATCTCATGGAGGGAACAACACACATGGATTTTAATGATTTCTTCCAAGATAAGGATGGAAACGCAATTTCGGAATACCAGTTCAACACGATGATAGGCGAAGTCAATGAATAGTTATTGTATGCTTATCTAAGTTTATTTACTTTTCACTTTGAATAAATTGGTCATTATATGATCAATAGTCTAGGTAGTTTACTTTCTTTGAATCAGTTTTATTTATATTTAGATCAAGTTGTAATAACTGACAATATGCCAAGGTTAAACATTTAGTAGCATATTAATATATTATTTGTTTTTGTTTTTAAAAAGTATGGACAATAACGATAGCATATGCTTGATAGATAGTGCAACAACTCACACTATATTGAAAACTAGGAAATTTTTCACAACATATGCCTCAAACACTGCCAAGGTGACTAACATTGCAGGACCTGTGGAGATTATAGAAGGTTACGGTAAAACCGATGTTGTGTTGCCAAATGGAACATACTTGGTCATTCGAAATGCATTATTCTCTAGTAGATCTAATAGAAATCTACTCAGCTTTAGAGATATTTGAATGAACGGGTTTCATGTTGAAACCATGAACGATGATAGCAAAGAGTATATCTTTGTATCACCTCTAATGTTGAAAGCAATAAGCTCACATTAGAAAAGTACAAGTTAATCTCCTCGGGGTTATATCAAACTACTCTGAATGTAGTAGAATCTCATCCCATAACTAGCAAAAGGCTAAAGGATCCAAGAAATATAATCCTTTGGCATGACAAATTGGGTTATCCAGGATCGACTACGTTGAGAAAGGTTATCAACAATACCAATGGGCATAATTTATCATACCAAAGTCTTTCCTTTCCTACTGAACATTTGTGTGTAGCTTGCTCACAGGGTAAACTCATTACAAGACCTTCACTTCTTAAAATAGCTTCTGAATCACCACCATTCCTTCAGAGAATACAAGGTGATATTTGCGGACCAATTGATTTTGCTAGCGAACATTTCAGGTATTTTATGGTTCTAATAGATGCTTCTAGTCGATGGTCAAATGTTTCCTTACTCTCACCTAGAAAGTTTGCCTTCTCCAAGCTACTTTCTCAGTTGATTAAGCTTAAGACTCATTTTTCTGACCAACATGTTAGAACGATTCGACTTGATAATGCAGTTGAGTTCAGTTCCCGTACTATTGATGATTATTGTGCTACAGTAGGAATAGAAGTTAAACATTCTGTCCCTCATGTTCATACCGAAAATGTTTAGCAAAGTCCTTGATTAAGCGCTTTCAGCAGCCTTTACTCGTGCAATAAAACTTACCTGTTTCAGCTTGGGGACATGCCATATTACATGCTGCTAAGTTGATCATTGTTAGACCAACTGTATATCATAAATTTTCACCATCACAACTTGTGACAGGCGTAAATTTGGTTGTGTTGTTTATGTTCCTATTCCCCCTCCTCAGCGCTCTAAAATGGGACCTCAGTGCCGTTTAGGAATTTATATTGGTTTTGATTTGCCCTCAATCATTAGATATTTGGAACCTTTAACTGGTGATATTTTTACTACTAGATTCGCAGACTGCCATTTTGATGAGACTAAATTCCCGTCGTCAGCGGAAGATAAGAAAGAAAAGAATATTCTTACAGAACCATTATCCACAAATAAACGGCATGAATTATCGTGGGATAATCCCACTCTGTCTCATCTAGATCCTCGTACTAATCAATGTGAAACTGAGGTACGAAAGATATTGTATCTACAGGAGATTGCAAATCAAATGCCAGATGCATTTACTGATGCAACTAAAGTGATTAAATCACATGAGCCTGCTGCAAATGCGCCAGCTCGAATTGATATCCCCGTAGTAGCAGAGTGGCTAATGAATCTACTGCATGCCAGAAGCGTAGTAGACCTATAGGTTCAAAGGACTTAGTCCCTAGAAAGAGAAAATGCCCAAGTAACGCTCTTAAGGAGGTTACATATAACGCTCAAGAAGAGGTTATAAATGACAGATCCATACTCTCTGAAAACCCAGAAGAGGTTATTGTCTTAGAAAAGACACAAGCCCAAAATGAGGCTCAGGTACCTGAAAGCAAAGAGATCTCTATGTTTTATATATATACAAGAGAGGTATGGGATCGCAAAGATATAACAATAGATGAGATATTCTCATTCTCAGTAGCTACTGAAATATCTAAGGGCATTGATGACACTGAACCATGTAGCATCGATGAATGTCGACAAAGAAAAGATTGGCCAAAATGGAAGAATGCTATTCAAGCAGAATTTGATTCCCTTAATAAACGTGGAGTGTTCGGACCTATAGTACAAACACCAAAAGACGTTAGACCGGTAGGTTACAAGTGGGTGTTTGTAAGAAAGCGAAATGAAAAGAATAAAATCGCTCGATTTAAGGCACGATTAGTGGCACAAGGGTTTTCTCAGAGACCCGGGATTGATTACGAAGAGACGTATTCTCCCGTAATGGATACAACAACATTCCATTATTTGATAAGTTTGACAGTTGAAAAAAAACTAGACATGAGACTTATGGAAGTTATAACAGCCTATCTATATGGTAATTTAGATAGCGATATATATATGAAAATCCCAAATGGATTTAACCTACCTAGCTCAAAAGCTAAGAACATGCATTCCATAAAACTAAGACGTTCATTGTACGGTTTGAAACAATCCGAAAGGATGTGGTACAACCGTCTTAGTGAATATATGAAAAGGGAGGAATATGAGAATAATCCTATATGCCCATGTGTCTTCATAAAAAAATCTAAGGAGGGTTTCGCTATAGTTGCAGTATATGTTGATGACAAACTTGATTGGGACAAAACATGAAATCAATGAGACTGCAAACTATCTGAAAAAGGAGTTCGAGATGAAGATTTCGAAGAAACAAAATAGTCTTGGATTACAAATTAAGCATTGCACTAATGGAATTTTAGTGCATCAATCCAAATACACAGAAAATATATTGCAACAGTTCAATATGAATAAAGCTCACCCCCTTAGCACTCCAATGGTTGATCGATCTTTAGATGTCAATAAAGATCCATATCGTCCTAAGGACGACAATGAAATTGTGCTAGGACCCGAAGTACCATACCTTAGTGCAATTGGGACATTAATGTATCTATCACAATGTACAAGGCCAGACATATCATTCTCTGTCAATCTGTTGGCTAGATATAGTTCGGCGCCAACTCGCAGACATTGGAATAGCATTAAACATGTGATGAGATATCTTCGTGGAACTACCGACATGGAATTATTTTATACTTGTGGTTTATCTGACATCGCAAATCTAGTTGGCTTTGCAGATTCAGGTTATTTATCTGATCCCCATAAAGGTCGTTCACAAACTGGATGTGTTTCTTAATAGCAATGCAGCTATTTTTGGACGTTCAACAAAACAGACAATGGTTGCTACCTTCTCAAATCACTCGAAAATATTGGCTCTCCATGAAGCAAGTAGAGAATATATTTGGCTGAGATCGTTGATTCAACACAATCGTAGCTCCTGTCACATTTTTTCTATCACAGATACTCCAACTGTTATTCATGAAGATAATGCAGCATGTATTGCACAAATTCAAGGTGGATTCATTAAAGGAGACAGTACCAAGCATATCTTACCGAAATTTTTCTATACTCATAAGCTTCAGAAGAACTTTGATATTGACGTCCAACAAGTTCGCTCAAGTGATAATCTTGTAGACTTGTTCACCAAATCGTTGTCAAAGTCAACTTTTCATAAACTAGTTCATGGAATTGAAATGCGATGTCTTCATCAGTTGACTGTTCAGGATCGACATCAGCAGGGGGAGTGATTGTTTTCAGGGGGAGATACATTTTGTAAGGACTATAACACGTTGTACTATTATTCCTTAGTCGTGGATTTTTTTTCATTGGGTTTTTCTTGACAAGGTTTTAATGAGGCAACATTAAGCGTGTCCAACACCTATCTAAGTCATCCTAAAGATTGCACTCTTTTTCTTTTGCACAGGTTTTGTCCTAATGGATTTTTCTGGCAAAGTTTTAATGAGGCAATAGGCTTAGAGATGGTGGTCATCCAAAGGGGGAGTGATATAACGTGGGTTACTAAAGGGTTGGATTTCCACTTTGTATTTTTGTCTCACATTGGTTAGAGATTAGTATTACACCTCCATTGGGTTGTATAAATAAGACATTTTCCTCGCACTATGAGATTACACTAATAAGAGATCTTTTCTCCTATTTTTCCTCTTCCTTCTTCTACGTTTATTCAAACAATATATATATATATATATATATATATATATATATATATATATATATATATATATATATATACTTTTGGGATTAAAATTTTACTAGTCGATTTTGACCCCACTGTACCCAAATCATTACTATGCCCACTGCCTAATGCCAATATCTTCATAATGTCCCATAATGTTAGTTTTGCAGCTTTTGCTTAGGCCATCTCCAATAGAAATTTCTAAAATTGAGTTTCTATCCTAGTTGTCATTGTACTTTAAGAAATTTTCTATCCTAGTTGGTAGGATTTCTACATAGAAATAACACAAATAAAAAAACTCTCTCCAACGGTTCTTCATTTCTATCCTAGGTGTCATAAAATAAAATAAAAATTAATTGTGTGGGACCCAATATTAATTGCTACGAGAGAAGAATTTCTATGAGAGTTAAATTAGGATAGAAACCACTATGGGGAGAAATTTTTTCTAAAATAGATTTCTACCATAGAAATAGTAAAGATAGAAACCCCATTGGAGATGGCCTTAGTTAACCTCCTACATTATAGCATCGGGAATTTGTAAAGCACACAGATTATAGCAAAGTAATAAATGCGGAATTTATTCTGGAAATGTTGTTAACTGATACATATTGGTCCTCTGAAGGAAAACAGAAAGACAGACAGAAACAGTGAGAGGGAGGGTCGGGATGAGAGGTTACTTACCATTGTGCACTTGCCCTGGGTGTAATAAAGACACATAGGCTTCCATCCCCAGCATTTGCCCGCTTTCAGTGGAGGAAGAGGAAGAGGATGGGAATCGTCCATTTCTCCTCCTCCTCCTGCAACTTCCATTGCCATACAAGGAGTATTACAAGGACGAGGAGAAGAGGTTGTAGCGGTGGTGGTGGAGATGGAGAATGAGACAGAGGAAGAAGAAGACAATCGAAAGAGAGGCGAGCAGCAGCGGGTTGGTGCTGAATAGATCCTGATAAGGAAGGACGATGACCAAGACATCATCATCTCGCTCAAAAAGCAAAATGATATTTCGATTTTGGGCCACCGAAAGAAGGAATTGAAGGAGGTGTGATATGAGGCGGATCCCAAACACAAAATCGAAACTCAAAAGGGACTTTTCTATTGGCTTTTGATAAGGGCACTGCACATATTACTTGGGGCTAGCCCAGGATTGGGGCTAGCCCAGGATTGAGCAAAGTTTACTCACACTAGCCCATTATTTTACTTGGGGCTAGCCCACTTTCCCAAACCCTTCTCCCAAACCCTCCCCACCCCACCGGAGCCCTCCCCCCTCCCGCCGGCGGAACTCTCCAACTCTCCGAGACTTCGTCCTCCTTGTCGATGGCTCCCAAAGTCGACAATGTCGAGAATCGACACGATTTTAGGTCATAAGATGTCGAGAATCGTCGACAATGTCGAGCAGTATCGGGCGGGACTGTAGATTTTCCTACAGTCCTATATAGATTTAGGACTGTAGGAAAATCGACAGTCCTATGTATATTAAGGACTGTAGAATTTTCTACAGTCCTAAATTTATATAGGACTGTAGGCATTTCAACAGTCCAAAAAATTTAGGACTGTGGAAAATTCTGCAGTCCTGTATACTTATAGGACTGTAGACATTTATACAGTCATGAATGTTAAATTCCGCAGTGGGTAAAGTTTAGGACTGTCACTATTGTGACAGTCCTAGTAAATGCTAGGACTGTCAAAATTGTGACAGTCCTAAACTTACATATAACTGTGCTTACAGACAGTGGATAAAGTTTAGGACTGTCACAATTTTGACAGTCCTACTTTATATTAGGACTGTCACAATTTTGACAGTCCTAAAAATATATGTCGAAATTTTTAGGACTGTCAAATTTTGACGGTCCTTCCAATCGAAATTTCAAAATTAACAAAAAATTAAAATAAATTAACTCAGTTGTCGATATATATCAAAATCCCAAATTTCTATCCTTAAAATTTATTAAAGTACTCTGTTATTTAAAATAGTAAATTTATTATTGGTACATTAAATATTTTGTAAAAAAAAAAAATTACCAAAAGTAAGATTTGGAGGTCGAAATATCGTTTTTTTGCGATTCTAAAAATTTGGGAAGTCCGTCAAACGGTGAAACGGTTTATCCCGAAGTACTTTTCCATACGGTCATTTTGGCTCAAACTGGAGCTTGTTTCGATCTCCCAGTCAAAAATTATGATACTTTAAAGTTTTATATTTTATATTTTTGCCTGTAATATGTACGTCTTACTTCGGATGAAAATTCTCTCTACACAAATTGTGTTACTCTCGTCGAAAACATACAAATCGACCTATTGTGTGATGAAAAACGATTTGAAAACAAATAGTTATGGCCGTTCGAAGTCTGATCGACGGCAGACGTAATATTCGTACGGTAGATATATATTTTATTTTTTTGGGTTCAATGATAACATATTTTATTTTGGATATTAAACTAAATAAAAAAAATCAAAATACAAAACTAACTAAATAGAAATAAACTAAAAAAAAATCCTGACAATTAAAATGAGGACTGTCAAAATTTTGACAGTCAAAATCCTGACAGTCCTAATTTTATATAAAATTTTCAGTGGGTTAAAATTAGGACTGTCAAAATTTTGACAGTCCACATAGCTTGTGGGACTGTCAAAATTATGACAGTCCTAACAATTTGTAGGACTGTCAAAATTTTGACAGTCCCACAAGCTATGTGGACTGTCAAAATTTTGACAGTCCTGATTATAACAATTTGGGCTAGCCCCAAATGAGGACTGTCAAAATTTTGACAGTCCTTCCAAGTGGAAGGACTGTCAAAATTTTAACAGTCCTGATTATAACAATTTGGGCTAGCCCCAAATGAGGACTGTCAAAATTTTGACAGTCCTCATTTCTTGTGGGACTGTCAATATCCTGACAGTCCTAGTTTTATATAAAATTTTCAGTGGGTTAAAATTAGGACTGTCAAAATTTCGACAGTCTATATAACTTGTGGGACTGTCAAAATTATGACAGTCCTAACAATTTGTAGGACTGTCAAAATTTTGACAGTCCTTCCAAGTGGTAGGACTGTCAAAATTTTGACAGTCCTGATTATAACAATTTGGGCTAGCCCCAAGTAACTTTGGAAAACTTGTAATTTTAAGAAATTGGACTGTCAAAATTTTGACAGTCCTTCCAACTGGTAGGACTGTCAAAATTTTGACAGTCCTGAGTATTACAGTGGACTAGCCCCGAATAACTTTCATGATGGCAAACTTGTAATTTTTTCTAATTTTGAAATGGGCTAGCCCCGAGTAAAATGTGCAGTGCCCTTATAATTTGCCTTTCTATTTAGGGCTCTCGACGTTCTTTCTACAAATTTCGGTTCGATTTTGAAAATCCTAGAAATAATTGTTCGATTTCAATTTTGAATTTCGATTCAATACTGAAAACTAAATCAAATTTATGCTACTACATAAATACCCTCAATTTTATGTATATTTATGATTAAAAATATATATTTTTTGAAAACAACAATGATATATATACGTTTTTAAAGCCAAATTTTGGTAATTTAACAACTAGTCAAATTTTTGGTACAACTTTAAAATACAACAAATGTGTATATAAAAATTATATATTTTTAATATAATTTAAGGCTAAATTTTAACTTGATACTCTCAACTATTAATGTTTGGCAACTTGATACCCTAAATTTACAAAATAGATAACTTAATACCCTAAAATTTGTTTTTCCAAAAATACCCCCAACCTCCTCCCTTTCCCAGCCCCTCCCCCAAACCTCCCACTCCCAGAAAGCACCCCCCCCTCCCTTTTCCTCCTGATGTTCACCACCCTCACCTCCTCCCGCCTCGCGCCGCCCGTTCGACTGCACGCAATTGCGCGCGTCGCCCGACCCCCCACCCCGCGCGCGCACTTCGGCCGCCCCCGCCAGCGCACTCCTTGCCGGCCGGAGAGGGAGGGGGGGAGCGGAGGTGAGGGGTAGTTTGAATTTTTTTTTTTTCGTATGGAGTTAAAAAGATTTAATAGTTGATGGTATTAAGTTGATGATAAAAAAAGTTTAGGGTATTAAGTTGAACAACTTAGATAGTTGAGGGTATCAAGTTAAAATTTAGCCATAATTTAATCATGATTCCAATTTTGGGTTCGACCCATTAAACAATATAAATAGCCCAACCGAATAAACCAAATTGATTATTCGGTTCGGTTTTGTTTCAGTTTTGGCTAATTTCGGTTCGATTTCGGTTTTGAAATTTTAGAATTTTGGTTTATTTGGTTTTGATTATTTCATGCTCGGTTGAAACCGAACAAACCGAACGCTCACCCCTAAAAGTAGGTGGTGATTTCGGTATTCTTTTCTTCTTTTTTCCCCTTTTTGTTAGTTAAATTTTTTGGTGTGTTTGTTATATGAAATATTTTACCTCCAAAAAAGTTTAAGGTAGGAAATTGATTGCCATATTATTTCCAAAAAAAATATGAATATCCAAAAATAATACTTTTATAAATCATGGAAATCTATTATTTTCTAAAATCAGTGGATATATTAATTTCTCATAGGGATCATTGGATTTAGCTCAAGTTTAGATCCAAATTTGGACAAGTTCGGATTCGAACATTGATATATTAATTTTGTTTCTTTTTTTTTCTTTTTTTTTTACTTCTTCCAATTTTTTGGTTTTTTTGTCTTTGTTTGTTTTTCCTTTCTTTTTTTCTTTTCTTTCCATTTTTTCTGTTTTGTTTCTTTTTTCTATCTTCTTCTTTTTTCGCTTTTTTATCATTATTTTTCTTCTTTCTCTTCTTTTTTATTTTTTATCTTTTTTTTACATCTTTATGCTATCCAATTTCTTATGAGATTTTGATTTAATCTTAACGGTCAAAAAAGATAATCCAACTGGTGCAGAAAATATACGGATATATATATATATATACACACACACACACACACACACACACACACACACAATGTACAAATATACTACAAAAGAAAGTATTCAGCTAGCTTTATTCTTTCTCCTCATTCTCCTTAGCCTCCTCTAATTCCATACCTAGTGAACAAATACTAGGTCGTAAAACAACATGCAAGTCTCATGTCAAAGGACGTTCTGGAAAATCAAATATGGATGATACCAACTCACGATAAAAGTATCATCCAATATTGGATAAGAAGGAGACGAGAACCAGAATAATAAGTTTACAGTTCCTAGCCCTTCGAGTCAAATTTTAAAAAATGTGATATGACTATAATAAGATAAACCAATTTCAACAAACTCTTAATATATCACACTCACTACATTTGTAAATGTGAACATACAAATTTATAAACAAGCAATCCACAAAGAACATTTAGCATTCATAACTATCAAAGTATTGACATACAACATAGCAAGCGCATAAAATAGTAAGGTTAAGATAACCAAACTATATCCACAAGTCCTAACACTCTAATAATAGTCACAAACTATCACATTTCAATACCAAAATACGTGGGACCGAGCCACGAGGCAGTGGCCAGCTAATACGACAAATTAGGTTAAGTGATTTGGAATTTGGATACTTATATGAGATGATTGTATAACGGTCTAAAATAAGATCTATGAACATATTTGCAATATTGGAGTTGTGTTAAGTTATGAGTAAAATTAGATAATTTTTAATTTTGCTAAGTAATTCCATAATTACCATTAACATTGTCATGGACCATCAAATTCATCTATTCTTCATCCAAAATGTCATAAAATAATTCTAAACTCATATATCCAAAATGTTGTAAAGAAATTCCAAAATTTTATATCAATTCAAGATGCAAAGTAACATTACCATTAAACCATGAGAACTCGGAATTTTATCCATTTCAAATATGCAAAATAATACTATATTTTTTGTCACGCCCCGATCCCGAAGGACCGAAAGTCACCACTGGCTTAATGTCGTACAAGCCTAAGTTGCGCTTGCATAAGGCCAATGCTTGAATAATCACAAAATAAGCTATTCAGAGTAAGAAGCAGCGACAATTATTGCAGAAAAGTAAATGAACACAATGGTATATGGAAATAATCTCTTTATTGATATCTGAAATGATTACAAAGCTTTCAATACAATGCCAATTGGCTTACATCTCTCTAGAAAAATACAGAATACAATGACATCGTTCCATACATTACATCCCTTTATACAAAAGTATCCCAAAAATATCTCAATGCATCTCAAGGCATCGACTCCAGATTTTTGGCTCTTGAGGATGAGGATCTGCTAGCTCTTCAGACAATCTAGTGCCTGCAAAACAAGCTGGTGAGGGTCAGCACTTTGGGAAAAGCACTAGTGAGGAACAAAGGCAACACTATCCGAAACCAACACTAAGTAATCATGTGAGAAAATACTATATTATTGGTGATCTTGCTACTTTTATCTATGTTTATTTCATGTTATACAGGATCAGAGTCAGTGTACACTTCTTTGAAAAATATCTTTGAAATCAGGTTTCATATTCAATTCATTAAGGCATACAATATGAACTATTATATCGTGAAGTGCGCAACATGTATTATGAGCCATATTTATTCTCTTATAGACAATAGCAACATCTAGTGGACTATTCATCTCTTATCAAAAGGAAAACAATAATTCATGTAAAATAAATAACTCTTAGGATCAGTTACGATAAAGAACATAAGGAATATGAACCATCACTTATTCAGTGATTCTTACCCTTCGCCGAACGGTTATCCACGCAACAGACACACAAGTTAGCAAAAATTTAAATAAATATATAGGTACTATTTTTTGTTCGTCTCTACATCAAACGGTTAGGTATGCAAGAAAGCTGAATCTTAGCATGCGCCCTAACTACATGATGGCCCCCGAGTGTTGGTTCCTCAGGATTAGTAGCGGTGTTATCACGGTCCAGCACTGCACTAGTATATGCTCCTACTAGTTGCTTTGACGCGTGATCCAGCTAACTAATAGAAATAAACATTCGTCTGATCGTGAGAACTTCTTTGCCTCAGGGTGTTCCTATGACCCCCCTAGGGCGAACGTTTCCCAGTGCCCAAGGAACCGGTTGTGGGATTATCCTTGTGCACAAGTTGTCTGAGACCAATACAATGAATGTAACTTCTATCAGATTAACTCTACGATGCACAATGATCATGAACAAGCAGACTTTCTATCTATTCTCTTCTTTTCAATCGATCGATAGGTTCAATAACTCTTTTCTCTCCTAATAGCCACACCCCCCTGATCGCGACAAATATAAGCCTCAATGTGCACTATTAGTCTCTTCTCTCTTTGCGAACAAGCTATCATCTCTTTGAAACAAAATAAATATTTCATGTTGTTCTATCTTTACAGTAACGATAAAAAAAATATGTAAGCAATCTCTATTTAACAAGCATGGCAACAATTGTCTCTCTTTTACTAAGCATACAGTTCTACTCTTACCGTAACAATTTGATATGGGTACATGTTCAGCAATCTTCTACTCTACTTATTAACATGCAATAAAGGACATACCATATTCTCTTACTCTTGTTTATTAACATGGCAAGCAATTCGTTTAATAGTAGTGACCGTGTAGCTTAGCATGCAACATTCTTTTCTTGACTTAGCATAGCAGGGTTCTATCATTTGACAAGCATACATAACAGATTCTATCATTCTTCTTATGAACATTAATCTTCTTAGCAACAACAATCATAAAACCAGATTATTTATTAGGCATAAAAGAATCAGAGAATAAAGTTATGTCTTATTTTTTTATTTAATATCAAAACGAGAACTGGGAGAACTAGATTGGATTTAACAAACTAAGAAAGTACAAAAAAGAGTCATAGGAGACAATCTAAGTACAAATTTATTTTTTGGGGGGTGACGATGGATGGTTAGGATTGTAACAACTCTCTTTACTCCGTAGACGATTCGATGCGGAAGCAATTCTCTCTCCATTGAGTATTGATTCGCAGATAGCCAGCAAGCCTCTTGTCCGGGTCTGGTACCCTACTATTTATAGTCATATTTATGGCGACATAGATTTTGGTCCGCATGGATGGTGGAGTTTGCCACGCGTCCCCTCCTAACAGAAGAGAGTTACAACTATGCACAAGACCGGGCTTCAGTTGTCACGTGGATATTTGTTAAGATTTTTTGTTGCTGAATATCTGGATGGTTCTCTCCTGTTGTGGGCGCGACTTGGTCAAGTGGACACGTGGCCGCTATTTGGTTGGAGAGGACCGCTCAGTTGTAACAGCAAGACTTTGTCGACATAGAATCTGGGATACATGTGGCCACTGACGCACGGGACGCACGGAGTCTGGAACGTACGGGGCCAGAGATGCATGGACCGCATGGAGTCTGGAAGGCATGGGCCAGAGTCGCATGGTGTCACGACCCGATTCCGGAGAATCGTTGGGGCGTCCCCCGAATCGTGATGCTGTGCGGGCCTGGGGTTTCGCCCGCACAAGGCTAAAGTATTTTGCATAACGAGCACATATTCAGAGTACGCAGATAAATTGAAACACAGATTATAATATGGAAAAGTTCTCTTTATTGATAATGAACATCTATTACAAACTCTTGAACGAGTCAGCTAATATGCCGCACGGGCTTACAAAAGTGTTGACTCAAAATGAGATAGCAGTCCTGTACATTACATCTCTTTACTAAACTTCAAAATATATAGACCTCCTGGCTGGAGGATAGCTTTTCCATGGAGCTGCATTTGTGTATGAAGAGTTACAAGCTCCGGTCTTCAAGTACTTCAAAAGGCGGCACGATCAGGATGCGCCTAACAGCCGGACTGGATCGGGAAGACGACTTTGGCTCCTCGCTCGGTTCGCCTTGGTGTGGAGAACCTGTTTTAACGAGGGTCAGTATGTCGAAACATACTGGTGAAGGCGAGCTAACCTGACTATACCAATCAATACGTTGTTTTAATGAAGCATGCATATCTGTGGGTTTCTATCTTGCCTTAGTTCATTTACAAGTAAGCCGCATATAGAATTTACTGAAAATGAACGTGCCACCGTTCGGTAGATTTTACCTGCCCGTCTGAATCACCTGCACAATACTTACCATGCCTTCCCTGCCACGAAGACACAAGTTAGTTTGCAACAGGTTTAAATATACACGATGATCACTGGCTTGATTTCCATAATGGACACTAGTCTATGACGAAGATGGTTTGCTACGTGCAAGAACGTGAGGCACTGCATACCATCCCGTCCAAGTACGTGAGACTAAACGTTAGTTCCTTCCGGAGCCGGAACGGTGCCAGTGCCCCAGCAGCCGCCCGCAGGAACTATACCTTGTGCACAAGTTGTCCGTGATCTCATATTAACAATCATTCGCCCGGAGGCTACGTTAACAAGCATTCGCCCGGAGGCTACGTGATTCGCCCTGAGGCTACATGAGTACAAGACAAGCAGTATTGTATGATTCATTTTACATTACAACTATGTTATATTCATGCATCAGGATATACGTTCAAACTTGTATCTATGCATATGATAAACATTCTGAACGAACAAGCATGCAAAGATATAACCGTTCACAAGTTTATTGACAAGCATAATGTACCAAGTCTATTCTCTTTTATCTTGGTTTCTTTTAGTTATTACTTGGTATCGTTTGATCGGGGCAAAGAAGAATACAGATTTATTAGATGTGAAGACTGGAAGCAGGGCTAGCTAATCGGGTTGGTAGCCACTCACTTGGTTGGAAGAAAAGGAGAAGGAAAGAGGCGCTTCACGACTCCGCTCGCAAGCCGCCTACTGCTCGTTTACCTGCATCACGAACAGCTTGATCAATACTCCTTTCACTCTTTCCAATCTCGGAATCGAAGTGCAGTTCAATGAACGAAAATAATGAAAACTATCAAAACCGTTCAAGGAAAACAAGCAAATCCCAAAACCAACTCAAAGCACGAAAGCAACAAGCGACATCGAAAACCGAGGCAATAAAAGATAGCAGCGGAGAGGTCCCTCCTGACTCTGCTGCTAAGTCGATCCTTGGGGCACGGTCCACTGAATATGGGAATCGATTCCGAAGAAACAAATCCATAACGAGGATGAGTTCTTAATTCAATCTATCCCGATCGAACGATACCGTCTAGTGTTTCTTAGCCGCGCTCTCCGCACCGGGAGAACGGGACGCTACACATGGGACGCATGGAGTCTCGTACGCATGGGCTAAAGACACATGGACCGCATGGAGTCTGGGACACATAGTCCAGAGCCGCATGGGATCTTTTTGTTGGGTTGTCTATGTGGCTCTGCATCATCCTTGGGACTTCTACCTCTTAGTGTGTTCTTGTCCTTTGAGAAAATCAGGAAAGTCCTTTTTGTCAGGATTCTGTATCAGACGCTATCTTTGTTGTCAGGACGTCATGTCAGGTCGACCTGTGACCAGTTGTCAGAATGCTTGTTTGGATCGTCTGTATGACCCTTTTTTGGGCCGTATGGTATCCATGCGGTCCATCTTCTATTGAGTTCGATTTGGGGCACATGGAAGTTGGACGCATGGCTGCATATTTTCCATGCTTCTACAAGACCCTTTCAAAGTTTTTAAAATGATAAGTTTGAAATACTTTGAATAAGAAGCATGGATGGAGTATGTTCGGGCCGCATGGTTATTGTGCAGCATGTGCGAATGCTGCCAGGCTGTCCTTTAGTCATTAACTGCAAGATTTGTCTTGACCCTTGAGTAAATTTTATTCGGATTCTGAGCCACCCTTTCACACGGATCCCAATACTGATGACTGTATGAGGGAGCCCAACCGAGCGTAGCTGTCAGTGGATGAGGGTAGAATTCGAAGGGTCTATTTTTGTCTTTTGGTAGCCTATAAATAAGGGCTCAAGAGGAAGAGAGAGAACTTCTTGCTTCTGCTGAGTTTTGTCTTCCATATCGTCTCCGCCTTTTCTCCCTCCATGTTCGGTCATCTTCTCAGAGCGTCTGACTGGCCCCTAAGGTCTCATCTTCTTCCAAGAAGACCTTCGCCAAGGGAAAGCGTCTTGCCTCATCATCTAGGGCCGAGGACGAGGCCCCATCCTTCCATCATGATGTTCAACTGCCCATCAACGGTAAGAGTCGCAGGAAAACTCTGGACACGCGGGCATTTTTGCACCCGGTCCATTATACTAGCCCTCGTATATGACCATGCCGCATGCTTTATGTGCGGGTCTCCTTTTGGCTTCGTGCACAATCCTTTACTCGGCCGTATAGAGGACCTGTCATGGTTTTGGCCGCATGGGGGTTCTGCCATAAGTTGGCCGCATGTCTCCTTTCGTGACTGGGTTGCATGCCATCTTAATGTCTCTAATTCTTACTTTTTATTTTATAGTGATTTTGTCCGTGGCTCCGTCGGGAGATTTGTTGATTGGGCGGGCTCAGGCTGACTTGGGCGTCAGGCTTGATCATATAGTGGCCGATGTTCAGCTGAGGCGAGGCTGAAGTTGATAGCTAGTCAGTAATGGTTCTACTTGCTTATCTAGATGAACTCCGTGAGGATCGTCTAACCCCGGACCAGAACGAAACCCAGGTCAGCTGTATCCATTTTAACTTAGAACTGAAGGAGCAGCGGCAAGCAAGGAATCATTTTCTTACTCCGTTTGTGGACTAGCACCTGGCACTTTCTCTAGCAAGATGGGGCCGAATGTTCGATATTACGAAGCGAACACCTTCTTGAACCAGCTTGTAACCAAGGGAACTTATCCCAAGGGCAAAGTATATTTGCTCAACTGGATGCATCACTGGCCCTCTTGGGTTGGTCTGACGTAGTGGGTATTAGAGAGGTATGAGCGGACCTTGAAGGCGGTTGACCTCTACTACATTGTACGAGGTTCTTGTTATGGTTTGGATAAGAACCCTCCGCTGTTTGTGGCTTTGGCTAAAATGTATAACCGCCACACTGGGACCTTCTTTGCTCCGACGGAGAGATGGGGCCCACTCTCTATGAGATATATGATGTCTCGCGGTTGCCCTAGGGTAATGAACCATATGAGGACTACACCCCCACTAATAAAGAATTTGAGGAGTTGGAACAGCAACATCCAAGGTTTCTTACTGTGTACCGAGAGATGTTATGTCACCACAACACTTGTCAACAAGTCTCGAAGAAGAAAGACAGGAGCTCGGAGGTGAATCTGCCCCACATTAAAGCCTGGACCAGTCACCTCTTCGCCATTGATGCTTCGATTCATGTCACCATTCGGAGCCTTTGCACTCGGAGAGGTATTGATGACCAAGTATGCATCACTAAGAGGACTGCCGTCACTTGTCACTACCATATTTTCTAGGAAAGGATATTTTGGTCATTTCATAATTAATTAAATATTGTGCATGTTGAATATTTATTTATTATATTATTTAATTATTTTTTATATGTTAGTTTATTATTTTAGACTTGTTTTATTGGACCTAACTAGTTTATATTAGATCCATGGACCGACATTTATATTTGGTTATAATTGAGCCCAATTATAAGCCCATTCATTAGGAGGATAATTAATTAAATTAAACCCACTAGACTTGAACCTTCCCTCCTTAATTATTTCTTCATGAGAGACCCTAAGGGGTATTTTAGACATTACATAGAAACTTGGGGAAGGGGTTTGATGGCCGGCCTATATTTATATAGGAGGAAAATTTCTCTCTCCTCATTTTTACTTCAAATCTAGATCTAGAATTTCCTCTTCTCAATTTCTTCATTCCCACACCGATTTTTTTTTAATTCTTTCCTAAATCACCATTAGAGGCTAGTAGAGCAAGGATCTACAAAGAGGAAGTAAGGATCTACAAGGAGGAGCAAGGATCTACAAGTTGAAGGCTAATTTCATACAATTTGGAAATTTTATTGGGAATCCATCTTCCAATAGGTATAATTCAGTTTTTTTTCTTTGTGTAGACTCTAAATCTGTATTTTAATTATTAGAAAATACTCCATATGATGAGTTTACCCATAGGAATTGGAATTAGGTTCATAGGAGGCCTATGGAGAAAGTTATGGTGTATTTTATGTCAATTTTGGAAAAATTCCGAGATTGACACATGTTGTGTTTGTTAATTAGTCAATTAGACCAAATTGACATGTGTTTGATTGTGTGTGGCTAGTGTCGTGTCCATAATTGGATACGTGTAGGCCGTATGCCAACAATTTGGAGATATGGATTGATTTTGGGGTTTTTCTCCGACACGGGGCTTTGTGCATGTCATATTTTATCACGGACACGTAGATGTGTATTTTACTCTTCGTATTATTCATATATACTATTTTAGACTTTCTCGTGTCCTTCGGGGTATGTTTGCCGTGTGGTAGACTCGTATCGCAAACGTATCATAGATCTAGTGTGATACGGGTGCAATGCACTCTACGTGTTTGTTCATTTCATTTCTAGTTTCCAATTGCCTTGTGTAATAGCTATATTTTTCATTGTTATATATATATATATATATATTAGTGGTGATTATATATATATATTTAGAGAGGGGTATATATTTATGTGTGCATATTGATATGTTTATGTATCCATATATATTGATATGTATATAGTTATATATAAGTGTGTGTGTGTGTGTGTGTGTGTGTATATATATATATATATATATATATATATATATATATATATATATATATATATATATATATATATATATATATATATATATATAGGTGTTTGTGTATATTTGCTTATGTGTGTTGTGTGTGTTGAGGAAGGGGAATCGAACAGTGCACGAGCAGGCATGCAGCAGTAGCTGAAGCACTGCAGGCAGTGCATTGGCAGCAACTGCTAGTAGTTGCAGCAGTAGCAATTACATGTGCAGCCAGCAGCGAGCAGTAAGCTGGCAGTGGCAGTAGCAGCTGCATCAGCAGGCAATATGTGCAGCAGCAATGCACTGTTGCAGCAGCAACAATGAGCAGAGGGCAAGTAGCAGCAGCTAGTTAGGGAACTTCCACAGAAACAACATCAGCAGCAATGATAAGTAGCAAGGGCAGCAAGTGCAGAACAGGGTAAGTAGGTAAGTTCCTAGCTAGTTTAGTTAGTTATTGATAGTTTAGTAGTTTAGTAGTTAGTTTCTTGGTATAGTAGTAGTTTAGTTTAGTTAGTTACTGTACTATGTAGTCATAGATATATATGTATATACTTATAATTTAGTAGTTAGATATTTATACTTGTATCTCTATTAGTGATATATATGTATATGTATCTTAGTAGTTATATATATATATATATATATATATATATATACTTGTATCCCTAGCTAGAGATAGGTATGTATGTATATATGTATATATATTTTAGTATGTATTAGTAGTTAGTATAGTAGTTTGGTATTAGTGAATACATATTAGTATATAGTTAGAGTTGGGTAGTTAGCTATGTACTAGATTGACATTACCTTGAGATACCAAGGTAAATGTCAAGTTATCGGGTTGATACTCAAGGTATTGGATTCGAGTATCAAGAGGGATGCGTAGTGGTGAGAAACCGCATTGGTTCAAGCCAAGGTATCCACATAGCATTAGTTTAGTTAGGAATATTATATATTATTGAGTGTATATACATATTATGATAATCTCATATCTAATTGATTACGTATCTTGCAATACGATATCCTATTGGTTTTCTAGTATCCTAGTTTAGCTAGTGTGGCTTAGTTGCATAGTGTATGGACCCGATATACTAGAGATAGACTCATACAACCTAGAAATAGCTAGTTTGACCAGTTTAACTTAGAGTTGACCTAGTTTGACTATTTTGACTTAGAAATGGCTTTATGACCTAGAAGTTGACTAGTTTAACTTATTTTTATTCCAAAACCTTGTATTGATGTAATATTCCATATTTAGGTCTTCGAGGCACCGTACCAGACATCTGTGATACTGTTCATCAGATTTTAGGCGAGTACATTCTCTGATAGTTTCTCATTTATGATATCCTCTATGTCTCTTGTATCTAGTGTAGATATCCTTGATTTCTTGACACGATGGTTACACGGATTAGTATATCCGGATCTCGTCATGAGATGTTATTCCTTGGTATTTATGGTGTATCTTGTGCAAGCCTTGTTCCTTGTTCTTCTTGTACATATAGAGACATTGGTTCATGAGAAGAGTAGCGCCCTTCTTATGAAAAACTGTGTCATAACGTACCATGGTTGGATCCACTATACCAGTCGAGGACGGAGAGTATTTAGTATAGATATGTGATCATACCCTCCTTGTGCATGTCTTGTTCCTTGTGAGTATTGGTCATACACTGCACGTATGATTAACCAGGCCATTTATCCTTGCACAAGTTCTTTGTGCAACTTTTCCAAGTCGATCACATGTTAAAGCTGGTACTCACTCACTTAGTCATTAGTATTCTTGTTCATTGCCATATTGTTCATTCTTGTATTTATTTTAGTATTTTATTTATTGTATATCTCTTGTATCTATATGTTGTATCTTGTATATTTTACATCTATTTACTGCTACATAGTTTATATCATCTATTAGAACTGCTGTTAGAGATGTACTCTGCTCCTTTCCTAACTTGATATATTTTTCTCAGATGACCCTGAGGAGTGGTACCCCACTCACTACGGACCTCAGGATATTGTGGGCTTAGAGTCAGAGACCTTGGCTCAGGAGGGTCTCATCCCGACTGAGACATACGACCCAGGACTCATAGCTTCGTAGTTAGACTCTTTATACTGGATTTGTCTCCAACTTTGTTATTAGTTTTCTCTGACTCATTTGATGTTATTATTATCTCATGAGTTGTATTCGTGACTCTTCTATTTTTTATCATATTTGTGCTATATTTTTATCTTAGATCTGTGATTGAGTATATTCATATTGTTGGTGGCATGTTTATATTGATAGATGGTTTACCCAAATATCGTTCTACCGCCGATGCTGCGGCGTAGGCTGGACGTTGTTCACTACTTGCATCCCTTCACCGGGTGTGGGTCGTGACATATTTTTAGTGGTGGCCCATGCAGGTCCTTCGAGGTCACAATTATTGCGATTCCTAGTGGCGCTCTGAATTGAGTGTTATTACGAGCCTATTTCAGAATATAGGATATAGGCTATAGGCTGAGAATACTCAATCACATCTAAGAAAAAATCTATTGATTCGTTTCAACTATTCTTCCTTGATATTGATATTTAATCTTTAACTGTCCTTCTTTGAATGTCTTATATCATGTGCCATATTGATTCTTTCCTTTCGCTTTGTCTCAGGATGCCGCCTAAGACTATATTACAGCAGAGGAGAGCAGCTTCTGAGATATCTGCGACTTCCTGAGGGCCTGCACCAATCACTTCTCCGGTAATTGGCGTGATCAGCTGCGTTCGAGGGTCCACCTCCAACTCAGAGGATTGTTCTGGCTAAATCTAAGGGGCTTCCACATCCATCTTTCGTGCTTACAGATGCGACACAGGTGTTCACACTATTTTATAAGATGTTGGAGGCACAGAGGGCTCAGTCCGAGGCACACCAGAGACATACCGATGTATTATGGCAGGGTATCGAGAGTGCTCATCAGCTTGCTCTTACTATAGTAGAGAGAGGAGTTTCTGTCCAACAGCAGGTTGCTCCGTAGGTTGCCCAGCTTCGACCATGCAACATTCAGTACTTCAAGAAGCTAGAACCTCGGGTCTTCAAGGGGACGAAGGGCATCGTCTACGCTGATGATTGGCTCGAGGATATTGAGCGTCTCTTGAGGGTGTCCCATCTTTCTGAGGATCTGAAGGTTAAGGCAGTAGGACTTCAGCCGTTCGACATCGCCCGCACTTGGTTTAGGAACGAGCCACTTCTTGCAGATGCAGGGCAGTCTTGGGAGGTATTCAAGGACCTCTTCAAGAAGAAGTTCTTTGCTCGGGAAGACAGGTTAGACTTGGGGAGGCAGTTTAAGAGCCTTATTCAGTGGAGTATGTTTGTGGAGGAATACGCCGCAGAATTCGGTAGGCTGAGCCGATTTGCGGAGTATTTGGTAAGGGAGCAAGAGGTTCGAGTTATTCGTTTTTGCGAGGGTCTAAACTAGGAAGTGAAGATCCTCATTCCGTCTTTTTGTGAGACCTATTCGGAGATACTTGCGGAGGCAAGCAAGGTTGAGCGAGAGTTGGGTAAGCGTCCTTATTTCCAGCAGTATAGTGACTGCTAAGCGTCCTCATTTTCAGTCTAGGCCTTTTTAGCAGCCGCAGCTGCACCAGACTCCAGCTAGGGCACCATTTCACCTGGCACTGCAGCAGCAGAGACAGTTACAACAAGCTTTCTGCCACTTCTGTAAGAAGCTCGACCACATCTTGGAAGTTTGCAGGAAGAGGTTGAGAGTTTGTTTGTATTATTGTGTCGAGAGGCATCAGCTGAGAGAGTGTCCTTCCAATCCTTGTCGTGCAGTTCAGGGAGAAGCTCTAGCTCCAAGGACATAGGCGAGACCACATGTAGTACCGCCGAGGGGACCGCCGCTTCCGACCCAGCAGCAGCATTATGCCCAGCACCAACATCAAGGAGGTGCACGTCAGGGACAAGCATTCGCTATGACAGTCGAGGAGGTTGAGTCCACTGGAGATGTCATCCCAGGTTTTGCTCTTCTTGATTCCATTCCAGCTTTAGCTTTGTTTGATAGTGGTGCTTCCCATAGTTTTGTATCTATTTCTTTTGCTCTAAAGCATCATTTGGTAGCTGAGTCTTTGCTTAGGACTTGCAAGATCATGACCGGGGGAGGCATTATCTTGGTTAATGATATCTTCAAGGATCAGAGAGTTACTCTGGGAGGCCGGGAGATAAGTGCGTGTCTACTTGTAATGCCACTTTCGAGCTACGACATTATACTCGGGATGGATTTGTTGAGTAGGCTCCGTGCTAGTATAAATTGTAGAGGAGGTAAAGTTTTGTTTGGCCCGTCAGGAGAGCTAAATTTTGAGTTTGCTAGAGGAGCTACAGAGCAGGGAGAAGGCAATATCTGTGGAGCTATGGTGAAGGACAAGGAGTTGGCACATCCATTGATAGTAGAGTTCTTGGATGTGATTCTGAGGAATTTTCAGGATTGCCGCCAGATCAAGATATTAAATTCTCTATAGACTTAGTGCCAGGTGCAGAACCTATTTCACAGCATGTCTATAGAGTAAACAACAGCATGCTGGTCGATCTGAAGAAGCAGGTGGGCGAGTTACAGGATAAGGGGTTTATCAGATCGAGTTCTTCACCATGGGGAGCCCCGATATTGTTTGTACCAAAGAAGGATGGATCGGTGTGTATGTACATTTATTACAAGATATTGAATAATCTCACTATCAAGAATAAATATCCGTTGCCATGGATTGATGACCTGTTCGATCAATTGAGTGGAGCTAAGATATTTTCCAAGATAGACTTGAGATCATGCTACCACTAGGTAAAAGTGAAGCCAGAGGACATACCGAAGACTGCTTTTAGGACTTGGTATGGTCAGCATGATTTTATGGTGATGTCGTTTGGGTTGACTAATGCCCCGGCGGTATTTATGAATTTGATGAACAAGGTGTTCCATCAGTACCTTGACAAGTTCGTGGTGGTGTTCATCGATGACATACTCATATACTCGATGTCACGCCCCAGTCCCAAAATACATGGGACCAGGACACGTGGCAATGGCTAGCTAATATGACTTCGAAGGATTTTCCAATTTAATGGACCCGGCGAAGCGTACTACTCTGTCCTAAAATACTATCAAGTCCAATATGCTAACATGTAGTAGGTAAATATCTAATATCATCAACAAAATATAAATAAGAAGTACTAAAATAAATACTGGAAATAGGTACGGAGTCTGAAAGTCATAATACAACACAAATTAGTCTGATGGGAACAAACCTACTGAATACAGTACTGAAATAAAAGTACGGAAGGACATATAAGAATACTAGACTAGAACATCGATTGGCTAGATAAAGATGCTCTAGCCCAAAATAGCAGTATACCCAAAATTACGGGAACTTCTCTGGAAATGTCTCAAAGTCCTCAGCCATGAATTCGATCTCCACTCCTGCTCCGTAGATGGTCGGGTACAAGTGCTCGTCCGGATCTGGAAAGGAACTAGGTCCTCAGAGGGACGAAGCAAGATACAAAAAAGTATATGCCATAAAGTAAATACTGTATAAACTAGAGGGTGAACTAACCAGCTAAGTAAAATGCACTTGAAGACAACCTTGGTACGTATGGGTAGGAAAAAGGTATAAAGTGTAGCTTCAAGTCAGAGGCTGAGTACCTGGCATTAGCTATAAACTGGATGCCAGAAGTATATGCTGACTACATCACCGATCATGATAGCGCATAATTAGTAACCTCTGCCGGTTGTATCGACAAGCATATACGCCCATAATCGGGTAGCACATAGCCCATAACCAGGTAACACATTATAACACCCCGTTCCGCTCAAGCGGACTGCCGTTTGAAACGGTAATAGTGCAGCTGTCCCGACCCGCTTTGCCTCAAAGAGAATACAAAGGATATCCAGACTTGTCCCTACAGGAATCCGGCTTAGGCTTTCAGAGGCTCGCTCAGACGTATCGCTCTACCGAAGCGAATCATCGCTAAGGTGGGTGGCTACGGTGAACTTGTCTTTGCTTAGCTAGCACACATAAAATCTGGAATATTTATGCTAGTCGCTAGGTGATTCACCCCCTGCATGCTAATAAATCCAACGCACCTAGCTAAGGGAATAATCCCAACTTGTATTGCTTATGCTAGAACATGGAAACTGAAATATTGATTATATTCAGACCCTCGCATGCTAAGTCCCTAACTGTTTCATCTCTCGGCTTAACTTCGGGCCCGAGCAAAAACGTGTTTACTTATGTTCCTTAGAAATGCATGCTTGTCTGCTTACGAATGTCTAACGTGATTGTATTGTCCATGCATTCTTGTTAGCCAGGAGACTATCAAATAGTCCTTCTGTGCAAGTGAACCTGCAAGTATCCGGGACCGTCAGGTCATCTAAGGCAATCCCCGAACCAGGGGAATGCACTAAGCAAGAATAAATACTGAACGTGAATCTCGCTTGAATGATAATCATGCTATGTATGCATCTGAACGAGGATTGTGTTATGTATTGATGGAATCCCAGCTCATGGAGCAATATGCCTCGTTTAGACTAAGTTTAAGTTTCATGAATATCATGTCAAGCTATGGAAAAAGGATAGACCCTGACCTGCATTGTCGCGGACAACTTGTGTGCACAAGATATGTTATGTTGAGTTTTGCGGACGGTCACCGGGGCACTGGGACCGATCCGATCCGGACGAAACATATGTATAGTCGTATGTTACCCGGCAAGTGTTATGCGACGGGGCTCGCCACCCGCGTTGTACGTCACTTCGCCCTGAGACTAAACGGTCCTTTATGGCTATGCCAGCGACATCATGTTCATATAGATAAGTCATCATCGCTTAGCGGCTATCCGCGTGCGAGTTATTGCATCGCATCAAATGAACAACTGAAAACCTGAACGATCATGTTAAAATGACCCTCGTGTTTGCATATGCTATGCTCCTGAATGTTTATACTTGCCCGTGCTTAAATTAACAATATTTGCCTTAATGTTTGCCTTGGACAGGGAATGAGATGGTAAGTTGGTAAGTCTCGCCGTGTTTCCTCTCATGTTGCACAGACGCACTGCCCGACACGTTAGGCTATTCAATATTTGCATGAAACTGATCCTAAGGCAACTAGAAAGATAACTTAATAGTTGTGCACGAAACTTATATTACGTGTTTGGATTTGTCGAGCGGGCGAGTAGCTTCCCCACCAGTGCATTCAATGTACTGATAATCCACCAGTTTGTATGCAGGGTGCGGGAGAACCTCGTTCGGTGCGGATGCCTCCAACGTGCGTGCTAAGGCCAGGAGTTCCCTCTTAAGCCTTGCAACGGTGCATCCGGGACTGAAGCACATATACAAGACATAATGTTGGAACATAGCCCGAACTCGCCTGAACATCGCCTCTACAATCATTCCACAATTGTAGCCACTTGGCACGCTATTACTGTTTCAGAGAGAGAGGCTTGAGCGACTTGTAATCTCGGCTATACGCCGCCTGTAAAACATATTTATATCAATAAAAGAGTTGCTTTACTTCAAACTTGTGTTTCAATGCTTCCGCTATATTGTCGACTCAGTGAACCTGTTACCAAATCGCTATACGTTTGTCACGCCCCAGTCCCAAAATGTCGTGGGACTAGACACGTGGCAATGGCCAGCAGTACACATCGATGGACATCCCAATTTAATGGATCCATCAAGCATACTTAAGCTGTAATAGAGGTCTACAACATCATATCAAAACTAATCTCATCCACACACAGAATAATAAGAACAACAGCAAATAAAAGAAAGTATATCAAGTCCAGTCTCAGCAGAGTATGTCGGGAAATAACCCGACAAGAGTCTAAAACACTGGTTCATCCGACCAGAACAAAAGAGTCCAAAATAAAGTATCTGAAGAGTACAAATAACATAATCTCAAGTAAAATCTTCTGCCATCACCTCTGCTTCTATGTTAGGTTCTCCTTCAGCAACAGCTCCTGGTATAGCTTTAGCTCCTGTCCCGTAAACCTCGGGATAATGCTCTTCTGCTAAACCTGGGGACATCATCCATTCCAAGTCCTCAGGGGACATAGCAAGGTACAAATAATACAAGCCAGAAATAAATGCAGTGAAAATAGTAAATGAATAAGCAGGGTAACTACATAACCATCTAAGTGAAAATGCAACTGAGAGCAACACTAGTATTCAGGCTGAGACTGCTACAAGCTCTGTGTCGGGGAGCCGGTAGCAGCAATATCTAGTAGTGGTCTAGCTCTGCTCGAGAGTCTACAACCTCACAATAGTAGTATATATGTATAGAACAGCCTGTAGCCTGTGTGTCTCTCCCCACCCAATGTAACCACACGTCTCATGTCCATGTCACGTGAGATCAGATCTAATGCAACAGTCATAAACTAAGAATATATAACTATGTCCATCCTGTATCCTATACAGAATCGCCTTGAATATGTCAGGAAGATTCTGTCAATGTATGGTGTCAAGTGTCCTAGGTTGTAGTGTACTTGATAATCAAGTACGAGAATATAAAGGGTCTCGAATGTCCATCACTAAATGACATACTCAACTCCGCGTACGGGGTTGGCACCCGACTGTGATCGGACACAAAGTACGTCATACAGTCCTAGGTTGTAGCATGTACAATATTCCAGAAAATAAAGCAAAAGAACTAAATAAACTAATAAACTGCAATTTATGGCAAGGTACACTTGCCTGAGATTGGAATACCGATAGCGGTCCTAGTAACAGTGGGTTCAGTAATAACTCCTCCAAAAGCTGAAAATGAACATTACCAACAGTCTCAGAACATAGGAAATAGTTAGAAACGCCTGTCCTTGAGTCCAGTTTGGACACAAGGGCAAAAACGACATTTCTGGGCCAAAGCGGGTCCATGTGTGGGTCGCTTTGTACCGAAAACCGGGTCAGGGTCAAAGGTTTCCAAATCAGTCCAACTTAGTGCCAACAAGTCAGGAACGTTGATACGAACCCAACGGAACTTCTAGAACTGGATTCCGATGAGCCGTTATCAAAATCGCCCGTCAGGTGGAGCCTGTGGGGCCTACGACACGCGATTTTCCAACGTTCTCAGAATCGAACCAAACTTGACCCACAGGACCAGCGTATTGCTACGAGTCCGATGGCGCAAGTTTCGTCTCGATCTGACGTGTATACACTAAGTTACAGCAAGAATCAGAAAGTACGGATACGGGGCGATGTCCGCGGATACGCACTGATTTCGGTGTGCACGCACATCCGAATCAGCTTCTGCGAAAGCCCGCACGTCCGTATCTACGATGCTCACGTGTCGGTGAAGACCGCACGCGACCAAGTCGTCCCGTTTGGCGGGGCGTACTTGATTCCGGTGTGAAACAGGGCTTAGTTTCTCCTGTTTTTGGATCGCGGTGTGCGATCACCACAGGACGCGATGCCCCGAGCAGTTTGTCTGGGCACCGAGAGGGTCTAACAGGCTTCGCAAAGAAACTTACGGAATGGAAATCGGAGCTACGAGTAGGAAGTTACGTGTACCTGAACTTGTCCAATAAAAACCCGAATCCTTGTGTCCTCGTGTCTGAGTCGAGTCCCGTGTCCACCCTAGGTTTTTAGGGTTCTGGAACTCCGGTGGCCGGGCAGGGCGTGTCCGGTGGCTGAGGGCTCGCTGGGCAGCCGAGGGGTGGTCGTCGCCGGTCTGACGGTCGGTGCCGGCGCTGTGGGTGGCCGGATCAGCGCCGGAGACGGGGAAGAATTCACTGGGTCGGCTGCTGACGGCTCTGGTCGGGGTCCCGATGGTCGAGGGCGGCCGGAATCGATTGCTGGAGGCTGGGCGGACCGTTCCGGGTCGTCGGGGCGGTGTCACAGGGTGGTCGGAGTCGGGGTTCTCGCCGGAGAAGAGGGGTTTCAAGGGGAAAATCCGGCGGTGGTCTCGGGTTTATATAGGCTCGCCACGGCAGAGGGAGGGCCGGGCGTTGGCTGGAAGAGGAAGGGGATGGGTCTCCGGGTGCGGGGGAGGCGAACCGTGGGGTCGGCCGGCGGCCACGGCGGCGGAAACGGCCGCCGGCCAGGCGAGGGGTCGGGGCTCTTCAGATTTGGGGGTTAGGGTTTAGAACGGGTCGGGTCGGGTCTGGTGCTGGCGGGTCGGGTCTGACCCGGATCCGACCCGCTAGCCTGAGCGGTCCGGGTTGGTCAGACCGGCCGGTCCGGTTCAAATCTTTGGGTTGGTTTGGTTTGTTAAATTTGTTTATTATCAGTTAAATTTTACAATAGTTTTTAATCCTTTAAAAATTCATCCGGTGTCCAATAAATTCCCGGAAAAATACCCCATGCTCGGTTTTTAATTTTACACTAGAAAATATAATTTTCATTATATTTTAATATTATTTAATATCATTTAAAAATTCATTTTAAATCAGACAGCTTTAATTTATTGGTTTAAAAAATTACCGAATATTGCTAATTAATACCAGAAAATAAATTTAAAATTTTAGAAAAAATTCAGGTGATTACAACGTTCATGACTCCGCTGCACTCGGACAATCTGTGCGACTCTGTGGCTTAGAACTCTTACCGCCAGCCAATGAATCACGGCCTTGCATGGGCGCGGTTCATGCTCGTGCGGCATCACGCCCGGATGGGTCAAGCGATCGTTCCGCGGGAGCGCTGGCGAGGGTGATTCCCGCATAGCGGGAATGACCGATTTGCCTGCGGGAGATCGGGGCGTGACATAGTGGTATCAAAGCCTGGCTTCTACGCCTTTGGACTTTGATTCGATATCTCTGTTTTGAAAGCTCGTTCGTGGGTTATGTGCACGCTCTCTCTCAATGCCTCGATGGGATATTCCAACAATAAGTCTAAATACTTTCAAAATACGTTTTGATTGATATGCTTGCTTGTCTGCTGCTGTGCTGTGAGTGGCCTTTGTGCCAACCTGTGTGAACCCTTGAGAGTATCGCTAGTAGCTTGTCCGATTTCACTAACCCTAAGTTTGGTTGAATGCATCTATTCGAGGGACGCCTTGAACTAGTGCACCATCCAAGACTTAAGAAAAGGTGAAACTCGAGTGCTAAGACTTCGCTATCACTAAGCTGGTTGACGTGTTCACCCTAGAAGTGCACTTCGAAAGTGCGCACGATCCAGTCTAAGCGATATGCTGATTTCGAAGCTTGTGCAAGTGAACATCCAAATGAAACAAGTACAATGACTTGTCTAGGATTGCCTCAATCCTAGATTACTGCTTGTCCTCAGTAAGTCTCGAGGACGAGACTTTTTCTGAGTTGGGTAGGATGTAACACCCCGTTCCGCTCAAGCGGACTGCCGTTTGAAATGGCAATAGTGCAGCTGTCCCGACCCGCTTTGCCTCAAAAAGAATGCAAAGGATATCCAGACTTGTCCCTACAGAAATCCGGCTTAGGCTTTCAGAGGCTCGCTCAGACGTATCGCTCTACCGAAGCGAATCATCGCTAAGGTGGGTGGCTACGGTGAACTTGTCTTTGCTTATCTAGCACACATAAAATCTGAAATATTTATGCTAGTCGCTAGGTGATTCACCCCCTGCATGCTAATAAATCCAACGCACCTAGCTAAGGGAATAATCCCAACTTGTATTGCTTATGCTAGAACATGGAAACTGAAATATTGATTATATTCAGACCCTCGCATGCTAAGTCCCTAACGGTTTCATCTCTCGGCTTACCTTCGGGTCCGAGCAAAAATGTGTTTACTTATGTTCCTTAGAAACGCATGCTTGTCTGCTTACGAATGTCTAACGTGATTGTATTGTACATGCATTCTTGTTAGCCAGGAGACTATCAAATAGTCCTTCTGTGCAAGTGAACCTGCAAGTATCTGGGACCGTCAGGTCATCTAAGGCAATCCCCGAACCAGGGGAATGCACTAAGCAAGAATAAATACTGAACGTGAATCTCGCTTGAATGATAATCATGCTATGTATGCATCTGAACGAGGATCATGTTATGTATTGATAGAATCCCAGCTCATGGAGCAATATGCCTCGTTTAGACTAAGTTTAAGTTTCATGAATATCATGTCAAGCTATGGAAAAAGGATAGACCCTGACCTGCATTGTCGCGGACAACTTGTGTGCACAAGATATGTTATGTTGAGTTTCGCGGACGGTCACCGGGGCACTGGGACCGATCCGATCCGGACGAAATATATGTATAGTCGTATGTTACCCGGCAAGTGTTATGCGACGGGGCTCGCCACCCGCGTTGTACGTCACTTCGCCCTGAGACTAAACGGTCCTTTATGGCTATGCCAGCGACATCATGTTCATATAGATAAGTCATCATCGCTTAGCGGCTATCCGCGTGCGAGTTATTGCATCGCATCAAATGAACAACTGAAAACCTGAACGATCATGTTAAAATGACCCTCGTGTTTGCATATGCTATGCTCCTGAATGTTTATACTTGCCCGTGCTTAAATTAACAATGTTTGCCTTAATGTTTGCCTTGGACAGGGAATGAGATGGTAAGTTGGTAAGTCTCGCCGTGTTTCCTCTCATGTTGCACAGACGCACTGCCCGACACGTTAGGCTATTCAATATTTGCATGAAACTGATCCTAAGGCAACTAGAAAGATAACTTAATAGTTGTGCACGAAACTTATATTACGTGTTTGGATTTGTCGAGCGGGCGAGTAGCTTCCCCACCAGTGCATTCAATGTACTGATAATCCACCAGTTTGTATGCAGGGTGCGGGAGAACCTCGTTCGGTGCGGATGCCTCCAACGTGCGTGCTAAGGCCAGGAGTTCCCTCTTAAGCCTTGCAACGGTGCGTCCGGGACTGAAGCACATATACAAGACATAATGTTGGAACATAGCCCGAACTCGCCTGAACATCGCCTCTACAATCATTCCACAATTGTAGCCACTTGGCACGCTATTACTGTTTTAAAGAGAGAGGCTTGAGCGACTTATAATCTCGGCTATACGCCGCCTGTAAAACATATTTATATCAATAAAAGAGTTGCTTTACTTCAAACTTGTGTTTCAATGCTTCCGCTATATTGTCAACTCAGTGAACCTGTTACCAAATCGCTATACGTTCATGACTCCGCTGCACTCGGACAATCTGTACGACTCTGTGGCTTAGAACTCTTACCGCCAACCAATGAATCACGGCCTTGCATGGGCACGGTTCATGCTCGTGCGACATCACGCCCGGATGGGTCAAGCGATCGTTCCGCGGGAGCGCTGGCGAGGGTGATTCCCGCATAGCGGGAATGGCCGATTTGCCTGCGGGAGATCGGGGCGTGACATAGTGGTATCAGAGCCTGGCTTCTACGCCTTTGGACTTTGATTCGATATCTCTGTTTCGAAAGCTCGTTCGTGGGTTATGTGCACGCTCTCTCTCAATGCCTCGATGGGATATTCCAACAATAAGTCTAAATACTTTCAAAATATGTTTTGATTGATATGCTTGCTTGTCTGCTGCTGTGCTGCGAGTGGCCTTTGTGCCAACCTGTGTGAACCCTTGAGAGTATCACTAGTAGCTTGTCCGATTTTACTAACCCTAAGTTTGGTTGAATGCATCTATTCGAGGGACGCCTTGAAGTAGTGCACCATCCAAGACTTAAGAAAAGGTGAAACTCGAGTGCTAAGACTTCGCTATCACTAAGCTGGTTGATGTGTTCACGCTAGAAGTGCACTTCAAAAGTGCGCACGATCCAGTCTAAGCGATATGCTGATTTCGAAGCTTGTGCAAGTGAACATCCAAATGAAACAAGTACAACGACTTGTCTAGGATTGCCTCAATTGCCGATTGAGACGGCAGTCGGGACAGCTGCACGATTGCCGGGACAGCTGCACGATTGCCGATTGAGACGGCAGTCCGCTTGAACGGAATGGGGTGTTACATTAGGCTATTCAATATTTGCATGAAACTGATCCTAAGGCAACTAGAAAGACAACTTAATAGTTGTGCACGAAACTTATATTACGTGTTTGGATTTGTCGAGCGGGCGAGTAGCTTTCCCACCAGTGCATTCAATGTACTGATAATCCACCAGTTTGTATGCAGGGCGCGGGAGAACCTCGTTCGGTGCGGATGCCTCCAACGTGCGTGCTAAGGCCAGGAGTTCCCTCTGAAGCCTTGCAACGGTGCGTCCGGGACTGAAGTACATATACAAGACATAATATTGGAATATAGCCCGAACTCACCTGAACATCGCCTCTACAATTATTCCATAATTGTAGCCACTTGGCACGTTTTTACTGTTTCAGAGAGAGAGGCTTGAGCGACTTGTAATCTCGGCTATACGCCGCCTGTAAAATATGTTTATATCAATAAAAGAGTTGCTTTACTTCAAACTTGTGTTTCAATGCTTTCGCTATATTGTCGACTCAGTGAACCTGTTACCAAATCGCTATGCGTTCATGACTCCGCTGCACTCGGACAATCTGTGCGACTCTGTGGCATAGAACTCTTACCGCCTACCAATGAATCACGGCCTTACACGGGCTCGGTTCACGCTCGTGTGGCATCACGCCCGGATGGGTCAAGCGATCGTTCCGCGGGAGCGCTGGCGAGGGTGATTCCCGCCTAGCGGGAATGGCCGATTTGCCTGCGGAAGATCGGGGCGTGACACACATAGCCCATAACCGGGTAACACTGAGGCTTACGACCCCATAATTTACTCTGAAATTATGGTAGCCAAATGTTTATCCCATACGCCTAATAATTGTCTTCCCCGCCTAATGCCAATGTACAAGTCACGAATACGACGTGGACATCTCGTACTATAATGCAAGTCACTAAAGAAATATACAACTATGCTAAATATTGTCACACGTGCTGCTCACACCGATGGCCAGTCAAGTATGAAGAACGTGTCCCTACATGAACTCACTATGTGACGTGCAATGATATGTGTCAAGGCCCTGAGAGTCATAATGATAACTCCACAACTTTAGGTACATCCACTAGACACTAGGTCAAATGCAACAACTGCCACAAGGCCTGACATAGATTTTTCCGTGGGGATGCTGAGTCGATTCAAGAGCAACCCAGGTGTGGAGCACTGGAAGGCCGTGAAGAGAGTGATGAGATACCTCAAGAGGACTCAGAAGTATGCACTGCACTACAACGGGTATCCGACAGTAGTGGAAGGCTTCAGTGATGCAAGCTGGTATTCAGAAGTAGAAAGTGAAAGGTCCACATGAGGATACGCCTTTTCCATGGGTGGAGTTGTTATATCGTGGAAGTCGAAGAAGCATACTATGCTCTCTCATTCCTCGATGGAATCTGAGTTTTATGTACTGGTTGTTGCAGCGGATGGAGCAGAGTGGCTTCGAAAGCTCATGTATGATCTTCTATTGATTGGTGTACATATTCCGACGGTACCGATATACTGCAAAAACCAGGCGACTGCAGCGGTGGCATCAAATAACCTCTTCAATGGTAAGAAGAGGACTGTGCGGTTGAGGCACAGGGTAGTGAATGATCTGATAAAGACTGGAGTTATTACCATAATTGATGTTCGGAGTAAGAAGAACCTGGCGGACCCATTTACCAAAGGTCTCAAGCGCCAGCTGGTCGAGGACACAACAACCAAAATGGGCTTGAAGATATTCTGATATTGTGTCTATGTAATTCTACCATAAAATTTTATGCTATTAGCTCAAAGAGACATCTACTAGGCATCTAGCTTTTGGTTCAAAGAATGACAATTGACTAAGAGAATATTAGGAACAATGGGTAGTCATTTGAGACATTGAAGGGTTACGGACCCAGAACCACAATTTTCTACTTCTTGTTCTTTATGAAGAACAATTTTCTATGGAAGGATGGCTTTGTCGCCTTAATGATTTCTCGAACAGAGTGAATGTCCGGTGTGCTTTACAGGAAGCACGTAGTTTCAGCACTACAAGGGACTTGTATCCTATGCTACAGTGGTGTAACACCACAAAGGTAAAAGATGTAAATTCTCGGCATTAAGTCATGTCACAGCGGCATAGCACCGCGCATAGGCAGGTTGTCTAATGCTGTAGAATGAAGAGTGGTAGGCAGCACTACAAAGAGGTCGATGACCTCATGTTACAGTGGTATGACACCACAAAGGTAAAAGATGTAAATCCTCGACGGAAAGTTATGTCACAACGGTGTAACACCGCAAGGAAGCGCAAGGCTTCGTGCTGGGTAGTTTGGCACTACAGAGAGGGAGTGAACCTTATGCTACAGTGGATGACACCACGTGAGAAAGTGAACCTCGGCAGAAGGCCATGTCATAGCGGGGTAGCACCGCAAGGAAGCACAATGCTTCATGCCAAGGAATCTTTAAGAACTCACCTATAGTGTATGGAAATAGATACATGCCGTCTCTTGAGGGAAAACTTGTAGAAAATTAAAATACATACACCGAAACTAGGCGTGCACAGGGCCTTCAATGTGCAACCGAAAGCACAGTTAATATCATTTTGTGAATGGAAAGAATTGCAACTATGGTGCAGAATTCAAGGCTTAGTCCATTCTTGTATCATACTGTTATTTTGACCCATACAGGAAGATTCAAGTCGAAGCGACATCTATCCTAATGCATGATGGACAGTCACTGTGAGGAACGCTGAACCCATATATTGAGTTATGTGGGGGATTGTTGGTGTTTTTGCCTTTGGACTATAAAATATAGTCCCATATTGGCTACACCACCAAGTGGGTATCTCAATATAATGCTTTGCTTATGTTGAGGTATACACATGGGGTGTGATGAGGCACATGGGTGCCATATGGGAGTATTTTATTAGGATGAAGAAGGATTAACTCCTTAATGAAAGTATTTGTGCTTTTTGTCATTCTCTTGGAATTTACTCCATAGGAGCTAAGCCCCAAAGGGGCTTAGCGACTTACACTCAGACTCGGACTCGGACTCAAGGGCGCAAAGTGGCACTTTTTTGGCGCACTTTGCACTTAACACGTCAGCATCGCTGCATGTGTTTGTGCGTATTTGATGTGCTCTCATGAGAGAGCAGCATGCGCGGCCACATGCACGGTCACATGGGCGGGCCACATGCGCGGTCGAATGGGCTGGCCGCATGGGCGGGTCGCATGGGCAGGCCGCATGGGCAGGTCGCATGGGTTGCTGCATGCGCTGCTGCTACTACGGATATATTTGAAAGGTTATGAAAAGATATGGTCAGTTTTTCAGATCCATTTTTTGGGGATTTGAAATTAATTCGTGCCCATCTTATAAGGATTCGTAATTAATCTTTTCCTATTTTTTCGTAACTGTTGGGCGGCTAGAGTTTTCACCCTCTCTCTATAGATACTCTTTTCGTGCCTCTTTGAGAACTTACTTCGAAATAGAGGAGACGAACAGAGTTGCAGCAGCTGCCATTGCAGTCCAGAAAGTTAGTGCGAGTCCAAGCATGGAGGTGACAACGAGCATTCCAGAAGTTCTACGTGAACTTGTTGGTTCCTGAAAGTAGATTGTGTGGGGGCGAATCTTGCTTTGAGCAACGGTGATCTTCATCACCCCAGCAAGTAGTGTTTATTCTTCTTCTTACTCTTCTCTTTTGCAAGTTGTAAACTTTGTTCTGTCCGTTTGCAACTGCAATTGTAAGAAAGAACGAGAAGATAGTTTTCTCTGATTCTTTTGTTATCTTATTTCAAGTTGTAATCAGATTCTTTATATAATCTTCTTGTTGGATCGAGATATATCAGGAAGAGAACTCTTGTGTGAACTCCTGATCTCGACTTCAACTTCTGATCCTATCATCTTTGATTAAGCCTCGGAACTAACATATATAATAAACAATAGGATAACTCTCTCCCGCCTAATCCCTTCATCTATTCATAACTGAGTTAGTTATGAATAGATGATACTGGGGTATTAAACAAGTCCAAATTGATACGAAAGGGATTGCAGAAAGTAAACAATATGTACATGAGTACAGGGTATAAACAAATAAATAATTAATTAATTTTGTAGCAAGCTGGCAGTGGCATGCATGTTTGATTTCTTAGTAAGGATGGAGTGGAGAGAAGTAGAGTGGAGTGGAGTGGAGTGGACCCATGGTCTTCTGTCTCTTTATAAGAGCTAAGCTAGCAAAATTCATCATCCTGTCGAGAGATATAAGAGAGGTTTGACATTGAAGTGGAGGAGTAAGGAGTTGGATATCGATCCCCGGCCCCTTGATTATACAATATTTTCCTTCTTTTGGTTCCTTGAACGTGAAGGAATGAAGAAGAAGAAGAAGAAGAAGAAGAAGAAGAGTCTAGCTCTTGTTTGTTGGAAAAGAGGCCCAGATTGATAGACCAATGCGGATTTCCTGCTCCCTCCATCCCCTTCTTAACTCCGCATAAAACTCCGATCTGATTAAAGCAATCCAATCCCCCCTCCCTCCCTTCCTTCCACATATATAATAAACATAAACATAAATATATATAGAGTGCGTAATATATATCATGGGGGGGCGGTGGGGGAGAAGTCAAAAACAAGCAACCAAATGAATGAATGAATGAATACCCCTTCCTCTCCTGCTGGCCTCTTAGCTCCTTCCTGGATCCATTTTCAACGCCCCCCATTCCTTCAATTCCCTCTTTTCTTTCTTTCATTGGGATTTCTTCGCTAGCCTTGTTATTTGGTCTACCACAACCAGCATGCAGGCAGCAGCTAGCTAGCTAGCAGGCTCAGCGCGTGCAAGGCTGTCCGTCTGTGATCTGTCCACATATACGTACTAGATAGCTTCAAACAAAATTACTAGCTATATCTCTCAACTCTCTCCCAAAAATTTATTCCACCTGCGCAACTCAATTCGATCGATCAGGAACATAACTTCCACCCCCACCTCTTCCATCACCAACTACTCCCTCCCTTCGTCCACCTCCATGTCTATGACGAGACCTCTTCTTGCAGCTCTTTTCCTCAGCTGGCTCACCATTATTATAAGTATAATTACATTGCTACTGCTACTTCATGCTACTCATCTGCAGGCTGCTGGGTACAGCTGGAGACGTATGAAGCAGCTGGCGCCGCAGACGTCCACCGTTTCTCCTCCTCCTGTTGCTGCATCATCATCATCATCAGCTATTCCCACCTTGGTTTTGCGCAAGGCATTGTCAGTTTATAAGTCCAGCTCCAACGTCAGGTTCCATTACATGAAGCATAGCCATGGGCACCACCACCACCACCACCACCACCATCATCACCACAGTCACGTTGGCCCCGTGCAGACACATTCTCCTCCTGATCATCATGTACAGCTTGCTGCCGAATCCGAGTCAGCTACTGCTGCTACGGTGGGACTCAATAGCTATGGTAGTACTGTTGCAGTTGCAGAGAGAATAGTTGCCCCTCCAGATCCCTTGTACCGTTATCCTGTTGTAACAACATCAAGTCCGGTAGTCGATCCCCACAGTAGTACTGGTTATGTTTACGGCGACGAGAAGAGACTCGTCCCCACGGGTCCAAACCCTCTGCACCACTGAATTAACTTCTTACTGATCGATCAAGGTGATCATCATACTTGGTAACCATCTATATATCATATCCATGTATATTATCCTTTTTCTTAAAATTCCATATTCTTTCTAGTAATTACGAGGATTATCAGAGATAGAGAGAGGAGAGGGGATACCCAAAGGCCCCAAACCAAACCAAACCAAACCGAACCGAACCAGTAGAAGTACGGTCTTATTTCAATAATTGGGATATATATATTTTTGGCACAAATCCCAGCCTGCGGTTTTGTGATTTGATCTTCCGACCTTTCCGTTAGTATCCCACTGCCTTTCCACTATACTGTACCCACAGGAACAATATATATGTTATTATCTGTTGTATTATATATATAATACATATTTTTGTACGTTTATGTATACATGTGTATGTTGTGCAACAAAGATTGATCGAAAGGATTAATGAGTTGTGTTCGATAGAGGAGGGGAGGAGGAAGCCTACAACGAATATAACAGGGAGTGAAGACAGAAGACAGATGCATGCGCAGGCTGACACATATATTTGATTGTATATTGGTTCATTGGTCATTGTTCGTCTAGCTTCCTTGCCGACTTTAAAGTTTTTTTTTATTCTACGTTACTTCAAACTTGCATTTGCTCTTCCAACCTCCCCGAATTTTGATGTAATTTAATGCAGCGGTGCCGGCACGTTCTGGCACAAATCACTAAGATAATCTATGTGAAGTGGTATAGTAGTACTAATACTGTGTTGTATATATAGTGTACCTTAGCTCTTTGGTGCGTATAGTTTTCGAAAACAAGTATACACTATAACAAAAGTATTTTTTTTATGACGGCTAAAAAATTGTTATAAATAAATTTTTATAATATTTTTAATAAGCATCCAGATGTTATTAATATTAGTATTATAAGTGTTTCTAAAAACGTTATAAATGTTGTGTACATATAATAACACATTTTGTCCGGAATGTTATAAATGAGATGCACATATATAACACTTATTTTTCAAAGCGTCATACAAAATAATAGTCAAGTAGTTTCCAATACTGATTAATTTCTTCTCGATTTTTTAAAAATTAAATCAATCACAGATACAACAAATATATATATATATATATATATATATATATATATATATATATATATATAACACTTATTTTTCAAAGCGTCATACAAAATAATAGTCAAGTAGTTTCCAATACTGATAAATTTCTTCCTCGATTTTAAAAATAAATAAATCAATCTCAGATACAAAAAAGATATATATATATATATATATATATATATATATATATATATATATATATATATATATATATATATATATATATATATATATATATATATATATATATTCAAGAGATCAATTTAAAAAACTCTTAAACATTCATTTTGAATTAAACATATAATTCAATCCATATATGTACAATTCAGTCCCAAAAATACATACTACCACCATCTTACATTTTTTCAAAAATTTAATACTTGTTATATCTATGCATTAAAAAGAATACTGAGGGGGTTGATACAAGCATTGCGCTTCCATGACCAAAAAACCATTTCACGCACAGTTGCTCAACAAGAATGCAGGCATTTGGCAATCATTTGTTGCAGATGGGCAATCTATCATGCATACTACAGATGAAAATCTTACTTGGCCTTAGGTTTCCTCTTTGCAGATAACTTGCTACTGATTTCCAATTCTTTATGCTTTTTAAGATACAGTACAAAAATGCAAGGGTTTAGCGACGGCCTGATCCGTCGCCAAAATGCCACTAAACATGATTAGCTATGTCACGACGACTGAAACATGGCAAATTATAGGTATTGGAATATGCCCCGTCGCTATATTTTTTTGTCGCTGAGTAGTCGAACCTTCGTTGACTATCCGACTACCTGACGACGTACATATTGGCGACGAATTTTGTCAAACCAGCGACAGACTTGCTTGACGTCATCTTAGAGATGGACTAGCGACCGTCCATCCATTGGAATAAATGACTGATCAGCGATGGACAAGCGTCATACATGACGTATATGTGGTGGCGTACCGACGACGAATATTGAATTTTCGATATTGATACTAGTTTCTGATACTCACTGGGCGACGGCTTGGCGACTACATAATATGTCGTTATTGTGTCGCATAGCCGTTACTGTAAGTTGCTAAGTCGTTGCTCACCTGAGAATTTTCAAGTAGCGACGACTATGTACGTTGCCTAGGTGTTGCATAGTCGTCACTGCCCGTCGCCAAGACGACGCGTAGTTGTCGCTGAGCTGCACAGAACTAAAAAATAATAATTTGAATTATAGTACTCACAGAACATACACACTATATATGTAACAGGCCGCTCCACTCATCTCAGCAAGATGATTCAAACGGCACAATGGTGCAAATGACGTTCGGGCTTTGCGAATTCAACGGTTCTCTTGGAGTCCCGCTCGGTAGAGGCGAGTTCTCGCTCAGGTGGGTGGCTCCGATGGACCTGTCCTTGCCTTGACTTCACACATAAAAATATGAACGATACATACTAGTCAGTAGGCAAATACTTGATGCATGCTAATAGGAGATGAACCAACCTAGCTAAGGGAATAATTCCAACTTATATCACATTGCCTAGAACATGGAGATAGAAATTTATATGCTTTCACTTGTGCAAGTTGAGTTTTCATATGCTGTCATTTAGATTTCCTTATGCGCTATGGTATATACCTTCGCACGATTTCAATGCTTGTCACATAGATTATGCCATTGGTTTTGAATCACTTCACATAATGTAGTTCACTCAGTTAAGGTAGGAAGATTATTAAAATAGTTGTTCCAAGCCAAGTAATAAAAATATGAAAAGGTTTCGGGACCGTTGGGTCACCAAGACAGCTCCCGTACCGGGAGTTGCGTGAAGATAGTAAAAACATAGAAAGAAGAACGGCTCTGGGAGCCCAGTACAGAAAAAGAGAGAGAATGATTTGAACAGTACAGAGAAAAGAGACAAGAGGAAGAGAACATGCATGGTCACGGACAACTTGTGCAAAAGGTATAGTTCCTACGAACGGATAAGCCGGGAATCCGGGGCCGATTCGACCTGGGCGGAACTACGGTATAATGGTGCTAGAAAGCTAGCCCGGGTTGACTGGGACGTGTAGCGGGGCTCGCTACCCGCACTGCATGGAGCACCGCCAACCCAGTCTATAGTCCAAAATGGCTTATGGTGCCAGTGACCCTCTTCATATAGATTAAGTCGTCTCGCTAGCGGCAATTTGCGCGTTCGAGTCAATGGATGTGAGACAAGTTATGGATGCATGACACACCCTACATTTAGTGAATGGATGTACTGCATGCCGCACATAATTGAGTATAACACATCTGTATAATCTGAGCATATTATTTTTGAGGCAGGAATACGCTCGTGACACACTGAGTAATTCATATACGATTCTTGTTTCATGATGTACATGTTGGCTGACTTGGTTAATCTTGGATAGGAAAGGACGGATGGAAAGTTAGTAAGTTGCGCCATATTACTCATATTTTGTGCGACACTTCATATTTGCAACACTAATAGGCTTCATATCATATGCCCTGAAACTGATCCTAAGGCAAGATTAGAAATACCAAAAATGATAGCATGCACATAACTTATTAAATGTATTGGTTTTGTTGAGTGGGCGTGAAGCCTCCCACCAATACATTTAATGTACTGATAACCCACCAGACTTCTTGCAGGTATGGGAGTATCTCGTTCGGTGCAGAATTTCCTTCGTGCATGCTGAGGCGAGGAGTTCATTCTAGCGCCTTGGAGCATTGCGGCCGGAGCTGAAGCACCATAAACAAGACATAATGTATTGGAACATCAACCTATTGTATCATCCTCAAAGTTGTAAGTCACTTGGCATATTTTATTATATCGAGAGAGAGAGAGAGAGAGAGAGAGAGAGAGAGAGAGAGAGCGCTTGAGCGATTGTAATAGTTGGCCTAGCACCGTTGTAACATATGTTTCAATATCAGTAAAGAGTTTTGTTTCATGTCATACTTGTGTTTATTCAACTTTATCACTTGAGACTATCTGTGCGACTCTGTGGCATTAGCATTTTATCGGCCATTTCGGTGCTTGTCTTGCACGAGCACAACTTAGGCTCGCGTAACATTACGCCCATTGAGGACGTTCGGCCCTTCAAGTGTCACGCCCCAGTACCAAAATATAGAGACGTACATGGCCAGCTACCCCCATACAAGGTACTATACGTCGTACGATGATCACGACTGTATAAGACAAGAGAGTGCATGCTATAATCAAGTCTCCTAAGGTCAAGAACTTCTATCTCAATCATTAAAACAAGAAACAATAAGCATAGAGCATATATGATAAGCAATAAGGCATCCCAAACGCTTTTTCAAAATATTTTAGAGTCCAGTTGTGCAAAACAAGAAGTTGGAAGAGTAACAAAAGTACATGACAGTGATTAGCTGCAGTCTGATTTAATACAATCATGTAAGAAAAATTAATGTCCAGATAAGCCGGCTAACAGGTGCCGGTGGCTAAACGCCAAAAAGAAGTAAATATTCAATGGCGAGCAGGAAAGAAGAAAACCCACTCGCTATCCCCTGCGACCATGTTCCTGGTACGCGCCATGAATTAGGGAAAGGTACACTGGATCCTCGGGTGCTGGCTCAAAACCTGGCCATGCAAAACCAGTGGGGTTAGACCCCAAATAACAAGTACCACAAAGGAAGCACGAAATGGACAAACAAAAACCCAAGAAAAATATATAATAATACATAGGTTCAGTGTCATAACTTAGGTCCATGTGTCATGCCTCAGTCCCAAAATACATAGGACTAGGAACACGTAAGCATGACAGCCGTATGTATATAGAGACTCCAATATATGAAAGCCATAACACATGCATACGCTGTATTATGAACAATAATTTATAAGTGGTATATATCTATCCCAAGTCACAGGGCATAACTAAATCTCATCCATAAAAATCATAAATAGATAAATAACCAATAACTATGTAACTGAATCTCAATATGAAGTATCAAAGGATGATAGTCGGATGTAAACAAATCTACTGTCAAACTAGAATATAAAAAAAAATAATACAAGTACATCCATTAATAAGCAATAAGGCTCGAAAAGAAAACCTCCTCGAAATATAAGTAGCTAGTCCGAATCCGTACTCCTGTTAATACTCATGAACATCTACACCTAGAAAAGGACCAGGTCCTCAGAGGGACATAACAAGATACATAGAAGCATGCCAATAAGTACTGTAAAATAAACATCCAATGGGTCGCCTAACCATCTATGTGAATGTAGTTTGAGAACAACTTTCCAACACGTGGGCTATCTGGCTAAAATGGGATTGGCATGATTCTCTTGGAGATTCAGGGGCCTAAAAAGCATATCATTTTTTGAACGCCAGAGGCCGCCTGATAATAATAATATATATAGTGGTCATCATGACCGCGCATCTCCGGCGGAGCGTATGGGTTACACAAGAAAAGTGCAAAGGAGCCCAAACGCCTTACTTGTTGTTCTTCCCACCCCATGCTCTAAGCATGTCATATCCATGACACGATAATACCTCTAATAACTGCCAAGTCTCCTAGCATGCAATTTCTAACAACAGTTATCCCTAACGCATGTCCCATACGTAAATATCACGCCCCAGTCCCAAAATACGTAGGAGTAGAAACACGTAAGCATGCCAGCCGCATGGATATGGCAACTCCAATATATGGAACCCAAACCCATACATACGCTGTACTATGAATATAAAATCCACAAGTGGTATAAACATATATCACAAGTCACAGGGTACAATCTAAATCTCATCCACAGAAAATTAATATAAATGAATAACCAGCATCTATATAACTAGATCTCAACATAAGTATCTAAGGATGATAGTTGGATGAAAACAAATCCACTACCAACTCGAATGTAAGAGCAAATACAAAATAAGTACAACACAACAACACCATATAAGAATACCAGCTAGCAATCTCGGGCTCGAAGAGAGGACATCCACGAAACATATATAACCATCCAAATCTGCGCTCCTGTAATTACTCAAGAACAGATACACCTGGCAGGGGACCAGGTCCTCAGAGGGACGTAACAAGATACACAAAACACATGCCAATTTGAATACAGTAAACATGTATATAATTTGAAAATAAATAAGTACGCTATACAAGACAATCTATATGAATGCAAATGAGGACAACTTTTCGACGTATGGGCAAGGGTAGGCTACTCGATCTAATCCTCATAACTCACGCTCGTCAGTGGACATCATCAGCCGACATACCTCTGGGGTAGCGACCCTCGGACTCCATCAATCGACATACCTCTCGGGTAGCGACCATCGGACACGACCACCATAGTGCGTACTAGTTACTATGGTTTACCAGAGTGGTTAAAAGTCCATACGCCTAATGATTGTCCTCTATGATACTAAGTGTCAAGTGTGTGTCAACATATCTAATATATAGTAATGACTGAAAGGAACTATACATGCAATAAATAAACAGAAATGCAATAATTATACAGAAATATACTAAGCATGTAAAATACTATAAATAATTTGGCAAGGTATCGTGCCTGGGGTCCTGCTGCTGGTATGAATCAGAGTCAAAGTTACAGTCCAAATAGCCTATGTATTACAAATTTATCACGTCAAAAGATAATTTATTTTAATTTATTTAATTCTGGAATAATTACTCTAAAATCTTATTTTAATCTTGTTATTCTAATTTTTATGTTAATTCCTAAATTTTTTTCAAAGAAACTAAATTTTATCAACTCGAGACTCATGGCACGCAAATCGAGGCGATCTGTTGACCAAAAAGTCAACCGACACAAACTCAACTTTCATGCATGATTTCATGTAGATTTTAGCGTCAAAAATATGCTGAAATTTACGGCTCGTCCGAATTCAAATTCGTTTGGGAATTATGGCACATACAAATTTGTATTGTGCACCGATGGTTAAATTCTAACCTAGAAGTTCTATAGAATTAACAATATGGAAATAATTCGAACTAAATTATGGAAAAAATTTATGTCGATGATCTCGATATTAGCTTTCCGAAACTTCAAACGGTTCATGATTCTGATTCCTGGTTCTCCCGGAATCACGAAAACATCGAAATACATTTATTTTTGGATATGCTATGCTCTACGAATTTTCCAGAATTTAATACTCATAATTTCATAAAACAATTTATATAATCAGAAATCTAATCTCAATATCGTTCTAACAAAAAAAACGAGGCCTCGTTTGGAGTCCAGAGCTATGCGCAATGGCTTCTGGAAGATGAAGAAACCCTAGATGGCAATTCTCCAAAAATCGGCTCAAGAAAAATCCTAGAAAATAACTTAAACTATTATATATATAGAGGAGAGAGAAAGAGCAGCCGCAGCTCGGATTCTTCCATGTGGCAGCCATCCATGGCTCCCCGCTCAGATCGAACGGTCAGATATTCACGCGGCTCGGCTCAGTTGAGTCCGAGTCGAACTCTGACTCAACTCGGCTCGAGGTCGGCTCGGCTTCACCCCGCCGTCACTGACAGGCGGGCCTGGCACTGTTCGCTGGGGAAGGCTGACAGGTGGGCCCCCTGTTTGCTGACTGGGCAGAATTAATTACTTTTTGGGTTTTCTTTTTCAGAAATTAGTTTTTAATTCAGTTTTTGATAATTAACTCAAAATAAATGCTAAAATAATCAAAAAATTCCCAAAAAATTCTAGAAAATATATTTTATTATTTAGAACCTAAAATAAAAGTTTGGGATATTTTTATTTAAGTTTTAACATAAAATAAAATTTTCAAAGTTCTAGAAAATTAGTGTTACTAGTTTTTAATTAACTAAATATTATGGAAAAATCCCAATAATCTAAAATAGCCTAAAATAATTCTAAATAAATATTTATATAAGTAAATATACTAAAAAAATTTATTTTCTAATTAACTAAGAGAATATTCTAAATAAATTCAACATCTATAATAAATATAATAATATAAAATATACACAAAATACTTATTTTGGGTGAGGGAGTTTACAATCTACCCAACTTAAAACAATTTCGTCCTCGAAATTAAAATAAGGCATAATTTGTTAAATCCTTCACATTCATACATAATGTACGTCAATCGCAATCTCTTCCAAAAATTTAAATAATAAAATCTATTCAAATCTATCGCGATCATTTCAAAATTAAGATAATCATTGTTCAAATAAAAATTCAACCTATTGTAATCTCTTCTCACTTTTCCAACTCATCAATATCCAAATTTAAATTGAATCCATATAATATCTTCAAGATTTAAATAACCCATATCAAATTTTACCTCACGATCTCCAAGTATCATAATCTCCTCTAGAAGTAATTCGAGTCCAATATTATTCCTATTTTCACTTATAATTTTTTTTTTGTATTCTTCAACTTTTTAAATTCCATTCACATACTCAATATTTCAAATAGGTAGTCCAACCATCAAATTTTAATTCTTAATTTAAATCATCAAATTGAAAAATAATTTAAATGCAGTCCACCAATGTTCAAGTCTGAAATCATATATTTATCCTTCAAATTCAAATTGATAATTTTACCTTCAATACTCAAAAATTTAAATTATGTACTTAAGGTATAAATATTGGGTCCTCAATATCAAGATTTTTAAAATTCATTAATCCTCATCATCTTAGTCATTCTTCTAAAATTCTCAAAATTAAATGGCTTGAACCTCTCCCAATCTAATCTTACTCGATCACAATCTAAAAGAAATTTCTCTCGAGTTGCCAATGCACTGCTACCCAACTTAGAATTTACCCATCTATCACAGAAGGCTATATACTTTAAGAAAAATATTCCTTAATTTATTTACTCATGCTATTCAATTATCAAAGTTTTAACACCAAACATATCACCTATGATATACCCTTAATCAATTATAAAAAAAGTGTCACTAAGTCATGTGATTAGCCTTATGGGGTATATCTAGTACTATCAGTGTCAACTTATACCAGCACGAGGTTTCGTCTTTCCGAAATAGGGGAAGACGGAGAGCAATAATAAAGAATTCAAGGTGAATATGACAGAATACGAGTACGAGGTTCAAAGAGATTAAGGAATTTGAAAAGAGAGTTGTCAGGACAGTTGTGGATTGAAATCCTATTTTTGGTAACTTCCTATTTATATGCTCGTATCAGTACAGTTATATAACCGATACGATGTGTTAGACATGTCTAGGGGCAAGTATATCCGTCTACTACCATATATCTCAATCCACGTAAAGTAGTCATGCGAAGAGCGAACCAAGCGCACTAAGGTTAGCTAAACCTTAATACACCGATTCTGATTAGGCAATTGTATCATTGTGTGTACCCAATAGTACATATGCCATAAGCAAGCTCGATAAAAGAATAAGCTTGCAAAAACTAGACTATAATAGCAGCATAAATTAAGGTAGTACAGAAAATATAAGTACGCTGGATTATGATGAAAGAAGGTACAAATTAATTCAAGTTTGCGTAAGCAAAAATAACATAAGCAATAATAATAAAAGACCCTACAATCTCTACAGTTGTCATACTAACTCCCTGTCTAAGTCGTTAGTCGACTAAATTGGGGTATGAGCCTCTAAGTCCTATAGTCTGAATAAACACTATCGTCTTACGCTAGCATACGACAAATGTCATTCAGTTACACTTCAATAGTAGGGCAAAAGACTATGTGATGCTAGGTTGTGAGGTATACTACCCAACTTATAATAATAAACTAATACTATAATTGTCTTAAGCATACCGTAGAAACTCCTGTTAAGGTCTACGAGAAGGGGTCTTGGTACTTATTAGGGTATCCTCTATACTAGGTTCAAACATTATGGTAAAACTTCTAACTAACTCTATTAGTGTCTATACTACTCTCAAGTCTTCATAATACATCAAGGGGTAATGGTAAACCAATCTATAGAAAAGGAATTCTAGGGTTCACTAGATATTCTAAACTTAGTGGTATGTCTATATTCCCGTTGTATTCTTAATAGGTGTGCTACCATAATCATTATCCTAATAACATGGGTTCCTATATTCTAGCAGGAGGCTATACTCAAAGAACTATTAGGGAAGTATAGGAATCAAGCATGATACAATTGTTCAAATAGAACAGATAGGAGGAAGATGAATCATAGTCAATTGTGGATGAGATCCTATACTCTAGTCCTAGGTGCAGGCTTGTTCGGTACAATAACGTAACCGAGACAATATGCTCTCGACCTGCATGGGCCACCACAAAAATATGTCACGCCCCAGTCCCAAAATACGTAGGAGTAGGAACACGTAAGCATGCCAGCCGCGTGGATATGGCAACTCCAATATATGGAACCCAAACCCATACGTACACTGTACTATAAATATAAAATCCACAAGTGGTATAAACATATGTCACAAGTCACAGGGTACAATCTAAATCTCATCCACAGAAAATCAATATAAATGAATAACCAGCATCTATATAACTAGATCTCAACATAAGTATCTAAGGATGATAGTTGGATGGAAACAAATCCACTACCAACTCGAATGTAAGAGCAAATACAAAATAAGTACAACACAACAACACAATATAAGAATACCAGCTAGCAATCTCGGGCTCGAAGAGAGGACATCCACGAAACATATATAACCATCCAAATCTGCGCTCCTGTAATTACTCAAGAACAGATACACCTGGCAGGGGACCAGGTCCTCAGAGGGACGTAACAAGATACACAAAACATATGCCAATTTGAATACAGTAAACATGTATATAATTTGAAAATAAATAAGTACGCTGTACAAGACAATCTATATGAATGCAAATAAGGACAACTTTTTGACGTATGGACAAGGGTAGGCTACTCGATCTAATCCTCACAACTCACGCTCGTCAGTGGACATCATCAGCCGACATACCTCTGGGGTAGCGACCCTCGGACTCCATCAATCGACATACCTCTCGGGTAGCGACCATCGGACCCGACCACCATAGTGCGTACTAGTTACTATGGTTTACCAGAGTGGTTAAAAGCCCATACGCCTAATAATTGTCCTCTATGATACTAAGTGTCAAGTGTGTGTCAACATATCTAATATATAGTAATGACTGAAAGGAACTACACATGCAATAAATAAACAGAAATGCAATAATTATACAGAAATATACTAAGTATGTAAAATACTGTAAACAATTTGGCAAGGTATCTTGCCTGGGGTCCTGCTGCTGGTATGAATCAGAGTCCAAGTCACAGTCCAAATAGCCTATGTATTACAAATTTATCACGTCAAAAGATAATTTATTTTAATTTATTTAATTCTGGAATAATTACTCTAAAATCCTATTTTAATCTTATTATTCTAATTTTTTATGTTAATTCCTAAATTTTGTCCAAAGAAACTGAATTTTATCAACTCGAGACTCATGGCACACAAATCGAGGCGATCTGTTGACCAAAAAGTCAACCGACACAAACTCAACTTTCATGCATGATTTCTTGTAGATTTCAGCGTCAAAAATATGCTGGAATTTACGGCTCGTCCGAATTCAAATTCGTTTGGGAATTATGGCACATACAAATTTGTATTGTGCACCGATGGTTAAATTCTAACCTAGAAGTTCTATAGAATTAACAGTAGGTAAATAATTCGAATTAAATTCTGGGAAAAATTTATTTCGATGATCTCGATATTAGCTTTCCGAAACTTTAAACGGTTCGTGATTTTGATTCCTGGTTCTCCCGAAATCGTAAAAACATCGAAACACGTCTATTTTCGGACATGCTGTGCTCTACGAATTTTTCAGAATTTAATACTCATAATTTCGTAAAAAAATTTATATAATCAGAAAGCTAACCTCAATATCATTCTAACAAAAAAACTAGGCCTCGTTTGGAATCCGGAGCTATGCGCAATGGCTTCTGGAAGATGAAGGAATCCTAGATGACAATTCTCCAAAAATCGGCTCAAGAAAAACCCTAGAAAATAACTTAAACTATTATATATATAGAGGAGAGAGAAAGAGCAGCCGCGGCTCAAATTCTTCCACGTGGCAGCCATCCGTGGCTCCCCGCTCAGATCGAACGGTCAGATATTCACGCGGCTCGGCTCAGTTGAGTCCGAGTCGAACTCTGACTCGGCTCGGCTCGAGGTCGGCTCGGCTTCACCCCGCCGTCACTGACAGGTGGGCCCGACACTGTTCGCTGCGGGAGGCTGACAGGTGGGCCCCCTGTTTGCTGACTGGGCAGAATTAATTACTTTTTGGGTTTTCTTTTTCAGAAATTAGTTTTTAATTCAGTTTTTGATAATTAACTCAAAATAAATGCTAAAAATAATCAGAAAATTCCCAAAAAATTCTAGAAAATATATTTTATTATTTAGAACCTAAAATAAAAGTTTGGGATATTTTTATTTAAGTTTGAACATAAAATAAATTCTTCAAAGTCCTAGAAAATTAGTGTTACTAGTTTTTAATTAACTAAAAATTATGAAAAAATCCCAATAATCTAAAATAGCCTAAAATAATTATAAATAAATATTTATATAAGTAAATATACTAAAAAAATTTATTTTCTAATTAACTAAGAGAATATTCTAAATAAATTCAACATCTATAATAAATATAATAATATAAAATATACACAAAATACCTATTTTGGGTGAGGGAGTTTACAGTACAAGAGGCCAAACCCGGCACGTAAGTCCATGATCTATATGAGACTCACACTCGTGTAACATATGTGTCACGGCGAATGAAACCTAAGAATGCCTCATGATAATGGGGTGGTCTCATAAAACTAGGTCAATCTATATACATAATAAAAACAGAATACGACGACACCGTCATTGCACCCAAGTTTCCTTGGACGCGCAGTTTATATAACAGTTAAAATATATGAACTAAATGAGCAGAAATAAGATGCATGTAACATATGGAATATAAATCACAATACAATGACAAGGTATACTTGCCTGGCAAGAAAACTGCGTAGTGCCAATAACCTGCTTCTGAAGTCTCGTAGAATAATCCGATATCCTATATACAAATAATATAATATAATACAACATAAGCCATTACACTAGAACATACACAACCATAATTACACTGGACTCAAAGGGTACGCTAGGGGTGACACTGGTCATCTAGCAGGGCCAAGTGTGCGTCTAGCTGCACGGGTGTCATGTCTTCAGTGCTGTATCAAATCAGACAGTCAATCCCTAACATGTCTATGCCAGTACGTCAATGTACACAAGGCGGTCAACTTGCAATCCTCAGGGTCACATGGTTAATACGGGATATCCGTAATTGTACTAGGTTCATGTAGTATATATATACATTAGTCATAACTATTACTAGCATATAATTACTTATACAATACATCCATATATATATATATATATATATATCAATTTAATTATAATATGCATACGTGTACGCATACAAGTCATTGGGTTCACCGACACGGTCTGAAATCAACCAACTATCATGAAGTATTCTAACCCTAATTTTATTCACACAAGCACACATAAAATGAAAGGAGAGGGACAGGTTCGAACCTCAGGGTTAGCATACACGGGCACGAGGATCGGGGGCGACTGCTACAAGTTATCTTCGGCGAGGGTGATGGGTCCATAATGACGACGATGATGTCGATGCTGTTGACGAGGGTGATGATGTTGATGATGTAGGTTATTGTCATGCCCCAGTCCCAAAATATCGAGGGACTAGACACATGGCAATGGCCAGCAGCACACACCGATGGACAAATCCAATTTAATGGATCCATCGGGGCATACTTAAGCTGTATTACAACGATCAGGGTTTACTAATCTCATCCACAGAATAAATACAGTAATATCAATAAAATAAAATAAACATCATCCAGTCACAAGTAAATAAAATCGGGGAACAACCCGATATTAAGTCTGTTACAATTGTTCTTTAAACAAGAATGTAAATAGCAACACAGACTAAGTATAGAAGAAATATATTCTCAGGAAATCTATGGCAATCACCTAGTCCTCGCTTCCTGGTTCTGCTCCACTGTATGCACTTCTTCCTTCTTCTGCTCCTGCTAATGCTCTTGTACTGTATACCTCAGGGTAGATTTTCTCTGCTAATCCTAGGGACATAATCCGGATCCAGGTCCTCAGGGGACATAGCAAGGTACAAGATAACTCATGCCAAAATAAATACAGTGCAACAATAAATGAAACAATAGGGTAAATATATAACCAGTTAAGTGATATGCAAATGAGAGTTTTAGTCATACTTGGGCTGAGACTACTATAGGATCAGTGTCAGAGAAACCCATAGCAGTATTCTCTCGAAGGGCCAGTAAGGTACCACAGCTCTATGTTAGAGTCTAAGGCACACGCATGATCAAAACTAATGCAGCAAGTCATAATAAAATCTAAGAAAATAATGTCCATGTCATGAAACCTGTATCCTATACAGAATCATCTTGAATATTTCAGAAAGATTCTGTCTCATGATTAGTGTCGGGTGTCCTGGGTATAATATACTTGATAATGCAAGTACGAGAATGCAAAGGGTCACGATATCCATCTCTAGGTGACGTTACACAACTCCGCATACGGTGTTGGCACCCGACTATAATCGGACGCTAAGTAAAATCACACGGTCCTAGGTCAAGCATGTACAATAATGTATAAATAAGTCAAAGAATATGTAACAAGAACTGCAGGATTTGGCAAGGTACACTTGTCTGGGGTTCTGGCTCCAACTGTAGCTCTGACTTCAGCGGGTTCTGCAGGGTCCCCTCCGGTTGCTGAAATAGACATCACCATCAGATTCAGAAAATATCAAATAGCTAGAAATGCCCGTCCTTGAGTCCAATTTGGACACATAGACAAAAATGACAGTTTCTGGTCAAAACGGGTCCACATGTGGGCCGCTTTGCACCGAAAAATATATCAGAATCAATGGTCTCTAAATCTGTCAAACTTAGTGTCAACAGGTCCAGAACGATGATACGAATCCAATGGAACTTCCATAATTAGATTTCGATGAGCCGATCACAAAATCGCCCGTCAAGTGGAGCCGTGGGGCCCACGATACACGATTTTGTCAACGTTCTCAGAATCGAACCAAACTTGGGTCACAGGACCATCGTATTACTACGAGTCCGATGGCACAAGTTTCGTTTCGATCCGACGTGTGTATACCAAGTTACAGCGAGATCCAGAACAGGCGGATACGGGACGTTGTCATCGGATATGCCTTGATTCCGGTGTGCACGCACATCCAAATCAACTTCTACGAAATCTTGCACGTCCGTATCGACGGCGCGCACATTTCGGTGAAGATCGCACGCGACCAAGTCATCCTGTTTGGCGGGGCGCACTCAGTTCCGGAAGAAAATAGGGTATCGTTTTTTCTGTTTTTGGATCGCGGTTCGCGATCACCACAGGACGCGATGCACCGAGCGGGTTGCACGGGCATCGAGAGGGTCACGCAGGGTTCGCATCACAACTGACGGAACGGAAAACGGAGCAACGAAGAGAGAGAATGGGTTACCTGAACAGGGCTTCACGGAACCGGGTTTATTGTGTCCACGTGTCGTCTCGACACGACACGATACTGTGTCCACTGCACAGTTAGGTTTAGGGTTAGGGTTCCGATGGCTGGGCTTTGCCGGGATAGGCTGGAGCTTCGCCGGGGTTGCAGGGCTCGGGGCGGAGGCGGCCGGGGACGGCTCAGGCGAGGCGGCCGGGGCTCTGGCGGCGAGATCAGGCTGTGCTGGTGGCCGGAGCTCGGGTGCTGAGGGGGAACGGAGGGTGTTGGAGGAGTCGGGGCAAGGGCTGCGGCGAGGGGAGAGGCCAGGGCGGCTCTGGGGCTGGCACGGCTGTCACGCCCCAATCTCCCGCAAGCTCAATAGTCCCCGCTGAACGTGAATCACCATATTTACAGCTCTCCCGCAGGACTATCGTTCTCATCGGAACGTGATACCGTACGAGCCTGGAGTTGCGCTCGTACAAGGCGATGTCGTCAAACACCAAATGTTATCATTGAAACAACCAAGTTGCAGCGGAAGTCAAGTATTGTGTACCAAGCACACAATCAGAGTAATACGCAGTGAAGCTCACGATAGGGTCAAATGAAATGCCTCATCGAAGACAAGGCCACGAAGGCGATGTCACGAAGGCGATGAAATACTCTTGCTCTTTTCTCTAGCCCACAAAGGTACTTACGGTTCATACATCATGTCCCGTATATCCAAGCAGCGCCACTACGCCTGCGTACCTGAAATAATGCCCACAAACGTGGGTCAGTACACAACCGTACTGGTGAGCGGGGTAACCCACTCGCCTAAGCCGACACTAAGTAAAAAATAGTGAATGCAAACAGTTATATGGTGATCTTTCTAGTTGAATCCTAGATTCATTTCATGGCATAGGGATGACATGTTAAGGAAAGCTGTAAAGCAGTTTAAGCATGCAAGTACTCAACTCAAACCAAACGACAAGCAAATATATAAGCAACTCGAGGGAAACTAGCATGCAAACCGTCCTGCTCAAGTCCAAGCAACACGATAACATGTCGAACCATCAACCAAGCCTCAATATCCATCCTCAACCAACACTTACAATCCAAATCTCACAGTGCACACTCTTGCCGAGGCAAGGTGGCCACGCCTACACGAAAGCCAAACCAACAAAAGAAAAGCAAGCCAACACTATACTATATGAAGTCACTGGCCAAGCCATAAAGGACTTTGATCGGACTGATCAAATGCGGTTCTCCTCGAAACAGCACTAAGTAGCTAACCCACCTGGATCGATTCCAACCGCTGGCACCGCGCCCAAGACGCGTTACCCAATTGTCTCCTCCATGGCCGAACGGTCCTGGTACCCCGGAGTACCCGTTCGAGGAGACCAAACCCTGTGCAATACAGGTTGTCCGTGACATGCAGACACCAAGTAGGTATGACGAGAGGATCGAACATTCTCGCCCCACCAAGCGATCCTAGACTCGTTCCGCCAATAATCCAACCAACACATCCATAACCATTCTTCCAACATATAGCCCAAGGCACCATTCACAAGTTTTTCCCATAGGCACAATGCCTCTTCTCAACACAGTATTTCCAATGGTGCAACACCCATGCTCAAAGCTAACCCATGGCACAATGCCGTTTCAGTGGCACAATGCCCCATTCGTGGCACGATGCCCCATCAAGCGGCACAACACCCTCGCCGATGCAGTTGTTCGGTTTTGAACCATAACTGCTCGCTTTGCAAGACAAAGCGACCAAGTGATACCCGTGCACGGATGCACGCTCGCTCGCCCAAATCTCAATGTTCCCAATCTCTCAATGCATCATTCCAACTGTCCAAGCATAATCCCAATTATCCAACCAACTGCCTCAAATATAATATTCCAACTCTAGCTCCAACTATCAACGCACAAACCAAATCAAGCCACAATCCTACCAAGCCAACGGCGTACACTCTATGCACGCCTCAGTGTAGTGATTCCCAATGTTTCAGCCCAAGTGTTCAAGCTATTACGTATTTTCCATATTATTAGGCATGAAGGAGTAGAGTAGAAGGGAAAGAGCCCACTCACAATGATTGATCCCGTTAGGCATCCTGTCCTGCCGATACGGCCAATCCCTTGAACCCGTGGTCCGATGCAAGCGCGATCTACTCAACTGGTATGACCGTGCGAGCAGGCCATGCTCTACAAATCATCCGACCGATCGGACTAAGAAAGATGGCATTATCATTCCAACTCAGCTATCTCAGTACTGCTCTGAACGAACACCTGATTTCCATCGAACCCGCTAGCCATCTGCACATGAAACAACTCAATCAATACTTATTTCCAAAATCCAACAAATCAAATGGAACCAGCATTTGTTTCATTCAATCCGACTCAGCGTAACGCACCGTACGGTTGCGGGGCGTTACATAATATACCACTTAGAATCAGGTTCGTCCACGAACCGTGCTGGTACTCATTCCTATCACATGCCATAATCCAATTCCATGGATCTGCTCTATGCAACTCACATTATCCTGATCCAGACTCAGCATCTCGCTCTGTTGAATGCTCGTACAAATTCTATATTCCCACATCCTCCTTGCAGCTTAATACAAATTCCTCGTATCGCTTAGTTTTGGATCGATACACATATTTAAGGCATCCCTAAAATACATGTATTTCAGCCGAGCTTTGCGATAGCGAATTTGGATAAGTTACAAGGGTATCTTTATGTCCGAGGCATCCATTTGCTTTACTCCCAATTGAACCAAACCTGATTTCCATTCCAACATATTCGCTTGAGCACTATTTTCAATATGATGATTTTCCACCGATCAATCAGTCCGAGTTCCAACTCAATCCATCCAACTATTTCTGAATCCGCACTAGCAACATCTCCAAATATATCTCATGCACCGAACGATCAACTTAAATGATACTACCCCATCTAGGCGACTTACCCAAATATCAACTTTGCTTTTATCAGCTCAGTCCAACACCTCTTCCTCAATCTCAATACCTCACAGGGTGAACATCTATATTGAGGTTTGTGTGATCCACGAAGATCTCACCGCCACGCCAAAGGGATAGTGTCGCCACGATTTTAACGTGGACACACTCGCCACAATTCCTAGGTTGCGCATGGAATAGTTCTTCGTGCTGCTTCCACTGCCTCAAAGCATAGGATATCACCTTCGCCTTCCGAATGAGCACGCTTCCCAGACTAAGTTTCGAGACATCTTGTAAATCTGAAGCACGTCTGTCCCTTCCAGTATTCGCAAAGATTTGATTTGAACGAGCCGCCACAGTCATCTATTCATATAAATGCTATTCCCTTCCAGAGTACGATGAGTCAGAGGCGATGCCATCTACAAAAATCTGTGACTCTGAATCTCATCAGTTGACTTAGGCCAATCCCACAATCGCTTCGGTCTTCCGGCTGCATCTTCAGTTGAAGGCTATCCCAAGGATCTCTCCAATCCAACACTCATTCAATGGGCCAAATCTCATTGCTCACATCTGTCCTCGACGCATTCCCAAATACGCCGCCTCAAGGGTCGTTCTATGGGTCTACCATATTCATATCCGATTAGCGGGTCAAGGTCGCTAGGGTCAGCTGTCCCGAAGCTACGCTCGATAATTATAATCATCACGATGAACAGTTACTATGAACCATGCTATATCTCATCTGCAAATCCGAATCAAAATCCAACCATTCCATCCGAGCGAACTTCCGAATCTGAGAACTGCGCTTGCTGAAACCGTCTTCCATCAGTCCGTCGTATGCCCTGAATCCATCAAATTTTTGAACTGCCATATTCGTCTACTCGCACTACCACTGCAATGATTTCCGAAACTCAAGACTTGCTCCAATTCTTATTCCTTTGCCGCATTTTACAATGCACGTCCAACTTGCTCAAACAACACAGTGATTTGTTCCGACTTGCTCCCACATTTAGCTATCTCTAAAAGTCTGTCAGCCACAATATTTGCCTTTAATTGTTGCCATAATCCGTCAACGTCTTCCAGAGAATATGTCTATCATTGTTGCACCATTTTGCCCAAAATTCTATTTCTGCTAAACCTGAGTCAACTTCTCGAGCAGCAATATCCAAAATCTTTCAAGTTTGGGTGAATCCATCTCATTGTCCCTCCAGACCAATATCGTGTTTCTTTGCTCAACCAACAGCTCAAATGTGTCGCCCAAAATCGTAGTTCGTGCTCGCTATCCTTCGATTCACCCATCGCTTCGCTCAAGCGTATCCCAACTGTTCATTCCGATCTCGTCCATCTCTTATGCTCAATGATACTTCCATTTGTACTAGTCCGTTCACGATATGCTCAACTCAATATTCGCTTGCTCCATTTTCATTCTTCCCAACACAATCGACTTGCACCAACCAACTTATATTTCTGTTACTCGAGTTCGTTCAGGCAATTCCCATAGATGTCCAACCAAAATATTTCCAATGCCTTGCTTAACACGTTTGATCCCATATACCACTTCGAATCAAGTCACTACTTACATTACGTTTTCCTGCACGAATCCAAGATCCGTTCGAATCATTCTCCATGCATGATCATGCCTTTCTCAACTCAAGTCTGACACAAAAACTCAGGCAATGCTTGAATTATCCAACTGTTTCCATAAATCTCACTATGCAACTCATGCCATATCCCATTCACAATACTTCCAGCTATTCTCAAAGCCGTCTGATACTTTCGCAACACGAGCAACCCGTGCAACGATCTCTCTTCCAAGTAATCCAACCCAATACTCAATGGTTTCACACATTTGTTATACGAGCAACTCGTGCCAACTATTCTGATATTCCTGAGCCAAAATCAAACATGCTCAACCGATGCGCCACAGCCAAAATTCTAACTTCTATCCAACACAGTCGCTACACGAGCAACTCGTGCAACGATCCATTCTCATCAAATGCTTCTACTCACAATATGCCGCATAACCAATCTCGTATGCCAACCAACTGATCCACGATGCAATCAGAAACTCCCTGAACGACAAGCCAAGCCAACCCAACGAAAGCTCTCAACTTGTTGCACAAATACAACAATGCCACCCAACTTGCTGCACGAATGCAACAACGCCTAACGAGGCTAAACAATCCTACAAAAACCAACCAAGGCAACACAACCAAGAATAAAATGCAGCCACAACCAGCAATAAATAGACTTATTGCATGAAACATCCAATGCGGCACCGAGTAGAGTCAAGAGCTAGACGACACGCGGAAGCTATTTAGAGTTTGTGATGAAGCGAAGGACCAAGTCCGAGAAAATAAACCAGGCACTCTGATACCAATTTGTCATGCCCCAATCTTCCGCAAGCTCAATAGTCCCCGCTGAACGTGAATCACCACGTTTACAGCTCTCCCGCAGGACTATCGTTCTCATCGGAACGTGATGCCGTACGAGCCTGGAGTTGCGCTCGTAGAAGGCGATGTTGTCAAACACCAAATGTTATCATTGAAACAACCAAGTTGCAGCGGAAGTCAAGTATTGTGTACCAAGCACACAATCAGAGTAATACGCAGTGAAGCTCATGATAGGGTCAAATGAAATGCCTCATCGAAGACAAGGCCACGAAGGCGATAAAATACTCTTGCTCTTTTCTCTAGCCCACAAAGGTACTTACAGTTCATACATCATGTCCCGTATATCCAAGCAGTGCCACTACGCCTGCGTACCTGAAATAATGCCCACAAACGTGGGTCAGTACACAACCGTACTGGTGAGCGGGGTAACCCACTCGCCTAAGCCGACACTAAGTAAAAAATAGTGAATGCAAACAGTTATATGGTAATCTTTCTAGTTGAATCCTAGATTCATTTCATGGCATAGGGATGACATGTTAAGGAAAGCTGTAAAGCAGTTTAAGCATGCAAGTACTCAACTCAAACCAAACGACAAGCAAATATATAAGCAACTCGAGGGAAACTAGCATACAAACCGTCCTGCTCAAGTCCAAGCAACACGATAACATGTCGAACCATCAACCAAGCCTCAATATCCATCCTCAACCAACACTTACAATCCAAATCTCACAGTGCACACTCTTGCCGAGGCAAGGTGGCCGCGCCTACATAAAAGCCAAACCAACAAAAGAAAAGCAAGCCAACACTATACTATATGAAGTCACTGGCCAAGCCATAAAGGACTTTGATCGGACTGATCAAATGCGATTCTCCTCGAAACAGCGCTAAGTAGCTAACCCACCTGGATCGATTCCAACCGCTGGCACCGCGCCCAAGATGCGTTACCCAATTATCTTCTCCATGGCCGAACGGTCCCGGTGCCCCGGAGTACCCGTTCGAGGAGACCAAACCCTGTGCAATACAGGTTGTCCGTGACATGCAGACACCAAGTAGGTATGACGAGAGGATCGAACATTCTTGCCCCACCAAGCGATCCTAGACTCGTTCCGCCAATAATCCAACCAACACATCCATAACCATTCTTCCAACATATAGTCCAAGGCACCATTCACAAGTTTTTCCCATAGGCACAATACCTCTTCTCAACACAGTATTTCTAATGGTGCAACACCCATGCTCAAAGCTAACCCATGGCACAATGCCGTTTCAGTGGCACAATGCCCCATTCGTGGCACGATGCCCCATCAAGCGGCACAACACCCTCGCCGATGCAGTTGTTCGATTTTGAACCATAACTGCTCGCTTTGCAAGACAAAGCGACCAAGTGATACCCATGCACGGATGCACGCTCGCTCGCCCAAATCTCAATGTTCCCAATCTCTCAATGCATCATTCCAACTGTCCAAGCATAATCCCAATTATCCAACCAACTGCCTCAAATGTAATATTCCAACTCTAGCTCCAACTATCCAACGCACAAACCAAATCAAGCCACAATCCTACCAAGCCAATGGCGTACACTCTATGCATGCCTCAGTGTAGTGATTCCCAATATTTCAGCCCAAGTGTTGAAGCCATTACGTGTTTTCCATATTATTAGGCATGAAGGAGTAGAGGAGAAGGGAAAGAGCCCACTCACAATGATTGATCCCGTTAGGTATCCTGTCCTGCCGATACGGCCAATCCCTTGAACCCGTGGTCCGATGCAAGCGCGATCTACTCAACTGGTATGACCGTGCGAGCAGGCCATGCTCTACAAATCATCCGACCGATCGGACTAAGAAAGATGGCATTATCATTCCAACTCAGCTATCTCAGTACTGCTCTGAACGAACACCTGATTTCCATCGAACCCGCTAGCCATCTGCACATGAAACAACTCAATCAATACTTATTTCCAAAATCCAACAAATCAAATGGAACCAGCATTTATTTCATTCAATCCGACTCAGCGTAACGTACCGTACGGTTGCGGGGCGTTACAACGGCGCTGCGGGGCGAGTCCGGGCGGAGGAAGGAGGTAGCTGTGAGCGAGGGGACAACGGGGACGGAGGTGGCCGGCAGCGGGGTTCGAGGAGGTTAGGGTTTTATAGGCGGAGAAGGAGGCGAAGGGGCAGTCGGTGCGGGGGAGAGGAAGAGGAGGGGCTGGCGGTTAGGCGGCGGCCGAAGGAGAGCGGGCGGGCGTTGCGGGGAGTCGGAGAGGCACCGGGGAGCGAGAAAGCCGTGACGGGTTATGGCGGAGCGGAATCGCCAAGGTCAGGGGTTGGGGGTGCACTGTAGCATCCGGGTCGGGCGGTGACGGGTCGGGAGGTGGATCCGGCCCGATCCGCTAAGGAATAAGGTGCGGGTCGGGTATGCGGGTTTCGGGTAGGCGGGTTAGACCCGAATCCGACCCGCTCGGGTTGGTTTTGGTTCAGTTGAACCGGGTCTGGGTTGGTTTGGTTCATTAGAAATAAACCGGGTTCATTTCAGGGTTTATTTTGGTTTAATTAAAACTTAGTTTTTAGGGTTTTAATAATGCTTCCGGGGTCCAATAAATTTCCTGAAAATTATCCTATGTCTAGTTTTTTATTTTACACCAGAAAATATTATTTTCATAATATTTTAATATTAATTAACATCATTTAAAAATCATTTAATAATTAAAATATGTTAGTTTAATTAATAAAAATCCCAAAAAAATTCCAGAAAATTATGAAAAACTATTTTAAAAAATCCTAGAAAATCAGGGGGTTTACAGTTATGATGATGATGATGATGATAATATTGATTAAGGTGATGATGAAGATGGTAATTAAGGTGATGATGATGATGATGATGATGATGATGATGATTAGGGTGGATAATGATGATGATGAGGGTTATGATGTTGATGATGGTTATGATTATGATGAAGATGATGAGGGTTATGATGTTGATGATGGTTATGATTATGATAAAGATGATGGTGATGATTATGATAAAGATGATGGTGATGATGATGAGGAGTCGATGAGATAATGATTAGGGTGGATAATAATGATGTTGAGGGTTATGATGATGATGATGGTTATGATTATGATGAAGATGATGGCCGGAGGAGCTCAGGCGAGGTCAGAGAGGTCCGGCGAGTCGCTCAGGCGAAGGAGGAGGAGATTGGAGGTTGAAGTCAGGCGGGTCGAGTCTGGTGGTGTGGTGCAGCTG